>JAZDUA010000061.1:4570000-5191379 GCA_038098605.1 Gryllus longicercus | reverse complement strand
TTTGGGATAAAAGATTTAAGAAAGAATTTAATTATATAATTATTATAAAAATTATTACATATCATTTAAACGAAAAATATTGTCGCCAACCAGAATGTCAATCCGTGTTATAGAAGTAAATGTTGCATTCAATAGTAAATACCCAAGGAATAAGCGTATGATAGCAAGGAATTATAATTATGCGTTCTATGGTGAATGATAGAAGGGAAGTGTATTCTCGAGGCACGGGTATTACATATGAATCTAACGTATCAACTTTACCTTTCTAAGGACTTATCGACAGTAGCTGCTTTTTAACTAAGGAACTAAACAAATACAAAAAACATTGCCATCGAAAGTATCATAAACGCCTTTTTCAGTTTGCAAAACTGTAAGAAACACCATTTCCAACACTTCTGCTGTTGGCTTGTATGCATAAAAATTAAAATGTCTAAACAATCGTGTCTTACAAAAAATACAAATATTAGAATGAGCAACCAGTATGAATACACCCTACATTTCCGAAAAGTTGGGGTTTCATAAGAAAGTGTCTGCCATCGGAGAAATTTCAAATTCACTATCATATAATATACTACCAAGAATGTAGTAATTTTGTACTGGGACTATACACAATTAAAAAACGGATGCAATTGAAACACTTTATGGGTTCATTTCTGATTTTTTCTCATTTTCAGTCAAAATTTAGACCTATGGACACTTTGGGGTGGTGATTTAGGTATAATAATTTTATTTTTATAATAATAAATCGCAAAAATTGCAATTTTTTATTTATGAGTGAAATCTCAAATATGCTACTTACCGCTGTTATTGAATCTAAAGGTTCTGCAATGTTTATGTCTAGAGAAAAAAATGAAGCCTGCAACTTTAGGTGTTCTTAACCAATACCCTAATATATTAGAAAATTCCCCATTCAATTCCAATACATTTTTTGTTGCAAATATTTTATGTTTAAAAACATTCAAGCAATTATTCCTTTGATGCATAGAACAGAACAATCCAGTGCTGATGTGTTTAAGATTCTACTGCAATTTTGAATCAAAGCAGAGCATAGCGGGCTCCCGACAATCCACTCGCTTGATCAATTTTATGTCAATGACTCTTCTAGTGAAATTGTAACTGAGCCAGTCACTCAGACCGTTTGAAATGTATGCAGGAATGTTAAAATCACATAAGTCGCAATGTTTAAAAGCTGTTTTTAACGCCATTTCTTGGTTGAGAAAATGGAGTATTCCCCACCCCATGCCGTCACTTGATCCAGAAACTTTTCATTATGCTAAGACATATTTACGAGACTGCGGGAGATTAAAACACCGCGCATTGTAGCCTCTACACAGGGTTTGGATGTATATTCAATCTTTTTATTGATAATCACAATGTTGTATTCAAAAAAAATCTTATATGACATATGATAAGAAGTAAGAAATATGTGATGTTCAGTGCGCTTCGTACGAAAAGTACATGTTCACTTAAAAAAAATTAAAAAATTCACAATAGAACGCATTTGTAATAAGAGACAGATTACAAAGAATTTGCCTTCACAATTTTGAGACGGGGCCCCCCGGGGAAGTTTTCTCAAATTTTACCGTAAAGATCCAAAGGAAAGAATTGCACCTCCCGCGAACCTTCGGACATTTTCTTCAAACATTTTTTCTGCGTCTTTTTCAATGGTACTCAAGCAGTAGGCTGAAAAGTGGATTTCTCTCGAATATCAGGAAACAGGGGGGGGGACATTATCACAGACCACACCCGGGCTTCGGCACCCTCACTATCTTCAAGCACCCTCGCGCGCTTGCCGCGGAGCACGCCCCCCCCCCCCACGCCAGTCGCCGGCGGTGGAGCGAGACGTGATGGTGAATGTGGTGGTGGTGGATGTGGTGGTGATGGTGGTGGTGGATGTGGTGGTGGTGGATGTGGTGATGGTGGATGTGGTGATGGTGGTGGTGGTGGTGGTGGTGACATTTCTAAAAATTTAAAAAACTTTCAGGCCCAACCTTCTGTTGAAGTTTTGGAGTAATTTCCATAATTGTGTCATTTTTTAAAGGCAATCGACAACTACTCAGAGAACTATAATAAACCCTTCTAGACTACATTTCTAAAAATTTAAAAAACTTTCAGGCCCAACCTTCTGTTGAACTTTTGGAGTAATTTCCATAATTGTGTCATGGTTTAAAGGCAATCGACAACTACTCAGAGAACTAATAATAAACCCTTCTAGACTACATTTCTAAAAATTTAAAAAACTTTCAGGCCCAGAAATACCTTCTGTTGAACTTTTGGAGGAACTTGCATAATTGTGTCATGGTTTAAAGGCAATCGACAACTACTCAGAGAACTAATAATAAACCCTTCTAGACTACATTTCTAAAAATTTCAAAAACTTTGAGGCCCAACCTTCTGTTGAACTTTTGGAGGAATTTGCATAATTTGTTGTTCATTTATATAGATGTAGACGACCCACCTCTTCCGGCACTGCCACCACCACCACCATCACCACATCCACCACCACCACATCCACCACCACCATCACCACCACATCCACCACCACCACATTCACCATCACGTCTCGCTCCACCGCCGGCGACTGGCGTGGGGGGGGGCGTGCTCCGCGGCAAGCGCGCGAGGGTGCTTGAAGATAGTGAGGGTGCCGAAGCCCGGGTGTGGTCTGTGATAATGTCCCCCCCCCCTGTTTCCTGATATTCGAGAGAAATCCACTTTTCAGCCTACTGCTTGAGTACCATTGAAAAAGACGCAGAAAAAATGTTTGAAGAAAATGTCCGAAGGTTCGCGGGAGGTGCAATTCTTTCCTTTGGATCTTTACGGTAAAATTTGAGAAAACTTCCCCGGGGGGCCCCGTCTCAAAATTGTGAAGGCAAATTCTTTGTAATCTGTCTCTTATTACAAATGCGTTCTATTGTGAATTTTTTAATTTTTTTTAAGTGAACATGTACTTTTCGTACGAAGCGCACTGAACATCACATATTTCTTACTTCTTATCATATGTCATAAGATTTTTTTTGAATACAACATTGTGATTATCAATAAAAAGATTGAATATACATCCAAACCCTGTGTAGAGGCTACAATGCGCGGTGTTTTAATCTCCCGCAGTCTCGTAAATATGTCTTAGCATAATGAAAAGTTTCTGGATCAAGTGACGGGCATGGGGTGGGAATACTCCATTTTCTCAACCAAGAAATGGCGTTAAAAACAGCTTTTAAACATTGCGACTTATGTGATTTTAACATTCCTGCATACATTTCAAACGGTCTGAGTGACTGGCTCAGTTACAATTTCACTAGAAGAGTCATTGACATAAAATTGATCAAGCGAGTGGATTGTCGGGAGCCCGCTATGCTCTGCTTTGATTCAAAATTGCAGTAGAATCTTAAACACATCAGCACTGGATTGTTCTGTTCTATGCATCAAAGGAATAATTGCTTGAATGTTTTTAAACATAAAATATTTGCAACAAAAAATGTATTGGAATTGAATGGGGAATTTTCTAATATATTAGGGTAATTGGTTAAGAACAACTAAAGTTGCAGGCTTCATTTTTTTCTCTAGACATAAACATTGCAGAACCTTTAGATTCAATAACAGCGGTAAGTAGCATATTTGAGATTTCACTCATAAATAAAAAATTGCAATTTTTGCGATTTATTATTATAAAAATAAAATTATTATACCTAAATCACCACCCCAAAGTGTCCATAGGTCTAAATTTTGACTGAAAATGAGAAAAAATCAGAAATGAACCCATAAAGTGTTTCAATTGCATCCGTTTTTTAATTGTGTATAGTCCAGTACAAAATTACTACATTCTTGGTAGTATATTATATGATAGTGAATTTGAAATTTCTCCGATGGCAGACACTTTCTTATGAAACCCCAACTTTTCGGAAATGTAGGGTGTATTCATACTGGTTGCTCATTCTAAATATTTGTATTTTTTGTAAGACACGATTGTTTAGACATTTTAATTTTTATGCATACAAGCCAACAGCAGAAGTGTTGGAAATGGTGTTTCTTACAGTTTTGCAAACTGAAAAAGGCGTTTATGATACTTTCGATGGCAATGTTTTTTGTATTTGTTTAGTTCCTTAGTTAAAAAGCAGCTACTGTCGATAAGTCCTTAGAAAGGTAAAGTTGATACGTTAGATTCATATGTAATACCCGTGCCTCGAGAATACACTTCCCTTCTATCATTCACCATAGAACGCATAATTATAATTCCTTGCTATCATACGCTTATTCCTTGGGTATTTACTATTGAATGCAACATTTACTTCCTATAACACGGATTGACATTCTGGTTGGCGACAATATTTTTCGTTTAAATGATATGTAATAATTTTTTATAATAATTATATAATTAAATTCTTTCTTAAATCTTTTATCCCAAATAATAGACGCACACTGGGGATAGAGTTGATAAGCACTTGATAGAGTTGGTTTGCTCTGTCCAGCGGCGAGGGTGGAAGCGTGGATTTTGTTCGATGGTGGACGAACGGTGCATTCAGCTTTGAATCTGTCATTAGTCATTCACAGTAAACCAATTGCAATGTGTAATATTAGAAACAAAAGCGGAATGTTTGCAGTGTTACGAAAAAAATAAAAAAAAATTCAATTATTATCTGGGATAAGTGTACTATGAGGCCATTCTCTTGAAACTTTTCACACAACTATGCAAGAAATAAACGGTAATAATCAACTCTTCGCGGAGCTGTTTTACTACTATCTGTTCCGATAGACATACCTGACATTTCTCACTCCACTTATGTTGATGAGAATAACGTATGTTTGAAGCAATCATTTTTATGGAAAAACGTTGAAACACTTCGATTGACTATAAATATCCGATTTACATAATGATTCGATGGAACAAGTATTTCAAAACCATTACTGAATATTGAAAACGCTACAATCAGACAACATCAAAATACGCAATGTATCCAATTGACAGAAAACTTCTGCACTATTGTTCATTCAAAAAAATGAATTCATTGAGTGTATTGCATGTAGTAAGTTAATAATGGCTGGTTCTAAGCTGAAATATGATGTATCTCAATATAATATATAATTTTTGCCTAAAATTTGAAGTAAAAAATTTGAATGATGGGATCTTTCTTGTCTTCTTATTCAAACACATATTCTAAAATGCACCATGTCGCCGCACTTACGTGTTTGGTGTATTTCTTTGTTGATTAGTATGCATGAAAATTGAATAGAGTTCAACTCATAACATATTTTTTCTGTTTGCATCCTCTATCAACCGAAACATCCGGTCGCGGGGGGGGGGGTGAGGGGTGCCCCCGCCCGACCGCTGGATCTTCAGGCCTGCGAGCCCGTTATCATTTTTGTTTAGCTTTTTTCTGAAAAATCGTTTCGAATTGAATAAATACCGAAGAGTCTCGTATTGGAGTCAGTTTTGAGAAAATCTTGTTTTTATAATGTTTGTAAATAGCACATATTGCATGCCATATTTCGCGAAATCTACTAAAATTTTCAATAATATGTTCCTGTCCTTCGTGAAAGAACTCGCTATCTTATTTTGGGCGGAGGTAACAGAGCTGGGGATGATAATAGGGGTGATGGTTCCACCCAACTTTAAAATTGGCAATATCTTAATTATTTTTGGTCCAAACCCTGCTGGAACAATCTGGTATAAACGATTTCGGATAGTTCCAATTTTTTTTTTCCACTGTTGTGGTGCTGCCAACATCACGTGTATTTGGTTGTTCTGCCACTCGTCTCTTAGCATATTAAACTGGCTTTCTGCGAATGAATTCGAAACTTGGTTATAGGAATAGACTTGTATAGGAATAGATCTCTGCTCTCATAATCTGTCGCGCACGCAATAATATCTCGCGTATCCCAACCGAAATAACAGACAATACATTTGTTAGAAATGTTTGGCGATGAAATGTTTAGAAATGTCGCCTTGCGTGATGATGATGATGAACTCCAGTTATTGCTACTTGATTCATCAATTGAAATATATTATGCGTTGGGTGTTTCATTTCATTTAGACCTATGAAAGCGTACCTTGTGAAAGAAAAACGGAGTATTCGGAAATAATAATTTATTATTATGTACGCTAAAAATATTCAATAATAATTCTATAATTTGGCTAAAAATATTCAATTCGTCAGCAGATAAAATTGTTAAAAACAGTTTATAATGAGAGATTAATGAAAAATGAACAAAATGAGAAAGAACAAAAAATGCCAGCTGCACTTTCATATAAATAGGACACTTGATAAAAATGGTTCAAGAATGTGTACATTTGAGAGGTAAAGTTTTCACCTAAGATAAGATAAATAAGAGTATTCCTTGTAATTATAAAAGTTGTAGGCGGAATTTCGCACACATGTGTATTATTTGCACACTTTTCGAGATATGGATAAATATTACGTTTTTTGGAAAGCTGTCGCTTCATACGTTGCAAATTAAACATTACTCTTTCAATCTAATAAAGTAAACGTCTAGAAGCACGACGCATTATTCTGCAGCAATACCATCAAGTAAAAGACTCGTTTGCCGAGGTAAATAGTGTCTATTGCACGGGAGGGAATCTTTCTTGTTAGCAAGTATTGGCAAGAACGGTCTTGTTACTTTTATTCTTAATTCAATGAAGTATAATAAAGAGAGAGAAAGAAGAGACTTCGAACTTCAAGAAAACGTGAACAGATTTTACTTCTCAGACGTATATAACACTGCGTTTTATGAATTGTTTGTTGACGCTAAATGAATAAAAATAAATAAAGAAATGTTCTCTGAAGCGGCGAGGGATCTAGTAGAAATAAAAATATAATACAGTAAAATTATTGTTTTGGAGGGCAAATGAGTTTACATTTCAAAATCGTTTTGTACTGTTTCATTTTTTAAATAAAATATATCTAGTTTTCTCATTTTACTACAACTATTACTATTTATATAATAATGCTATTAACAATGACAACAATAATAAAAATATGCACTGAGTAACAATCTCGGGAGAAGAAGAAAATAACTGGATATCAATGCAGTCACACCTCAAATGGAATATTCAAATAAATGAATTCATTGTTATAGCGGTCATTGTGCATAAATCTTTCAAAATCAGTCAGCCTACACGCAGCGTATTTGGGTAGAAAAAAGCTTCGTTATAATATTCTAGGAAGACACATTCTGTAATAATAATAATAATAATAATAATAATAATAATAATAATAATAATCAAATCTAGAGTGCAGAAAAATGCATGAATAATAAACAAATACCACCCATGCGATTCCAGCAAGTCTTTCATTGAGCTTGGAATCTTACCATGCCTATTTAATTACAAATCTCAAGAGGGGGATACGCTTGGTTCAGGGTTGGGGGATGGATGCATCGTAGACTAAAGGAAGCAAGTGGTAATGGCATCTGTGTGCTTTGCGGTGATAGGGAAGACTGGATTCACATCCTCTTAATTTGCTGTGCAACCGAATCATGGAGAAAAAAAAATGGATGGGAATGGGAAATTACTACTTCCTAAACAGGAACGTAACGCTCGCCCAAAACATTTTAGCTGATAAAAGGTCTAAATTCATGAAAGAATTATGAACATTTTTAGGAAAGATTCGGACCATTAGGGAAACTGGAATTAGGGGTCTAGATTAGTTTTAACTCGTCAGTTTGTTTAATTTTCTTTTTAAGTCTGGTCGTCATTTGCCAATAGCACCTTCAATTATGTTTACATTTCATTCGGTTTTTACCGGGATTTGTTGTTTATTGGGTCTGTTATTTTGAGAAATGTGGTAGAATTGGTGAGGGATCCTTGTAAGTGTACTATTAGTTTTACTTCATTATCTAAGACTTTTTCAGATTGTTTTGCGGATGTTTGTAATTCATTTTTAAAATTTCCCTGAATTTAGACCAGTTTATGTTACCTTCTTGCTGTTTATAATAAGATGAGAGGATGATTATTGAGACCGAATCGAGTTCAGGAATTACTTTTTGATATAGGGGAAAATCAATATTTTTTTGATGAGGCTAATATGCCAGGAATTATATTATTGTTGAAAGGGGGTGAGTTCTATTGGGGCCGGAATACTTAAATTGAGAGTGTTAGATTTAGTAAATTTTCCCATTGAGGAGTTGTTGTGTTGCATTTTCAATCGCAGTGTTTGCTATTAAGGTCACCTATTAGCATGATATTATCATTATTTCCAAAAATTTCAGACTATATTTTTCTAGGGAATAGCTTATTAGGAGGTTAATATCGGGATATTATGGTTGTGTCTTTGTTGTTTATTTTGGTTTTTATTGCTATAGATTCTAGATCGTTGCTCATAGGACTATTAATTAACGTATGTTTTATATCTTTGTGCACTAGTATGGTCACTCCTCCTGCGGGCGTCGCTGAGAGACGGTCGTTGCGATAGATATTAAAACTTGGTATTGAGAACATGATTTGAGGTAACAGGTGAGTTTCTGAAATACAAGCTATTTTTATGTTGTGGCTTGTTAAAGTGTCGTAATTGATTTTCTTGCCTTTTTATTCCGTTCGCGTTCCAGTTGAGAATGTTTGTTTCTGGATTTTTATTTACGTCCATTATCGAGGGCTGATTGTATTAATATTTGTATTTGTGGAATGAGTGCGTTTATTACTTGGTTGATGATTGTAGTTATTACCTGTCCTTGGTGTAGAGGGAGATTGGCGTTCGAAAACGGGGGGACTTGGCTATTAAGTCTTTGAGGATTTGAAAACCAGGGATTTATTGGAGGTCATTGTGTTGGGTTTGTTTGTTGTGGGTGATTTTGAGGGATTGGTTTTCGGTCAAGGTTTTTAATCTCGTGGGATTCTCTGTTATTAAAAGCCTCTCGTCTCTGTTTATACCGCTCTGTTTGATTTTTTATCGGTTTCTGATAAACTTCACAACCTTTCCAATTGACCGTGAGATCTCTTTTACAGTTAACGCATTTCCGATTTGTTTGTGTTTTAGGTTCCGTGCATTTTGAATAATGATGGTTACCTAAACACCTAACGCATCTCGGAGCGCGTTCACAGTTAGCTTGAGTGCGATCAAATCTTTGACAGATTTTACATTGAATTGGTAATTTTTGGTTAGGAAATACCCTAATAACGCTCTATAAAAATTGAAGAAATGCGTGTAGAGAGGGGGTATTAGTTATGAAACCGGCCACTAGATTTAATGGTGCAACGCCAATCTCTGGAGATTCAATCATTTGCGTTCTAACTTTCTCAAGAGTTCAAGGTATCTTCAGTGATGGATCTTCACGTGCTTCGGGCATTTATTTAGATTTTTTAGCTAAAAATTATTGTATATAAGTGGTCATTTTCCCACACATTGTTAAATTAGAGATCAAAGCTAATAGGTTTGAAACAGCAAAACAGTTGAAAGAAGAATAAAAATAGAGACAGTAGCTCCTATTTACATTAAAGGAGTAGGGAAGAGATTCATGGATTCAAGATGCACTGTACTTCTCCTTTGATGAGCTGTTTTAACTTTTCTTTGATAAAATAAAATCTTCACACAATAAATGTTCCTTCTTCCTGCGTGTTCAATGGCAATTTATCGTAAAAGTAAACATTTTTTATAATTTTGATGACATTATTAACACTACACTAAATCTTCCCATACATATAAAAATGCATTTGATAATGAACATTCTTGGATTCACAAAGGTGATATTATTTTAAATATTAACTATAAACCATTTTCATACTTATTTTTAATAATTACCTTTGTTCATAATTCAATACTAGTATTATCTAAAGATATTTCAATTCGAAAATTTTACATGGAAAATAATCAAAAGTTTTTTATTTCATTAAAAAATTAACATTTTAAAAATTCGATTTAAAATTATAAAGCGCTTCAGTCGATTGATTCATTTATTAGTCCGACACGTCAACTGCTAAAGACCCCATACGAGCAGTGGCTGGCGCCGACCTACGCTTCGGCTTGCCGCAACAAGCCCACAAGCGTGCCCGAAGAAGGTAAGGAACTCTTCACAATCTCGCATAAAATATTTGCATCAAAAAATGTATTGGAAGTGATTGGAGAATTTTCTAATATATTAGATGCTTAAGAAGAAATAAAGTTGCAGCCGTCATTTTTTTTCTATTCATAAACATATAACGTTGCAGAACCTTTAGATTCAATAGCAGCGGTAAGTAGCCGAGCTATTATAACTTTTCTTTGATAAAAATTAATAAAATCTTCACACAATAAATGTTCCTTCTTCCTGCATGTTCAATGGCAATTTAACATAATAGTAAACAAAAAGGAGACCTCCTGAATCGGAAGACGTTATTCTCACGGCGCTGAAGTGTTCGCTGGGCTCGACTCGGCCACCTCCATCACCGGTCGGGTAAGCACTGCGACAGCACTCGCGTTCGTCAATCCATCCAGTCTCTTTGTTGTCCATTCGAAAATACGGCTCCGGCCTCCAGCCCACAGCGATGAAGATTGACGCCCATATACGTCAGCACAGTCTCGAGGTTGTACTCGTTTTGACAATCTAGCCTATGTACAGAGGGTTATAAAGCGTAGTATATCAATATGAAAATACAAGTGCATGCAGTTAGGATCTACGATTGTGTGTGTGCATTCTAAACATTTGCGTCTTTGATCTGTATTTTTTGTTATCTTCTAAAGCGTAGTATAACAATATGAAAATACAAGTGCAAGCAGTTAGGATCTAAGATTGTGTGTGTGCATTCTAAACATTTGCGTCTTTGATTTGTATTTTTTGCTAACTTCTATCTTATTTACATTCTTTGAATGAAATTTAATGACTTTAATTTTTATTCATTTGTTTTCGCTAAAAAGAAACATTCCTTCAATTGAACTGATTTTTCATTTTTTTCCCTGTCACCGCCTTTTAGGGTTTCCCTTTTTTCATTATGAAAGTCTTTTCAGCGGGACAGCTAGCGTCAGCGTTCTCGACTCGAGAGAGAGAGAGAGACGCGCGGCTGGCTATCTTATATAGAGTGCATTCAAAATGCGCGCCCCGACATCGCTCACAACTCCATCTCGTTCCCCGAATTGCTCCCAGAGAGCGCGCGCATCTCTATACTCATTAGTCTGCGCAGCGCGCGTCCTCCGACACCCGCGCCGGCCCCTGCCCGCCGCTATCTTATCAACATCCGGTCGCCAGCGCGCGCCCTCAGCGGTCCGCGTCGACCCCTGCCCGCCGCTATCTTATCTACTTCCGCAGCGCGCACCCTCAGCCGCCCGCCCCTGCCCCCCCCTTATCATCCACCCGGCCGCCAGCCTCCCGACCGCGTGTAATATCTGTACCCCAAAGCAGACAGCTTGACTCGAGATGTCACCGTAGCTCAGAGCCAAAGTGCTGGTCGCCTCAGGAAATGGGATTGAGACTGGTTCGAATCCGCTTCAGGCAGGAGCATTTTTGAAACACATACACACACACACACGCTTCCACAATTCACCACCAGAGCGCACACATATACGCTTCCACAATTCACCACCAGAGTGCACACACACTTCCACACTTCGCCACCAGAGGTCGCAAGGGGGGGGGGTGGAGAGGGGTCATTGACCCCGGTCGGTGGGGCATTATAAATGGTGGCGCCGGTTGTTTACATCGGGTGGGCGGAGGAGGGGGAGGGGGGGCATTATAATTGGTGGCGCCGGTTGTTTACATCGGGTGGGCGGAGGAGGGGGAGGGGGGCATTATAATGGGTGGCGCCGGTTGTTTACATCGGAGGGGTGGGGGGAGGGGGTGGTGGGTTGTTGACATTCGGCGGGGCATTATAATGGGTGGCGCCGGTTGTTGACATCGGAAGTGGGCGGGGTGGGGGGAGGGGTGGTGGGTTGTTGACATTCGGCGGGGCATTATAATGGGTGGCGCCGGCTGTTGACATCGGAAGTGGGGTGGGGGCGGGGGGAGGGGGAGGGGCGGGGGGAGGGGGAGGGGCGGGCGGAAGTAGATAAGATAAGCTGATAAGAGGTGATAAGATAAGCACTTCCTGCCATTATAATTGGTGGCGCCGGTTGTTGACACCGGATGTGGGGGAGGGAAACAGGAAGTAGATAAGATAAGCTGATAAGATAAGCACTTCCTGGTCCCGAAACCCCATATCCCCCCTACTCAGACCGTCTTCATGACTAAGATGGTTCGTAGTTGCTTCTAAAACCGCGCCTAACTGCTCTATGACTGAGGATATGACACAGGGAGAGATCGGTGCGAAACAAACAGTCCTCGCCTACGTTGGCGGGGCAAACTTTGCATTAGAGACTTCATTTATATATTCACGCATTTAAGCATACGATGTAGAAATGAGAGAAATAAAAAAAATAGGAGAATAAATTATTACATACTAGAGATTATGATTAGAGCTAGCAATTTTAAAGAATAAACGAGTGCAATATTTTTTTGAAACTGAAATAAGACGAGAAGAGTGTGTACGCTATACAGGATACTAGCAATTAACAAAACAGATTTAGGAAGAAGAATATCACATTCATAGTTCCCAGGCAGACGTTTCTTATATGATGGAATGGCATGCAAGTACGCTGATGATGAATGGAGATTTATGCCCCTTCAACATCTAAGGTCATTTGGGACCTCTTTGAAATCTTATCTACGACCACGAAAAGCAAGTATGACGAGTCAGACAAGACCCTAAGAGGTAATTATTGTAGTAAACCGCCACTACATGTACTATCTCATTTGCTTACAGGGACTGGGCTCGAAACCAGTCGTGCTAGTTGAAGAACCGTGTCCACTAGGCGCATACACAGTCTCCATCCGGCAGCAACGCGTCCCGCGGTAGATGCCCTACTTTCGCTGGCACGTATTCACCAGCGGAAGCGTGATGGCAAAAACCTACGTGGGAATGACACCAGATAATGCTGTTTATGCCTTCTGCGTTACTATCATTTCCCTAGCAGAACATAGCATTACGGAAATCTTTGAATAGAGGATACTTTGGGGTAAAAACTCAACCTTGAGATTTACTGTTCTTCTGAGCACTACTAATAGATTTTACTCTACTTATGTCAAGTTTTGATAATTGTAATACAAAATTAAAGTAAAATAATTTTGTCTGCAAGATGAATTTAAATAATCTTACACCAATATTGTAGTATTTTTGGAAACACTACATATCACACGAAGTGGATACGCGAATCACACGATACGATACGATACTACGAATCTCACGAGGTGAGGGAAATCACCGATCAGAATAGTTGACGTTCCAATACTTTCTTGACAAAATCGCATCGTTAACTATCTATTCTTTCGCAAAACCGTTTACATACTTCGCAGTAAAAGCCGTGCGATGTGCCATTTCTTTAGCATTTCCTGCCTAAATTCTGATTATGAGTAAGGCCTTGCGTGCCTTGGCGTGTTCAGCGCACGCAATCGCTGGCGGTACTTTCACCCCCCTGTCGAAAGCCCAAAGAAGTGACTTCAAGTGGTCGATACATTAAGTAGTCGTGAGTGGTGTCTGACTAGACGATAACTACTAACGAGTCAAATGATGTTTTACTACGGGTTTGACGTCCGTTACTTTTAGTAACGACTCGACTTTAATGTTGATTGGAATATAAATGTGACAAATGATTTTTTTTAATTTAGTTTGTTTTTTTATAATTCAAGAATGTTTCTATTTTTAATGTTAAAGTAAGTGTACCGGGCGTGAGAAAGACAGCGAAAATAGACACGTGAGCAAACATTAATATTTCCACAATTCAGTTTTGTAGTTTCGTATTTGAACAATAGAATCTGTAATGGAAAGCGAAGTTCTATTGGTAGTACGAAAAAGCGGTAATTAGTTTGCAAGTCTATAAACTCTGGCCATTTTCTATTCCGTTTAATTATAAATCAAATACTTACTATTTATTTTTCAAATGCACGTTGAAATGGAAATTTAATGAGTTAGTTATTAAATCTTTGCACATTCTGTGAGAATAAGGAAATAAATAATTTATTAAATTTAAATGGTATGGAATTATTGTTAAAAATGTTCATATTCATAAAATTCTTGTTCGTCACAAAGAGACTTTGTCGCTGTAATTGCAGCAGAGCGTTAGTATATATGCGAGTATTACGACATTGTATTAAAACACAAAGATCGTTAGAATACCAATTATGACCTTGCTTGTAGAATCAACACGTCTTCCTGGTGCTCTGGAGAAAATAACGGGGTTTGCTTGTTTTGACGTAGGTTGTAAGCGCACGACCATGAACCGCATCTGTTGAAGAGGTGTTCATGTACACCTCACTTCCGATTCTAATGAAAGGTGAAATATTGTATCATACCGTGGAGGCTGATACAAAGTATATTAGGGAGCTTAAGTAATACAATTTGCAAAATTGAATATAAACGCAACAAATTTGAACACGAAAAGTTAGTTACGGTTAAAAGTTTCAGCGGTGTTTAATTGCATGTGTTAAACGCAAATAATTAGTGTTAACTGAATGTAACATGTAGATTTCGAAAGAGCTTCGATCTAAATGAAAATTTTTTGACGATTTTACAGTTTCATGATCCGCTGATGAACTTGCCGATACTTTCGGTACCTTCTTTGCTTATTGGAATACTGGTCTGCATATGTTGCAAATATTGATATTGAAGACAGACACAATCGCTCTTGGACATAATTAGGCTATATTAACTCCAGAAATGTTTATCAATCTGAGAAACAGAAACACAGAAACTGCGTCATGTAGGTCTCGTTGTTTGCGCAATTAATTCTTACCCACATCCTCCCTCCTGGCTGTTGAAGCTTCTTAGTGGGCTTTGAGTGTGCGTCGTAAGTGCCGCGCTCAGGTTTCCATCCGGAGCCTAGCGGGCAGCTTGGGGCGGGCGCGACGTAGGAGCGGTGAGGCGAGGCGTGTCGCTGGCCAGGTGTCATTCCCCTGCCCCCCCCCCCCCCCTTCCGACCAGGGGAGCTGTCCCCACCGCCGGGCGCCGCGCCGCCGCCGCCGCGACCTCAACCTTGCCCCCGCCGCGCAGCCGCCGCGGACAGGAATGCGGTCCGGCGGCGGCGGCGGCGGAAGCGGAGGCCGGAGAGGCGAGCTGCCTTCCTCCGCCTCTTGTCGTGCATCCGATGCATTGAGTCGATTCTTTCTCCACGCTGTCCTTTTTTTCTACAGTCTCCTCCTCTATCTAACCTCTGACGATCATGTTATTTGCTTCCTCATCTTTTTGTCCAATTGCTGTATCTTCAGTGCCATCGGTAGTATGTTGTCTTTCATAACATCTTCTATCATCCACCGTCCCCTACGTTTTGTCTTCCGTTTCCCACTTTCCGTCTTCTCTTTCCAATCTTCATCTTCGACCTTCTTCCGTCTACCGAGCTGCTCTTCCGTTTTTCTTCCTTTCTCAATCGTCTGATCACATCTATTTTCCGTCCTCTTCCATCTTTCACCTTTATTTATCCACAAGACTCTTCAATCCACACCTTATCCCACAAACGCAGCAATCTTCCTTCCTTCGACGCTCCTTTCATTCTTCCTATTTTTGGAGATCTTTGCTCTGAAGGGAACGCAGCGCCGTACCCCTTGCTGGCCACGATGTGATCTCTGCCCGCCTCCCTACCGCCGACCCCAAGCGGCAGGCGCGCCTACGAGCTGCACCAGCGCGTATCGAGTCGCCCCGCCCCGCCCCGCCCTCCCCTCCCCACCCACCTGCTTACTCCACCCCCTTGCATCGCCGAGCGCCCGCGATTGCGATCTGCCGGCCATTTATTGTGTTCTCCTGGAGCGTAAACAAAGCGAGCGGATGCGCCGAAGTACTCCGGTTTAGACGGCCGCCGCCAGAGTTAAAGGTCTGTAGGTGGTGCGCTCGAGGTGAGGTGGGTCAGGGTGAGTGGCGAGGTCACCGCTGCGGCTGCACTTGCTGGATGAAATCGCCGCTGAACGGCCTTACCCTTTAAATATGGCGAATGGATGATTGCATGATGGAGGATTACGACGAGAAGAAATGGAACATGATTGCTTCTAGAAGTTTTATTAAGTAGAAAATTGGGAAGACACGGGCTGTTTTATAGACATTTCGCGTCCGTTATTTTCTTTTGTGTGTGCCAGCTGGTTGGCTGGTTAATTCTTCGCTATTTGCAAAGAGAACAGCCATAATCTGAAGTGATTTGATCTTTACGAACGACTGTAGAGTTGAGAAAATAGTTTAGATCACATTTTAAATTGTGTGACCATATTTCCCGTGTATCAGATAAATAGAAATTACTCTTGCGTAATATTTACCAAATTCATTGTTTTTGAGGGTATATTCAGTTGAAATCTTGAAACACATCGAAACTCCAGAAACTTTTAATTTATTTTAAAAAGATGATTAATGCCACTTTCACTGTCGATATTCAGTTGGTTCCGACGGGCGTGGTTACAAACATGAATCATTTGTCGAAGGCTCGTTGTAATTCATTCTGTGAACGGCTTCTAATTGCGCTTTATAAGAGAAAGCAATAAATATGAACATTGCGCGGCCAAGGCGTCGGAACACAGAGAAGGTAGTGATCAATATAATCCAAAGCCCTCCGTGCGCAGTGGGAGAAACTAAGCCTGTTTCAAACGGAGTAAATGAACAAGTGGAGTGTAGGTAAGCGGGCAACGGCGAAAGTGGTTTAACCTTCACATATGAGTCAACGCATGGAATCCGCTTTATCACGTTGCATGGAAGCAAGAGCGCACGCCGCGATGGCGTCTGCAGTGGCCGGAAGTCGCCCCGGGAGACTTGGAATAGCCGCAGGCTCCGAAGGGCGACCGCGCACCTGCCGCGACCACGCCTCCCCACGTGCGGACGTGCCAGCATCCGAGCCCCCGCGCCTGCTCCCTCGCCGCAACCGCAGTCGGCTCGTCTGCCGTCTCCTCGCCTCCGGAGACGCCGTTGCCGCCGCTGGCTTCTCGGCCGCCTCCATCGCCACCTCCGCCGCCGGCTTTCCTACCATTCGCCTCCCGATGCCGATGCCGGCTCCTCTGCACCCTCAACTGCTGCAACCGCTGTGGACATCTCAGGCGCCACCTCCACGCTATCTTTGTTAAGCCAGCGCTGCCATTCCCACCACCTATGACGCACTCTACCCTATAGGCTTCCAAGGATCAAGTTACGCCTCTTTCGTGACTCTTAGGCTTTTTCCTTCCTGTAGTCCTTGTCATTTTCATTCTTATTCACCTTAATGCTTTGCTTCTTGTCTCATTTCCTAAATTTTTGCTTCTTTCTCTCGTACCATCTTTTAATTTTCATCTTTGTATATCTTCTTGTAGCGCAAACTTCAATTACTTCTTGTTTCTACTTTCTTTTAAGAATTATGTATTTTCGACCTCTTATTTAACCCTATATGAGGTGAAATTTCTGGTAAAAAGACGTTTGACATATGTTGCAAAATTATTAAGCTATTTTATTAAGCTATTACCAAACACTATAAATTTGCCTCTAACACAATTTGTTATAGGTACTTCCAAAGTCACTAATAATAATAATAATAATAATAATAATTATTATTATTATTATTATTATTATTATTATTATTATTATTATTATTATTGTCTTAAAATATCTGACATTCACTCATAGTAAACTGGCAAGTCAATTTCAAAACATTTTGCAAGGAACATCTACGCTGCCAGAATTTTGTACCTTGGGCATGACATTCATGTTACCGAATGGTGGAAATGGATCTTGCCTTGAGAATTATAGACCTATTATGTATCTATCTACAATTTATAATGTTCTCACCTCCATTACTACCACCAAACTTGATAAGCATCTGAAAGAAAATGAGTTGCGTTTGCCAGAGCAGATTGGTTGTAGGAAAGGATCTCGAGGATGCAAAGAAATATTGATTACAGAGAATATTGCATCCAAGCATGTAGCGTGGTCTTAAATGGCCGATACGCAAATAATAATAATTAATAATAATAATATAAATGAAATTTCTTCGCATCAAAAAATAGTTTGATTTTGATTTTATTTCCAGATCTTCAAATTCAGAGACTAAGCTTGGCATTTTTTACTAGTCATCGCAAGAAGTGTGGAAAATACGGGATTATCTTTCTGATACGGTAAAGATGTAAGCGCTGGGGAGGTTTTGGGCTCTTCAAAGTTTTAAAAGGAGTCCCGAAGCCTTAAGTAGTAAACGATTTTATTTTCGTAAATATTATATTCAATATTGATTTACCCTTTTTTAACCTGCGTATTTTGGGAATTGTTTTTCTACTGAAGAGTCCCTTTAAGCATGTTCATGATTCGACATAAAATAAATTGTATTTGTTAAATGAGGACTGAAATTCGCAAAGGTGTTAAGTGCAAAACAGTCCTTTTTTGTTAGAACTGTATTTTTATTTATTAATTACGCACATTGATTTTTTGAATGAGGAACTATAACAAACTGAAATATTCTTAGCTAGCTAATTACCATACGAAGATGTAAATAATAGTGAGCTCTTTCCCCCGAAAGGTGGTATCTCATTTGTTTTACAAAAACGTTTTTTCGCACAACAATAAACCAAATAATAATATAATACTAATAATGTCTACAATACATATAAGCATCACAACTATACTTTATAAAGTCGTGTATGTAAACTTTCTTTCTTTTGGTAATTTTAATTGCCGAATTAAATTACGAAGGGCTGGGTCTTTGTGTACCGTCGTTTTCAAATTTAAGTGTTCTATATATTGTTTCAATCGAACTAAAAAACCTTCTCTAAAGTTTTCCCAAAAAAGCATGGTTATGAAAAGAACCTTGATAACACAAGTAAAACTCAACACTTCGCGAGAGTTCGCGATGAATGATCGACGCTCCGATCGCAGCGATGAGCAGAAGCGCTCATCGCTGCGCGCTGATTCATTTCGCTACGATCAGAGTGCGGTCGGCGCGCTCTCAATTAGATGGGCCAATATTTGCGATGTTTCATGACTCTGTCTTCTGTTTCGTAACTGATATAGGTTAAATATTATGTATTGATTATTGATCAGATTCTTGGCAAAAATATTTTAAATGCATCATTTATATTATTTTTCTTGATCATCGCCTTATCTAGCAAAGATTGGACGTCTCGTCGCTGTTTAAATTGAATAGCATAAATAAGAAAGTTTTCCTCCTGTAATGCCAATATTCCGAATATGTACTTTGCAAATAAGTTGGGAAAATTGGAGAACGTAAGTATTCCTATTGTCCAACACCGATAAAGAAACAAGTATTATTTATCAGTACAATGGTTTCCATTGAAAATGAACAATGATCAGATACTTCTTAGTCGTCGCTAGTAAAAGTATAAATTTAACAGCCGTATATCTTCAAGTCGATAACCCTCATACATAAACCAAAACAAGGGTCACTTGCGTGAAAGCTTGGTCAATTAGTAAAGCACGATAAATAAAGAAAGTCTGTAGTAGTACATATTGTTTTCAGGATACTAGATATGCATTATTATGTGAGGGATGAGCTAGTAAATTGCTTAAAGTTAGTGTATTCAGTATGGGTTATTAACTTTGACCGGACTTTTTACTACTATTTTACTCTACCATTGGCAACATCCTCGATTTTGGCTCATCATTCTCAGGCAATAATCACGACCTCTTACTTCTTTCAAAGTAATCAATTCCAAATAACTCAAAATAAACAAAACTAATTTTATATTAATTCAGTTTTTTCGCACGTTCGTAGACGTTTTACAGAATATGCACCAGCAAAAGAACTTCCATTGAATCAATACATTAATATTTATTGAAATGTAAGAAAGAAATATTTAGGTTTATTTTCGTTTGTTATCTAGCCTTCAGAATATATTAGAAGAAACTGAACCATTTCAATCAGCATTGAAATTGGAAACATGCCCTGCCCCACCCCGCCACGCTCCACCACTCCACGCTCCGCAACGCCCTTTTCCGCACCTCCCTGTCACCCAATATCCCTCTGTTTCTGCCCAATTTCCCTCTGCATTTAGCCACTACCTTCCCCTTCAGGAACTGCGACATACATTCTTTTATTCCTTTGCCATTTTTGAGTGCCGCAATGGACAATTGCTTAAACAATTAATAGCACCGACGTAAATTGATTCCAGTGTTTAGACTATGTTTCTATTATTTACATCACTTCGGTGACATGGTTCCAACTGTGATACTATTCATTTACTACTGCTACCACCAATACTATAACATTCACAGTGAGTTACTTTCTACGAAATACACTTCACAGCTTACATTCAGAACGGCTTAAAAAACAGAAGTTTTAAGAGACTATCCATTTTACGCTGTCTTTTGAGAGCCAATTTATTTTTTAGTGCAGACCGTCTATTGAAATATTAAAATTAACATTTCTTGCAAATTTATCTTTATAATGGAAAATACAAATAATTCTATAAACCTCTTTTAGGCCTGTGTCACACGAGCGTTGCAGTGACGCACGTCACCTAATCCTGTTGATGTTAGCTGCGTCGATGATGCTAACATGAGTCGCTCAACGCGCGTCATAGATTAACACTATCTTACGCATAATGTCACAGGAACGCTCTTGGTGACGTGCGTTGTTGCCAACGAGCGTCGCCCGGCAGGCGTTGCTCTTTGAAAGCTAGAAAAACCCGCATTATCATGACTTATGTTGAAGCTTGAGCGCCTTGCATGAACTGTGAGCTTGACGCACGTCGCCAAGAGCGTTCGTGTGCTGTTTCGCATAAGATACAGTGTTAAGACGTGTGTTAAGAGACTGGTCTGCCTACGTGTGGATGCGTCTGACGTCATGAGCGTTAGTGAAGCGTGTAATCGCAACGCTCATGAGACCTAAGAGTAAATATGTTAGAAAGTAAATTATGATCCCTCCGTCTCTTTGGCCATTTCTGGTCCAGTTCACTGAGTTCAATTCAAAGCCAGTATGCCCGGACTCTTACTGGGATTTTCGACATTAGCTATTAAGCTAGATCAAATTTGGCCATTGTCTGGGAAAGAAGTCTGAGCTAGCTGCACTGATCGATAGTTTTCTGTGGTTTTTCCAATCAAACACCAGGCGATTACCTCATCAATGCCCTAACAGGTCACGAATCGCGTGCGCTCTATCCTTCATTTTGCTTATCCTATCTTCTCCTCCTACACGCATTCTCACATACACATGCACTAGACTACCACACAATACGGGAGACCAGTCGAGAGCTTAGAGCTGGTCATGTTTCAGGCGCTGCCTCTCTGAAAGGATGCACCTGAAGGGCAAATCCCCGGCATGAGGATGTGTAGGTTGGCGCCGCATCTCACCATCGAGCGGTGGAAGGACACCATCTCTTGCGATGAAACATTCACTATACAAACAGGCCTACGGATCGTACTAGCAGGATCGCCTAGGGATCGTACTAGCCGTGCTCGGAACCAGTCAATCAATTCCCTCGTTGACCCTTCCACCTAATCCCATCTACCCTCGGTGGCCGCCCACTCAGGGTAGAGAGCGACAGGGGCGCGCGAGCAGGGGGCGTGGCGGGCGCCAGCGCACCGGGGGGGCGGCAAGCTATCGCGGGACAGATACGGCCGGAAGCCGGGTATCGCGGCGCTTTCCCCGGCGCGGCGCGGCGCCGCCCGCCCTCGCCCGGAAACGCCGGCCTGCCCGCCCGCCGCGCCCTCGCCCCGCCCTCGCCCGCCCGCGCTTCAGCGCCGGTCACCGGCCCCAGCACGGGCGCCCGCCGCACCGAGGAAACGGAAGGCGAGATCGGGCAGACGACGACAGTCCTCTCAGGGCATTAACATCTCAATTCGTTCAAAACATGATGCCTTTTGTACACGGCCAGATTTTCTTATAAAGCGTTTTACGTTACCATGAACAATATTTTAAAACATGATTCCTGAAACAAGTGTGTTGTATATGATCAATTTGTTTGTAAAATTGTTTGCCCGCTGCCTGTGGAGAATACTAGGTACTAATATTACTGATTCCCCCTCTTTTCCCACATTACGATTATAACACAGAGGGTCGTTGACAATGTGTAAGTGAAGATTCTTTTCTGGAAGATCGCTTCCCTCTACCACTCAGCCAACTCCTTCCGATATTTCGATGCTCGTTTATTCTATCCTCTTTCGAGGAAACTAGCGTATAACGTACACCCGTCCGCAAATAATGCGCACTTTGTTGTCATCGAAGTTTCGTGGAACTCTCACGAATTGCATTGCTCTCGTCAGCATTTGCTGATTGCCGATTGGTTCTTCAGTAAAATTTGATAAAGAAAAACATTTTTGATTTTATTATTTTTTTATAAAACTGGGGATTTTACCGCGTGAAAGCAATATTTTATAGCATTTACTTTTTCCGAAACGTTTTGTGACACAATTTTCAGAAAGCGTCACCGTGTACGAAAAGCGTTAGTCATTCTGTAGATCGGCCGTCTCAGAAGCATCTCTGCGCATTTTCAAATTACCTAGCTCTCGTCAATCATTCATCAAAACAAACATTTAAATATGGTCACGGGAATAAGACCCGGACCTCCAAGATTGCGTCTTGAATTGCTTTGAACACGGAACTACCGAGGCGGACAATGAGAAAACAAAAGATTACAGTGCTCCGAACAGGTTCACAGAACTGTTGTATTGCTCGTTATTTGTTACCCAATAAATTGTCACCGCTGTCACAGTTTTGGTTTGGCAATTACGTCGGAAATATGTTTCGCATATGAAAATGTAATTGAGTTATTACTACCTGTGCCGATCCCCAAATTAGAGATGAAATGGCAAACCCTTTGCATAAGGCTCGAATCTCGCGTACGGAATGGATGTTTTTTTACCTTGTAATTATGATACAAGAGGCGCACCAATTATTTCATACAATCGTGATTGATTTTATAATAGTCCACTGTATAAAATTCCATTGTCTTTGTTATTAGTTTCCTACAATCAGTGGAGATTAACTTATGAAAAACCTCTTTGATTTTTTGGTATAATTTCTTATATTCTTCTTTTAACATTATATCTTCAACTATTCTGCTGTAATGTTTTCTACAAAACTGAGTCTGCTGTAGAGACTATTCACCATAGTTGTCTTCCTGACGTATTTCTTAATTAAAACTGCCTTTTGCAACTTGCAACCAACTGCAAAAATATATTCTTGTATTTTTATGCGTGTTGATATTTTGCTTGCTTGCTATTATTTAGGCCATGAGATGCTATTACGTTATTTAGGCGAAGAGAGTGGAGAGGACGGTATGATATACTCCCAATATCAACATTTCTCAGAGCTGTGATTGGGTTTTGTATTGCGTATTGGTCATTGGATTTGAAAACGAGAAAATTCAAATCTTCTCCTATGAAACGTTGCCAAAGCCGCGTTGGTTCTTAGAACGCTGTGTGAGAATGACGGCGCGTTTGAGAGACGTACCAGGGCTGACCGGCAGAAGCCAAGTTTTTCGACGCGGTCAACGCCCGCCCGTTTCGAAGTCTTTTCTGAACGGAATTGGCCGACTCACGTGGCGACGTTACGTGTGATGTCAAAAATGCTTTGAGGAAAATACCACTTAATGTAATATTTCGTATTTTATTTTTCAATAACGTTGGGTGATAATTTGTCCATTTCAGAATTTCCTGAAAGGAATTGCTTAACATCTCATTTGAGTGTCTTTGTACTTTTTTCTTTGCCTTTCCGTTTCTTTCTCCTTTTCTTCTTCATATTGTTGATTTATCTAACTCTTCGCTGTGTTTATCTTTTTTTAAAGTTTTATACTACCTTCCTATTCACTCTAAATATTTTGCACTAAATACTGGATCAGTAATTTCAGAATAGAACTTCCTAAAGAATGCAGTTAATTTAATTCTTGTTGCAACAGTGTTATATATTTTTTTTAATTGTGATATAATTTTCATTAGCAGACAATATCCTACAATAAGGAATTCATTGCAGAAATTATAATCGCACCTTAGCTAGTATCCGCGCCTTTTCTATGAACACGATGACGCAAACTTTGCAACATGATTAGTAGTTTGTGATATTGCAACCACGTTCTTTAATGTGTATACTATATTTTCAGCACATCTTACTATAATCCTTCGAATTACCCAAGGGAAAGGGGAAGAAATAAAGGAAGGTTGTAGCCTTGAAAGAGTTGGAGGTACGACATAGAAAAGACTAATAGTGGCAATGACATAGTCACGCGTAGACAGCAATTCTCGGAAATTGCGTTCTTGACTATAGAACAATTTGCATCTTATAGCTGCAGATATGTTGAAATTATAAGAAGGTTGTAACAACCATAAAAAAAATTCCGCAACATTTGCAACAAAATACTGTAGATCAGGCATGTCAAGGTCGCGGGCATTTCGTTCAGAGAAATTGGCGCGAGATTTAAAAATTAAGGTTGTACAAATTTCTCTGGAGACGCGATAACTCACCGGATAACTGGCGCACGATGCACATGTTCAATATTTACGAGCAATTTGATGTAGAAAATTACGATTGCATGTACGTGTGCATGGAATACTACATTTTTCGCAATAGGGTACTCTCACTTATTGCTGAGCCTTACAGTATACTTCATATCCGTATTTGGTAATAAAATTGACATTTAACTTCATTTAAATAATATATAACTTGTAATGATGTAGTATTCTCCAATGCTAAAGCACGAAATATCAAAAACTTATCAGAGATTATTGCAGTGCACGGCACTGCTAGTATGCTGTCACCAGTCTGTTCCAACCAAACCAAGCTCTGGCTGGAAACCGCTGACTACAGCGGCCATTGGCGATCAGCAGCACCTGGCGCGACAAAAGAAGCGCACCTGGCGAAGCGGCGCATCGCGGAGCATTGCGCGGCATGTCGCGGTCGCGGTCCACTGACGGCGCTGGCGGCGGCGCGGGCGGCGGAGCGCTCCGACGAGCTGCTTTCGACTGGCCCTTCGGCCCGGCCCGGTGCCTGGCACCCGCCGCCGGTCTGGCGCCTGGCGCCTTCGCAGCCGATTTGTGGTGTTCCCCAAGGGCTCGTCTATGGGCCCATGAGACTACAAAAGCGGGTGCGTTGGATAATTCACGAGGCAGTCACGATTCTCGCTGAGGCAGGCAGTAATGCTGCTTCCCTCGCTGGAAAATTGGAGGACAGAGGCGCCTAGACAGGATTTCTGGATCTCTCTCTGCCCTTAACTCCCTTGAAGGCGAATCCTCGTTCCCACTAAGTGCTCCAGGAGTCTCTCGCTTCGGGCCGCGGCCTGCGTGAGGTCCATCCGGCCAGCACGTGCGTCCATTCATGCGTCCAGCGGCGGAGCAGTTTCGTGGCGGCGCGTGTGTGCCCTCTTGCCGGCGACGCGTGACCGCCGAGGCACCTGAGGGCTCTGTAAGGGTCTCCGGAAGAGCCCTCAAAGGGCCGTTGTGCAAACAGGCGGCTGTTTGCGGACGGTGCGGCGTGGCGGCATGGCGGCGGGGTGGTGAGGCCTCTCGTCTTTTCGCCTCGCGCCGTCCGTGCCCGCTCGAGTGGGTCGAAGGAGCGGCGGGGAGGGATGGCGGCGGAAGGTTCGCTGACTCGGCCGCTCCCGCGATGTCGTCGCCGCCACTACCTCGTGGTCACGACCGGACGCCGCCATCTTGCTCTCTGCGGGCGGTTGTCCAGGAAACGACCAGGTTTTTGCTCTTCTGGTTCTTGCAGTTCTATATATGTAATGAAAAGAGAAATGATCGGCTCAAACGTATGTGATTACTAATGTCTTTTTAGCTATAATAGAACGCAATTTAGTTGCTGAAGGATGTATACGTCAGATTTGTTTGAAGTCTGTACGATTCAAATTAATTTTAGATTTATGTTTGTGTTTCTTTCGTTCATTTGAACTCCAAACATGTCAGTCTTTATTTTGTTCAAAAAATTTCAATTTGATGTTCTTGAAAACGTTTTCCTAATTCACTATGAAATGCATATTATTGAATTACGTTTTTGTCAGTAAATGCATTAATACTTTCCTCATCAAGAGTTAAAGCAGTCATTTGTATTGAAACTTTGATAATATTTATTTAAAGGATATTGTTTAAAATTAGTTGGAAACTTAGACTTTGCGGAGACTTTAATGCTAGAGTAGAAAAGTAACCCCATAAAGCTACAAATTATCAGACGCTGTTGCCAACATTATATCGCTTACCTTAATACAATCAATGTAGTTACTATTGCATCCATTTATCTACTTAATAGAATGCTTTTCTTAGTCGAAAATACATTATGGACTTTGCAGTAACTTTGCAGGCATCACACTGCCTAATATAACATCTTGCCTTCTGATTCACATGTTATTTAGACCTGAAGAGACCCATGGTGACATATTTACTGTTTCTTCCTCCTTCCTGAAGGAGTTAAAGATAACCTTTCGAACTACCTGAAGGCCGCCGTAGTCTTCAAAAGTCTGAGGCGGAGACTTTCGTCAGCCAATCGACACATTCTTGCGCCGCCCTTCTCCGCCCGCGTTGCGTGGCCGAGGCTTGGCGGCGCCGATGCAGGGTATTTCAGGCGTGTCAGCGGCTCCGGCGTTGCACATGGCCGCGCGCGGGCGATGGCGCTGAGCCTCTCCTGCGCAGCCCTCCTGCGGCCTACGTTCTTGTGCGAGCGACGGACGTCGCCGGAAGAAGTATAACGGAGACTTCTTGGAAGCGAAAAAACCTCTAGCGAATAAATCGAGTTATAGATAAAAAGTGTGAATATTGTCAGAAATTGTCTCCAATGGATGAAGATTAGTTCATGAGAAACAGTTAAAGTTAAAAATTCCGAGACGATTTGTTTTCTGTTCTGACTTTCCTGGGTAGAGCATTTCTTGAAGTATTTTCTGAGAAACATTTTGTGCTTCGAAGACTTTTTTGTTGTGAAAGGATTCGGGAATTTTAGAATTCTGATTAATCAGCGACGCAAAGTTGTTTTGATGCCGAATACATGAGCAAATTAAATAGAAAAAATATATAAATCAGAAAGATAAAAAGAGAAAATAATATTAATAATACGTATTTACGACGGATAATAGATATAAATTCAAATCATAATTTACAGATGTGAACTTGTGTGAGTTGAAGATGTGATTCACTGATAACAGAGTAGAACTGATAGCAACTAGTTATCAACATTTTCTGAAGGAGTCAAATTAAAAAAGCCAGGTGAAGTTACCTAGAACATTCTTCGACATCAATCATCAACATTCAAATGACAAAGGAGTATAGTTTTGACAATAAGTTCAGCTAACAGTTGTTGAGTTAAACAGATTTTTGCCTGCAAGGTGGCGATGAGAAGATAATGATACGCCAGCAGTCGCCGATTCTTCTGCGCAGAACAAGCGATGCGGAACCGCTCCAAAGGAGACGATGCGGAACGGCTGGTAGGAAAGTCAAGCAAGGCCGATGGGGCAGGACGAGGCGATCGGGCGGCGACGGCTCGGCGGGGCGCAGCGGGGCGGGGCGGAGCGGGGCGGGGCGGGGCGGGGCGGGGCGGGGCGGGGCGGGGCAGGGCGGGGCGGAGCGGGGCGGGGCGGAGCGGGGCAAGGCGGGGCAGGGTAGCAGCGAGCATACCGATTCCGGGCCGGGCCGGGCCGGGCATGGGCGCCGAAGCGGCTAGTCGCGTCATGCCGCCTCGCGGGAGCGCGTTGTTGCCGGCGCTGGTGCTGCTGCGGCGGCGTTGGGTGCCGTTACCGACGCCGGCGGCGCGGGTAACGGTGCGCCCGCGGAGGACGTCCGGACGCCGACGCCGACTCCGGAATTCTCGGCGAGAGTCGCTGACTTGCTTCGCTCGGTATTTTCTCCATGGCATTCGAATGTTATGATGGTTTACGAATACTCCTATGCTGCGATTTTTGCAACTCTGCCCCTGCCAGATGTCAGCTGTTGAGTTTCATCCAGTCGGGAGTGACATCACTATGGTGACGTTCAAGCTCCCGATAGGATGAAACCATTAACAACTGATACCTGCCTGGGGCCGAATTTCATAAATTACGAACTCGCACTGTCTAGGTTGCCAGAAAAAGTGAAATGGACTGTCTGTTTTGTGTGGAAGAACGAGTGTTTGGAAGACCGAGTTGGCAGAGTGAGGGTTATAATATAAATGGATGATAGGAGATACTGCTTTTGTATACTTTCTTCTGCGTGTTTGAGAGAGAAAACAGTCCATAATGCCTCTTTTCTGTTGACTGCATTTTTAATGCATTTTTTAACACTTTAAATGTGTGTTATGAATTTGAATTCTTAACCGGTAAATTGATGAAAATATCTTACAAAAATATATTTTTTTTATGGAGTATCATGTCTATTTACTTTTTTGTGGAGGCAAAAGGTGGCTTATGAATATTAGGGTAGTTTGTTGAACCATGAGATGTGCATTTCACTACACGATTATGATGATTGATATTTCCAATACCTAAGTGTTTGCTTTATGAATATGAATATTTGTTTAGACTACGTACATTCAACAGCCAATTTTCCCCAGTATATAGTGTATGGAAATATATGTATTTATTGACACGCATTGTGTATAAAAATTTCAGAGAAATGTGACATGTTTAAAAATTTTAGAGAAATTTCGTGTCAAAACAATTGATATAATATTTCAAAATCTGAACTTAATTCTTGGATTTTATATCCATTAAGAAACCATAGTTCGGTGATATTCTTATTAAATAGTACAAACACTCATAATTGGCAGGTGTCACGGGAGCCATATCATTTCTTTTCTCACGTTAACAGCGCACTTTTCATGGCCTCTTTCTCAAGGATAGTTGGTAGAGATATTTTCAGGAACCAACACTCTCCATTTCTTCTCTCGGATTTGCCATTAATATAAAAACTTCACAGAGAAGACTGAATGTCTCACTTTCAAACTTTTTGCACCGACATTAGGGGCAAAAATATTTCAGAGAAGTATAATCCTGTGTTGATAATTATTCTTGAGGACATTTTCTTCTGAAAATATTTTATTAGTAATGCACATATGAGTGTATATAAAGGATAACTTGCAATGACGGGCAGTGTTAAAAAAACAATTTAATGATACTTTTCACTTGCGCACTTACTGCATATTACACTCACCATAAATGGAAGATACGAGTGTACCTGCCATATACGCTCAGCTCTACGATGACACGCTCAACGAAGCGTAGAAGGAGCAGTAGAATGGCGCAGGCGCATGAATCGACAGCCCGCATTAGCGATTGCTCACGCGAAGGCTAAGAAGGTGATGGCAGTGGGAGCAGGTGGGGGGGGGGAGGGGCAGGGAGCAACGACCGTGCGTGGCGTGCGCACGCACATTCCGCGCTGGCGCGGGGCCCCTTCGCCGCCGCCGGCGCTTTGCGGCCCCTCCGGCCAAATCACCAGCGCCCCCAATGGCGCCTTTATTTTTCTCCTTTCCATTCCAATCCCCTCCAGTCTTCGTCACACTTTCATACCGGTAGGGTCTAGAATTCGGGTGCCATTAGCTAGTTACTAGGTCGAAGTCAGTCGGTGGGTGAAGGAAAATTCTAGTGATGTACAGCCCTTAGTCGATAGTTAAAGGGGGTTTGTCCATCAGTATCAACCATCCTTGTCCCTTGCCCTCTCCTTACACGATTAACTTTACATGACCTAGACTACCACGCATCTCGACATGTCGAAAGACCAGTCGGGAGCTTACAATCTATGGCGCCTGGGGCGGTGCTCTGATGGAGACACCTTGAGTGAGAAAAACCCTGCCAGCCGACGTGTATGTCGACACCAACCAACATGAGATGTTCACAATACATTTGTATTTACGTTCTCACCTACTCTATCTTTCATTGGTTTCTCCTTCCACACTTTTCAACTTTCTCACATTCCTCAACATTGTGTTGGTATTTTTTGTCATCTTCACAAGCATCAGTGATCTTATTTTAATTATACGAATATTCATGGCAAAGTATACCACGAATAGCTTTTTTTTTTTCATCCTTGCCGTTTTCCCGCTTCTACGGGGTCGGCGCTATTGGGTGGACAACACACAACCATGCCTGAAGCGGGATTCGAACCCACGATCTTTCGGTCCGAGATCGTCACGGCACTACGGCCGTAGCGGACTCGGCTGCCCGGATCGGCGCCGAATTGCTGTTATTGACAGCGGTAATACCTCCCGTTCTGTGACATTCGCCTTGCCCCAGTGGACCCGTGCGCAGCGCGATACGCACATGGAGGCAGACGGCTTGACATCCGGAGAGCTATTCGAGCTAAGCTTCTCAAGCTCTGTGTAACGTGTGCATACTAATTATTTTTTAATGCCATTTCTCGTTTATGATTCTTTTTTTATTTTATTTTATTTTTTAGTTTTCTTCATTCTCTTTACTTTTTATTTGTCTCACCATTTGTCTTTCCCCGTCATTTCCTAGAGTCTCTATAATTTTCTTCGCACCCAAATTTCTTCTTCTGACCACCCCTGTCATCCTTTAACCACTACTATTTCCGTCACTAATACCTGTCATCAGTTCTTCTTCTCTTTCGTAAGACTTCCTCTGAGTGCTTGAGGTTTTTTATGTTGGTGAATTCATTCAAGCGTTGCGCCTTAAATACATATGATCCCTTTAGGACCTGTTTCAATAGACCGAAAGGTACGTATCGCACCGAAAGGTACGATAAGAAGAGACTAGTAACGGCTGATTATCACATGTTCTTTGGACCTTTTATTTCCTCATTAAAACCATTCATATCTTCCACAGGTTCCATAAAAAGTAGTTATTTGTGGATAGAAATGAGGCTCGTATGTATACTACATCTTTCTAATTGAATCATAAATTATTAGAAGGTATCGATAATTAGCATTGCACAGTCTTGGTGTTATAATATTTGAATCGTAATTAAATATTACATACTCTGAATTTTCTTTTTGTATAGAATCCTAGATTCAGTATCATTTAAAATTAGGGTGATTGAGTTTAGTACGCATGTGGAATTCCCAGAGTACCATTTTCTAGTAGCAGGTAGCGCAACTTTGTTTGCTTACATTTAAGAGAGTTCGCTTCATGAACAGCTGGTTTCAATTGGAACAAGCAAGATAATTATATCCCTTTTGTTTAGTATATTATTTGTATGTATGTTGAGTATTTTTCCATGAGTATTTTTTTTAGCTCGCTTTACGCTGTTTGCTGTACCAGAGTCTTTACCAATAAAGCCGAATTTCTCAACCACAATATTCAGTGAACATTCAATATTACCACGTACTTTCTTTGAAGACCTTCTCTGGTGTGTAAGTATTTGCGATGGGCAACACGTTGAAATACGCCAGGCCTAAGAAGGTACAGTACAGAGGTTGCACTCTCTATGAAGGCGTTTTCTTCACGTCCGCTCGGCGCGAGATAGAATAGTAATGAGGGAATTCTTCTTGTGTACATTGACTCACAGAAATACGGATGCAGGCTGAATGACAATTTTATTCAATACGATCGCGAGTCACTGAAGTGGGTGAAAGGGGGAAAGATATGACCGTGGAGGGATTTGTGTACGCAATAAGTGTTTAAATTACGTAATTGATGCAGGATTCCTTAAAATTCTCAGGTTATTGATACAGACAAATAAAATATTGGGCAAAGTGTATTCAATTAAAATTGCGAAAGAAATGAACTATTATTTACTCTCCTTTCAAATATGTTCACTATTGTTACTATATTATTATGATATTTTGTATGGGAAAACATGTTTTAATTTAGTCATATTCCACCTTCTAATTAAAATTATGTGTTTGACTTGTAAAACAACCAATAGACTTAGAACAAGATATGAAAAGTAAGTTTTATGGTATTTAAGAGGCTAAGCGAAGGTGTCTCAATTAGAACTACTTTTCTTTAAAGGAATACTAATAAAATAAGAAAGTAAAAGCTTATCACCGTGAGTCGCACATTCTCTACTTCCTTGTGATGCCGGATCATCTCGGGTTTGATTTCGTAGTGGGCGGTTTCGTCCTAAATTCGCAGCTGCTTTTGGAAAAGAGCGTGAAAAAATGGTGAAGCGCATAGTGCCGCCCGGCCGCGCGTTGCTCAGGCCCCCGCGTGGGCACGCGGGGCACGCGCTCGCGAGGGGCGCAGGGGGAGGCGCTTCCGGAACGGAGCGGGGAGGCGCCGCCGCATCACAGTCTGCTCACGCCTCCATCTACCACCACCAACTGACTTTACCAACAATCACCACTACCCAGCACCGACTGCTATCATCCACTACCATCACTGTCAACCATCGTCACGGTTATATTCACATACTACTCTTGCCTCCTACCACGATCAGCTACCACAATCGTCTCACAAAGCCAAGTGCATCAACTGATGTCACTGCAGTTCCTCTTCGCAAGATCCTAGTATTAGAGTGCCGACAGTGGCAGGGTTTTCGACACTAGCTACATAACTATACCGAGTTCAGCTGTTGTCTGGAAGAGAAATCTAGCGGCCGGCTGCTCTCTAATCGGTAGTTTTCGTCGTGTTTGTCAAGGAATACCGGGCGGATGCCGGAGCGGTGCTCTACCAACAGAACCACGAACCGCGCACGATCTTTCCTTCCTCTTCCTTTCTAACCTCACCCCTCTCGTGCACATACTCTTACATTGCATTTCATGCATTAGCCGGCTCGGGCGGTGCCTTACTGGGGGAGGACACTTGAATAGGGGAAAACCCTGCCAGCCGACGTGTAAGTTGGCGTCGGAGCTCACCATCCAGCTGGGAAATAACACTGTCACCTCTCGTGATAAAAACTTGCACTACAGGTTCGGGAATAATGACAATAGCACGCGGAAACACAGAATAATCAATCAGCTGTTATTACAAATTACCGTACCAATTACCATCTCCGTCTACCATTACAAACCACCATTATCGGCAACTAATACGTCCTGCCGCCGTCACTATCACCACACTCATCGTTTCCATCTTCACTATTCACACCATTCTCCAACACCACCTCAACTTCCAATACTATGCGATCGATTGTCTATACGATTCCTGTCAAAAACTGTCACTCTCGTCTTTCTTTAACCTCTACCCTTACCTAAGCCCTGCCAGTACTACAACTAAACTCCCCCTTTTCTTACCGCTATTACCATTAACTACAAAATTTTCATTCGCTTTACCACTTCCACGGGCACTTCCCGTTATCCTTGCAGATACTCTTCCGAATTACGCCGTCAATGTAATACGAGCACTAACACGTCTCCTAAGTATTTACTGCTAACTAGTATTGCTCCGCACTGTCATCGTCTCCTGGTCATCACGATAGCTGTTCATTGATACATCATTTCCATTGCCCTCCAGCCGTACAATTGATATAAATCATCACTGCTAGCTCTCACGTCAACTTCACCGGTTGTTTCCTCTTCCTCCATCATTTGAATCCATGATTTCAAGTTAAATAGAACATCCGGGCTAAATGCAATTAACACTCATTTCGAACATATAGCGTATAGCTGGATATAATTGAATATGCGAAACTCGTAAGTAGCAAAAGGGTAGTTTTTTATTGAATTAAGTTAGTTCATCAGAAACTACGTAAATCTCTCTGGGCTAAAGTATTTCTACTGCAACTCGTGGCAACCCCACGATTTGCAGCGATTAATATGCTAATCGCCAACCAATTTGCCAATTCGAGTCAAGGTTTATTAGTGAACAAGTGCAGAAACAACGACGAAAAGAACTGCGCACGTGGGAACAAGATGCGGAAGAAAAGACACCGTCGATTATATTAAAATACACCGAAGACCACCGACTGATTATGGTGATGTCGCGGAATTGTAGAGACAGTTGTGGACGACCTTACTTATGGTAAAAGCAACTGGTACTGGTGGTGGAGGTTGGAAATACTGGGGTGTAAAAAAGGTAGTGGGAAATAAAATAGGTGATGGTGGGTGGAAAAATGGTGGTAATAGTCGTGATGGTGATGGTGGTGGTGGGTGAAAAGGGTGGTAGTGGAGGTGGAAATGGTGGGCGGTTTGAGTAGAAAAGTTGATGGTGCGATGAAAAGGGTGGTAATACGGGTGGAAAATGTGGGGATGGAAAAGGTGGTGTTGACGTTGGCGGTTACGAGGTGTAATTAACGTTGTAGTAGTTTGGGCGGCAGCGGGGTGGGGGGATGGCGGAGGTAGCGCTACAGGACCGCGCGCGCTGAGTGTTACTGGGTGTGGCGTGATTTCCAGAAGCGGAGATATTGATCATTGACCACGAAAGTTCGGCGCCCGCACGCTCGGATAGCTTGCAGAACTACCAACTGATTGGCAGTAAACTGTGTCACGAGTGATTAAATGACTCAGTACTTAAGGGCGCTGCTTAATTAGTACTTGAGGAGCTAGATGGAAAGATCATTGGTTCATTCCTCACTAATGAGCTATATTATGAAGTCGATGTCCAAATGCCCATTTTTAATATTTTATAATTCTGTTGAAATTTCCTAAATGAAAAGGAAGAGCATTTTTTCGCGAAAGGCTTGGAATTTTACTAAACCAGATATCATAATATTAAATTAGCTGAAATCAATTAATAAAAACCATTGAGTTTGTTATGCTTACTTTACCCAGCTACAACAATTGTCCTTTGCATTTCTAAAATTACTACTTTACTATTAAAGTATGGATGTATTCATATGATGTTCCTTTTACTAAATGTATTGTTGACATTGTAGTGAGTATATGCAGGGGTATTCATGATTCGAGATAATTTCACTATTGTTGTTAACATCAAATGTTTGGGAAACGCGGCTCCATAATGTCCTTCCCATTGGGTTCGTTTTCGTCGTTCGGATCGTCGAGTGAATGAGTGCACTTTCACCGCTTCGCTCCGAGCAACGGAGTAACCCGGTCCGCCCACTGGCGGCGCTGCTGAAGGCCACAAGATGGCGGCGCCCTGCAGACACCACGTGGTGGCTGACGACGCTCAGAATGCGAATTCTTGCCAAGTGGAAAATTAGACCTGGGCAATATATTGTCCAGATCTAGTTTTGTCCGATTGTGGGGGGAAAAGTAGATGAAATCCTTCCGTGTTGTTCATTCATAACAATCTCAGGTATTCTATTAAAATCTAATTGAAAGACACCAGTTCTCGTACAAATATTCTAAGTTACAGCACGAAATTACCGAAATGACATACTTTTTAAAATTTGTAAAAATTTTAATTATTAAATTAATTTGTCAATGTATTCCCGGTTTCATTGGATTGTTTAATTGCACTGATTTATTTGCAAAATTGTATAAATCGTAGTACTATAGTATTCGAGGCATGAAACTTATTACTGGAAATTTGGTATCCATTTCATTCATATTGAATGGCTCGGTGTAAAACTGAACGAATCTCGTCACGTGCCTCACTGGGATTATTGAAGCCCTTAATGATTCCTTTGCCCTGTAATCTCTTATGGGGATCTTGGAAAAGGAATTGTTAAGTCGATGGAATCTAGTTATTGAAAATAGCTTTCAAAAATTGAAGTAATCCATTTAAATGTTTTATCCAAAATGAAATATCGAAGCAGTGAATCTATTTTTTTTTATGTTATAGTATTGCAGCATGTAGCATGTAACTGTACTGTGAATAATATTTTTATTTCTATAACCTCTAAAGCAAACTAGAACTGTTTCGAATCTTTTCGAAAACGAAAAGATGAAATTACGAATCATAATTGAAGATTTTTAAAAAAATTTATGCTTTACTCAACAACCATTACATCAATGTAGTCTCTATGTGTATATTATTGTGTTTTGATATTATTTCTAATGTTAAGTAAAATAAATGTATATAAGATGTAGAAATAAAAGTATATTTTAGATTATGTAGAAACAATATTAGGCACCATGCGATACGTGGCCGTGGTGGGCTTTTAATTCGCAGAAGGGACTAGCGCTTGATTCACGCTCTGGGCTTGGCATTTCTCCTCCTCTCGCGGGGGGGGGGGGGAGGGGGCTCTGGTTGGTTTCCGCTTTCTCTTCGTTATGTCGCTTCGAGTCGCCTGCGCTGAAGCTGCAGAAGCACTCGTTTTGCTCGCGAGCTCTATTGTCTGTTCGTCTGTGTAATCGTTCTCCTTCTCAGCCCTACTTTCACTCGCTCACCTCTCGGCTTCTGCGATCACGCGTGAAGTAATTCGTGGAACATGTGCATCATGGGCGCACGATGTTTCTCGATTGCGTAACATAGCATTAGATAGTAGTGGATTGATTGTCAAAAAATAGTTTTACCAACGTTTAATGATGAATTTTAGTGAAGTGAATGGAGTTAGAATAGTTGAATAACGTTCACGAATTCATTGCTGAAATTTCATTTAAAGTCCGTTTTCAAATTGTGGATTTGAAAGAAACTTGCATGCAGCAAATAAACAAATGGATTATATGGTTAATTGTATCGGAAGTTATTTCAAAACTATTTTCCCGCAGAAAATGTATATTTCCAAACCTTCCCAGAATTTCCTTCATTTCTTAGTTTTTCAGACAAAAAGAAGAGTGTTGCATAAGAAATCTACCGAAGAAAATAACGCTTTTTCATGATTACGTGACTCTAAAAATTACTTGTGTCTAATTGTGATCGTGCTTGAAAACGGCAATAATGATTTGAAGATTAACGCGACATTTTCTCGTGCGCATCCTAGAGGGGAAAGTATCCTGACTTTCAAATCGTGTCCATCGTCTTCACAGATTTTATAGACGTTTTTTAGAGAGTCTCTTTGCAGAGACATTCATTCGGTTAATTGAGAAATAGTTAACAAAACTTATTGTATCATCATATCATAGCCATGTCAATTGCATTATTCATTGCTAATTTATAAAAATAATCTTATTCCTTTTACTAAATGGGATATTTTAAAGAGTGGCTTTATGATTAATGTCACAAGAGACTCTAATAATGCACAAATCACACTTGTATTTAATCGTAATAGTAAATATATTGTGAAGTAATAATATTGATACACAGTTACGATGGAAACATTTCAGGAATACAGTTACATCCATCGCAAGAAGACATAATATTCATTATTCAATAGAAAAAATAGAATCCTAGAGTCTAATCTTAATATTTAATAATACGTCTCAGATAGTATTCTTCAAAAGTGATGCATCGCAATATATAGCATGTATCCATCAGTAGTTCCATTAATGAAAATTCCAGTGATAGACTTCATCAGAATTTCAATTACAAGTATGTCCGAAAAAAAGTGTCTGTCTTTTCCAGTATGTAATGAAAAGGCTTACTCGACCCTATTTTTTTCAAATTCTGTCATTTTCATAAACTGTCAATTATTATTCAGTACACTGATTATCTGCAGGTAACATTAAAATTCCGCCTGTAGGGGCTTCCAAGTGCTTGGATTGTTTTGCTTGGGACCAACAAATATCATGAATTCCGGTTCACAGTTTTGCGACCAATGTGGAGCCGTGGCGAGGGCGATTGTTCGCCCTGTGCCGCGCTCCTCCCTCCGCTAGTTACGTGGATGCACGTACCGGAAGTCCTTCCGGGCGCCGCGACGCCCCCTCCCCTCCCCGTCCTCCCCTTCTCCTTCTTTTACCCGCTTGGTGGCTAGCGTGTTTCATCGGCCACACTGCGATTTCTAACTGAATGTTCCCTATATCCCCGGATTCAACCTTGAAATGTTCTACATAAAATAGCGACAGTAATACTTGATTCTATAATTAATTGATATCCATTGAACATTTGAGTTTAATATCTAGTATTGAGGACTTAGTAGATCCGTCCCAAAATTCCGTACTTCGTAAAACATCTTTATTTTAAAAGTGCAAATAGCTTCATGCTGCACCACTTCAAGCGTTTCACAATCCATCGTATGAGCTGGAGATATCTAAAAATGTGAAAGAACGCACAATAAGTCCTCATTGTGTAGATTACGACATGAGAAATAATACGGGAACCCGAAAATCCGGCTTTAGCTTAAAAATTTTAAGGTTCAAAAATGTATCGTTTCCATGTTTTACATGATGGTAAAGGATGATGCATCGAAACGTGTTTGCTGGGTACATGTGCACTTTCTTTTCCTCTCTATAAAATTGAATTCAATTCAGTTATATTGAATAATAACTTATTTTGCACGGCGAGGCTCAGGCCATCAGGCCTGTTCTCCCGTGACCATGCAAATTTCGCTACGCTCCTTTCGCCAACTAGCGAATGAAGGTAATACTTGGGCGACGAAACTGGCGACTAGAATTTTGCTCAGAGAATTCTTTTAAGCTTGAGGGTCTTTTACATGTAGGAAATCTACAACATGGCAAAGTTGACTTCACGCACCAGTCGATATCGTTCTACTTCAGGCCCCGTTCTACTTCAGGCGTCGTTTACTAGAGAACTTTAGTATAGTGTTGTGTCTCAGTGTTCAAGCAGATCTACTGTTTGAATATAACTTCATTAGGGAAATGTACATGGCTTATGCCATCAACCCTTCCACTAGGCAGGCAATAACTGATGACCTGCTCATCCTAAACAGTGACAACCGTGCCGTTCCTCGAGTGTCGCCATTTTCAACAAGCAGCGAGGTCATGGATACAAGCCTCGTAGCAACGCCAGCCCCAAAGAGCATTCAGGGCAGCCTCAACCATGCCTTCTCAAAGGCCAGCCAGAACTACGCGTTGTCACCACCCTCTCAGGTATTGAAACAAAACCAGCAGAAACAGCAGACGGGCTCTCATCAACATATTGGAGCATCCAGCTCAGGCGACCAGGAGACCTTCCAACCACATAACATTGACAATCCCCTACACTACAATGAAGTAAACACTTTTATCACTTCGCCCAACTTTCAATCAATCATTTCAAAAATTCAATATTAGTCCCAATCCCCAAACCTCAGAAGGCCAAACCTTACCAGCTACCGCCCTGTAGCCTTCTCCCTATTTTTGCCAAATCAGCAGAAAAAGCCATACCAAAGAGGCTCAATTCATTTCTGAGAAAGTTTAAGATTTTACCTCATCACCAATTTAGTTTTGTTCCTAAACATTCTTCCTGCCATCAACTCCTCAGGTTAACAGACTTCATCATTCCGAGTTTCAAAAAGGGCATTATACCTTAGCAGCTTTTCTTGATGCGAGCCAAGCATGCGATCAAATTTGGCATAATGGCTTAAACTATAAGTTACGAAAGCTCAGTATCCCACTATACCCCCTTTCAATCATCCAAAGTTTTTTGTCAGATCGATCATTCTTAGTAAAAATTCAGTCTCATCTTTCTTACCCTCGTCTCATTGTAGCAGACGTTACTGAAGCCTCCCCGCTTTCCCCAACTCTCTTTAATATTTTCACCGCCGACATACCCACATTTCGATTCATTACCACAGCCCTATTTCCGGACAACACTTCCCGTATTTCTTTTACGTCCCGAATTATACGCACTTACTGACCGACTTCAGAGACACCTGCACCAAATCGAACAATGGACTACCAAATGGAGTATCAAACTCAATCCCTCAAAATTGCTCTCAAAAATCCGACACCTTTACCATCCTCATTCACTCGTGCTAAACAACTCTCCCATTCCTTGGTCCCCATTAAATTCACCAGTCAAATGATCTCCTGGGTCTCCACATAGACACAGAATTAACCTGAAAGGATCATATGAAAACCAAAGTGAAGGAAGTCCATTAGAAACTTCATCAACTTCCCACCATTATAAACCGTAAAAGTAACCTCAGCCCCGAAAATACAGCTCTTCTATATAAATCAATTCTCTAGCCACTCCTTTACGCATGCCCGATCTAGTGTTATTCAGCAACATCCCAGATAATCAAGATCCAAGCCTTCCAAACCAGAAGCCTGCGCATTGCAACCAAAGCCCCATGGTTTGTCAGAAACGCAACTCTTCATTCCAATTTCAACTTAAAACCAATAAATAGTGTAAATAAGAGCAAATAATACCCACATCCCACAATTTCTTCTTCGACCTACCTAACATAACCGGTCCATCCTTTTACAACTTCGGTATAGATAACCTTCCCTACCTGGGAATAAAAAAACAGATATCCCGTTCAATCATTCTTAAACTGCTTTTCCACCTTTGAATAGAAATAAATAACTTCAGCATTTAATATCATCTCCCAATGTCTATTGGCGGTGCTTGACATGTTTCCCTACTCTTAATTTTCAAGCTTAGAATAAGTCACCAAACATCTGTGGAGCCGAAAGGCTGACAATGTAAATTCGGTCAAAATAAATGAATTGATGTATAAAAAAAGTTGAATTTACTTCCCCTCCAAAGGAAGCGTACGAAGGATTTTAAAATTAAAAAATCCACGGATTTGATCGGATTTGAAATTGCGACCTTGGGTATAACAGTCCGATACGCTGTTATCCCACCGAAACAGCAAATAGCCTATACCATCATCTACTTACATTTACTATTTTCTAAATCTGTTTGATGTCGGACTGAGGAGTAATTCCTTATCTAGCAGTAGCGCACTTATGATATCTTGTCTCCACGATTTCTTATAAACGTTACAAATCCGTCGTTTTTTCTTAGCGTATATACAGAGGGAATGACACATTTGATCTGCAATTGTTTTGTTTTTATTTCTTGAAGATAATTTGAACTGTATCACGATGTAAGTACTTTTCTGCCATGTCAAATTATCGAAATATTAGGAGAAATGTGAGGTAAGAGAAAAAATATTTCAATCACATTTTTGGTATGAAATGACATTTTCTCACTCATTCTACACCATCTCGTTTTCCTCATGTAAGCACTGATCGCACACCACGGTTTGTCACAAATAATATTTAGTATCTAAAAGTTCTGTATTCAATTCACAAATACTTTTCCAGTATTGCTACTATACCGAAGGTTTGTAATGATAATATTTGGACCTTATAAACAATGCATGCTCTTTGAAAGCGTGGAGAATGTTATGGACATAATCCGTACACATCACTTCAAATGTTAATCATGAACACATACAACGAACGAATATCCGGTTTTGTTAATCATTTACTTTCTGTTGAGATTAAGGCCGATGACAATGTGTGTTTTTCAACTGTGAATTGTAGGCCATATTATTCGTCGAGAAGCACTGTTGGTTCCGTTGTAGAGTTGTGGGGTGGGGCAAGAACCGCTAGCCAAACCGGACTGGATTGACAAATATGGCTGTCATGGACGGATTTTCAAATGAGAGAAATGAAACTATTATTGCGCAGTGGCCTCAGGAATGGAACTCTAAACACGAAAGGCCAGAAACACTCTCTGTTTCACTCTCTATTGATGGTTATTGCGCAGTAAAAATAAATGTCTTATTTTCTCACGTAAATTTCTTTCCATAGCAAGAAAGTTTCTTATAAAAATAAGCGGTGTCATATCCCAAAATAAACCCCTGTGAATTATTGTAATTTTGAGCTATGGAAATTTAAAAATGTACGTTATTTCCTGTCGTACAAATCTCAATTATTTTTTTTTATTATTTCAGTAATGTAAAATAATCAGTGTATTCTTATTCCTTTTTACATAAGCATGCAAAAGTACTATGGATCTGTTGTTGAGGATTTTGTTCAGAATAAAAATTAATTATTTGATAGAACACATGAGTTTATTTATAAAAATATCTTTGTTTTAATATCTTATAAAATTATTCCAAATGAGGTCTGTTTGAGGTAGTTTATGATAATACAAAACACACCTTTGAGGAATTCTCTCATCGAAGTGTTTATCTCTAAATCGAAATTTTATGAACTTAGTTCCTAGCTGATATGAATATCATTTTACCCTGGGTGTTAGAATATTCGGCAGAATGATCACGGCCGAAATGTTAAACGCAGCTAAAAATAATAACCTGCCAGTCGTTCGACCCATCTCTGAAAAACACCACTGCGTCATTACCTCATAGGCCCGACCTTAACATATTTACGTCGTTTTGCTCCGTGCAGCGCACAAAAAAATGGCGGCCCGTCGTCAACTTGCGGGAGCGGGGGAAGGGGGATGGGAAGGAGGTGGAGGGGGAGGGAAAGAGCGCGCTGTGCGGCGTTACACGCTTCCCTGCCCCGGGACAAAAAGCGGCGCCACAATAAATAACGAGAACGGCGTTACATCGGAGCAAGTGCCGTTGGACTACGAGCGGCACAGCAGCGCCAGGAAGGAAAGATAAAAGTGTATTAAAATGCCATCTGCTTTAAATTCGAATGCGGTACCACCGAACATCAAAAGCGTAATTGTTATCCAAGACTAGAGGGATGAAAATGTAGTTTGAGGCTATACTCTCGCGGAGTGGGAAACAAATCATGTCATGGTCATTAAGAGAGTGTCAAAAGAGTCATTCATCAACGCTTCATATTTTTCAGCTCCAGTACATCTCTTGAATAGTTATGTATTTGTGTATGAGCGGATGGTGATTTATTTTAAATGTTAATATCAAATTGACTTGTTATTGCGGGTGAGAGCTTCTATTCAATCTACGAATAACATACACACTTTGCATTTTGTTGTCCAAATGTGAAATTATCATTAAAACTCAACCATGAAAAAAATTAAAGATGTGAAAAATATATTGATAAACTTCACAAAATAATCTTCTCTAAGAAATTCCGTGTATTTTAAGAAACATTAATTAAGAAATAACTTTTTAACTTATTTTTTATATTCTAGGTAACAATACGTTTGTAATCGACAGAAGTTTGTGAGAGAATATGTGAAAAAGGTTTTCGCTATTCGCTTTATTTCCGAAGTTATTGACTGTTCATATATATATATATATATATATATATATATATATATATATATATACATTGATAGCCATATATCATGACGTAACGTGCACTCCCGGCTCACATATTGCCTGCAGTGCATAGTTTGTCGAGCCGTGTAAGTAAGTGTAGTGAACACATAGTGTAGTAACATAGACAATTGTGTAAATTTCAGAATAACTGCCACTTGTATTTTTAAATTCCAGTCACTCGTCCAGAATGTTGATGCAATGCCAAAAAAACATCCTCATGATAAGAGATTAAGGAAAGATCAAGTTATTGATTTAAGGCGGAACATTTTAAAACCAGGATATGATTTCTGTTTGTAACATGAATTTCCATGTATTCACTTCTCTTTGCATAACTCTTATTTTTCGTAAACAAACATTTAGACTCGTAACTAGCAACCATAAAGTGCAGTATACTACATTAAAAATAGGTACACTTGGAGTCTGCACAAGCCTTCAAACTCTAATGTTTACCTACTGACTCTCTCTCACATAAAAATTGGTACCCATACGATTGCCGTATGTTTCGAAGGATGACTGTCAATATCTGTAAGTGCTTACGCGAAGAACGATTGCTCATTTCTGTTATCTACTGACACTAGTGACCTCACTCAGTAGGCTGTTGTTATTCAGAGAGAGATAAAAACTAATACTTAGAACGTTTCGCTGTGCTCGTGCCCCTTTTCCTGAAAGTAGGTAGGCACAGTAAATACCATTTTCAAATTACATTAGTCTCCAAGATGTTTTTCTAAAAAAATACACAAATTGGAGCATGCAGTCTTCGGAGAAATAGACTACCAAGGCCTCAAACATTATGAAAGGTTGTGCACGTTCGTTTCGCCTCTTGCCCTTATTGTTGGAGGATTGATAATCAGAAACTAAAAGTTAATTCGTAAGTTGCCTTTGATATATCTCAGTAATCTTTGTTTCATTACATTTTTTGTTCTTTATTTCCCCGTCAGTAAAACGTTACTGATATCTGCAATACATATTTACTTGTACATATGTTTACTAATTTATCAATGGATTTATTAATTCAGTTAGCCATAAGTCTGGATGGTCACTCATTTACTCGTTCTTCCATTCATTATCTTACAAATTCCAATATTTTCAGAAACATTCAAAATGTATTCTTTGTAATTTGCCTTAATTACGTAAATATGGCGAGAAACTGCGACACTTGATACGCAACACAATAGTATAACACTAATAAGGATTCCTTCTGCAGAATGTTTTCAGCAGAATTGGACTCAACTCAGCTTCAACTGGCTATTCAGTATTTCCATTTAAAGGTACTATCCATTGATTGATATATTTCATTGTCATAAACTCATGGGCATAGATAAAATTATTTTACTGTGCCTATTCGAAGTAAATATGTAATGTTGCAAGTATGTATTCAAAGGTAGCTAATCCCGTTGCATGGGCTGGCAACGCTGCCATCTCCATGGCGACGTGATGCTGCATCTTCCCGCGCCGCTCCGCCTACCCCGTTCAACGAAAGAAACCGGCGAGCGCCTTCGAGTCTTTTCGCGCTGCAGGAAAACTGGGACGTCCTGGTAAGGACGCCACATCCGTGGCCGCTCTCGCCATTGGCCGAGCGGAAGGCGCCACTGTCTCTCAACTTCCAACGGCCACGAGTGATTGATTGATTGATTGATTGATTGTTCCCGGACGCTCGTCCCTCTGGTACGTGAGTTCCGGTGCCGACCTATAAGTCAGCTTGCGGGCTTTCCCCTTCCAGGTTTCTCCACCATCGGGGCAACGCACCAGTCGGGCAAGCTCATATCTCCTGATAGATCTCCAGGCAAGTGTGGTAGTGTAGAGAATGTAAGTGTCAATGCGTGTCTGTATGTATGTATGTAAAGGGAGAGAAAGGGACAAAGATGAAGAAGGAAACATCGGACGTGATCCGTGACCGATTTGGATCTGCCCCGGCATTCAAATGGCGTTGGTCGAAAAAAAACACTAATCAGAGCAGCCAGCCGGTAGAATTCTTCTCCAGACAGCGGCCGAATTCCTCCCAGCTATCTAGCTAGTATGGAAAATCCACCACTGTCGGGACTCGAAACCAAGGACCTCCTGGTTAGATTGCTGTCACGCTACTTTATTTATTTGCTGGAACCCCGAGGCGAAGAGGCATGAAAAGGAGGTTTAGGATAAGAGGAAGGAGGAGAATGAAGGACGATGAAAAAATCGGAAGAGATGGATGAAAGATAAGCAGAAAAGGGGAAGAAGAAAAATAATATATGTTGAAAGTACTGAGGGTTCTGTATTTGCTTAACGAGTTATGTATTCTCCACGATCTTATACCTCACTTATGAAACTCCGGCACAGCGCAGCTTAAATTCAATTAAGTAAAACAAAAACATATTTCTACTTGGCCCAAAGACCCTCTGCAGCCGAGTATGATACATTTACAGTACATTCACTAATACTGGCATGGTTTAGGAAACATGATTGATAGAAGTATAAGGATACATTGAGTTTATTCGATAAATATTTGTTTGTGAATTAAATGTCTAAAGACACATCAGGTACATGATGGTCAGGGAAGGTTGAAGAACTGTCTCGGTATTTTCCGCTTTAGTCTATTGTGGTGAGGATTTTGAAATGTACGGCTGAGGGATCAATGAAAAATGTTTCTTTAAACATTAAAATGTCATTGAAGCTACTACTGCACGTATTACTACACACTGCACATTCTACAAACTGCATATATTACAAATGAACAATATATAAATAAAATATTTGTGAGATCTCGAATGTTTGATATTTAACGTCTCTCTCAATAGGTAATGTTCAAATCAAAGGTTCTCAGACCACATATATATTTGATTCAAATTTGTAGAAACGTTGAGGAAAATGCCCTGAGCACTCTCTGTTAAAAGGTGGGCATTGTAGTACTACGAGCGCAAGGATAATGTTTCATCATTTATTTCAAGAACTCTTCAATAGAAGGTAATTTCACAATATTTTTGTAGACTTGGTTGAAGTTATCTGTTATAGGACATTAAATAATATGGGCCATGTAGAATTAGTGACACTTGCATGTCATATGCAAGAAGTACACTATCTGAAAATGCATTAGAATCAGCCATTTGAAGTTGTTCGGACCGTATCTTGTAGTACTTATCTTGTCAGAATGTTGGATATATTAATAGCTGTTTTTACATATTGTATTTGCTCGGTCGAAATGATGTGAAATTCGATTCACTTTAGTGAATATTTCCGGCATATGTGACACGTTCTACATTGCGTTTCATTGTGTTTTGTTAGGAGTAGAATTCGAACCATACCAATGGTTCAATGTATGACTAATTATTTTGGGTAAAGACATAAAATAAGAGGCTTTACATTTATTGCTTAGTTTGCATGTTATGGAAAACGTTAAGTTCGGACAATAAAAACGAATCTAACCTATAGGTTATAACTTAACGTTTTCCATAATATGTAAACTAAGCAATAATGTGGAAATGAGATGAATATGTAGGTAATTTGTTACCTTGTGTTTCACTCATTTTCACGGGCGAATCCGGCGGGACGAAGTAATGTTGCCCTTGCACTCCCAAAATGTTCATATTCATCCTGTTTTTTTTATCTAATTTCATTTCTTTAATCTGAAGCTGCATTCATTAAAATATATTTTAAAGGTGTTATTGCTATATTATAACGATTGAACTGCTAGTTATTTTTCCTACACCTAGTTGACCAGTATTCTTCCAATACTTCTACCATTCTTAACAGAATTTCTGTAATTATTATCTTAGTCTCAAGTGCTTTGTTGAACTAAAGATGTTAATAATGCCCTCGGAGAAGTACACAGCTAAGCGATGATTTTTATTGGTAAGCTGCTCGTAATATTTTCTCATTGTTTTACATTCTTTTATTGGATTTTGCCACCAGTACCTTCGGTGTTGGCCGGGTGAGTATGGGAACTTAAGATCCTCTTAGAGGCAGGGAACCTGAAATGAAGTCTGTGTGTCTGTACTTGGTCGGTGCCGGGTTGGTGGGATCACTGTGAAGGTTCTCGTCCAGCCTCTTAACAAGGTCTGGAGTCCTGGACGTCTCTGACACGTACATTTGGGGTGGGGGTGGGAGGAGAGGCTCGAAGTGTGAACTTCGAAACTCGATACTTAACGAACTCGAAATTTTAGTTGGAGTCACTATAATATTTTTATTGACGTTAACAAGGTGCACGATGTTCATTAAAAGATGTACATTTATGGCACAGCACTTCTTAGTCCTCTTCATCAGATATGAAATCCAGGCTCACTAGAAAATCCTATCAACTCGCCAGTTCAGAAGCACATTCATAATATTCCTTTCCCATGCATTTTTAACTGTCTAGTAAAGGACAGCAAAATTTATTTGTGTACTATGTTAATGTTTTCGTTTCGCAGTCTTAATGCAATTAAAAAAATAATTCTCAACATTATAAAACATTATTCTAAAAAATCTGCTTTCGATAAAAAATGAAAGACTATAATTAATAACTGGACATTCTTGAAAATATTGGGGGTGACACGTTCCCCTGTCCCCCACTAGCGATACCCGTGTTTGGAGTTAGGAGAGAATGCAGATATTGTCGTTTGTTTTACTCTGGTCAGTAAACAGAAACTTTACTTCTTCGTAAATGTCACACAATTTGCGCTGTTTGTTGCCTTAAGCATTAGGTTGCTGTGTGACCCGCCTCATCGGCTTTTGCCAGGCGCTGCCAGTACCCCGCCGGCATCCTTCACCCGGTCGTGCGCGGGATGCCGGGCATCGTGTCAGAGCGTCCGCCGAGAGCGCGCACGCCGCGCCGCCTGTTGCAGCACGCCCCACAACGCGCGCCCACGCTCGGACGCCGGCGCGCGCGGGCGGGCGAACGCTCCGTCGCATCCGGCACCGCCCCCGCCCCGCCCCGCCGTCGGCGAGTTACGTCACGGCGTCCCGCCACGCCGCGCGCCGGCCCGTGCCTGGTGCCTCGTGCGCGGATAGGACACGACGCCGCCGTTGCAGCGACGAAGGCACAAAGCCTCCATTCCCGCACTAAAAGACGAAGCCTCCATTTCTAGACTAATAGATACAGCGCCTTGATGACCGTTTACTTCACGAGAAGAAGGGCTTTCGTCATATTCCAACTGAGTATTCGCAGTTCAGTTCGCATTTCGGTTCAGATCTGGAAAAAAAATGTGGTTTATGAAATTCTGAATGATTTGATGTTAACGTGCATTAGTTCCAGTATATGGGCAGTGGAAAAATAACAATATTAATGAGCAGAACTGACACGGCAGAAAAATGTATGATTCGCTACCTGTGAGTAAAGCCTTGGAAGTGGAGAAATAAAATATAAATAAATGCTAAAACTACGGAGTCTCAACCTCGTTTGATCCTGTTGGTTGCACCTACAGCGGAAAGTACAAGGGGTAAAAAATTGATATGTAATATTATTTTCTATATTTGTTTGTTTGATTTTATAATAAATTTGTTCTTAACATGTTTCAAAACTAATCCGAACGATTTTCGAATGCTTATAACTTCTTATTAATTACAGTAAGGTTCTAGAATATTATGCGTCTTTAGATTTATTTATTTGTACTCTACAAGTTGCTGTCTCTGATGAACATCGAACCGGATTAAAATTTTCCCAGTTTTTTAATACTCGCGAATATTTTCCAGTTTCTCTATTACCACTTCCCGTTTGTTATTAAATCAACCGATAGAACGGAAATCGGAACGGTCCCTTCTGAAATTACCTACAGGTCAACTATCGTATTTCCAACCTATAACGTGCAAATGCCCGAGTTACATATTTACACTAGATTCCTAAACAGTTAACAAAAGATGAGTACATTTAAAATGCGTAGATGTAGTCGACACTCGCAAAGAATATTCGCTGGCCGTAATTTACATGCATCCCTTGTCGTACTCACGTGAAATTATTCAGAAATATAGGAATGATCATTCAATTACTATTAATTCGAACTCCACTAAAAATATTTGGTAATAAAGTTTTGAAATATGATTAAAATTAGAGTATTTTGTTTTGTTACTTCCGGGAATATTCACATGATTATACTTACAATTTATAGTGTTTCAATTACTGACTAAGATGATGAGAGACAACAACGAAACGATAAATAAAAGATTTACTTCATTAGTACTACTGTGGAACCAATAATTTTACTTTCTCAGTTACCACTTTTGGAATAAAGAAAAATTATTTTAATTGTGTACCAAAAACAGCAATTGTTGTAGTCGCCTCTTGAATTTTAAAAGGATTTTTGGTGGGGCGGGTTCTTTACATGACGCTTCAAGGTCTTATTGTAAATTTTCTCAAAAATAGCTACAAATTTTGCCTATAAGCCTAATAATAGGTAATTGTAGGTATAAGCAAATTTTACGACTAATATTCGATGTACGTTAAGCTTTCTGTATTTTCAAAAATTGCAAAAGTTAGAAATAATGTGGAAGTTTGTGCATTTGTAATATCGATAGGTTCATTTTATTCGGACCCTAAAATAATCCAAGTATTAAAGGACGTTTATTACATTAAAACAACATTTTTGACGTATTAATCACGTTTCGAAAGAGAAAGCTTTTAGTATTTCATATGCGTTTGTTTTTTTTAAGTTACGCTTCCCTCGGTAGATTACAGGATCACCTGATGAAGAAAATAAAACATCTTACGAAACATTGTGTTTTATGTTTTACATTGTCTCGAAGTAATAAACATCGTTCAACATATTATTAAACCAAGGACGTTCGTTCATTATAAAATACGTCACTAATTCGCCTTTTTGAATGACACAGTTGTCAGGAGGTGACAATAACGCAACGCCCTGGTTTCAGGAGGATGGTCATAGGTGATGTGATGTGATATAACGATTTCCCGGATGCCGGAAGACAGTTTTACATGCCAGATGGCTTACACCAGCACACGGATTGTCATGTACGGCCAAGGTCATCGTTTCGCAATATGTATGCCGTAAGAGGTACGTTCTCCGAGAGAGCAGTTATTTTGAAGCAAATAAAAAGAGACTCTTGATACACCAGAACTACGAATCCGTCCATTCCTTTTATTTCGATTCCTTTATCTATGCTTTACATTACAATACCAATTGTGACCAATCACTTGATTTGTTTCTTTAAAAAAAATACACTTGTAGGTTTTAAGTTGTTCGCTCGGTAATGTTGTAACAACAAAACATATGCTACTCTCGTAATAAATGTTGAGGTATTTCTAATTATTTGTATTGTTTGCATAATTTTTAACTTGTCATTTCAATAATTCACAATTTCAAAATAGTAATGAAATGAATATAACTCTCTATATACCATCTCCATATTGTCCTTAAGTATACAGTAAGTGTTAAATGTCTCAATTAAGTTACTTTTATTTATTGATTTAAACAAGCATAACTTATATTTTGGTTGAGAACAAAACTAGAAGTATTAGAAACCAAGCAAAGCTATACAAAGTGGTAAACCTGTCTCCATGATTGTATTTTCGAAGATAAGTAACGATGCCAACAAAATAAGAGTATGTTGTTTAGGTGGGTGCTTATCATTATCATCTGAGAGCCAACATGATTAATTATTTTTCATCAATACCTTAAACCATACAAACATTGTGTTTTATTTACCTGCTTTAACTTCCTAATGTTGCAGTATCAATTACCTGTTTACATGCATATTAACTATTTGAATTCTAACTATTGATATCTAAATTATTTTAATAAAACTTAAGGTATAGTTTGCATGAAGCATCAGATACTCTATTTGTAAATCACCTTCAACAACCTTCTACAGTTTCAATTTACTTTCGAACTCCCGAGCAAACCCGAACAAACCAAGCGAACTGCACATAACCGTACTTACAACCTGCGAACGTCACTAGAACTTTATCGATCGCTTGTTCCGGTGAAACTCTTGCCTATCAGCACTTCCGCGCAAGTACGTCATCCTTTGAACAGTAGTTACTGCCTTTCCCCTTTAAAAACGCCGTAGGACGATCTTAAATTACTGAATGTTCTAATGTTCAAATCTGAAATCTACGTTTTAAAAAACAGTGGATTTAATGAAACGCCCCCTATGAACAAATGAATTGCACCTCCTCTCTCCCGCTGAGATATACTCGTAGGTGAGGTACGCGAGTCCTTTCCACGCCAGACTGTTTGGAATTTATTTTGATATTCATAAGAATTCTTTCTCAAAATGTCTTGAAGTACAGAAACTATATACGAGAGTTTCTGTTCTCCCTCTACAAAAATGAACGATAAACATACCTCGAGCGGGGCACGTCCCCTCGTTGTATAGCAATATCTGATGTTTTTTTCTAAATGTTGGGATTTTTATATTAATCTACAAATGTACTGAACATTTATTTCGATGCATGGGATATATGTTTAGTATTTTTATGTTTTAATGAAGAGCAATTATTAACATTGTTACATAAGTAAGAAAGCAGATTCATAGTTAAAGACACTAAATCTCGCCACATTACTTACTTCGCTGCACAGAAAATCTCTCTTGACCCACGCAGTTTTTACATTTGGATATCTTCCCTGAGAGGGAGAGCGTGCGTGTCAAACGCCTCGAGAAAATTGCAAATTGGGCGCCACTAATGAATTGGCACGTCAAAGAGACATTTATTCAACTATATAAATAATATAAATTGTAGTTCGTTCTTACATCACTATGCAACGAAAAGTGTGTTGCTACGCGTCAATGCTTCGTTTTTCCTTTTCAATTTAAAATTGTTCGTAATATTTTTTATTGTGCTACCAAATTCAAATTTTAAAAATAATTTTCAAAAGGAAACATTTTCTTGAAGAAAGTTTTAAAGACTGATTGTTTTTGTTTTTGTTTTCATAACTATCTACTGGCTGCCCCTCTGAAATTTGAACATCTCGCCGCGGATCAATCGTACCACGATGTGCTCGAGCTCTTGTGACAGGCATCTAACACGTGTTTTGTTTGAAAGCATTGCCTTATCAATATGTGTTTATTTATTGTAGGTCGCTTTTCATCTTCTTGGACACTAAGGACACCACATACAATTGACAAAAATTTGGTTGACACATCTTATTGTCTTTAATAAAAATCGAAACTACACGATATGCACTTTCCTCTGTTCGAGCTAAAAAAAGGATTTGAAGCAATTTTTTGTGAAAATTTTGAAAATATTACAGCGGCGTCGTACAAAGTAACCCCTAAAATAAAAAAGGATCCATGAAATGGTACAACTAAATCTCTCTTGACATTTTTACCAAGTTTGAACTCAAAATCTTCTTATTCGTCAGAGCTGTACGTGATACATCCAACAGTCATTCCGAAAATTTTCGGGTAGAAAAACTTCTTTGAAGCATCATTAACCGTCAATAATACTTACGTATTAAGGACTGCAGTAAGTCATAACGATTGTATACAAAACGTGTATATGAATGATAATACCTCAGTGAGTCGCAATAAACACTCAGTGAGCCATGGTTGTAATGACCTTTCTACACATGTAAATTTCCATATCAGTGTTCATGATTTCAATAATATTTCTTGCGAATTAGTCAGAAAGCAGGAAGTACTGAATATCCCCCTTTACCAATGAGTCATTGTGGACAGGTGAAAACAGAACAGTCCTCCTAGATAGGTCGAATTCAGTCGCTGTCTGGAGGAGTATTTTAGCGGCCGGCTGCTCTTATCGGTAATTTTCCTTCGGTTTCCGACCAACAAGGCGAATGCCGGAACAGTACTCTAACAAATGGGCCACGGACCGTCTTTCTTTCCCCTTCCGTGTCCTAGCGACACCTCTTACGTACATACACACATCTGCACTACACTACCACGCATGTCAGGAGATCAGACGAAAGCTTCGAGCCTGTCACAGATGGGGCAGTGCTTCGCTGGTGAAGCATACCTGGAGGGGAAAAACCACGCAAGCGGACGTGAAGGGTTGCGTCCGCTTGGTTCTCGCCATCCAGTGGGGGAGGAAGTCCGCCACCTCCCGTAATAAAACATGCCCTACACTTACGGTACTAATGACCATAGCAGTTGTCGCTCCCGGAAACACCAGTGAATCAATCAAACCAACAACCACTACAGAACGGACCGCATCCCGCATCACAGCTAGCGGCAACTGCGTAAAGGAGCGCGCGCCTCCAACCGGAACCGAAGGAACGACTTCGGCGGAGGCGGCGGCGGCGGTGGTGGCAGTGGTGGTGGTGGAGCCCGCGAGGCGCGGCCGCCTTATCTGGCCTTATTTTGCTTTTTATCGCCACGTTCGCTCGCTTCCCTGCGCCGCCGTGGCCGGGCAGCGCGCGCGCGCCTCAGTCACCAGCGGAGGTGCTCGGGCAACGCCTGGCTTCGTACTACTGCGTTGCGCCGAAAGTCTTCATTGAGCCCAGGCGCCTACGAACCCTTGGACCTGCTTGCGCGGAGGAAATGGGAAACCTATGTTGGACGAAACAGAACATCGAAAAACTCAACAAAATTTAACTAATGGAAGTATTCAAGTATTCGTGAATTGTGTATCTGGGATATGAACTGTAACATTCTGTTCAATGCTTTGTACTTAATATATTTTTGTACTATTTTACTATAAATAATATAATTTTCTATTGTAAAATCTTAGTATTTAATTTTTGACGGAAAAGTGACAAACATGTGTACTGTTTTTATGTATAAATTATTGTTCAAATGAGGTCCTAAAGAATACATTTGTCGTAGTAACTATAACTAAATATGAACGTAAAATTAAAAAAAAATATGCAGCAGGGTTTCTTCAATTTCCCTAACCATTCTTGATTTAGACTATTGTTTTATGCATAATTTAATTCACAATTCATTCAGTTAATTCATTAAATAACAATTCTTGATACGACTCAAAATCTGATGCGAGTAATTAGAATAAAAAAGAGAATAACATACGGAACACTCATTGAGCATCATGTGAACGAACGCTTCAAATGCACATGGCTCGATCCTCGACCAATAATTTTCCGTTCCTGTTATTTCTTGATGGATGGTGAACAGCTCATGTCTTTTTATATCCACCAAGCCTCACTGTGTCACTCACTAGTATTCCACCGAGCGAAGTGGCTCAGTGCGTAGCGCACTGACTTCGTAATCGGGAGGTCCGGGTTCGATTCCCGGGCCGGCCATCCTGACCGGGGTTTTCGTGGTTTCCCTCGGTCATAAAGGCGAATGCTGGGATGGTTCCAAAAGTCCACGATCACCTATCGCCTCCTAGTCCGTTCCTGTCATCTGTCATTTCACTCTTCTTTCACTCTTTCCTATTCCTCTTTCATAACCGCTACCCAAGGATAGGCACCCGTGGTCGATCGTCGCAGCTAGCTGTGCCACCGACTCTAGGATGTCTATCTGTAGCAGCAGGCGGGGTATACAGTACAAGCCCCCCTGTACTTCCTTCATGTGCAGTCACCAGTTACTATTGATGCCAGGTCTGACAGGACAAGACGGAGGCAGCAATGGTAAACTGAGGGATCCTCGGCCACGAGGTTGACCCGACGACGACGACGACGACGACTAGTATTCCAGACGCTCAAACCGGCTCTTCACTCACCAGCTTCAGAACGTACAGAATCAGAATGTTCTCTGCTAAAACTGCATCTCAACCCTGGCACTGGTATTTATATTAATGACTCCAACCTTTAGCTGCTACTATGTTGCATCAGTTAAATTTTTCCTATAGCCTACACATGGCCATGATCATTTATGTGTTCATCAAACATCACGTATCTAAAAAGTACCGTTCAGAACATCACCACCTAAAGTCTTAAGTAAAGGACACACAACCTACTACTTCGAGTACCTATCGACAGCTTGATAGTTGCCACTCTATCACTCGCCGATAAAAAAATCTTTATCGCCTCCCCTACCGACACCTCCGCAGCCACCAACAATTCCACGCTCATAAAAAACAAGTCAACATAAACGCTTTTATCGCTATTTGCCTTACATTGTATTGTTTTACAAGCTTGAAAATTGGGTTCATAAACGAATGCTGTATGAAAACGGTATATATCAATAAAATAAATATTGTGAAACTGAATGGAAACAATGCAGTTTCAATCATTCTGTTAAAATGTTACACAAGCCTCATTCAGAAGGGTAACAAAAAACCGCAGAAATTGGACTCAATTCATTACTTTGTTCAATCAGTTATTAAATTAATTGAACATTCAATATTTCATCTCGTTAAAGGCGTATTCATATTTTGTACTTTATTCATATTATGTATTTATATAGTAAGCGTCAATACTGTGTAATTTAATACAATCTATGTCCTACACGATAAAAATATCCCCATTTGTCTGGAGGATAGGTTAACAGCTGAATGAAACTAGTGATGCTACAGAATGGAACAGACTTTCCCGTATTACTTTTCTATTTCCTTTGGTCTGGGCTAGTGACTCGGACATGCCACATATTTTTTATATTTTCTTCGGTTTCCTCATAGTAGAACGGAAATATTATTTCAAGATTATTAAAGAACAGTAAATTGCAATTTTCTAATTTCCAATTTTCTTTGAAAAATTTGGAAAATTACTAAACTTTTCAAATAAATATACATGATCATAATGAAAGCACTCACTATGCAGAAACAAAAAGAACTTTTTTGAAGGAAAAATCTCTATCTTCCATTTTGCAGTCGTAAGAAAACTCTCGAAAATTTTTGAAATTTTCGAAATTTCAGAGTTAAACCTGACAACAGGACCTATGCCACCTTTATAAGTGTATTTTACTCTATTTTTACAATAAATTTAAAGAAAAAAATTGGAGGCGTTTTTGATAAAATTTTGAAAATGTCCGGAGGTAATGTAAAGTACCCCCAAATTTTGAAGAAGGTTTTTCAAAACTTCAAAGTTTCGACTCGAGTCAGATGGACAGGGGTTTCTTCAATTTGGAAAAAATCCTACGCATGGTTTAGGCGCTAGTGATGTTCACAGACACTAGAGGGACGTTCGGACGGACGCAGAGACGGACGTTTTGAAAAAAAAACTTTTCGGCACCAGGGGACCTCAAAACGTGTATTTCCATTGAAATCTCGAAATCATTTTCCACAACATTACATCACTTTCCCTATACTACGTATATTACTCGTATATACGTACGTATACGGGAAGGTAAAAGTAGCTGAATGGACTTTCATTTTAGAAGCCTACATTTCGGCTTCCTATTTGATCTTCATTAGGGCAGGAAATTAATATTACTTACTCAACAGATTTCCCTTTTTTTCCTTCCCTCTCTTCACTATTAGAAAAGAAAGCAGAACCTATGAAATAAGATTAACAATAAATTTACACCCCTGATAAAGGCATTAATAACGAACAAAAACACTAAGCATCTAATATGCAAATTCTTTTTCATTCACCAATTTTTCTTAGCTCAAAACTACCAGAAGACAAGAAGAAATAATATTTTGTAATTCTCTTTCCTTCACTGTATTGCATAATTGTATAAGAATATGAATATGAAAAACATTTCGATTAATAATCTTCATCACAAGCACTCCTGTTAAGAACGCCGAGCTTGCAGGTGAAGAAAGTCACCAAATTACTGGTGGTGGAGGAAGAGCCGCTCAGTCCCGTTGCACAACCAGTCGTGTCCAGCCAGCTGTTTCCGCCTGTCAAAATAGCCTCCAGCGAGCGGGAAGACGCCCACGCAATGACACGCACGCGCGGCGACCTCACGCCGCACCCCACGACCGCCACGTGCGTGCACCTCCCCCACGGCCGTGCGAACGCAGCGGAGGTCGAGGGAACCGATGGCAATTTTTACCTTTCCTCCCTCTACTATATAGTACTAGGGACGAAAAGTAGTGTAACCACCTCAACAATACCATCCAGGATTTTCGGTCGGAATATTCGTATTTACGATAAGGTACTTTTTATTGATTAGGGATTCTGGGCGTATCAACTACTAGGCAATTAGTCCCGTAGGTGTAGTGGATGTTCTTATTGAGCGAGAGGTGGCGTTGATCTTGTCTTGCTGGATGGAAAGATCCGTCGTCGACTTCCCCGTCGGCTGACGCGACTTTCCTCAACTACGTATCTCCCACGAGCAGAGCACGTCCCGAGGCGGATTATGCTCTATGCTACCGACTTCTGTGGTAGCGCAGTAGTACTTGTTCTGTTAGTGTAGGTGTGTGTAACTAAGGGGTAGGTCAAGAAAGAGGAAGAAAAGATCGCGCGCGGTCCGTGGCGCGTTTGTTAGGGTGCTGCTCCAGCATTGGCCTGGTGTTGATCAGAGGAACCGCGGTAAACTACGGACAGACTAGTCGGCCGCAATAATTCTCCTCCAAACAGCGGTTGAATTCGACCTAGCTATGTAGTTGGTGTCGAAAATCCTGCCGCCATTGGGACTCGAACCCGCACATATATTTTACCGTTCAATATCATTTTGTTATTTTTATTCGTCTTTGCCCTCTGGGCATTATAGAGTTAAATTTTTCTTTATTATATCATTATTGTCGCACCCTTATACTTTTAGTTTCGTATTGTATAAATATTTTACATTAATATTTGTTTTTATGTTAGCTTTTATTAATATTGCAGTAATGTTTCTAGTCGCACCTCATAACATTATTTCAACACAACTATCATCACTCCTACAAATAATGTAGTTATGTACAAATATAATATAGTAATACAAAGATAATATCGTTTAATCGTACGCATTCTGACAAATAAATGTGTTTAAGACATGGCTGTGCTAACTGTAATCTCCGTTTGTTTCAGGTATTCCACTCGCCGAGAACTTTCCATGTGGCAAGGCATACAAGTATTTTGGTCCAGTGACACGGTGATGTAACAAGGAATGTCCTTCTTGGACAATTATCATACATTGTGATATAATTATTCGCCTGTACACATACCACGTTATTTATACTCATGCAAAAAGAACTTGTTTCCCTAATCTATTCGTGTTATCGTAAGTAAGTTGCCGACACTAAAAAGTTGTACAGTGAGATAAAAAAGCAACTTTCCTTGCAAAATGCTCGCATCTACAGTACCCTTACATTCTCTTCACGTCTTTCAAAGAAGAACACACTTTGTGATGTATTATTACCTAAATCAAACCATCTCTTAATAAAAGTTGAGGTGCTATTCAGAAAGTAATAATACAGACCACCGTGGCATATTAACTGAATGCTTGGTTGAAAAAGAAGGGCCAAACCTTCACCAAACTTAAACAGATGTCTTGATGTTCCACAATGTCTTGATTTTCCACAATACATTTTGGCAATGAAAATTAGTGGTGCTACATTTGCAGTTTTCGAACATTCAGAGTTCAACGAAACTGAGACCCGCGCTATTCTTTTAAGCGTCCTGTCTTCTAGGCGTGGAGAAAAAATTAACCAGGAGCAGTTTTTAAGAAAAAAACAACAAGTAAAATTGCCTATATTTGACGCACAATTTCACAAAAACTAATATCTTCAAAAAAATTGAACATGAACTTATTTAAAGATCTGTCTCTAAATTCGTTAAGGAAAAGTAAGATTTAATTAAGGAAAACATGTATTGTCAGAAGACGTCCCAAAAAATTTGCACTTTAGCAATTTTCGAAAATCAGGAACTTTAACGAACGTGAGACCTGCACCATTCTCTTACCAGTCTTTTACGCTATCCGAGAATTCGGTTTAATCAAAATATTTGGTGCCATTCTTGACAAAATGTTGAAAATGTTTTTGAGACTTCATGTAAAGTAGCCTCAAAAATCAAAATATTTGGTTAAAACTCCCAAAGCCTTGAGTACGTTCATATATAGTTCGAATTATCGTTGTGCTAGTGTTGACTGTGTATGTGTTCTTGTATGTGTACTTGTATATGTTCTGTGTATGTGTACTTGTATATGTTCGAATTATCGTGCTAGTGTTGACTGCGGTGGGACAGACGAACGGACGAACAGACGATTCCAAAAAATCGATTGACTGTCCGTCCAAGGACCCACTGTTCATTTATTCTGGCTACCCCACGTGTAGAGGAAGAAATTTGCTAGGGAAAGGATTTATCAACGTTTTCATTACCAGGGCCCGGCAGTAAGAGTTTTTGCCGAAAATTCGCCATTTCTTTTCTTTTGCCATAACTTTCTCTTCTTTCGAACTAACTGCGATAAAATAAAAATAATATAACAGTTTGATATTAATGTGAATAAATGCATAGAACTATTCATATAGATTGCGCATAATTTTATCATTGAAATTGTTAAAAATTTTCGTCAACCCACTATGGGTCTTGTTTATATGTTTTCTACGAAAAGAAATGCCTTTTTAGTGATTTCGTTGACGCGTTTTTAGATGTCTATTTAGGATGTTGAATGTGTCAAAAACATTATATAATGAAAAGTCTGTCGTTATTGACTGTCATTTTGACACCACACATCAGCAATCTCTTTCGTAGTTGAACCCTCAATAATACAATTTCTTTTAATAATACTTTCTTTGGCTCATTTTGTCTCTGTCACTTACGTTCTCTCTGTTTCTCTTTTCTCATTCTTTCTGTTCTTTTCACCATCTCTCTCCTTTTCTGTTTCTCTGTTTTCGGCTCCCGTTTCTCTCTTTGCCCTTTTTCTTTCCTTCTCAATTCTTTTACTTGCTCCTTATCTTGCATCTTAGTATGTCACCATCTCTCTCACTCTCTCCTACCTTTTCCTTCTGTTTTTTCTGCCACTTCCATTCTGTCTCTCTCCCTCTCTTTCTCTGCCTCTTATGCTTCTTTCCTCATTTTCTCATAATTTCTCTTCCTGAGCTCCAATTTTTCACCTCAACGCGGCCGATGTGTGCGTGCGTCGATGTGACAGCGCAGTACCCGTGAGCTGCGAGGCGCGGCGCTCCGCGAGACAAACAGGGGTTGTTTTCGTGCGCCCGCCCCCGCGCCCGCGATGCCTATCGACGCCTTATCGCCCCCGACGCGACGCAGTGGCGTAACGCTCTCTCCGGCGCAAACTGGGCCCAAGTGGCAACGAGCACAACGCACGTGCCTAGAGGTTTTCTTCGATTGATTAATGATTCCGGGCGCGTCAACTGCTAAGGTGATTGTAAGTGTAGTACATCTTTTTCCTCGGATTTTTCCTCGCTGGATAGTGATATCCGACGCCGACTTACCTTTCTTAGTAGCGGAGTTTTCCCTAGCCAGGTATCTCCCACCAGCGGGCTCTGCCTCAACTTGGACAAGCTCTAATCTCTCGACCGGTCTCCTGACATTTGGGATAGTGTAGTGCATGTAAGTGTAAGTGTGTGTAAGTAAGAGATAAGGATACGACAAGGAAGGGAAGGAAAGATTGCGCGCAGTCCGTGACCCATTTGTTAGGGTACTGCTGGTGTTGATTCGAAAAACCACGGAAAACTACCGATCGGAGCAGCCGGCCGCTAACCTCCCCCCCCCCCCCCCCAGACAGCGACTGAATTCTACCTAGCTATTGAACTGCCACCATCGGGGCTTGAAGCTAGGACCATACAGTCAGAGCTACTGCAGTGGTATCAGGTGATGCCCTGAGTGACTTCTTCCGGCTGTTTTCTTTGAGTTTTCTACCGAGCTATCACGGTAAATAGAAAATGACTATATCCTGTGAAAGTAAAGGTGAAGTAACAAAAGAAGTACGCCTTGTTCTTCGAAAATGCTTCCAGGTTCTCTATTTACTTTCTGTGTTTACTTGCCTTCTGAAAAGCTTGCAAATGTCAGTTTAGCTGTGTTTATCATGTATCCAAAATATCAAGGCCAAATTTTATTGCTGTTGCTGTTGTTGAAAAGCAGCCCATGCAGCGGAGTGCCTACACTCCTTTTTTAACTAGTTTTAGAAATGCAATTATTATTTCAATGATTCCTCTCTGTCTTTATATCTCCTTTCTATAAGCTGCCAGCCACCGTAGTTGATGTTTAAGCTATTACACCCCTTACACTTAATTTTTCCAATTGAAGGATTCATTATCTCACTCTCTATTTTGATACGGTTTATTCATTTTCATTTAAAAATCTCTTCCACCGTCTTTCCTTCGAGGCTGTTTCGAGGCTGGGTAGAGATGGCGTCCCAGGGTGCGCCATCTCTACCCACTGCGTCACCGCTACCGCCAATGCGCGGGTTTCACTGGACAGGCTGCCGGCGCAGGTGCCACTTGTGCGACAACAATCGCCTGCCTTCTGTCTCTTGTGGAATTTCGCACCATAAAGTTTCTCTGACTGGCCGCGAAACTTCTCTCCAAGGCCCGTTTTAGACTTTCTGCAAATGACGACAAAGCCTTTTCTTTTAGTTACTCAAAAGTATTCGTTTAATTCACACGTTCTCGAAATACTTTGTTTAATAACATGAAAATAAATAGATTTATTTATTCTTAACATTATTATACTAATAAATAAATGTGTTAACACTAATTATTATTATTATTATTATTATTATTATTACTTTATTGTGATAGAATTATGAGATTCTCTGGAATATGCAAGCGTTAAAGATGAGAGTCTCCTCTATTCACTATTACTGTTCTCGATTCTAGCATCCACCTATTTTTGTCTTATTTAACAAACATCTTTTATTAGCCTTTAGTCTGATTATTAGACTGATTAGTAGACTGACGTCCGACATCCCATGACGAAGAAAAGGTTGATGAAGGTGAGATAGAGGAACTTTAGTTGTGTTGAGAAATCCTGCACTCTAATCATTGCTCTGTTTCCACTCCAGGTGAAGCTACATGTCTTGTTAGAAGAAATGGACTGCATCTCTGTTGTTTAGGAAGGGGCTTAAACTCCAAGGTCGTCTAAAATTAATGGGGGGGGGGGCTCTCTCTATGTTGTGAGGAAAACGTGTGAGTCCATGAATAAACATACTTGAGTTTCTACATATGCCTTCACAGCCAATGAGTTCTGAAAAGGCAAACATTCCCATGTGCCATATTCCGGACTTGCTTTGCGTGTATTGTACGGTGACGTGTGTTAAAACGCAATTGGAATTTTTTTAACATTAATGTAATATTGTAGTTTTTTTGTATAAAGGATAGCTATTTAGGGTTCACTAGGTACATACCTATTGTCGAAGCGCGAGGATATGTACTTTTTTCTTCAATGTAAAGCAAATTTCACAGTTCTTCCAATTGTCGAGATACCATTACTTGCCGTGAAACCAATCATGTGGTATTTTGACATTACTTAAATATGAAAGTTATTTTAATAATTATGTGAAAAAGTATACATTATCTTAAATGAAAGTGTATTTTTATTTACAAAATAATAAATACATTCAATATTTTTTTATCATCTCCTGAAACTAAGATTGCATTTACATTGTCACTTCAATATAAGAGATTATGAAAAGTAATTAATATGACGGTATTTTTAATGGTAATTTATATTATTATGTTAATTTATATTATATTGTTTTAACAATACATTAAATAATGAAACAAACTAAGCTGAAATGTGGACTCACTGATATCCCGACTACAGTCAATGTGTGTGCATCTTCTCCATCAAAAATCGAATAACTTAGCGTTTTAAAGACGATCATTCAATAGCTCCCAACCCAACCAGATCAATCAATATTAAGGTCATGTTTGAAAAAAGAAAATTCAAAACATTACGTTTTAACGCAAGTCGCCATACAAATAACCCTAAGTGAGTCTTAAAAATGGCGAATGGGTACTATTCATCTCTTTAGAGCCAACTACGGTAAATGAGTGTCATTCATTCGATCAGAATCGCATGTATTAGATTCAGACCATGCCTTCCCAGCACTTGCAAATTATCTTAAATACTTACAACATACACATTCATACATACATATTCATTACAATCATTTCGGGCTCAAAATATTGAAATTTACTCCGAAATGAAAGAAAAAACAACACAAGTTCACTTGTGTTCAATTTGAAAGCGTAAATAACTTATTATAATGATATTTCCATTGAAAATGAACGGTGTGCATTGACTGATGTTAAGGTAATACAATTTCTAGGTATTTCAAGTCAGTCAAACAAAAAACGGAACATCCATTTAAATGAATTGAACACTAAATTAAGTTCTTTATGCTACGCTTTCAGAATTCTTTCAAATTCAGTCAGCCTTCTTACTGCTCGTTGTGTATATTTCGTGAATGTTCATTCCCACCTGCGATATGGCGCAATATCTGGGGAAATACATCTTATAACTCCCAGACTTTTAGATTACAAAAAAAATTGTACGAATAATAAGCAAATCCCACCCACGTGATTCTTGTAAGCCTCTCTTTATTAATTTTGGTATTTTACCATTACCTTGTCTCTTCATATATGAATCAGTGTTTTTTTCTCAAAAATGACGTATTTAAGGGAGGGAATATATTTTCACCAAACGTCCTTGTCTATAACTACAACACTCGCCGTAGTAATCATATTCATTAGGTGACAGTATCAACAACTCAAGACAAAAAATCCACACACAATTCATGTACGTTATTTTACAACACCTTGTCAGGTGACATTAAACGATTAAATTCGATACAAAAGTTTAAGTATCTAGTAAAATCTTTTCTGCTGCACAACTGTTTCTATACAATTAGAGACTATATCGAGCATCCAAAAGGAAAGTAATATTCATTTTAACAACGACATTTAGTGTATTATTTACCATTTGGATTGTATAATTCTAATGGATCTGTAACAAGTATTATACTTCAGCTTCTGGCTCAATGCCTCCCATCTCGATCAGGTTTTCGTCCAGTTTCTCTGATCCTTGAGCAAAAGCTGATATGGCCCCTGAACATAAATGTAACTTCAAATTAACTTTTCCACATAGCATGTCACTCACAGATTTAACTGTTTTTGATGTAAATAAATAAATAAATTCTCTTGCTGAATAGAAGATCTTTTTTATACTATGTACGCTATACACTGAGGATATCACTGGTGACAGCTGATTACTTTTCCTTTTTGAAACCTTGTGATGAATATTGCTGAACTGACTTGAAAAAATGACTTCTTTGTAATGTGAACGCACTTACATGACTTGTTGACTTGACTGTAGCTACCCCGCATCGAACACTGGCGCTGCCGCTCTAACTCAGCGCAGCGGAGCGCATGGGGGCGCTATCTTGTTCCGGCGCTCGCTCATCCTTCCGGGAGACTAGTGTGGGCGAATGCCCCCCGCACCAGATAGTGTTTCTGACATGAGTCTGTAGGCAAATAAACTGTTGAGTTCTTCTCTCCTTTGGATTATATTTCCAATGATTAATACGTCGCAGGATTGATTGGTGATTGAATAGTTGGTTAATTAATGTTCCCGGGCTCGTCAACTACTATGGTCATTGGCCTCGTTAATGTCGTGTTGTGAACCGGGAGGGTGCGGGATGATGAAATCCGGCGACATCGGCGGGATGGGAATTTCGTTCTTACGATTTTCTGCTCCGGCATTCGCCCGGTATTGATCAGAGAAACCACGGAAAACTACTTATCAGAGCAGCCGATCCCTGAAATTCTTCTCCAGGCAGAGGTTTAATTCGACGTAGCTATGAAGCTAGTTACGAAAATTCCAACCCTAGGACCTGCCGGCCACAGGCGCTGCAGAGACAGGGGTAATGCTGGCTCGGAACTAAACTCCGCCGGGGGCCTTTGCGGTGGAATAGACCTGGGTTTTCAGGAGATATACAGCAATTTGTATCTTCGGAACTTACGAAATTCTCCCAAACAGGTAGTTAATAAATGCAACACTGTCTCATTTCACTAAATGAGTCAGTGGCTCACGTGTTTCATTATCTATGAATTGTGACATTTCCTCTTGCGTAACTTTCATGATGAACTGGAAAGAAGCATTTCCAATTCTGCTGTGAAAAGTTAACCTTGTACTTCGAATTATAATGAAAATTCTGGTTTGTTGTTGATGTTTTATAAAAACTAAAAACTTTTGAAGAAGGTTAATTCATTATATTTCCTTTGAAAATATTTACCCATTTCAGGCAAACATTTCGCTCTGCATAAGAGCCTGGAATGCTGATGCTGTCGCTCTCTCTATCAACGATGAGAAAAATTCGGGAGAGAAAGCCGATCTCACGACGTTGGTGACGCCGTCTGACGTCCCCATTTAATGAGAGGGAATGAGCACAAAACACTAAGCGTACTGGGCCACCGGTAACTCGACCATCGATTTGGTGTACAACGTGTTCGTATCCTGAAGATGGTTGTGCGTGCAAGCAAACAGGCCGCTTGAGCTGTCCTGCAAGTTCCTTTTAGTTTGATTACCCAGGAGTAACAAGTTGCCTTTGTCTTTGTAAAGGTACACAAATGACCGACTCATCCATTTACCTGCTATATTGAGACAAACAAATACAAAGTTTCAATTGCAAAATAGAATGCTTCAAAGCGTCTTCGCGGTCGTTATTTTTTACCACTCCTTATTCCCTTCCCCTTAGGCCTCATATAAAAATGAGAACAATAATTATGAAGAAACAGCTTATTTTTCGCAAAGAAACCATTCCTATGATACTTCTTTTTTATTTCTCTGAATATACCCTCTCTTTACCAATATTATGTAGAAATTAGAACGAAATGATTCTATCACTATCTTTATATTAATCTCTTAGCAGCTTTTTAGAATATTTAGGTATAGAAATTTATTTTCCTTCATTTTATTATTTCACAATTTTTTTTAAGAGATTGAAAATTTGCTCTTGAAACTGCCATAACAAATGAAACATGTCATTATACAAATGTCAATATAACACATTTGAAAGATGTACATATTTAAATTTTGCTCAACAGAGTTAGTACGAACAAAAATGATACTCCCCACATTAAATAATTCCACCTTCTAAAATAGTATGTTGCATTTATACTGAAATATTACACGGTCCAATTCTTCCTGGTTTTAATTAGATATCACAATACTTTGCCTTCAAGGTAAAGAATTTTCTAGTTTTAATAATGTAAAGACTTAGAAGAAGAATCTCCGCTAAAAATTATGTGTTCATTAATGACAATGACTTTCATAACATAAAGTCACAAATTTGTATGATTAAAAATGTTTCGGCTTAATTGTGATGCCTCTCTTATCGTTATCTCTCACGAAGGTTATTGTATGTTCTTGGGCGCCTCGGAAATATACGTTTTTGTAAGAACAAAAACTAGAAACATATTCCTACTCACCACAAAAGATACGAGAAAACAATTCAGGGCCAAACACTGTGCACGTATTTAAGCAGTAAAGTCTGTTCATAATGAAGTTGACTTGAGACCTAGCATGATTTTAATACAAATGGCTATCACGAATTGTAAAAACATTCCAATCACTTTTAAAAAATATCCTCTATTTTCCCATCATTACATTTCTGAATTCACTTTTATTTCATTGCACAAAAAGATTCCAGATCGCGACACTAATTATAATCTATTCATATTACCGAACTGGAATAAAATCATAGTTACAGAAGAGACTAGATCCATGTCTGGTGAATTATACCTTTGATTTGGAATTCAACAGTCGCAGAAACTAATATATTTTGATTGGGTTAGCGTTATGTTTTTCTGATTGAGCTTGGACGTGAGTAACAATTTTTTCCTCTCGAAAGAACGGTAGGTAGGATTTTAATCTTGTTACTTTGTTCGAATCTATCATACACTAGCTCTAAAGACATCGCAATGTTTATTTGGCTATGACAGATTACGTACTTAATACCGGCAATTTGTGAAGCGGAAATAGCTTGGTGTCGTACTGAAATGTTTTGTGCTTGAAATTGGCACGATTTAAAATTGTTGACGATTCATTGCATCGAATGAAATTTCAGTCCATTTCATACAGGTTGAGATGGTTCAAAGCATCATCTGAAGCGATGGTAACATGGAGGTTCTTGGGTTCGAATCCCGGCAGTGGCGAATTTTGATTACTAACTAGATAGCAAGACATAATTCAGCCGTTGTCGGGAGGAACATTCTAGCGGCCGGTTGCTCTGATCGGCAGTGACCTATGTTTTTTTTTTAAATTCTTTTTCCCCCCCATCAATACCAGTTCCAAAATCTTTCTTTCTTCTTCCTTGCTTTATATCGTTTCAGTTTGGCTCTGAATGTACCATTTTCATTCCTCTCTGAGGCAATGTACTTAAGGTTAAAGTGTGAATCACGTTAATTTCAGAATTAACATTATCCAAAATGGACGAATAAAGTCCGAAGTAGGAGCAGTGTAGCCGGTGTGGCGGAGGGAGGGCGTAGAGAGGAGAAGAAGGTGGGCGCGCGGGGCGGCGGCTGTGCATGCCTTGGAGCCGCGCGTGCTCCCGCAGGAGTTGCTGCAATTTCAGCTCCACTCGGAATATTGCGGTCGGCGGCGGCCTGATAAGCCACAGCGCTCGTTCTTCGTTCCGCTGCCGCACTTCCGCCGCGGTTCCTCGGGACCAAGCCACTCTGCGGTGAGTGCCAGTGGGTGGGATCCTCCTTCAAGGCGCGCACAATTCGGGCCTCTGGTGGGTCATTATTGTTGAGACAAATGTAAGCTTCAGTTAGAGGCTTATGTGCGGGAGCTATGGGGCTATTGCATTTATTGAAAACGCTGTATAAAGTAAATAGCTACAACAAAATGTGGATTCAACATGTGATTAGTAAATAGTAATAGTAATATTAATAATAATAATAATAATATTAAAACAGAATTGAATGAATGATCAAGTTTCAATTAAGACAATATCACATTCAACATCTTGTGTAAATGAAACAAATTATGTAAGCACGTTTTCTAACATTTCTTAGCTTATCTTGTCATTCACAATATATAGTCAGTTACTTTCTTCGGGAACCTTAGCGAGTGATGTTCCCAAACAATTTTCAATTATAGACTGTATATCGTGTGAATATATTTCACAGAATAGATGTCTTACAACATTGTCATGTAATTTACAACATAAGGTCGGTATGTGGATTATTCAAGTGAATGGAAGTGCACTCTTTCAAGTTGTCCCATTCGTATTTTCTGAATATCGAGCGGTGCGTATCGTGAGCACTTTCATTTAAGAAATGTTTGCCAAGTATTAGTCGACAAACCGTTTCGTGAACTCACAATGTTTATCTCCGGACACTAATCCGGCGTACTGTCTTCTTCACATTGTTTGGGGTTCCCAAAAACTATCACTCCACTGGCCTGCACACAGCAAATATAATGTAGGTGTATACAAACTACGACACTAGTGTGGATGTTTACAGAGGGTGCAACAGCTAACGGTCTGTTCAAGAGTAAATGCTACTCTCTCTTCAACCTTGTTCTTCGAGGTGTTAAGTTTATGATTTTTTATGAAAAATTGTCATAACACTCGCATTCTCACAAAATTTCCCCATCAGAAGAATGAGCAATAAACATGGCGATATATTCAATGTCCTACGCCACGTACAGATGGATCTCTGTGCATTCGGCGTTGTCTTCCTCCAAATTCGTGTCGATAGTCACGCATAAATCTCAATCAGTGAGAACGAAACACAACTTCTATGTAATTGCGACGGTGCTGTTACTCCTAACCGGTAAATTATTTTTCTGGTCGATTATTAATTACGACCGACAATTCGAAAATGTAGATGTCAGTAAACGTACTCATATGTTTATTGTAACTTATTGTTAATGATTTTTGAGTTTTATTTGGTTGATTTAGCTGCACGTTTTGACACTGATTGCTAATGAACAGAATTCTATACTACTCGTCTATTGGAAAATTCTGATATGACGCTGTGAATCTGCATCACAACTAAAATGAAAAGAATATGAAAAAATGTTATATTCTGGCTTAACTTTGGCGAAGTTTAAGTTGAAGAATATGTGTACTGTGTTGAGTGGATATGCAAAGTGCAATTAATCGTCAACAATAATTAATTTGAAAGTACGTTCGAAGAAGACCTGATGATCCCCATGTTCTTCATTAATTAAATTCCTTACACTTCTGTCGTAGTATCATTCTGTCGTAGTGGAAAGGTCTCACGCCACAACTTCATCTGGCCACGAATTACTATATTACTGTGAAGAAGAAGTATCTATGTAAAATTTTCTCAGAAATATCTTTAGTTTTGACTTTCTTCTACAAGCTAGAAGGGAGTTTTAAGTAATTAAATTATTAACATTGAAAGACACTGGAAATATGTAGGAGTTAAAATTGTTGTACTGCCATTTAACAAAGTTACAAATTGTGTCCCTTGAGAATAGATGGCTGTCGGAGTAAAGCGGAGGCAGAGGCGGTGAGGGGTGAAGATGGCTGACGGCGGCGGAGCTCCGCGCAAGCAGATCTTCGAGCAACCTCTTCCAAAATGTGATGGCTGGTTTAAGTCTGTGTACACAGCCGGAGTAATAGGTTCTAGCAATTTTACTGGCACGAAGATTATTTTTTACTCGACTACATTACTGAGTGAACAATTGAAATAATTAAAGTATTTAATGTTTAGAAAAAATAAACATGTCAAATTTAAGGCAAAAGTCATAAATAAAGGACAATAAAAATCTACTTTTCTACGAGGATTCGGTCAAAACCAAGAAATTAAAAGTCATGTTTTTTAGAGTGATTTGTTGTTGTCAAGAGAACGGCTGTAAATTTGACTTTTGGCTTAGAATTTGAAATGTCGACCTTATGACATAGATTAGACGGAAGAGTGGAATTTCAAAACGTACAAAATCCTTTGTATTCTAGTTTTCTGTTTATTGACATTTACGATAATTGGATTGGATTTAATAATATCAACCTACATGTTCATTTTATAACTATTTAGTTCTTTGTGTTACTCAAAATGGAAGGATCATTTTTCCTTTGTAATTAAGAAATATTTCAGCCTCAAAATTATTTGTAACATAAGTCTTCATTGAAGTCTTTAAAATATTTAATCGCATGTTTTATGACATCATGATGGGTGCGTTAGGAAGTTGTGATAGACCACACACTGTGCAGTTTCTCCACCTATCTCGGTCACTAATTGCTCATTTCGCAAATCGGAGATTCTCGTGACTTAAGCGAGGCTTTCTCTTTCATTAGATTTTCTTTATCGCCCACTGAATCCATTGGTGCCCCTCCGTTAGCTTTTATTGTTCCACGGGTATACTTATATTTTTGCGCAACCTTTTGTGGCCGCCGACTAAGTCTCAATCCTGCGATCAATCATTTCTCGATGCTCGCTTATCCAATCAGCGGAACAAGCTGCTTCGTTACATAAGCCATCTCCCAATAAAAATAAGAGGGGCCTGCGCCATTGAAGCATCTTAAACTATTCATTATGATTACGTTTATATTTGAATTGAAAAAGTTGAATAGAGTTGATGTATGGACACTGCGGGGGAGCGTTGAAATGGTACAACTGAGCGTTGAAAAGTTTCTACAAGCTTTTGGTATAAATTTGACAGAAAATTATTTATCAGGCCAATTCTTTTATAAATTTTCTCTCCTGTAATATGATCTGTTTCTTGTGCAGTTTCATCTAAAGATAACAGTAGTTCTTTTCTGTGACACATTTACATTTTAATACAAAACCGGAGACATTATTCCAGAAATCACTCTTTTTACAGCATTGTTCGTATAATGTTTTATGAATCTAATTATTGAGGTAATTGTCTCTCCAGGCACGAAGGGAAATCGAAATATCTAGACGCGAATACCTTAACTTTCGTTTTTATATATTTTTAATTACTAAATGAAACTTCAAAATCTTTAAAAACAAAAACTTTAAATTCACAAATCTGTTGGGTTTTTAACTTTAAATTTTACATAATTCATAATTAATTTGATTATCGTGAATTGATAGCACACTTCCTAAATATATAATAAATATTTAAAATTTATCAAACTACTAGTCGAAAATTCCAATGACTTTTGTGCACATAACATTACTAAAGGATTGAACTTCTTCAAAGAAGTGAAAAGCAAAAAAGCAGGCCTACAATGATTTACAATAATTTGGCCTTACTGTTATTTAAACATTAATGTTTTATAGTATCTTAAGTTATATTGATTGTATTATTCTTTTAGTATGTTCGTAATTTGTGTGTGTCATGAAATTGAAACCGATCGGAATGAAGAGGATGGATAATTCCGCGGGGAAACGGTTTTGAAGTTACGAATCTCAAATATTAAAAATTAAATAATAGATTAATTAAAATACAGTCAAAAATCATCAGAATCTGTTGATGTTGTTACATATACAAACAATTATGTCTATGTATCTTGATAAAAAGCTTCGGTTTGAAACTTTGAAGAGCTGGTTCTTGAAAGAGTGTGTGGTATCCCCACATCGGGGTTTTCATATTCTTTGCTCTACAGTTATGTACAAGCTGGTTCGGCATTGAAGCAATCGATGAAGTAATCTGATGCAATATTTGTACAGTTATTAATTAATTTCTTTAATACATTAACATTTTTTAGATTAAATGATTTTTAACTTTTTCAATAAAAAATATAATACTTTGTTTAAAAATAATTCATCAAAGAATCAAACAAACATGTGGTCGGAGAGATTGCGACAAGACATTATTCTAATTACAATTAGTTTATAGGTTTGAAAAATAATAAATGCGTTTTGTGTAACTAAATTGTGAGTTTTCTCTGATGCTGTGAACCAGTGCAGAATGTGAGGCATCACGATGTGATTTTCTTTTAACCACTATAAGAGATTATTGTGGTATTGTAAAATAACTCACGTACATGGGCTAACAGTGGAAGTGGTTTGTGTTTCATTATCACAAGCATGTAGTTATAATACTCTCCGAAAACATGCATGCCGATTAAAAAATATTTATCTTAAAATGAAAAAATGTAGCAAGTCCTGTTTTCGAAGAAGAATAAATATCAAGTAGTGTATATAAGTACTGAGAACTGTATGGTTATTGCACTATTGTTGGGATTAATTCTTTGGTTTGGTTCTACGTTCTTACTGTTAATGTCTTTTTTTAAGAACTGTACTTTTTTTAAGAACTGTAGTTTTAAGAACTGTTTGTTTCATTGTGATATTTTTTCTCTCGAACCGCAAAAGTAAAGCATTTCATCGTAAACAATTCCCATAGTAGCGCATTATTAGAGAATAGAGTTGAATAAAAACTTGCCTTTTGATTATTGTCATGGAAAAAGTGTAGAAGAATGTAGTACATTTCGTAACAAAAAATTAATATTTGGGTATCTCGGGTGATCTTTATAATTTTTTATTTGCTTCACTCCCCCTCCTATTTGCTTTACGTTTCTGTAGAAAAATATTTTCACCTGGTATACGGTTTCTTCTGGTGACGAATTATAATCACTAAACGCTTATTACCTATCGTATCTACTATACTACACAATGTCTGGACTGCAACTATCAAAGTCTTTGTGACAATGACGTAATTTATTTTCCTTTTACAATCTTTGATGACAACGTACCGTTATCACAAAATCAGCGACACTGTTTGAATAATAATATATTTTAAAGCTATCCTCTCATTGTTTGAGGAGGGAGACTAGAGGAAACCTTGTTCTTTGAGCCGCACGCAGACAAGACACGCTACGTGTGTCTGCGACAAGGTACAAGGGGCGCGGGCCGATATGAAATTTGACGATGGGAAGTGCGCATGGTGCGGAGCGGCGAGACCATGATACTAGTGGAGCAGCACAGAGATCTGCACGGTGATAGCGCCCCCCTCAGTGTTTGATACAGCAAAACGAATGCGCGCGTGAGTGTTGTTAAGACAATTACTTTGCTTTTAATTCAGTAATCATATCTGTTAATCACGGACTAACAGTGGCGATAGAGCTAGTAACAACTTAGTACACTACGAGTTAACTCTTGGATTGGCCGCTGTTAAGTCTCGTGACTAGGTACTCAAAGGGTTTACGTCCTAGGCCATTCTAAAATAAAAAGTTCATATCTTTCCAAGTTTCAATACACTTGACGTAATAATAAAAAGATCTGGTTATTATTTGTAAATATTTCTTTAATTTTTAGCTCCCCTTTAATTAAAAAAATTAAGGTCAATAATTTTGAAATTATATAAAAATGTTTCGTGTGATGCATTATTCTGTATTTTAGAATAACAAAAATTGAGCTTTAGATTTACGATAAAAATGTTTTCTATGTGTATATTAATATTCTTAACAAATAAAAATGAACGTATGTGTGGATGTTGTACACAAAATATGTGAACACTTGAGCGAATGCCCTCAAAATGTGCACGAAAACTTATAAATAAACGCTCTTTGAACGTGTTTAGAGGGATAGTGTTGCGGCGAGTGAGACGAAAAAAGAATTGGTAGACTGACGAACAGATAGACGTATAGATGATGAGTACTCGAGCCGTGTGTGTGTGTGTGTGTGTGTGTGTGTGTGTGTGTGTGGATAGACTAACGAGTTAAGAACCTATCAGGTGAGCAAACGAGGGAATAAGTCACCGGCAGCGTCGGCGTGCGAACAACTGAGCGCTTGGGCGAGCGAGTACGAGTGTGAGAGAGGGAGAGATTAAGCATGTGGATAGGTAAACGAGTGAGAAAGTAAATGAGAGAGGGGTAAGTGAGCGAGCGCGTGATAGAGGGTGTGAGCGAGCGAGCGTGTGAAGAAACGGGCGGGTGAAGGTACGAACGCGTGAATGGGAGGGTCGGTGAGCGAGCGGGTGGGTGAGCAAGTGAGCGAATATATGAGAGTGACAGAGAGAGGGAAAGGGAGAGGGAGAGAGAGGGAAAGGGAGAGGGAGAGAGAGGGAAAGGGAGAGGGAGAGAGAGGGAAAGGGAGAGAGGGAGGGAGGGACGGGATGGTGCGAGGTCGCGCCGCGCCGCCGGGGCAGGTAAGCCCGGCACATGTGTGTGCGCAGGGGGCGGCGCAGGAGGCTGCGCTTGAACAGGTGGCGCGCGACTGCGGCTGCGGGGCCGTCTGCTGCGCCTGTCGCGTGCACGGCATCTGCACCAGAGCAGTAGGCCACGCATCCCCTCGCCCGCCGAGGCCGAAATTACGTTACGCACTACCTGCTACGCCACTCTTCTGCCAGCGCGAATGGATTCTCGTTTGGTTGAACGATAGTTTGATTTTAGAGGATTTCTCTTTCCCTTTGGGCTTCTTAAAATAGGAAAGTATTACGTTTTATTTGAATGGAAATTTCCCCTCTATGTTCTGTAGACGTTACACTTTTTCTACCATCATCACTTCTTTATACACACTAAACATGTGGTGTGAGGTGGTGACATACTGGTGAGATATATCTGGATGAGGAAAATCCCCGACGTATGTCGGCCCCCGATCTCGCGAGCCGGGAGAAGAGATTGCTGCCCTAACACTGAAAAGCATGCACTACACTTTCGGGAATAATAACTAGCCTTTGATGTACCCGAAACTCAAATTAATCAGAAAATCATTACCTTTACCTCAACAAATTGCCTTCTCTTTTTATTTCTATATTGTCTACAAACTCGTCTTGTAAGATTAACAGAATCCTTTCCATATTTTATATAAGCTTTTTGTCCTTGATGCTTTTCTCTTGTACTTCCCCCTCTATTTTCTTTTTTAATCTCCTGTGTTTCCTTCTCTTTTCCTTCACAATCTCTTTCCCGAGCTTTATGCTGCCCATTGTGCAACTGCACCTGCTCGTAACGCCCTTCGTCTGAGGGCTCTCCGGGAGCGTAAGCTCCCTCTGGCGCGTCTAGCTGCCGCCCCCACCTCGTTTTACGATCACGCGACGGCAGAAGCGACCCTGGCGGCGGCGCTGGCAGCCTGTTTGATCCGCGCGGCCTCTTGTGTTCGGAGCATTAACTGGTCGGCTATGGTTCGCCCGCGTGCGCGACTTTTACGACTCTGGGCTACGCGCCGGATCTGTCTCCTGGTCGTGTGGGCGCCCACTCCGCTTTCAGAGCACGCTCTCTACTAATGGGCTGACTGAGCGTTTGCCGCGATTAACTCGAGTTGCAGAGGGCGGAGTGTGAGTTCCATGTCTAGTTTCTCGATCCGATGTCGGGTGTTCCTTGTTTATATTACAGATTACTGACTTTGTACGGGTTAGTCGTCATCATAAGTGGAGCGCTCTCAAGCTGGTCGATAGCAGTAAGACTCCTCAGCAATGTTGACAAACTTTTCCAGTCGACTTCAGACACGTCTGCCAACAACCCTTCTCCGTAGACACTGTTATCAACAATTTCACTGGAAATTAGAAAATGATAAGCTGTAGAAAATACAAATGAGAAGTTCATAAAAATGACTAGAATTATTAATGCACTCTACTTACTCATCATGTTCATTGGTAATCACCGATAACAGTTTATAATGTAAGGATAATTACATAGAGAATTTATTTTTATTTTTGTAGGCCTTTAAAAATTAAAAAGCATAAAGTGTGTATTATATTGCTATAACAAATGTTCCAGTTTGAAACAAGCCGTGTATGTCTCGCGGTTGCAAGCACTTCCAATTACAGAGGTTCAAGTGCGGTGCACAGCGAACGCAGCTGCAGTGGCCGCCGGCGACTGAATATGCACGCGCCCACGTGGCGTGTCGATAAGCGTCCATTGTCCCTCGTGGAGTCCTGCGCTCGCTGCCACCCAAGCATTACAGGAAACCCATATTGCTTTTGAAAATAGACTCTTCAGATCGATATAATCTATTCGGAAAACGAAGTTCTACGGTTGCTGCCGCCGCTGCCATAGAGGCATATAGAGAACGTTACAGGAATATTACAGGAAAGTGTTCGAAAATTATGCTTTTGATTAGATATGATTTATTCGGAAAGAGTTTTCAATTAAAATTATATAAACAACTATTTTTCAATAATGATTTTAAATGCACAGAACTTCCTTAGTCCTTCAATGATGTAACAAAAAATAATTATTTCATTTTTAGTTTGACACCACTTTTTTCTCTTAGACGTCACTACCGTTGTACTAGTAAAGCTGTGCCATTGGACTGCATGCCGTAGAGAGCGTTGATCGCTGTTATGTTCTAGAAAAAAAGACGATTGTATGCGCTTCCTTCTCCGTGGACTTCTTCGTACGAAAGGGATCTCTGCAGTCTTGACGTATTAATAACCTGCCCTCTGTCCAATCGTTTCAAACGATGATTTCATTTAGTTTAAACATGTATAAATTATTTTTTATTTCTGAAATATATTTTTTTATTGCAAGTTATGTAAAAATCCAAAAAGCATGGACTTAATCTGCTGTGCATCATTAGGCAAACAATAAGAAGTGGGCCCTAGTTTTGCAAATTTGAGGCTGTAGTTTCTTTAACCTAATTGGAGACCTGGTATTGCCTGGATATGACTGACAGTAATGCGATTGGCACTCTTGTGAGCCAAGAAAAAAATTGAAGATATTAATTAACGTATCCTCATCTTGTATCTTCCTTTTTCCTTTCTGATATTGCCTCCTCTTAGTTCCTACCGAGATGTGTTCTGATACCCTTGCGCCGCCAGACCGACTCCATATGCATTGAATGGATACCGCAGTAAGACTTTCGGACCAATTAGAATAATATTTCATGATTTTTTCGGTTAGACTAATGTGAGATTTCCTAACACTAGTATAAATTTTCACAAAGTGTGTACTACAGCGATAAATGTTGGCCATATGATGTTAACGTGTTCGGATCTATATAGTTTTTATAATATCAACGCTTTTTATATAAAATGCAACGTTTTGTAAACTTTTTTTAAACAAAACCGGGTCCTATATTTTTTAATGACCGCAATTTGTGTCAAAACGTTAAAAAGTTAAAATTTACAATAATATTGTGGTGTCCGTTTTTTTAAAAAATTCGATTACTTCTTAATGAGATAACAGGCGTTAATCTATTATGTAATATAATGGTATATATAAATGTTTATCAAGAATTTCTCCAGGAGATAGATTTCGAAGGAATTGCTGAACGCTTTCTTTAACGTTTAATAACTCACATTACGTACGTAGATACATCTAAAGTAGAAATCCGAAGAAATGGAGTTTGCGTGACAAAAGCTTTTAGAGAGTTAAATAGGCTGTCTTTAATAATCATCTCAGAGGTTTGTAAGTCATGATGGGTAAAATGTCAAGTCGTACAGTTCACGAACACAGCGTGTGTCATAAATGTTTCAGTCTTTCTCTCTGGTTGCTCTCCTATTAGTCACTGGAGGCTCTCGCCATCTGAAGAACACTCCAAGGTGGGAGGGAGAATGTTTCGAGGACTGAACCGGCGAGAGGCGAAGGGGCACTTTCCATTAAAGTTTAATTGTGAGTAGAAACTAGGAACACATAGAGTAAACAATAAAATGTATGGCTGAGGATTGTAAGTGAAAAAGTGGTAGGTTCTGAAACGTGATGTTTAAGAATGGCTGGCTTATATGGGTCAGGGAGTCAACTGATGTCAGTCACTGCAGTGCCCCTGGCCGGGAGGTTCTAAGTTCTGACCCGACGCGACGGTGCAAGGATTTTCGACACTAGCTACACAGCTGGATTGAGTTCAACTGCTGTCTGGGGGAGAATTTTAGCAGCCGGCTGCTCTTATCGGTAGTTTTCTGTGGTTTCGCCGATCGACACCAGGCGAATGCCGGAGCAGGACCCTAACAATCGCGCCAGCGAGAGTACCCGATCTTTCCTTTTTCTTCTTTGTCCTATCCTCTCCGCTTAACTAGAAACACACACACACACACACACACCTATGCACTACACTTCCACACATGTCTGGAAACTAATCGGATCCTTGAAGCTTGTCCTGGCTGAACGGAGGTCCGCTGATGGGAGTACATGGTCGGAAAGAAACACATGAAGGTCGGTGCCAGACCTCACCACCCAGCAGGGGAAGTTACTCGTAACACCCACCTCTCGTGATAAAAACAAGCCCTCAAGTCTTGCACTTACAGGACTAACGAACATGTCAGATGACTCGCCCTCAAACATGAAATATTCAATCAATAGAATAATGAAAAATATCTTAAATTAAACACAGATTATCAGCTAACAACGACTTTTTCTCAGAGGTAGAAAAGTATCACGTACCCCCTTTAATCTCTCGATGCCTCAATCTCTAAACGCGAACGCGATACAATATTTGCACATTATTTATTAATGTTAACAATATTAACGGAGATATATATATATATATATATATATATATATATATATATATATATATTTCTGTCGTCGCCTTCGTTGTCCTAAAATGGCTCACGTAGACTAATTTGCCAAATGTGAGGTACGCGGAGGGAAGGAGGGAGAGGTAGAGACCTAGAATTACCTGGTCGACATTCCCTTGCAGAGAGTAAGAAAATTTCACGGAAGGATCTCGAAACCGGACCATTCCGGGAAGCAGGGACACCGCATCCGGAATGTGTAGAAGCTGCATCTCGGCTATTGATGAAACACTTCCAGCTCACTTTTTGCTTTGCTTCGATGGTTTTTAATATATCACAGATAGCATGCAAAATAAAACTATCTGAAAATGAAAGGATATGAAGTACATAAAAAGTACGATCAATTGTAATTTTAACCATTTTGTTACATTCCTGTCCACTAGCACTTTTTTCGAAATTCAAAAACAATCATCTGGCATTATTTGATTGATCTTCTTGTGATTATTGTGGTAATGACCATACCATAATAAACCTTTAATTTGACACATTTGCTTTGTGGGAAAATGTCCAACTTACAGGCATGCAAATTGAGAGGGAGTGGAAATTTAGTTTCCGAAACAAAATACGGGTCAGGTTTTGTTACCTTGCGATATTGATTGGCTGTGGGTAGCGGTTCAAAAATCTCGTATATTTCTTAAGATGTATAATATGTTTATTATCTTCTGAATGTATTTGTCCTAAGTGCTTTCGTATTATTGTTTGGGAATTCATGATTTTTCAATATTGATGCAAACTGCCCCATTCCTCGCAATGAGGAGAATCAGATGTCCATGGCCTGCAATACTGGCACAACACGAATATCTGAGTATGAGGAACTCGAATTTAAAGTTTTGTTGGCGATTAAGATGCACGTAAAATATTTACGTGCACGCTTTATAATTGATGGATTAGCTTTACTAAAATACTGCTTTAGAATAAGCATTACTAAAAGTTCTTTAATTACTTTCTCGTATACGTACATATACACGGAGAAATATACGTAGTATAGATAAAGTTATGTAATGCTGTAAAAACAACGGCGATTTTTCGATAGGAAATCTACTATTGTAGGGCCCTGATATTGAATAAGTGGATAAATTATGTTCTAATATGTAGGAAATGACTCCTACCACGTTATGCAGTCCTATTTCAAAATTAAAGTTAGAGATTTTTCCTTCAAATAAAATTTGTTCTTCATAATTAGTTCTTTCATTACTGTCATGTACATTTTCTTGAAAATTTTAGTACTTTTTGGGCAATATTGAGTGAAAAATATTCAGTATTAAAATAAATATCAAAAACAAGAATTTCTTAAAAACGGCTCTATTCTTTTCTTTAAACTTTTGGTAAGATAGTGCTATGTACTCTATAAGATGACATTAACATCTCTTCTCTATTATTTTGTTTCTAAATTACACATTTCTCAGTTTTTTGACATCTCTCACGTCGTTAATATTTACATTATGGGCGATTTGTATTCCTCATTTAATTTGGTAAATCATATGCTTCAAATGATGCCATACATTTTCTTGAAAACTCAACAGTTTTTTGTGAAAATGAGCTCGAAAATAGGCATATTCAGAAACGCTGAAACGTAATTTTCTCAAAAAACCAGTGGAATGGAAGGAATAATATGTCATAAATGTCACTTTCAAGTATTATTTTGCTTTCTGAAAAATTACAGAAATGTGTTTTTTTTAAATATTTTTCTCACAGCATATTTATACCAACGATTTGTATACATTATGTCATAAGTGAGCACAATTGTTTCAATTTTTTTCTTGTAACTATTCTGAAAACACAAAAGTTTTTGGTAAAATAAGATTCAAATTGCACATTTTCACAAACAAACAAATTTTATACTAAAAACCTTCTTTCCTTCTTAATTTTCAACCACAATTTCCACCTAGAACGAAGTTTTATTCTTTTATAATATTTTTGTAGTCGTGTTCCACTTCTACGATTAGGGAATTGAAAAATTGACAAAATTTGAAAAAATGTTTGTGCGGCGACAGATGCCAGCTGAGATGATGATGAAGGGGCAAAACGAAAAGCTTGCTGTCGCCAAAGAAATTACAAAACTTACCAGTACGAAAATGTCTATGCCATTTTTAGCACAACTATTAATACTACTACTAATAATAATTATTGTTAATATTATTAGCATTATTATTATTAGCATTTCTGACCACGCTACACGATGAACTATGAAGATCAGCTTTTTCACCTGTATCCCTCGGTAAGACAAGGTTGTTACGCCTTGAATTGTGAATTATGAGAAGATAGGATGATAATGAGGGATGAGGGGACATAAATACGACCATGTCTACGCAGGTCTCAAATCTGCAGCCTCCTCAGCGCAGACGACGGCTGCCGCAACCGCCTGCGCCACGGGGCGGATATTATTATTATTATTATTATTATTATTATTATTATTATTATTATTATTATTATTATTATTATAAAATTTGTTAATATCGGTCATTATTCCAAAATTCGAATTCAGTGTCGCAGCCCATGAACAATAACAGCTCTAAAGCTAGAACTTAGAAGTTACACAAAATGTAAGATACGCTGATGAATAGTACTACGGAAATTCCTTCGGGTAGATGGGCGAAGTCTCCTGTCAACATGATGCAGCTAATGTTTCTTGGAAATGTCAGGATCCTCTTCCTTTAGGTCTCCAGACAAACAATTTCCTACAGATATAACCGATGTAATCCTTCCACCTAAAAAGCTCAGGCATTTACCCAACATCCGAAGGCTTCTACTCAACTTTCCACTCCGGGTCGTGGAAGCGCCCCTCCGCGAGGGCCTAATTTCCATCCGGCGATCCGTCCTAGGCCGTTGTCTCCCGAGGCTTCTTCCAAGCGGGAGTCCTTCGCTGCGCGGCTCCCCGTTAGCGTCCCCGTCATCCCCCACGCCGCCCAGACAGGAACCGGAAACTCACCTGGAGAAACGCGTTTCTTCTCTGCCTCCCCCTCCACCCCGCAGCCGTCCGGCTCGGCGTCCTCTTGCCTGTCTCGTGTATCACTGCCATCAGCGCCGCAGAGAAATTCTGAGGGTCCAGGATGTACATGAGACATCGGAACCCCCAAAAAATGATTTTTAATTTAGGTTTTTAAAATCACAGGTCCCTCCAACTACTTCGTTGATGGTTCTAGAAATAATAATTAAATGCAAAATGTATAATCCTGGTAACACCTTGGAAAAGTTTAATTTCAGTAGATGAGTAGTTTATTTTTTAACCTTTGGAATACATAGAATTAAAAGGTAAAGATGAATATAAATATACAACCCACAATATTCGACAATTCTGAACAGGAATTGTTCAGGAAGTGTTGAAATTATTCAATTAAATAAAACATGCATAACACATTCATATGACATCTTGGGGAGAGGTTACAGAATTTTACATGAGAAGTTTGTTCTAAAGCTTTTTTTGATAGAAACCAAATTTGAAATTTCCATTCCCTTCCTTTGAAGTGTGAGCAATCGATTGTTGCCTTGTCCTCGACCCATTTACATTCTAGCTATTATAAATATGACAGTTTATGTTTTAATTTTTGACAATTTCGAGTATGAAAGTGTATCTTGCATGAGCAAAAGGGATCGTTATTCGGGTCCCATTTCTGATTTAGGAGCTAAACTTCTCTCATATGATAAAAAGTTATTTTATTCCGTTGAACTATAAAATACCCCTACATTCTCTGTACACAATTCCGTCACTGTGGTAAAATTAGAAGAAAACAATAGCACCTACAAGGCTTCAAAATGTTTCATTCTATCCGTTATTACTAAAGATATCAGTAAAGATAAGAAATCCGATGGTGTGTTTAATGTAACTTTTTAAACTCATGTCAAATAATTAATCAGTGTAGCGCTATCAGCGATACTACTTTCACTATGAAATTATTTTTTCATACGTTTAATGTAATTTGTAGGCGGAAGAATATCTAACGCACTCTTCCTTCCCAAACCTTTTTTCACTCCCAAACTTGCACTCTGACTCTCCACTTTCATATGAGTCATCCCCCCATGAAATAGGACTCCTGCAGTAGTGCAAACAGGGAATGTTGGCCACATACCAACTGAGTTGTACTACAGTTTTAAATATACCGCCCAATAGACGCGCGGCGGCGATGGTGTAACGGTTAGCGTTTCGGACTGTTGTACTCAAGTTGGCGGGTTCAAACCCGATCGAAGCCGTGGATTTTTAAGGGCGAAGAAATCCTTCGTACGCCTTCCTTCGGAGGGGAAGTAAAGCCGGCTGTCCCATGTTAGTAGATTTACTTGCATGTAAAAGATCCTCAAGCCTAAATGACGCCTCTGAGCTAAATTCAAATAGCCTGTTTCTCGCCCAAGAAATACCTCCTTTCTCTGCCAGTTGGTGAAAGGAGCGTAGCGAAATTTGCGTGGTCAGACGGAAGAGCAGGCCTAATGGCCTGAGTCTCGCCACGTAAAATAAGGCATTCAATTCAATTCAATAGACAGACGCGAATCCACGTGGAGGGAAATGAGGGAATCCCCCCCCCCCTCCTCCTAACATTTTTCAGTAACTATTAATTTTAACTTGTCACAAAACTTTCAAGCACAAATATTTTCTGATAATCATTAAAACAGATAAAATCGAATCGCAGTATGAGCTGCGTGTAGCCCAAGACATTTTACATGAAAGTCTGTAATATGACAGATTCGACCGAAACATTTTTAAATTCCCCTCCTAAAATTTGGCTCTGGATTCGCCCCTCCAATAGATGAGTATAATTTCGCTGCCGCATGCCTCTAGTGTAGTTTAAGAAAAAGTGTTTGTATTACTATAATAAATTTCAGAATCCATTCATCTCTTCCCTGAAAACACTTCAGTGTCGACAGACCATCAAGTCTAAGGCGGGCAGGACAAACCACCATGTTGCTGGAATGGGCTGGGGAACGCTGAGATTTACATATTTATCAGCGTGGTCAGACGGAAGAGCGGGCCTGATGGCCCGAGTCTCGTCACGTAAAATAAGGCAAATTCAGTTCAATTCAATTCAATTCAACGTAGCTTTTGCCGCAGTGCAGAAGGTATCCATCGGTTGCGAAACATCAGCCGTTGAGGCCATATGACGTCTTGTACAGTCATTCCCACCAAAGGGGTTTTTGTGTGGGTTTTTTGGTCAGTTTAGTGTAATGAATTTGCGAGTCATCCGCGGACTATGGCATTAATACACTTGTTTTAATCATTGGTTTATTCTTCCAGTAATGCAGTAATGCATCCCTGCATCTATGTGTAGATGGTAGTGTATCAACGTCCAACCAAGAGGGCACCTCTGCAAGTATGTTCATGATGGTTTGAATGAGTACAGTATGCCTCAGTAAGCTTCTCCTGTGCATTGCCACAAGACAATTGCTTCATCGCACAAGGTCCTAGACATTAAGGACGACTCCTGCCAATGACGTGAGTGTGGAAAATACAAAAGAATTTGTCGGATTATGTTGGGGAAAGTGTGAAAGAGTATTGGATAACGTTGAAAAGACCTGTAATTAGTAGTAATGTCAGCCATTATGATCCAGGATGTAGTACGAAATTGTTCACGCCATTTGTCAAAAACGCGATCTATGTTTACTTAATACATTTTAAGAAATATTGTTTAAGTGTAGAATATTTTTTCAATTATCACCACCCTGTCATCTTATTGGAGAGGAAATTTCGATCGTAAATATGCTCCACAACAGTACATTATCCAACCTTTGACCTAGTCACTAAGTAATCAAAGTATTTTATTAACTGAATTTTATTCACAGAATAATTAAATTATGTTCAAAGTGACAATTCTTTGAACAAATTATAATTATTATAGTTTTCCTTACGAAATATTACAAAATTGAATTTCATTGAGCTAAACGTCTGAATGAAGTATAATTGCTGTTACTGGTTCCGCAGGTGCTGAGATGTTTTACGGTGTTACACGTTCGTGCCTACTTCGAAGAAGAATAATTCTTTAATATATATTAATGAAATGTTTTGCATAGAAATGTGAATGGTTGAAGAGAGTACTTTCAAGTGCAAGTCACCAGAATGTTCCTCTTAGGAATTTCGTTACATAAATATAAGTGTGGAATTGCATGTTAGTGGGGATACTTGTCGAAGAAACTTCACCCTGACTTATGTTTAACGCAAGAAGGAACTACTCGTATCTTTCCTGCAGATAATAAGTCTACCTGAGCTTGTCCCTCGGAACTGACAGCTGTCGTTTGCGCAAACGACTGTCCGTAAGTAATGGGGAAGGGGGGGGTCAAAATTACTGAATACCTTTAACCACAGGTATACCGTATTTCCTTCATGACTACTCAAAGTTCTAATAAATAAAATGTATACAATTCCTAAAAAAATCTAGTTATCTTATAAAGAAACGGTAATCTATTATTTGACGATGTTATGTTGAACTAAGTATATTATTATAAATATATACTGCATTAGTCCTCCTTTCCGCTTCCGCGGCAATGCTGTCATTTACATTACAAGAACATAGAAAATCGTGTATTTATAAATGCGCTTTCAAAAAGGACAGAAACATATTGACTGAATAAAAAAAAATAGTTGTTCCCTACTTGAATAAAAAAAGTGTCAAAAAATATTGTATAAAATAAGATGAGAAAGTTATGTTCAAGCAATATTGCGCGTTAGTCCCTGTCTTCATTGAGATGTAAATTTGAATGTTCACGAATTTTAATTTATTTTCTTTGAGATATTTTACTTTTATTTAATTGAACAGGGTCAAAAGAAATTCAGAGATATTTCTGAAATGGATTGTTCGAAAGTTAATACCCGAAAACATTTTTTCCAGAAACATTGTCACACGAATTCGTCGCTTGAAGCACGGAGAGAATCCCCTCCATATAGTGCTTTGCTTACAGCTCGTGCCATAGTAGCACAACAGTCGTCAAAGAATGTGCGGGGTAACCAATTGTGGCTGGTAAACTGTTCGTGGCGCCATAGGCAGCATGCTGCACATTCAGCCAACTCATAAACCACATCGTCAAGACTATTTGTGAAGCCACCCGTTCCATATTGTTAGAATATCAGTCTTATTGTTAGCCACCCGTTCCGTATTGTTAATGGCAGTCCTATTGTTAGCCACTCTTCTGTATTGTTAGTATAGCAGACAGAAATTCAATTCAACTGAACCAGCTTTCCTCCTGTAGAAATGTTCTGCGTATATTTCAATATTTTTATATTTTCTAAGAGAGATATGACGATCAGATTAGATCAATGTATGTGTCGTGGTGTTGGATTTCGATTTTTTAGAAATAAGAATGCAGAAAGAAGTCATTGAAAAATATTAACATATCTCTTTGCTGTCATCGAGCTTAGGGCATGCAATATACGATGATCAGTAAATGTTAATATAATAATTAATTATATTTAATTACTATTACTCATTATATAAAGATTTTTTTCCGAATTTTATTAATGAAACATTAATCGAATTAACATTCTTGTTTATACACGACATGAAAATATGAATAACTGAATCAGTCACCAATAACATTTAATCGAATACTGATTTAAACGTGTACTCCATGTAATTCAAAGACTGTGTTCATCATCTTCATACTTATTATTATCATCATCATCGCTTTTGATGAATAAAAATAAAAAACTTGTAAATCACTTAGAAAAATGGGGCCGACGACGAGGACAAGAGAACGGTTGTCTGTGACGACAATTGCAGCGCCGGTCGCCCTTCGCGGTGTTGATGATGACCGCAGCGTGGCGGCGGCGGCGGCGGTGGTTGTGGGGGTGGGGTGGGGGCGTTGTTGCTTTCACAACACGGCCAGGCGCTACGTGCGCGCCGGGTGCCAGTGGCTGCGGTGCGGAGGAACTCTGGGAAAACAAGTTGCGCTGGCGCAGGCGACCGCTCCGTCCTTGGTGCTGCCTCACCGCCCTTCTCGTGTCTCCAGCCCTTCCTTCACAGGGCCGAAGCACACATGTTGGGTCCTCCTCCGGATAAAATTATTTTTTTAAGTATATATATATATATATATATATATATATATATATATATATATATATATATATAATGAAGGCTACTAAGCAATTAATTTGCTCGTATTTAAATGTTAACCTTCCCGGTTATTCTTTCCTGCTTCCACTCCATGAAACGTTCAGTACACAACACTTCAGTTTATGATCTCGGTGATCCATGGAGGGCGGCCAGAGAACTAGAGATTAACGTAGAAAAATATTCACTCTGCCTGGGTAATTTGCAGTTGCAGTCCTATCGGTTGTGGAAGAGAAACTTCCTCCCCGTCGTTAAACGCGATGTCATCACGCGCTCGCGTATCGGTTACATCGGATGCTATTCGACACCGAATGCGCCGTTCGAATGCGCCGTTCGCTTGGGCGCCAATCGCATGGCGACGTTTAAAAGTGTCGAAACCACAATTTAAGCCTGTGAGATGGACGGGTGACTCCAGAGACAAGCTTTGCTTTCAGTGCCTTATTGTACGCGACGCCTTATTGTATGCAACTTTCCACTTTGGGCCTCCGAATTGAGATCCTGGTTGATCACGTGGAGTTTGTGGTGAAGAAGGCGGCATCGAAGTATGTTTTCTAGGGATTTCCTCGTTTCCTTCGCCTCTCATTCCACTATCTAGACCCTCTTCATTCTCGTTACTTCAAACATCACCCCCCCCCAATTATCGTCGGTATCATTCCACTTCAATGTCAGAGTTGTTTGAGCGCGTTTCTGTCACGAAATACAGAACAACAGCGGCTGTTTTGTACCCTGACATTTCGCCTCATTCGTTTCTCCTTTCCGTCATTTCTTTCATTTGCTTTATTTCCCTAAACTTTTGGATAATTATTTTTCTGCAAAACTGTTTCTCATCCCACTCGCACAGATCTTCCATTCTCTTTTATGAGCAATTCTGTGATTATTTATTCATCCCATCATTTCTGAAATTATTATAGCGATCTTCAACAATCGCTCCAATTCTCTCGTCCCCAAGGCTCCCCACATTTTCCGCCTCTCGGATGGTGAAAGTGCTTTCGCCAAGCCCCCGCTCCCGAAGGTCCCTTCCACCAGCTCTTTCTCATCCTCTACGGTTTTTGCCGCCCCTATCAGCGAACGCGACTTGGGTGCCGTAAAGGCGGCTCCACACATTCGGCATTTGCCGAGTAGCGAGCTTACTGCTCGCCCAATCCCGAACAGCTGATGTGTTCGTCGAATGTTCGCATCCTTTGATGTGTTCTAAAGACGCGGTGGGTAGGGCGAATAACGAATGTTCGGCGTTCGGCGAATCGCAAGCAACCCGTCCACATTACTCGGGATTCAGCGAGCGGTTGCTCGTTTCTCGCCGAATAACGAATGTGTGGAGTCGCCTTAACGCGCCAGCAAATATTGACGCAGGCGAATCCGCGCCCGCGCCGCCCGCGCCGCCCGCGCCGCCCGCGCCGCCCGCGCCGCCCGCGCCGCCCACGCCGTACGCCCCGCAACACCGCCCACGCCGCCCGCGTCGCCCACGCCGCCCGGCGGAAATCTGCGATTTTTAGACAGAAAAGTATTATTGTGGATCCCTAAAAAAGAAAAAGTTGATAAATCATGTTTCTATGTGTATTAAATTACTTCCTCTAACAAGTTGTGTAATCATTATCCATGTTTTGTGGGTTCTTGATACTGAAAACTTGATGGAAAAACGTCTGTGCTCATCTTACTGTTACTACTACATTTTCTCCAAAATTGTTATTCCCGATCGAACGCGAGGTCTGAACTCGAGGCCTCTGAATCTCGGTGCGGAGAAAAAGTTTTTCCTGGTTGGAAACACTTTTTCAGGTTCATGTAGTAGTGTAATACTGCGTAGCCGTTACAAATAATGGAGAAAGTATGTGCTGTTGTAGCTCCACTAGTTCTTTGTGCTACAGAATGAATAATTAAATTATCGTTTTCCAAACGACTTTTATTTCGTTACCTCTGTTACGCTTTACTCCTGTGTTCTGCGTTTCTCTGCTGATCATGAACTATCTGATTGTAGTGAGTTGCACTCAGATCTTTCTAATTTCTTCTCTGGTGCCTTTCACAGCTTTAGGTGTGCTTGTCCAGTACCTTTGTTCCTAGCATTTTTCTTCGTGTCGCCGTTTTAAATTAATTAACCGGGAAAATGGATGTCACAAATGTAACCGTTTCACTTAATATGGTCCATATCGCGCTCCCCGTTATGCACTGCAGTAAGGGGCAAAAAGCGCTATAACCTGCTCACGATTTCCTCTTTACGACGCCATAAAGTCTGAAATGAGACCGGGTGTCCCGCTCTTTATATCGAGACATTATTTTGTTCCTTCGACATTCCGTGCAGAGGGAGAATGAAGATTGAAATCTCAAAAATCCATATTGTCTGCAACCTGATTCTAAATATCGTACAACCGTGTATAAAAGTACTACTATTCATATATTTCCGCAGTGTAATTGTAACAGCTGTTTAAGTAATATCATGAATAGGTGATTGGTATACAAGTATCTATTTCAAATTCTTCGTTAATAGCTTGTTGATTCGTGCAGTCTGAAGTCTCTTTTAAAATCACGTAACGTAATGGCCATCTGCATTAAATCTGTTTTTTCCATATTCCTGCGTACCCCTCGTAGAGCCCCATACCTCCGCTACATACCAGCGAATATGCACCCACCCGTCGATATTCGAATTGGCGATCCTTCGCGCCCAGACCGCCGAATGTAAAACACCTTATTTTCGATTATTGGATGCTAGCATAGCTACAAAATGGGAAGGCCTAGCGGGAAGGCGCGCCGCTAGAGTTCCTAGATCAAACGTGGCGCAATCTGGACAGCTGACGCCATGTAATACTCTCATTCGATAGCCTAGCTAGGCAGCTTACAGGTGTTGAAGAGAAATTATTAAAATTGAAGGCTGAATGTAGAGTGTCGAGTGTCTTAATTTTGGTTACAGGTAGATAGGTGGTGTCCAACACATACCCAACACTGAAAAGAGATCCGGATTTACAACTTGAAGAGCCCTAAACATGACAAAACTTTACTATTAAAAAGTTTTCCAAAATTAACTATAGATAATTAGAAATAAAATGAAAATGAAGAGCAACCTTTGCAATATAAAAATTTACAATTATACACTATTGCATAAGTGTTCACTTTTCGACATTTCCTTACGCGATCTCAGAATCGAATGAAAATATTCTAAAGAAGTAATTGAAAATAGGACATCCCTTGCAATTTGTTATTCTTTGAACATTTCTTCTTTTTACAAACAGTATATTTGGCAATATTTAAGTATTACGTTTCTTCAAACCGAGTCTTGAATGACAAGCGCGACGGAACAGTCGTCGCACTGGAAAGGTTCTTCTCTGAAGTAAACATTATGTTCACTTATTCCTCGGAATGTCACTGAGGTCCTATCGAAGGGTACATAGACTGTACTAGGGGTCAGTGGCAGCTGCTCCTTAAGGGCTCTAGGGCGGCGCCCTCCCCAGAAAAACTCATTTCGGGACTTTGAAATAAATTAATCGTGCAATAAATCGACTGGTTTAATTTGTGAATACCACCAGCTCAATTTTTGAGGACGAATTTAGATTTAAGTGTCCGATTAAGCGAAAGGATAAATGATTTTGGAATTGGTCGTATCGTGGACTATGTCAGGTCTCGTGCTAGTGCACGCAAGGCACTGGAAGGTTGAAGAAGAATGAGGGTACTGGGGGGGGGGGGGGGGCAACATGCTGCTATTAGGGTTTGGTTGGGCAGTTCGCGGCTATTAACTAAGCTAAGAATACTGACCCTTTCATTTGATTTCATAAATTAGTTCTGTTTTGTTTGCTGGAAATTTGTTTTAATCTCTTCACATTAATATGAAAGTTGTCTTTGACATGGATTAAAACACCGTTTCATGCAAATAGGTTATACAATACATGCTGTGGTTTTTTCTTCGTTCAAGCAATAGCCCCCCCCCCCCCGGACGCCACTAGGACCAGGGCTCTGCGCCCCCGGCCTCGCAGTGAAGGAGGCGGCGGCGCCGAGGGCCATTGCCGGGACGCGCATTTGGGTCGCAGAGTGAAAGACGCGCGCCCAGCAAAATTCCCGCGCTGCGCCGCGGAGCGCTAATGAAGCTGAAGGCGGCCGTAATTCGCGGCCGTAATTCGGAAAAGATGGGATGAGTGGCGATTTTGCCCGAGAGAGAGAATGTGCAATGTTGCATAGCCGCCCTGCGACGTTGCTAAACGCTTTGTACTGACTCCGTTGTAGCCGACTTTCGTCGTTACTTTCTTTTCGTCACCTTTGGTATACTTTCTTTTTTTGTGTGTGTGTGTCTGTGAAGGGTCTGAGTAGTCTCTAAAGAACTAAACTTTGATATACGCAGTTGTCTTATTTTCTTATAGTATATACTAGATTCGATGCTCACATTTGGTGAATGACGGTTTATAAATTTATTATTTCCTTCCACTCATATTTTTCTCGTATAATTCCTGTCATGTGCGCATTATCAGAACCATCACCTTGGTCGCGCTTAGGACATGAATATGATCGCTTCATAAGACGTGTTTGGTGATGTATTAACCTCTGTGTTTCGGACCTGGAAAATGAGAAATTCCGTGTAACGGGAGATAGTTCAAAAATTCTGAAGAGGATGAGATAATCGATGATACGAATAAACCAAAGATAACCGATGAACGTTTGATTGGGTCTTGAAGGAACATCAACATTCCTAATAAGAAATAAAAATGTTTTTCATATATTCTTCGGGATAACTTTGTATAGTACAATTATTTTCTCAGAAGCATGAAATACTTAACAGTTTATTAGTGTCCACATGTAATGTTTTCAACGTGAGCGCTATCGGGGCCTCGTCGGTGCCTAGTTGGAATTTCCTCGAGGCAGTGCAGGGGCTTGCCCGCCATTGTGTGCCGACCAGGGAAGACCCACAAGCCCACTCACGCTGGCCATGACAGAGATACCGCCGATATCGCCTCCCCAACCGCTTGCACGCCAACAGTCACGGCGACTTTCTCACTCTCTGAGCACGCAGTGTCTCGTACTCGTAGCTCTTAGAAATATCCCCTCAACAAGCATGTCATTTACGTCTCACTATCATTTTTATTACCAACAAATTTACTATTTTAATAACAACAAATTTACCGTTTCTGTGTAGAGCCTGTACTCAAATCTTTACGTAAAATCTCTACAATTTTCTCCAGTTTTGAACCGCTCAGAGATTATAGATTTCTTCAATTGTAAATCTGTATACATAATCTTAACTCAATTGAAGCATGCCTTCCCATTGAATGAATTTCCTTTTGCGTCTTTCACCTCAAGGAAAATAAATCCATTGTTTTAATTAGTGCGCTTCCTGTATAGTTAAATTTAGAAATGGAATTCCCTTGCCAACAAAGAGAAGGAGTTTTCAAAAAGGCTAGAAAAGAAAACGGAGAAAAGTAACTGTGGTGTCAGCATCACCATGGCTGTGACACCGACACCACTCCATCGACTTCTCCCTGCAGCTACCGCTGCCGCCACCGCTGCGTGGTTGCTTCACACTTGGCCGCCTAAGAGGATTTCCCCACCCTCGTCCTCGCCCGCGCCCTCAGGCGCGAGGGCAGCTCTCGGACTCTTGCGACACTCGTTGCGCACGGCCTCAGGATGCCTTCCTCCTGTTATGAGCATCCCACCCCACCAGGAAAAGGCACCCAAGAGAGAGGATCCATTCCATTGTATTGGGGCTCCGCCTGTCTGTCAGACCGTCTGAGTTCAGTGAGTGATTTGTTATCAGGTTGAGATAGCCTATCAGCCAGCTTTAAGTTACTTGTATTTTACATGTGATTTTACAAGAATTGAGAAGTAATATGCATATATGCATATATATATATATATATATATATATATATATATATATATATATATATATATATATATATTGTGACGTACCTGGTTGGCGGTACTTTTCACTGCATTAAATTTGGAAAGGACGGGTGTCTTGTCTCGTGAATGGGTCTCTTAAGGATTCGGCAACACATTGCCAAAACAAAGTTATAAATTTGTCTGAACAAAAACACGATTTATTTCTAGAATCACATATTTAGTACATTGCCTTAAATACAATTATTCCCTGTTTTGGTACCAAAACTCAGTTTACGATTTTAGATTTTACAATACCTCGGATACCGAGAATGTGTAGTTTGTTCTCTGATGATTTCCAACGGCTGCGACGATCGGTGACCTTCGGTGCGGCTCGGCGCTCTTTCGGGCGGTCGGCAGGGCGGGCTCCCACGTCGCCGGCCCACGGCGGCGGTTGCGCAAATCCTTCTGCTTTGACGCCAACCGTTGCACGTGTCGTTCCACTGAAGTATGCACTGCCTCTAGATTACTGTTCGTCTGGTCCTTGCAGTATATCTCGCTGCTCTATTGTAACACAGTTCGTTGATTCTCCTCCACTTTCCTAATTACCACAATGTGAGCACGTGGCCACCATCCGTGCAGGTACCAGCTACGCGATTTATAGTTTTGCCCCTTTTCTTCACTGTTTCTGACGCTATGAACACGATCATTAGCTTGCACTGTTCAGCATTTGCCACTATCACGTTTCACTAACTTCCTGATAGTTTTCCTTACACTGGTCAACTTGATTTTTGTCCTCATTACCACGCGCACCAAATATCGTGCCGATCTCTCCCAAGTTCTATCTCACACGCCCAACTGCCGTTGTCTCGCGTCGTCTCTCGCCGCCTTCGCGCCTGATTCGTTCCGTAGTCCCCGTCCGCCGCTCGCCGCTACTGCCGCGCAGTTCAAAATGGTCGTAATTAGAATAACACGCTCTGTGTCTCTAATTAATTGAAGAAACGCTCCGCGTTTCAATATATATATATATATATATATATATATATGTGTGTGTGTGTGTGTGTGTGTGTGTGTGTGTGTGTATAAACATATTCGTACATTGCATTTCCTATAAGTTACTCACTTAAGCGGACTTTCTAGAATATATCAGAATTCAATGCACTCTCTAGGGCCGTAGAATACGCCTGATAATCAGCTAAGTCAGTTCCGGAAACTCCTTTTAGAAACACATTCTTCCCGTGAGTCATCTGGAATGACAAATTTATTTAAAGAAATTATTTAGTACCCGATTCTTCTACATCAAAATGCACTTATTAATTCTTTGCATGTTATGGTAACTCATGCGTACAAATTTATTTTCACAACTATCACTGTTCAATTTTCTGTTCATTTTTATTTTTCCTTGCACTAAGGCAACGATAATTTGTAATTCCATTCATATTCGAAGGTATGTTACGAAGGACATACTTATTATGTATAGAAACTGGAGGGAAATAATTTGTATTCGTTGGATACATGCAGTTGATTATACAAACAGAAGCACGATGTTTGCTTCCCAGAAGCCGTGTAGTTCATGAACTTCCTTGCTTCTTCGATACACAGCGGGCACCCGAAGCCCACGTAACCTACGAAGAATGCAGTGAGAGCGGTTACGCTCCCCGCCCCTCCCACGCCGTCTCGCTCACTGGGGCAAGGACAAGGATTTTAATATCCCACCGTTCAAATGTCGCCGGCCAGTCGGTTGCCCGGCTGCCCTGCCCTTCCAAATGAGAAAGTCTGGGACAGCGCCCTTAATCGACGCCCCTACCTGGTACTGTTTGTGCAGATGAAGGTGGACTGGCTGGGATCGCTCCGGACAACAACTACTTCCGTAGTACCTCTTTCGGGAAGGTTCTGGAGCTAGTATAGTACTTCGTTCGTTACAAGTTCTGACTGTGATAGATTTTCGATGCAAGCTAGAACCTGCTGCCTACCCTAGTCCCCAGCTGCTCTCATTGGTAGCTTTCCGAGTTTTCGCCGATCAGTACCTGAACACAAGGGCCACGGATCGCGAGCAATATTTCCTTCCTTATCCTTGTCCCTCCTCTCCCTTTGCGCACACACATGTACTCACATGCACTTAAACTCTCGCCTATGTCGGGTGACCAGTCGGGAGCTTAGATATTATCGCGGCTGGGGCGACCTTGAGATACCTGGAAGGGGAAATCTCTCGCAAGCCGACGTGTAGGTCGGCACCGGATCTTACTATCCAACGGAGGAATCCTCCTTCTGGAACTACACTAAACTTACAGGACTAATTACCATAGGAATTGTCATATCCGGAAAAAAATAATCTATCAATCAACCGTTGAAGATAGATTTCACTTACATACTTAGCGGTGGTGAAATGCTGATAGAATCACCCTGCTAGAGAGGAAGTGACGGTTAAATCTGCCGGACGGTTGAAAACGAGCTTATAGCGAAGTTCTGAGTTTGTCAAAAAATGATTTTCCTCTGATGTCTTTCGTGAGATTGTGCTTAGTCCAAGGAGCGTTCCATTAGTGTGGCAAGAATCATTATTTTCATTCCAAACAGGCTCCAAATATTCTCGTAGAGGAGAGATTTAATTTTGATTTACAAATTATGCTCATGGAATTCAATATAAATATAATTTTTTGTGTAACCCTTTATTCCGACGTTAAAGATACATTTGAAAAGAATAACATCACAAATATTTTTTCAATTAGAGAATGTAATGGAAATTTGAATGAAATCATCCCCACTGTATAAAATATATTTATTTAAAGCGTGTGTGTGATGATTACGATGTTATTCATATTTGTTGTCTTGCAGAGGCACGAATATGAAATTATGTACCTTCTCTCCTCAATATGGGCAATACAGAAATATTTAGGGGAGCATAGACAGTGTGAAAATTTCTAGTCGTCGTCGGACGGAAGCAGCAACGCTGGCAGGTCTTTTTAATTCCTACAGCGCCTGGCGTCCTTGGTGCACACGCCGCTTAAATTGTATGCAGATGTGTGTCTTCATTGACGGCTGGATTATCTCAGTTGTATTCGGCCAGTGTGTGCCATTCAGATGATAAAATCTAAGTTGTAAATAAAGTGGCATGTGATGGCAAACATGAACAGCATCATTGGACTACGTCATAAGACTGCAGTCAACTCCCCAAAACAACAGCAAACCATTAAAGACTTTCTTAAGGATTTAAAATATAGTATTTTAATTTGATTTATTATATTCGAAATTTTAAAAATGCGTACGACTCTCTTGAAAAGTGGATCTTCAATCACACAGGAGTAGGATAGATTTTAAGTGAAATAATGTTTGGTATATAAATAAATGTTTGTACGATCCCTACCGCGTCACTCTCTTGAGCCCTCAATTATTTTTTTCGGGTCAGGTATTGGCAGTTCAAAAATCAGGAACAATTTACTCCTCGACTTGTAATTTATTCATAAAATAGTTACACTGTCCATAGCATTCATATGTGACTGGATTTGTGAACTTTGTCTAGCGGGAGAAAATTAGTTTGAAATCAAAAAGTTCGATTTGTAATAAATTGCATTTTTCAATATAATTATCCAGAGTGATTTTTCAATTTCAATTCAAGCTGTATTAAATCGGAAGCTGATTAAAAACAATATCTTGTAATTTGTATTTCTATAATATTTCCGTGACATTCAAGTCGGCAGTAAACCTACGCTATTTCACCTCCGTTTCATTCACGCGTATTGGAGGTGCATCGACGCCACACCACCCGAACCAACGGTGAGCGAAACGCCATAGGCCTAGGAACAGGAATCCAACGCAGTAGCGGTCCATGTCGCCGGCTCGCCGGCTTGAGCCGTGACGCCGGCTCCTTCAGAGGTTCAATTTTGCTGCTCACACACCGCATGCCGTGCGCCTAAGCCAGGTTTCGATCCGCTGAGTTAACGCTTACGATTAGAATGTGCGCGAGGAATATGTTCACTGCTGAGGTCACAGAGGAGGCAATCGGATACAATGAATGCCGCCTCAAAAACATCGACTTCGTAACTTTTCGACAGGCAGCCTCGGCAGAAAAATTTTCATTCACATTACGTTAAATAAAGCACAAAAAAATGAGTGAAACAAATTACGAACATAGGCGTAACAAATTGTCTGGGCGAAAACTTTTCAGGCTACCGAATGTTTTCTCAACAGCGATATTACGCGTTGATGGCCCGTCTGTGCATGCAGAGTATTTTTCTTCTCCTGAGATTTGATCACGCATTTTTCCATTAACCAATGCAAATATGTCTATATGTAAAATTATGTACAAGATATAATTCTAGAATTAAATATAGATTGTAAGTTTTGTATATAAGGATAGTTTGTAAGCACACCCGAATAGATAAGTCTGTAACCCAATATCGAATGCATTAAATTATTATTGGATCAGTGCACTTATATCTCGTGCGAACTCTACTAGGCGTGGGCAATGGCTAGGGCGACGTTAGAAGTGCATAGTGGGGCAGACAAGAACGACAAAAGCAGTAGTAATGGCGAGTGTTGTTGCTTTAATAGTGGAGGTAATTCTCATGGAAAAGGTTGTGTGAATTGTGCTTGTGATAACTGATGAATGGGTTGGTTGGCCTATGGTTGTGGCAACGTCGTTAATGACAATGTTCTAAAACCTGTCCTACGAGTCCGTTCGTCACAATTTCATATCTTTCCTATCTCAGAAATATTCACATGTTAAATCATTATTTTAATTTCGAAATATATCATCGATAAACAGTAAATATGAAAAGGTCACAGCGTTTTTGTGAAGCGGCTCTCCACTCGTGAAGTGGCATCAGTGCTTTTCCTCAAACTGATTTTTAAAATAAATCATTTCGTAAAATTGCAGCTTGAAAACAAAAATTAAAAATGTAGTTTATTTACCATCTATTGACAAAAATTACAATCCTTCCGGCTCTAAAATTTTGTAGAGCCCTTTTATGTTATTGTTACCACGTCGGGCGTTAGTTACGACCCTAGTTCACAATGCTGGAAGTGGAGTGACTGCAATATTGATGACGGCAACTGCGGCGACTGTGGCGCCCCGCGGCAGCAGAGCGAAATGAGGCCGTAGCGAGCGCGCAGTGTCGCTTGTCCTGCGGATCATTGCGACAGACCACCTGTTCACTTACAGGAGCCAACGCAAACCCACTTGTTACCTGCTCTCCTAACGCTCGTTTGTACACATTCGTATTTGGAGACATTTTCTACCTTCTAGAGATATCGCGAATCTTGTGACCTTAAATAAAACACACAAGTAACAACTATTACACATAACCCAAGGAAAAAATTATTTTGTGTTCAATATTTTTTTCTTATAGTTCCTTACGTCAGAGCTAACAAAAAGCAACACAGTTCCAAATGTGAACAAAGTGACTCTATTGAGTTGAATTGTCATTGCCTTATTTTAGAAGGAAGAAAAGCTCGCACTTTATTTATACACCGACTTCTGCTTTAATAAGTATTTTTGAGAGGTCAACAACAGCAATAATATGAGTTACTCATCGACTGAAAATCATGCGCGCATATGAATCTCTGTCTAAATGCATACAACACTTCTAAATGTGCATGGGGAAATCTGGGGATTATTGCTACTATGTGTATTTGATCTTTATTAGCGCACCATTTCTCTATTATTCGAAAAGTTATACATTTAAAAAATACACTATTGTAGACCCTATTTTGAATAGTGATAAGACACAGACATGTCTATGGTGTTCCTTATAATACAAAATGGGAACGAAATAGAATGTCATTATCTTTTATCATATGTACAACTTCAATGTTTTCACGTTCCCTTATGCGTAGTATAGGAATAGTTATGTAATGTTCCAGTTTTTGACGGAAATACACGTTTCAGCTGATCTTGATACTGAATACCGAAATATCTGAAGCCCGAAAAAATATTTTCTTCAAAAATATGTCTGCCCGACCGTCTGCACGTAAAGTATTTCAAAATATTAATAGTTTCACTTAATTTTTAATTAATCGGTAGAATCTCCATAAAATTTCGAATCATCGTCTGAATGTTATATGTTATTGTCTCAAAACTCTAACGCAGAGAATAATCAAATAGATTGAGGTTCGATCCTTATTAAGCCAGTCAACAACAGGAATCAGCTTTCAGACTTTGCTTGCCAATCACTGTTGATGGCATTTTGTTAAATCAGAGCCCTGACCTGTTAAAAATTACACATCTTTTTTAAGATAAAAGAACACCGGTTTTCCTTGAAACGATTTCATAGGTTTTTGAGAGGTTTCATAACCTTTTCCAAGCATTTTCAAGCAGTTTGGTGAAGAGGGTTTCTCAAGAGATGGTTAAAACTATAGTACTATATCAAATTGCAATATCGTTATTATTTTACATTAACGTTACAAATAATACGAAAAAAGACTGTATAGCACAGTAGCATCGTAGTTTTATCTTGTTACATTTTCTGAGTCCAGATGTCAAAGGAGACATAATGAAGAAAATGGCAATGCAAATATTGGAAGGAATATTTAAGAAAGTTCTTCATACATCATGATTTCATTAAGGTAGTGGTAATGGTTTGAAATGAACTTGCGTACGCATATGAATTACATAATTATTTGTTTATTGCATTTATTTTGCTGTATTATAAACATTATCTACATTCAAATGTTTTTTCGATAGGAAATCCTGTTGTTATTGAATTTGGGCCCTGGTTTTCTTTTAGATAATGATAATTTTCCGTACGCCAGACGTTTTGCGGTTCCCCTAACTCCTACAATGTGAATCCAAATTCTGCGAATTCTGTTTTGGACGACGCAATGCTTAATATCCTTTAACATTTGTCATCTTGCCAAACATCCGACCAGCCCGCTTTGTTTGCAGCTGTTCGCAGCGACGTTGTGAACAAGGGGTGAAGATTGTGAATCAGTGTTCGCAGCCCTGTAGCCCCAGGGGCCGAGCCTTTATCTGGGTGCAGCCACCGCAGCCCGCCCGCCCCCACCGCCCGCCCGCCCGCCCGCCCGATAGCGTCGCCGCGAGACGCGATACCCTTCCCGGAACCGTGGCCGATGCTGTCGAGTGCAGCGCGCTATCACCTGCGATCGGTCGAGATACGGGCGACCGGAGCTTCCTCCTCCCGACTCAATCCTCCTCACTACTCCCGCCAATTCGCGTTCCGTTCATACCCTTTTCGATCCGATCCAAACCTGAAGCGCCCCGCTACCCCCTGTATAGCACAGCACCCCCGCCCTGACCCATCAACCTGACCCGACCCGACCCGACCCGACCCGACCCGACCCGACCCGACCCGACCCGACCCCACCCGATCCAACCCGATCCGCCCCGGCCCTCCCGCGCACCGACCCGAACCGACCCGGCCCGCCACGGCCCGCCAAAGTCTGCCACGGCCCGCCACAGTCCGCCACGGCCCGCCACGGCCCGCCACGGCCCGCCACGGCCCGCCTCGCATCGCACCGGGAGAGATGGATCAAGGCATCAACTGATGACTGGTTTGTCAGCCATGTCGAATTCAGCCACTGTCTGGGGGAGAATTCTAGCGGCCGGCTTCTCTGATCGGTAGTTTTCCGTGGTTACTCCGATCAACACCAAGCGAATGCCGGGGCAGTACCCTACCAAACGGACCAGGCGCGATCTTTTCTCTCTTCTTTGTCCTATTCTTCTTAGACCTTCTTCCGGGTGGCCGTTCTGGTGGGTGATACAGGTCGGGGAAAACCCCGCAAGCCGACGGTAGGTCGGCGCCGAATCTCGCCATACAGCAAGGGAATGATCACAGCCATCTCCGGAGAAAAACATGCACTACACTTAAGGGAGTAATAACCCTGATAGTTGACGTGCCCGGAATCACTAAAACAATCAATCTACCGCCCCTGTCAACCTCGCCCCGCCCCGCCCCGCCCCGCCCCGCCCCGCCCCACTTCACCGGTCCGCTCCACCCCGCACCTCCCGCTCCGCAATGCACCACCCCGCTTCACACTTCTCTGCTCCGTCCTTTGCCGCCCCGATCCGCATCACACCGCTGCGCATTACCACGCCTCGCACCATATATCGTGGCTCTCCGGTCTGCACCATTTCGCTTCGCTCAAGCCCGCACCGCGCACGGTTCCGGACCCCCCCCCCCCCCCACTGCTTACTATTCCGCCCCACACCACCTGGCTCCGCACCACCGCGCCGAACCTCGCCCGCCCTCATCCAGGATAGTATGATGGCGTTTCACCGAGCTGCATTGCAAGTTCCTGCGAGAGCTGCATCTGATGGTGGTCACAAGTGAATAGTTTGCTGGTACCAATCCAGTTTCAGCAGAGATAAAAACAACTGTTACGAAATCAAGCATGAAAATAAGTATCTTCTTTTTCACGGAGAATATCCCTATCGAAAAAAAAGCGAATCATATATTGTAGATTTGTATCGTAGACCTAATTTCCAGCAATATTATAGCGAAGGATCAATGAAGGATGAACTTCAACTTGGTGAATTCTTAGCAATTTGCATTTACCTTCTTCGTCTCAGTCTAATTGTGAAATTCCCCATATGTGGTAAATAAAAACCTTGAAACTGAGCACTTCTACCGCATCCACCTGAACGTCGTTTGTCGAGCAAAAGAAAAAATCAAGAAGAAAATTAGGAAATTCAATGTACTATATCTGGTGAACTGTCTCGTTATATTGTTGTTAACCAAATATTGGAACAAATTTTGACTACGGAAACTAATAAAATACCAATCCCCTGAGAAGGCGAATGTAATGTCCGGCCAGAATACTAAAACAATTCGCAAACGATATTAACAAAATTGATTTTTCAGCATTGATACTTTAGTAGCGCGTAGTACTTTGGAGCCGCTCCTCATTTTGGCTCTGTTTAACGAACGCCAGTTGGTGGACTTTCGACTGCTTGCACCAGCAGAAAGTCGTAATGCGGCGCAAGCAAACCTGAGGACGGATACCGCATGATTACAGGTCACATTACCGTTGCCTCATCCATCCCCGCACCCACTCACTACCCACCGGCTCTCTCTCCGGCTGCTTGGCTTCCTCTGCCGCAAGCCTCATTTCCCTCACATCGTACTTCCGCGTCCTCTCGACCATCACCACCTCCTTATGCCCGCTCGTGCACCCGCCAGCGCCACTCCCTCAGTCCCCTCCTCCATCTCCATCTTCATCGCCTTCTTTACTACTCTCAGCGCCTCCACGTACCCCTCTCGCCGCCTTCGCCATCTCCATCACCGGTCCCACCTCTACCTGCACCCAATCCCTCCGCGCCCCCTCCTCCTCGGCGGCCGCCATTGCCTCCCCCTCCGCCGTTGTGGACGTCGTGCTCGGTTGCGACAAAGCCCGTCATTTTCGGCGGACGTTTATTAGCGTGCAGTGCGTACCTGGTGGTCTTATCTTAATGCGCACCGTATCGGCGGTGGGGGAGGGCGGCGGCGGCGGCGGCGGCGGCCTCGGCGAGGGCAGAGGCGAGGCGAATGGCGCGGCGGGGCCGCCTCGCTGCTTGTGCACTGCGCATTGGCGACGTTCTGCGATCGCTCGAACCCACAGTATGATTTGTATTGATCACAGCAAGACCTCGTTGAGGAAACAGTCTTCACCATCTCTATTATTTCATAGATGCTAGCTAATCACCTTCACCAAGCTACTAACCAATATTCACAGGGTCAAAATGAAAACATATTACCTTTACTTAACTATTTAAAAAATGTATTCTATGAAAAAGTTGCTACTCGTGCTAATTTCACAAAAATAGGTAATCACTAAATTGATGATGGCTCTTAAAAATATTGTTTTAAAATGTAAAAATAGCTTCTTACTGCATCACAACTCAAACGGTCAGATTCTGAACTGAATGTTAAAGCATTATAGCCCTGTCATGACAGATCTAGTGAGGGGTCAATCAGTATTTGATGCGTCTTCGTAGATTTCGTGATTCTGGCCACCAATGCATGTTACCGAATGATGCCCCCCCCCCGGTGCTATTTAGACATGTAGCAAGAATGGCTGGACGTGTAAAGAATTCGTCGAATGGCTCGATCACTTTAATAAGCCTTACTTGACCAACTGCGCAGTACTCATTCTGCCCCAGTTGATCATGGACAACCTTGGGAGTCCTATTACTTTAGACACCTACAATTATTATAAAGAAAATAAACACTCTTAGAAGAACTTATGTGATCATTTTCTTTCATATTTCTTTAGTGACTTACATTTCTTTAGTGACTTCATTACTCACATAGTGACTCCCATTACCCGCATGTGAGGGTAATGGAGATCAAATGCAAATTTTTAGTAATTTTATATTTGGGAGAGTTTTATTGAATTTTTGTTTTTCTATGTGATGAAAACGCAAGCTTAATAACAAACGTGTAGTATAAAAGAACATACTTGTTTATAGTAACAATTCATACTGATTTATATTGAATAAACAAAAAGTCACCTTCGTTACTTTCGTTTCTCTTATTCGGAAAAGCTAAATCTCGAAAAATGAAAAAGAAAGTTCAAATCATCTCATTTTGTAGAATACTGCCCTCAGAAACATAACTCGTGCTCCATTTGCCCCTGCATATTCCTCACATATTCCCCACTTGTTTTCCGCATGTTGACCGGCTTGTTCAGGGCCCCTTCTCAGCATTATCCCCTCAAGTTCCTCACATGCTCCTTGAAAGTTCCCTCCCATTCTGCCACAATTTTTCCCTACATGTTTGCCGATATACCGTCACATGTTTTCTGCGAGTACCTCAAATATTTCCTCGCATATTCCCCATAATATCTCCTATGATGTTCTCTTTACACGTTCTCCACATACTCTCGCATGTGCCTCCATATATCCCCCATATGTTCTCCTACAAGCTTTCCACATATTCACCACATAGTTCTCGTCCTGTTAATCTGGAAATCAAACTGCAAATTTAAAAATAATAACTTACATGGTGTTTATTACGATAATTTTTTATAAATGTTACGGCGGTGGATAGTTCAGTGGCTCCCCTTACAGATGAGACGATAACATCTCAATAGTCTACTCATCAGAAGAGAAGAAGAGCAGAATAATTTAGTAGAAGGACCCCAAAGATTTTCGCAAGAAATGCAATCTCCAAAACAAAACTTTTTAAATAATTGTTTTAAAAGTGAAAATAGTTTCACTCTAGAACCCAACTTCAGCTTACCTTGTAACTCGTGTTACGAATGAGAAAGAAAAGAAAAGAAAAAAAAAACAACGAAATATGTCTCTAAAGATCTAATTTTGTGAATGAAACTCTTCACTCGAAATGTAACTCCGGACACGAAAATGTGGTGTTCAGACCCTAGGAGGCACCATTTTCCAGTTATGCACGATATAAAATGTGTTCCTGAGTAATATGAGTTGCGGGTTGCATGCGCGCCTTATTCCCCACATTTGCCGTAATCTACGCACTTCTATTCAGATTACTCTGTTCGATGCCCCTCTGAGGGGAATTTGCCTGTCTAGCAGTTACAGGATTATACACTTACGAGCTTTTCTGCCGATAGTTTTTTTCCTTCTAAAAACTGTCAAAACCCTTCATCTTTCCTTACCTTATAACTTAAAGAAGAATACAGAACTGCACCGTAAACAACAAATGTGCGACTTTTCTCCCATACGTCAAGTACAATATGTGTTTAATGTTTTGATGTTAATTAAATAAATTAATTAAAAAATCATTAACACATAAGAAGTAATTCAATACAATTAAATTTATTTAAGAGGCTGGACCTCGCAAGTTAGGTAAAGGAAGGAATATTAGTAGTACACCGACAAAGGATAAAAAGGAGACAGTAGAGACAGCTTTTCTCAATGAAGAACTTTGTTTATCAACACATAAACTGCGATAGATCCGGCATGAACCTTTTCTGGCCATTTAGAAATATCAGAAAATGGAGTTCTACACACGTCGCATAAATGTAGTCCCGTGTTCCAACCGAATCTTTTTTGTGAACTCATATTTATTTTCTAATAGTGCGTATTCACTCCAAGAGTACACGCAATATCACTCCAAAACTCCAACTTATTAAAATGTTCACATAGATTTTCACATACGCATACCGTCTTGTATCTTGAAGGTACGACAAATGAAGCTTAAACTTTTGCTATCAGTGCTCTTATTCAGTGTATGATTACACCAAACATTATGATTAATTTATGACCATGATTGTTTGAGTTCTAAGAATTAATTCCGAATAAAATTTGTCGGGATTAAAAGTTTAAAACGAAGGTAACTCCTTCTTGTCACTTCAGTAATTTGACGTACTTATATTGAACCGACGTCAATATTACGAGTGTATGTACTATATTCCACGCGTCTGCTTTATTTGTGTGTCGGGAAACTATTTACTCATAGTTATCGTCGTCAATTATGCACTTGGGGATTATGTTCCGTGACTACTCCTAACATTAGCATTTCATTAAAATATGTTCATGGGCAAACTACAGAACGTGCTTTTCTCGCTCTAACTACATCTTTCAATATTTGTACGAGCATTTCTAAAAGCTATATTTAAATACACATGTGTGACAGATACATATCGTGTTATAATCCCTCTAAATAAACAAATTTATCTTAAACTACATTTATATTCCTCATCCAAGTTAAGAGAGGTTTATGTTGTTCTCAAGAAACAGTAAATTCTTGAGAATTACTCTTCAAATAAACGTAGACGTAACACTTAAGTTAGATAAAATTAGACTTAACATACTTCATCTTGAGTTCATTGTTTTTGTATTTAGATTGCATTTTAAACCTGTACTTTTCTGCTTCATGCATTTTACAACTGCTACAAAAAAATGAAAATGTGAGGTGTACTGCAGGTACGGGTTATGACCCGACTGATTAATACGCAATTTAGCGCCTTTTTTATTGCAAGATCTACAAGGATACAAACATAACAAGGTTTACATTATATTAAAATCGTAAAAATACATTGAATTGGTTTTTATGTCACCTAAATAACCATATGTATTATAAAAATGCTGATAGTATCGCAAACACTTCAATTTTATTAATATAGATTAATACTCGTGGCATTAGAGGAGTTTTGAATTATGTCGGCGTTCCGTTGGTCGCGCGGCGGCGGCGGCGGAGGAGGCGACGCGGGGCTTCCGGAAGCACGCCGCTGACGCAGGACGCGGACGCCACGGCGTCGGCTGGCGCCAAGGTCGCTTGCTGCCGGCGCGGCGCGGAGCACAGTCGTCCCAAATGACGCCGAAAGCGAACAGAGCATACTTTCTGTGGCGTCACAGCAAACATGGCAGTGGCTGCAAAAATGGAACATGATGCGCGTGTAAATAAGAATAAAGAAAGAATAAAAAATAGAATAGAAATGTTTTTGTAAAACATTTTTCAAGGATGTCGTGCTGCATTTAGATAAACAACTAACTGGGAAAACACACATCTAAACTACGAGGAAAGAAGCACAACTTAAATATCGAAATTACCATGGCTCATTAATCATTAACCAAAGTTCAGAATTGACGTTATTTTACTAAGTACTTTTTAAGGCAATTATAAAACTGTCATGGACGTATGGCGTCCAGGTCTGGGTTTGCCAACAAATCGAATATAAATACAATTGGAAGATTCAAAACTAATATTTTAAGAAGTCTCTGCCCCATGGTTCATGACAAACGAGACACACTACAAAGACATCACTATGGTTTAACCACTTATATTGGATACCTTTGAAAAAAAAATCGTGAAAAATACGATTTTTTTGTGAAGGATCGATTGTTGTTCCATGTTGTATTGTTGTATCCATGAGCCACTCATGACATTGCATCCAATTTTATAAAACATTAACAGTTTCCACTCGCCGGAAAGTTTTTCTGTGTTTTTTCGTAAAAGATTTTTTGTGCGTTTTCCCAAAGTAATCCACATTTTGAAATGACTATTTTCCCTTTCCTTTTTTTACTATCTTGCGTACTACGTACGTACGTAGTAAAGATCTATTGTAATGCTGCGTTAGACTTTTTCTTTAATGTTCTTTTTTTCTTTCTTTTTCTTTTTTCTTTTTTATTTTCGGATAAAGTAAATGAAACTGACGAAATGGCGATGGTGTCATTTTGTGGTGTTGGAGCACTGCTAGTTGGTTTTTTTCCTTCACGCGCGCCTGTGAGTCAATTCCAGGCCACTGTACTGCGCTCACATCTGTGCAGACAACTGCCACGGTCGCGCCAAGCTAAGCTCTCCTTTTCGAACCTCTTTAATGTTTGTAAACAGTCCGTTCATATTCTGATGTCTCTCCCAGACTGTAAGATCGTGGGAACAGTTACTGATATCACAGGTATCTGACGTGATGTGTTGGTTGATACGAATTTATTGCCACATTTTGAAGTTTTCCAGAACAAATAAAAAATATTCTGTTTGATATTTTTAGGTTGAGGACTACCTTAATAAGTTGGTTTATGTGTAAATCGAAAATGAATATTACAATGACACTAAATATTTAATTATCAAATGGGCCCCCAGGCTTTTCAGATCACGGACGAGTGCCTAGGATGCCCTGCGAAAGTACTGAAGTGATCATTGCGTGGCGAAAAATAATTTTAAATTATTATAAATGATTATTGAAAGATCTTGATTGAGTAGTGGTGAACTCAAGGACATCCCGGTCAGAGGCCCTTGATTGACATTAGTTGATGCCCTGCGCCACATTTGGTGGTTTGAAAGATCTTAAAAGCGAGTTACTATAGCAATAGTAAAATCCCGCAAATGATGTTCATCTGTCAAATGAAACGTATTACAAGAGAAAATATCATTGCTTTCCATAAATTGATACCATTTAGAAGTAATATTAAGCAATATTAATCACTACTAAATAATAGATAATTTGATAGATGAACTTCATTTGCGCAAACTGTCAGTTGATGTAGTGCCTCGTTTTTAAGATCTTTCCAATATCCTACACCAATTATTATATGTATATTTAATTTGTAAAATAAAGATTATAAACTGAGCAATTTAAGCCATTATTTATCTTGAGTTATACAGATAATTAGTGCTGGTATAATTGTTATATTGAATAGAAAGGAACATGTTCATTAATTAATACATAAATAAGCTCTTCAATCATTATTTCATTAAGTACTGTACATGCATGATAAATGTTACATACAGAAAAGGATAAAGTAATCTTTGATGAGTAATCAAAATGCTCCTCTCTTTTATTACAACATTTGCCCGGGAATTGAATTGCAGCGACCACGCAGAATTTGCTTTTCTCGGCATACTTCATTGGACACTCATATCTGATTTAGTGCCTCATACAATTCACGTCTTTTTACTAATAGTTCAGAGGGGTTGACTGCAAAATAGTACAATATGAAGTACGTTAATTCCATTTATCGATTGAATGTCACACTGTAATTTACCAATTATGTTCTGCAGTATTTCTTCAGCATTATGGGGAATAAGTGCAATTTTATCAAATATTGCTGCTGTCAAAACGAATAACATTCATGAGATGTGCAAATCACTTCCCTAATATTCTGACAACATTATTTACCGAACACCTGCTTGCTTCAATTTGATTTTTCGTCTTTTGCAATGTTCATTTTCTCTTAGCCAACAATAAAGTGATGGTGAAACGACATATTCGTGGCTCTCGTCCCTCTTAGGAATGTTTTTGCAGGTAGAAAGATATATGTGAGATTGGAAGGCAAAATTCTGAAATTCTTTGAAAAAGCTGGAATCTGAGTCTCAGATGAATTGCAGAAGCGTTTGCAGTAATGGGAATTCAATGAAGCGCGCAAGAAGAGCAAGCATTTTTAACATTCCAAAAGGCTTGACTGGTCTACGCCTGAAGTGTACACACTTTAAATGCATAAACGTCTTCTAAACCATCATTTATTTTTTTCTCCTTAAATATTGAAATGATTCCAATCCAATTTAATGCTAATTGGAAAAAAATATCTGTTGAATTTTGATGTAATTTTCTGTTTGAGTATTATTTCATTATAGAGTTTGTTACAATGATAGCTGGAGACCTGGTAAAACTCAGCACTAAAAAAACATCTTCTCTACTAATAATGCCAATTTAGAAGATGATTTAAATGTTCTAAGTTCGTTTTTGCTCTTTCCTCGTTTATTTTACGCCAGAAAGTACGTCTGCGACTCTGCACTAATTATATTATTGAGCTACTTCTTGCAAATAAAGAACAGGATAATCGCATATATCGGGCGTGGTACATTGGTGAATTCGTAGTTGTTAAATGAAGGAAGGTGGAGTATTCAGGTATGGTTTATCACACCATTTGGTGCGAGTTCCGTCGGTCAGAAGGATATTTCGCAGTAACGCTGGCCTGTTTCAATTATTTACAAACCTATTCTGGTTGGTCGTGAACTCCACACGTTATTGTCATCGACTGCAATAGCTCTGTGACATCATCGTTGCCTCTGGAGCATCGTTGATCGGATGGTCGTAGGGCTTGGATTGCGGATTTCCGGCACTAGCCACATTACTGGCTTGAAATCAACCACTGTCTGGAGGTGAATTCTAAAGACCAGTTGTTATGATGAGTAGTTTCGTTTGGTTTCTCAGATCAACACCAAGCGAATGCCGGAGCTGTCACCCTAACAAACGGCCACGCGCAACCTTTCCTTCATTTTTCTTGGCATATTCCTTCCCCTTGCAGACACACGAGAGTTAAGTTTGTTCCGGATGGGGAGATGCAGACCGCAAGCCCAATGTGTAGGTCGGCGCAGGGGAGGAGAACCGTCAGTCTCGAGTTACCAAATGCTCTACCCTTGCGGGACTAATTTTCTTAGTTGAAGGCAATACTTACGCAACTCTAATAGGCGGAAAACTAGGTCTTATTGATTAGACCGTGTTTGGTTTTTCAGCTTTTTAATTATTCAGTTTTCTTAGAGACTCCGACCAGTGTTTTCAGTTGTGCATAAGGCCGTTATAAGTTCTCTGTGTTTTCAGTTGTGCATAAGCCGTTTTCAGTTGTTTGGCCGTGAACGTTACTGCCAATACTGTGCCTCGGCGGCGAGCCATGTCAAACGCTGCGTTCCCGCGAGGCGGTTGCGACCAGCGAGAGATGGCGAGAGGCGTGCCTTCCGCGATGAGTAACCTGCCGCTGACTCCTCGCCGTCCCGTTGCACCCGCCCACGCCACGCATGAGTACTGCGACGGAGGGGCTTCGTAGACCACGCCGATAACATTTCAAACACTTGCTACCATTCGGCGATAACCGTACCTAGCAATGATGATGCCAACAGTGCCCTTGTCGCTACAATGAGTTCGTGCGTCGTGCAGCAAAATTAATTCTGGTTTTAATGGGTTGATTTTATAATATTTACATTCATTTACTTATGTCATGATTAATTTTCATGGCGATCTTTATATTTCACTTCGATTACTCATAATTATTCATCTCAGACAAAAGTACTAATGAAAAGTCCATATTAGTTGCGCTATAATTTCATATTCGGTGTCCTCTTACAATTTTGTAGTTTTAAAGAGTAGAGAAATACAAATTGGTTTTCTTACAGATTTATAGTTTTGCCTACATCATTTCCTTATCAATTAATACTTATATTTCACCCTTACAATTAACATCATTTCTTCAATCACTTCATTTCTTTAAGAATTTTTCAAATGGTACTGAAGTGTAAGACAGAAAGTCATACTATAATATTACATATCCATTATCAATACGTGAGCACGTATGTGCTGTTTTAGCACGAAGTATGTGCTGTTTCATTTTATGTATATTAAAAAAAGAATATATAAAAAAAACATGTGCTACCATACGGGACTAATGACCTTAGCAGTTGTCACACCCGGAATCACTAATTTTTATTTGCCCCTTTCTTGTAATTTCGGCTCTGCGCACCATCGTGTGTGCCGTATTAGAGCAGCGTGCTGCGCGGAAAGGCGCGGCCGGGCGCGACCCGCTGCCCCGACTCCACTGAGGACGTCATCGGCCGCGCCTCCGCCTGCGCCTGCGCCGTCGCCCGGCGTGCTCCCACGCACGTGCTCAGCCACGAGGGGCGCTGCCGTGATTCAGCGCGAGGAGGAGAGGGCGAGATCCCAATGGCTTCACGCCCAAGAGGCATCTTCGTCAATGGAGGGCTTCGAGCTTTCTTCTCGTGAGCCAATAGACAGACGAATTTATTTATTTACTAGGTGGTGACCTGGCCTTGTCCTGCTGGTTCTGATTTTGCCTGCTTTGCTCGTTCTGTCCGCACCGCCCGACCAGCCCTTCTGCTCCGTGCACTCCTGCCGCCTTACTCGCTCCGCTCCCCCAGCCGATGCCACTTCCTCGGCCCGGCTCCTCGTCACTCGGCAACGTCCGGCAACAATGCCACCAACAAGCACTGGGGACTGCTTGTGACAACAATTTGTGGAAAAAAACATTTTGGGGGTTACATTATGATTTCTAACTACATATTTTTAATTCTTCTTTCTTTTACAAGCTTATTGAAAAGAGAAAATTACGTATTCGTGCACCAGAAAACGGGGAACTTTCGGCAGAAAACTCTTATAACAAAGTGGATAAATCCTGTTGCTATATTGGAAATTGCTACCTCTAACATGTGGTGTAGCCATAATCCATGTTTTGTAGGATCTTAATACTGAAAAATCGATTTCGGCAAAACGTGTCTGTCTGTCCATCCGTCTGTGGTCAATGCTAGTACGTAAAGTTTAAGTCGATTCGGACTCGAAGCTTTGGAAGTTTCAAACGGATATTTTGATTTTTGAGGGTACTTTACATAAGCCTTAAAAACGTTTCAAATTTTTTTCGAAAATGGTATCAAATTTTTTGCAGTAATTTGTACTCGGATAGTGTAAAGGGCGCTTAAGAGAATGGTGCAGGTCTCATGTTTGTTGCAAATTTTGCAATTTGCGAAAAAAGGCAATTTTTTGGACAACTTCACACAATTCAATCTTGAAGATAGATTTTTTCTAATGAAATCTCTTACTTAAATACAGATGTTTAAATAAGTTACGTTCAATTTTTCGAAAATATGAGTAGTTATTGCAAAATTATGCAATAACTACTCATATTTTCGCAAAATTGAACGTAACTTATTTAAACATCTTTATTTAACAAACAAAAGCAATTCAATAAACAATTCAAGCAATTTAACAAATAATGCAATTCAATTTTTTAAACACTTTTCTCAAAAATTGTTTCAAATTTGTTCTTTAATTTTCTCCTGATATGTAGTAAAGGTCGGTAAAAAATCTGGTGCTGGTCTCAATTTCGGTGAACTCTCTGTATTGTCGAAAATTGCAAAAAGTAAACATTTCAAATCTACAAAATTGTAGATACAGGTTTTTGCTTTGGCCAATGTCTTGCTTGCAAACATAAACTCTTTAAAAAAGGTCATATACAGGTTTTTCATAAATAAGTAGTTGTGGGCTTGAATTTAATGCAATTTATGAAAACATTTTCTCGAAAACACTCAAATATTTTTATTAAAATTCTTTCCACAGGTAGAAGAAGGGACACTTAGAAGAATGACTTGGTTCTCATTTTCGTTGAACTCTGATTTTTCGGAAATTGAAAATTTCAAAATATGAGAAAGTATGTAATATTGTAGCCTCACTAGTTTATTCTTGGCCACTCAAAAGTATTTGCGTCAAATGTGGAAGCCTTAGTCAAAGAGTATGGGTCAAAGGTTTGGTCCTTGTTGGGAATTGAACTGATAGTGCTCGATAATGGTCAGTGGAATAAATTATAGAAATCAGAAAAGCTTAGGAAACTCACAATATTTGAAATGTGTGTAAACCAATATGGAGCGACACAAACGTTATAGATTAAATCCACAAGAAAACGGTACTCGAGAGAAAATTAAATATTCTAATGGGATAAATAGGTGTGTGTAATATTCTTGCTGCATTTGTCATATTTCAAAGTTTATGACGTTCAGTGATTCTATTTATTACCTTGCCTCTATGAAAACAAAATATGAATCATTATAGCATTCCATCAGCGTTTCAGAAATTATTGTATTAGTCAGAAATAGGTCTTAAAGAATGTTTGAATGAGATTCTGTTATACATTTAGGAAAATATCGAACAAACGAAATGAATAAAAATAAATGATTTCATTTTAGGAAATTGGAAACTGAAAACAGTCATTCATACAACGAATATTAAATTAATAAAATCAATTGTTTCGTCTTAAAAAACTATTTAAATTAATAATATTGATTTATTTTCACCCGATTAACTATTATCATCACCTGTGGGTTTTTATTCTTCAGTAAAATATATTCTGGCGCCGGCCGAGTTGGTTGGAATCCCGTCACCTCTCGCGATATAACATGTACTACATTTACCGAAGGAATGATCGTAGCAGTTGACGCACCCCGGACAACGAAAAAAAACAATAGATATCTTCGGCCCTTGCTTTTCAACCATTCTGCTCGCCCTCTTTCACATTCATCTACTTCCAATTACCTTCCCGGGGTTGGTAGGCCATTCTGTCGCGTTGCGCGATGCTGCTGTGGCTGCTGCTCGGCGCTCGGGCGTCCTCACCGCCCGCCCGCCTCTCGCCACGCCACGCCACGCCGCGCCGTCCTCGTGCCGGTCGTTACTCCTTTTCCCTCCGTCCCCACTCCGGCCATCCCCCCCTCTCCCCTTCCCCCCGCGCTGCCCTCGATTTCCGTGTTCTTGTCCTTGGCCTTCTAAAAAACCTCTCCCGAGGACAACGCTCTCCTAAGCGGTTCCGCAGCAGCGTGGTTCCATTCACCGCGCGACATCTCCGCAGACGCGCGCAGGATCCTGCGGAGGGCACGGTGAACGGGTTGAGGGAGCATGGGTTCGATTTTTAGCGTGACCTCCCTCCGTAATCTCCGTTTTTTACGACTGACGTTTACCGCAAAGGAAAAAACACAAGTTACTTATTTCCCCTGGTGTTTTCTTACTTTTTCTCTGTTTTCCATAGTTTACACACACGCATTTGTGCTCCTGCCGGGGTTATCCGCCTTGCATTGATTATTTACTGACAGTTTTCGAGGACTCTCTTTATCGTTATGCAGGGACGTGTCTTCGATCTTCAAGTGATCCAGCCTACACTCTGCCATACGTTCGTGCCAATTTCCTTGGAGAAAATATAGCAAATTACTTACTTGAATGCTTTCTTCCCTCTTCCTCTGCCTATGAACGTGAACAGATTTAGACTAGAAAAGGAGACGTCTGCGGCGCTAAAGAATCTCGATAAGGTAATTGAAGTAGTGCGGATATGACCCAGCGTTCGACCAGTTTTAGTTCCCTCCTTTGATTTATATCGCACTGGATGGAATGTACCAAGTTACACATTTGAATTTAATATTTATTTCCTACTATCTCTAGCTCCTTTGTGGTTTACGGGCGCATTTTTTCACCAGCATGGGGAGAGCGTACGTACCTTTATATCATTAGGACGCTCGGCTTTGGATTTAGTAGGCCAGCAAGGCTGTGCACGTGCAGCGCTTAGAGTAAAACCGGGTAAGTCTGTCGTTTACTTATCTTGTGGCAACCTAACCTCTTGCTTCCCTTTTTTACAGCAGTGAAATTAAATGAATGTCCTTTAAACATGATTAATATCCTCACTCGGGACGTAATAAAGGAAAGAGGGGGAGCACAATACATATTGTGCTTCTTCATATGAAGAAGAAATCGTTTAACACTCTTGCCGTATTTCACAATGTATTTTTTTTACACTAGAGTTTGGAATCAGGGAACTATAATTCAAGCCAACATAAGCCTCCAAAAGCCTTTTTAAAATACTTTCTATGGGAATTTAATAGAGGACTCTTAGTCAGCAGTACATCGACAGCCATCCTGCATAGCCGAGGACGCCAAGGCTGAAGGGCCGTAACGGCATCGGCTAGAAGGGTCGCGGGTTCAAATCCCGCCTAGGGCATGTATGTTTGTGTGTCTTTGTGTTGCCCGTACGTGTTCTTCATACAATTAGAACAATTACAGTGGTCGATACATGACCAAGTTGTTAAAAAAGCGACCTTTAAAAAAATTTAAATATAAAACACACACACATCTACTGACCAGCAGCGAAATTTATTTTATTGTCAGGACTGTTCCTTCAATGGCATATAATCAACATTTGGTATTTATTTTATTTATCATTTTCTTAATTTTATTTGATTTTAGTTTGAAACGAGTGATTCTGCCGACCAAAAATTAGTTTTCATTTCTCTAAGTTGGAAATAAAAAAATAAAATATGTTTAGACGAGATTAAAAGCCGATATATTTTTTTAAAGTTGCATATATTGTTTTAACTCATATTTTAATACTAATAAAATATTTTTAAAATCCTTGTATTTTTACATCGGTTGAGTTCTCAAGCGTTACACTGAATAAAAAAGCAAGAAGCTGCTCTAAATTTTGAGAAAGCTTAGAGTGCCGCCGAAGTCACGCTACTCCTCACTTCCAACCTAACTCAGCGCGCACGTTATCTCCCACATCTGCAACTTGTTCAAAGCACTCGAGACCTCTCTGCACTCGTAACATATTATGCAATATAAAACAGGTGGCTGGGTTGTGCGTAAACATCGGAAAGGATAGTGTTAAAAGTATAGAGAGATTGAAACCAATGCTTCGTGAACGCTAGCCTCTTATGAACTATGCATTGCTTGATATCGAAACTACTCTTGTGCTATGATCTATCAACAAAATTCAAGTCTTCCAAAACAAGGCTTTGGAATAGCAGTAAACGCATTTTAGTACGTAAGTAGCATTCACAAAAACTTTGCCATTGGACCCGTCCTCAAATATGTCACAAAAGTATTTCATACAGTAGTTTTCGCATAATTTTGGCTTGAAATTAATGCAATTTATGGAAAAAATATTTTCTCCAAAACCGCTCCAAATTTCTTCTTCAATTTTTTCTCACAACTGCAGAAGGAACGCTTAAAAGAATGTCGCGCATTCAATTTTCATTGAACTCATTGAATTTTCGAAACTTGCACATTTTGAAATAAAGCGAGAAAGTATGTGCTGTTGGAGCACCCCTGGTTGAATCATCTCAAAACGCAATGTTTCCTTTCCTTGTGGCTAATAGCGATGTGCCTCGATTTACGTCAGTCGCGGCACTGGAGATTTGGAGAACAGTCGAAAAGATGGAAAAGCGAGAAAGATAATTTTTTTCACAGAAAATAACCTCAACATGTTTTTACTACTTTACTACTTTTACTACACGCATGTTTCAAATTCCTATATCCCGCTATAAAAATGAACTACAAAAAAGTAATGTATGTAAAAATATTGCTGTTTTATGCATGCATGATAGTTTTTATAGTTTTCCCAACCTTTTGTTCTCTTCCATCGTTTTCTAAGTGATAGGTCACTAAAAAAGAAAGTAAATCGAAGCTCTACTGTGCATGAGTTAGGAAATATTTTGAATAATGACCATCCCCTAAGTTTTAGGGATAAGTATAGAGCACATTATCAGGTTCAACCTTTAGGAGAACAGTGAGTTTTGTGGAATTTCAGCAGTAAATTGTGGATTACTGGCAAGATCTCAACTTGCAAACTCCCACTTGCGAAACCGAATGGTATGTTTGCCCCTGCAGAAACCACCACTTCCCGCACCTCTCAACAGCACTAACCAAGGAGAGGATTGCTGCAAAAGCCGTGTAACAATAAGTACGTTGTTTCGGACCCCAAATAATAGGAGCCCCCAATAATATTGTACTCGTAATATTACATTCGTTCATAAATCTGTCAAAACATATTAATTTTTACAACATAAACATTTTTACATTAATCTGTTAAAACATAAACATTTTTACCCAAAAAGGTTATAGTTTATTTTAATAAAAAATGAATTCCGTGTTTTCAATATTTCAGTATTATAAGTGGGCCGCAAAATTTGACCGTACTAAGGGCCTTTGGGGGCTGTCCCTGCAGGCGTCCGAAAGTTCAGTGCGGGAGCGGGAGCGGGCGCAACGCGAGCTGTTGCTTGGTGGCGAGAGTGGGCGCGCGCAGCAGCTGCGGCGCCGCCGCCTTGGAGGTGAATGTCACCGCCGCGCTGGCCGAACGCGCGTCGCCTCAATTGATCGCGTTACGCAACGAGGGCGCTATCGATCACGACCGCCGCAGCCGCCTCGCCGGCCGCGCGGCGACGGGAGAGAAGCGGCCCGGAAGGTGGCCCTCGCAGCCACGACGACCGCTCGAGCAGACAGCGGAATCTGGCGCTTCCGAAACGCCGTCAGCTGCTCGCCGCGCCCACGTTGTTGGTATACGTCGGATCTCCAGAGAAGTGGCCTTTTCGAAGTGAACGGAACCACATTTCCCGCACTTGCACATTCTTGCATTACAGTACCACGCATGTCGGGAGGGTAGATTTTTTTTTTTCAGTCATGAAGATGATGCCCTGCTGGCGGGAAAACCCAGAGTAGGGGTGTCTAACTTTTAAGGTCTCAAGGGCCACAACTAAAACCTTACATATGGTTGCAGGCCAATTTTTCATTATTCCACACGTGACCCCGTATTGTTGATATCGACTGTGTGTTCGGCTGCTCTGAAACGAGAGAGGTGGGATGGAAGTATGCGCGATATCAGGCTCTACAACGCAGTTAAACACATTGGGAAGATTTTGAATTTCTGAATTTACAAGAGAAAATCCTTAAATCTAATCTTAACCTTTGTTTGTATCAAAGGGGTTGTTGATTCCAACAGGGGCGTGCGCTAGGGGCGCAATGTTCTCATCCGACATGGATGCAATGCACTTTCACATTTGTCTAATAACCTTTCACGAATCAGAATAAATGGCATCATAGGCCGCATGCTGCCAGTTGGACAACCCTGACGTAGAGGGGAAAAACAACTTCGCCTCGTAGTCGCCTTCTAGTTTCCAACCCTGCAAAATACACGACTCGTTTCACCTTGTTAATGCGGCGGGGAAGGTATTGGCAAAGGCAAACTCCACGTCACTAAATAAAACTATATTAAGGTTTAAGAGTGATTGGGATAAATTATTATACATTTACTATTATGACTAAATATTTACACCAGCTAACCCCGACGCCTTATGGAAAACGTAAACAACTATGTTGTCATTTATTATACTGACATAATATAATGCGCAAATTTTAAAAAAATATAGACGACCAAAACAAGGTAAACATGTCTTGAGGTTTTAATTTCGATGGCTTCCGAGTTTGGATCGATTCTTGACACCCGATTCTGTTGTATTTGAAAGAAATATCGAACGTGTCTGTATTTGGCATTTAAAATTACTTCTATTTACATTTACCTCTAATTAAACCTCTCGTATTTCATAATAATCAGGTGTTAGTGGACTGTACTTGGATGCCAACGCCCTGTCAGAGATAAAGACAGAAGACTTATTTGCACGATACGGTTTTTGTTCGGTTTGAACCTCAGGGGGCATGTAGTTCAGTTGTCAAGATTTATGCCCCAAAATTTGTAGGTTTTCAGTTTTTTCCAAGTTTCAGTTTCCATGTTTCAAGCGCACTAGCAATCGTTCATTGACGAATTTATTTACGCTACACGTCTGAGTTCATCCATTCTCAGTTTTATATTTAAGTGTAGGATCAGAGGCTGATCATTTGGTCCTAATGAAAGTAAGGTGAAGAGTTTCTAAAGATGCGAAGCAATATATAGTCAAATTTTACGAAAATTCAGATGCAATATGGTGGACATGATCATTATTCCATTTGCAATTGTGAGCTCTTTGTTCTAGTTTCAATGCTTTCTTGAAATAATTTAATTAAAATCATTTATTGAATTTATGTTATTAATGACTTTTAGCATTTCATTGACAAGCTTCTGTGGTAAAACCAGTGAAAATATGCATTTCATGATATTTTAACAATCATAACCTATATTGTTCATATTCTAGAACGTAAATATGTGACAATATTAATTTACTTAAATTATTGTTCACAAATACTTGCTTGCATGTTTGTATGGGCTTGAATTTGCCGGTTAGATTGTTTAGCAAAAGCTGTTGGCTAGTTAGTTGCTAGTGTTACCAGCTCAGTGCTTTGCTGTTTACAGTACCTCGGTGGATGAGTGGTAAGCTTACTGACCTCTGAACCCACAGTGCGCTGGCTTGACCCCAGTTTACGTACCTTCTTTTTAACAAGGGTGTAAAGCCCACGTAGCCATGTCGTATGATTGTAGCATGGAAAATAACCAAAGCATGTGCCTCGGGCAGTTTCCCGTCCTAACGAGATCTCACGTTCTTCCATCCAGATAGCTCGGATATAGAAAACTGAGGCAGACATCTGGCGAAGAACGCGAGAACCACACTTAGGCACTGAAGGGGCTGTCCGCGGGGTGCGCGTGCTCGGTGGGGGGAAGGCTTCAAAGGGCCTGGCTCGAATAGGCGAGTGGGGACTGCGGCCAATGGCCATGACCCCGCTAAAAAACCTAAATAACCTGCACGATAAAATAGTTATTTCTGCACCGAAGGCGTTATAAGGGTTCTAGTGATCGAGCGGCAGCAAAACGCCCAAGATCATTAGGACCACTTAAATGCCCGTGGTACGTACATAATTTTACTGTATACCTAATATAATTGATTCATATTTACTAATTAACTATTTGTTAACTTGACTCGGTTTGTTTTTTTTCTATTGCCCTCCAATAGTTCCCTCCATAAGGGAACATTTCCTCCATAAGGGAAGGCACCGTTCAACTTTTTTCATGTTTCCCTCGTAACTACGATCCTCTCGATCCAGGGAAGGTATCCAGGGCAAATCCGCTCCGTATCGAAGGCAATAAGAAGGTATAACGTACCGGTAAAAAGTAAATGTTATTGATATCTCCGTCCGCGAGGAGCGGCGCTGGTGGCGCGAAGGCCGCGGTCGAGGCCGGCGCCTGGGAAGCCGCGCCGGATGAAGGCAGCGCCGCGCCGCGCCGCGCCGCGCCGCGTCAGGGGCGAGCCCCGTCAGCCTTCACGGGGCACTGACCCGTCCTCAGCCTCCACCAGTTCCTAGGTATTTTCTTCCAGCGACGCCATTACAGTTTTAACGCCTTCCAGCGATGCGTTCTCTGGCATTGCAGTCTCCACTTCTGGGTTAAGGATGTGTTTGTGTCATGGCAATGTGACTTGTGTAATTCCATTTTGTAATTAAGATTGCTTAAATATGCCTTTAATATATTTACACTAATATATTGCAGCCAATATAAATAGTGCCCAAATATTAAATGTAGCGATGAGGCGGTGTGTAGTGCACGACTTTCACAGAAATATAAATAGAGTTGAAAGCCTTGTGTTTCTTACTTTCTTACTCTTTGAAAGGTCGCTTTCTAATATATTTGCTAATTATATCTTTTATTCTAGTATCTACTACTATTGATTAATTTTTCCAGAATCAGTAGCTCCTGATCTGTCAGTCGTTATTGCCCAATAATATGTTAAAATTTAAATCCATGCACCATTTACGTTAGGTAATGCGAAGTACTAACAAACATGTTTAATTCATGCAATTACTCTGCCAACGAAGATTCCGCAGGAGCTTTAAAATATATCTACTAGTGAGAGTGGCTGGGGCTCAATCGGGACGGTATCTTCCGTACAACGTTTATTTACGAAACCGGTCCGAGGGATGTGGGTCTGCCATTTCACGTCACGCTCGTTCCTTTGCAAACGGCTGTCGCATCGCAAGGCGTATGGTGTATATTTAGACGCTTTAGAAAGCTGTCTGCAATGCTTGTTCCGATGTAATTGCAGAAATTTTCTCGGAAATTGTCCCCGCTATGTTCTTGTGGAATAGCCTCGTTTAAAGAGCGACCGAATGATCATTTCTACTAGTGCATCTCGCAAGAACGTCTCTAGAGCATTCAACCGGAAACTAGAGTAGAAACTCAAGAGGCTGCTCGAGACTTACGACCTGCAGTTTCTGGAGGATTCCTTTCAATCTCGTACACAATATTGCTGTAGGTAGTTTTCTGAGAAGTACGGTATATTCATCTTTCAGTATTCTACTTTTAATTGTGGGTCCAGTACAATCAATAATCAACATTACAGCGCAGTAACAAAATATAAAAAATATTTTAATACAAAATAATTTTTATGTAGGTAAATAGAATGAAAAGACGAAAATGTATAATATAGACGACGCTTTGAGACGTTAATTATATTACACACTGAAAAAGCTTTATGAAATGTTTTTACAATGAAGTGAAAACGTTATATTTTACATTCGATGGACGCATTGTCTTGTTAATTTACATTTGAATTGTAGTTTATATTTCACTTTATATGTGTAGAATACCTTCGTGCACCGTAAGAAACAACTACTCTGATGTAAACAAAGTGTCAATACAGAAGGGAAGCGTTCTGATCAGGCGGTGCCATTAGGCAGTGCCATTAGGCAGTGAATTTTACTTTATTACTTTAAGTAACAAGTTATTAATTTTGACTTCTCAGGGAAATGCATGATGTTTATGCTAGCTGGGCGTATAGTTATCACTAGCTTTGATTGATAATTATATTCAAAAGAAGCTGTTTGTAAACGTTTTCTTGATGTGCTCTTTGAAATATCGTAGCAGTGGATGTTAGTTCTCACGAGAACATAAGACTTACTGAAGTGGCCGTCTAGAGCAGGAGGGTGGGGCATATATTGACTTGTTTACTGCTTAAATAAGACATGACTGGGAGATTCATAGTGACACTTCGGGAGATCATGAATAAAAGATGACCGCTTACTAGTGTCGTGTTTCGGACGGGAGCTACGTGGCCGGAGTTCAGTACACCCCGTAATGTTCGAGAACGTGCAATTTTAGTTTTCAGTGAAAACGCATAGAGTAGTGAAGCACTTTTGTGAATGGCTCGACGCCGCAGCGGGCATAGATATGTAAACCACGGATTCCACGAGGGCCTCATTGTACATCACTGGCAAACCCCTGCAGCTCGCACGTGGCACGTTGCGCGTTGCTAACGCAGGCGAATGCTGTGGGGTCACTGCGTCAGGCCAATTCCATCGCGGCGATGTGCACGCCCAACGAACTGGAGCTGCAAACTATTCGTTTAAATAAGGTGAATCAGGAGTCAGTTGAGATCAGTTATAATTCATATTGCGTACGTTTTCTTAAATTAACCCCTTTTACCACGTTATTTTGTGTTTCTTGAAATGGTTGGTTTAAATACGATGTGTGTGATATTGCCATACAAGTGTAGTATGGTCTCGACTCTAATAAATAATAATCGTACCGTCATCTGATTTTAGTAGTCTACACATGTTTAAAAGTAATTAACGGCACTCACAAAATGTACATTATATTATTCACATTGCATTGCAAGTGGCATTGTGGACTATTTTATTTATTTTATTTGTTTTATTATTTATGTATTTATTTTACATACTTTATTTATTTTATATATTCTATTTTATTAGTTTTATTTTTTTCTTGTTTTATTTATTTTATTTGATTATTGTTTATATGCGGGAAGTATCTCTGTCCGTAGTTACGCTGCCAGAATCTCAATATGTTTTGGTCGGAGGTATCAGGCGCTGAAGAGGCAGGTCGAGAGGGAGAAACTTATTCCGAATAGCTTTGTCATTACAAATTCCACAACTGTCACCTGAAATTGATCCGCAGTAGCCGAAAGTGGAAAGCCAGCGCGTTGGCCCCGCCGCTGGGACCGACCCGGGGGTCTGGACGTTTCTCGAAGCGCTTGTCGGCGGCGGCTGCGCCTTAGAGCCGGCTGCCGAGCTGCTGCGCGAGGGAGGGTGAAGTAACTTGGGTGGTGCGGGGTGGAGGTGGGGTGGAACGGAGGATAATGTGGCTTAGAGGGGGCGAGGGCAATGAACGCATGGCTGAGGGGGAGGCGGTGCGGCATGGAGCACAAAGGTGAGGGTGCAACGCAAGAATGGGGGTTGCGATCACAGAACAATAAAGGATGGTTGCGACTTAGGGGAGCACGGGAGACGGCAGTGGTATCGGGAGGTGGCGCGTGGTGGGGAGGGAAGGAGTGGAAAGGTGTGGGAGAGAGAAGTGGTATGGTGTAGAGGTGCGTGGTGGGGAGTAAGGGGGGTGAGGGCGGTGGAACGGGAGAGAACGCGGAGCGGCGTGGGCTGGAGCGGAGGGGGCAGCTTGCCTGCGCCCTGGCGCGTGGGAGGAACAGCAGCGCAGCGGGGTCTCCGTCCGACCCGGAAGCGGGGCCGACGGCGCGGTGGCGCCTCAGGATCTGCGAGATGGCGCCACTGCGCTCCCCTCCTTTCACTCTTGTCTCTTTTCCTCTCTCTTCTCTGTCTCTCTCTCACGAGCCCCTTCCCCCTCCAGCGTACACGATAACCCAGGGGCGCGCGATCTGCTCTCTGAGCTGCTTGCGCAGCTACTCTGCTGTAGGGCAGGGACTGAGCCTAGAGCTGCACAGAGTAGCCAATGACGGCGAAGGGGGCCATGTCGAATTAGACGCTTACTTTTTCGGGGAGGTTGTGACCCGAAAAATATACATTTTTCAAGGTTACATTTTAATATAACCAGGAGAGACAAACGAAGACGCTCTACATCTCTACTCTTTCACACAAAAATGCAATAAAAATCTTTTTCATTAGAGAATAATGTATGTAATTTTAAAATAGGTATAATATAATAATCATGAAGTGGTGTGCACTGAATAATGTATATTAATAAAAATAAATGAAATAGAAATTGAAACTCTCTGAAAATTTCGTTCACTCGGTAAAATATGCCCCTTCGCCCAGTTAATTCCGAAAATAGACTTCACAGAAAAATTGTTCCAATTTTTTGTGGCATTTGATTTATATAGTAGTATTTTAGAAGCTCACTGAAATGAGAGCTTAGTTCGATTATGCCACAGGCCACAAACACATTTTATTTTGAGGTACATAAATCAACAAATAGGTGTTTCTATTGGAAAAGTAAAAATATTTATATCACTTTCTTTAATAATTCTAGTCAAATTCGTTTTACCATCCCAGAGCTTCATGCGTTCTTTAAAAGAAAATAGTTCCTGTGAAGTGACAATAGCGTGTGGATTGTCAACGGAAATGTGTTGCATTTGTTAGCCGATTTTAATGGAAGGTAATGGATTATAATTTAATTGATAATTATTTTATTGTTCTGTTCTGCTGTTTTGTTTTTAATTAGTGTGACAGTTATGAAATTAAATTTTGGTAAACTCTACGTTACTACACAAACTGTAAACCTTAGATATCATATAACCATATATTATAAAAGTGAATAGATCAAGTACTTTCATTAGAATATTATAACAGTCAACGTGACCTCTCTTTCCTGAATTTTCTTGTACTCTAGAAGAGGCCGTTTCCTTTGACAACTTCGTCGACATTATCTTCGCCATTTAAGCGTGGCGTCACTCCGAAACCACTATGTTTCGTTCTGGTCAGCGAACTACGTGGGTCGAAGATAGTACCCTTGTGACAAAAGCACGTGGCAGATTGTGAAGTTATGGAAGCGATTTTTACAAATGTATGGCTTCGAAATCATACGAATTGAAGGACGACATGTTGTATAGGATACACGAACTAGGCTATCGTGTCTGCGGCATCATTGGCACAATATCTATCACGAAAAATTTACTTCGCGTAAATGGTGTCAAAACATTGCTAGTTCCTGGGTTTAAGCACAAAATGAAAGGTATGAATAATGAAGGCTTTCTCTTATATCCTTAAACAATATGATACTGAAAATAAAACTTCTTAATAATCGATGTTATCTCACTGGAAGTATTTAATTGTTTTAGTTATTTTAGCTGCTATAACTAAGAGAGGTCAAATTCGTCTGAGAGTTGAATTAGATAGAATTCAACTCGTATCTAGAACGTTAGATTCACAAACGGTGTGGCTGAAAAATATGAAATATGCTTTTTCTAGAATTATGGAAGCTCTATGCTATAGCCAAACATTTTGCTGCACACACGTTTATTTACCTCCTGAATACATTGAATACATATACTTTAATTTTGATAATGCATAATATACGAATATTGTAATACTCGCTTCAACTGCTTTACCTTTCATTATATTCTTTTCATTCATTGTACACGGGCAAAAAACAACAAAGCTGTGATTACTCCTCTCGTTTCCCGTGATTGCGTGCGTCAAAAGAACGTTGGACAGTGAATGTCACAAAGTCACGACCGTCCTGTAAATTGTAATGGTCAGAAATCACTCCTGTAGAGGACCAGTAATGTAGGCCTGCATGATCGAGCTCTGGATATGGCGCGAATAGACCTCATGGGATACTTCAATTGAATTAAATACACTGGTAGTCGCTATAGCTTTCTTCCTAACAGAATCAGGGTACTGCGTTTTGGCATTCATTCCAATTGATTTACATCGCCGTACATGTCAGAATAAACACATCAATTGCGTGCGGGAGCACGTAGTAAATACGGCAGGAGGTCTCTAAATATTAACCCTATATATCTTTCTTCTGATGAACTCTAACCTTAATGGTTTACTTCCCTTTCCATTATTTAGCCCAGATATATTTTTGTGGGTCTGTGTTTTAACTGTTCACAACGCATATAATGCAATATGTGTCGTGTTTGTAAAGTTTTGTTATAAAAATTCAATTAGTGGTATCAACAGGACATTCCAGCCGGCCTCGGAAACCCGTCGCTAGAAGTAAAACATAAAATTTTGTTCAGTTACTTCCACAGATGTCTAACGCAAGATGAAATCGAATTTCTTGGCCTAGTTGTGTGTGCAATGTATCGTTCTCCATTACGCACGGTGGGCCGAAAAGTAATAGCTCATTTTCTGCAATTGCGAATTTAGTGCTATTAAAAGAACAAACAAGTGGTGCTACAATAACATATACTTTCTCGCATTGGTTCTAAATTTGCAATTTTCGAAAATTCAAAGTGTTCCTTGTTTTGTCCGTAAAAAAATTTAAAGAACAAATCGTGAGTGATTTTGGAGAAATATTTTTTATAATTTCCATTAATTTGAAGCACAATTTAACCGAAAACTACTAGTTTTTTAAAGACATTGTACGTGATTTTTTTAAAGGACTTATTTTTTAGAACAGCTTTTCTTTATGGCAAAAATTTATACCTTCAATTTTGTAGCTTTTAAACATTAACTTTTGCGCCGTTTGTAAATTTGCCGCCGGTGCAACCTGCTGTATTGTTCGCACGAAGGGGGGCGATATGGAGGACGACACATTTCCACACGGCACAAGCCAAGCTGGCGAGTGCGAATGTGGGACCTGGGACAGTGTGTGCTGCTAGGAAGTGCTTGTGACCGCTTGTGGCCAGTTTAGATCCACTGCGCGCCGCCTGCGAAAGGCATCTGGCGCGGAGCAGCCCCTGAAGAAGCCGCCTCCAAGCGTCCGCGTGGACCAACGCCTTCTCGCCACGAAGGTCATTGCGGTTGCAGCCCCGAACAGCGTCGCCTCTCGAATGCGATCTTATTGTTGTCTAATAAATTTCATTTTTAGACAGACCTTCGCAAAAGCGGTTCTATCATGGCACACGTGGCGTGCTAAAAGTGAGGCGATGCTCAAGGGTTCACATAAATCTGCGAATGCAACAAAACAAAAATACTTTCGTCTGACCCTATCTGCTTCTACTGACCTATGTATCATTAAGTGATTTATTTATTTAAATTAAAATAAAATGAAAGTCAGTAAGGCTGTCTGAAATTTTGTGTATGACATATGGTAAAAGGGGTTTTATTTTGCTCGTACAATTGCGCCGCTTGGCCAATCATCCTCGTTGCAACATTTCCTGTTCGCGAAATAAAATATCACTTTACTACTAGTATCATAAATAACTATTATTGTGCTGTAGAACGTGCAATCTCTTTGGTACCTCTCAGATAAGAATTACTTTAAAAGTACGTAATTTAATTGAACATCAATATTTCATTTTGTTTTGATGAACAAATCATTACTTGATAAATTAAAGATCTATTTAGGCAGCGATTTAGTTCTTAGAACAAATGCAAAATTACAAAACTTGTGAACCACTGAAATACGCTTAATATCGACGACGTGTGGTACTCGCATCCTATAGATTGTGACTCCCCGCCATCGCACTGCTGCTATTCGTTCGGCTTCCATTTACGCCCGAATTCTAAGTAAATTCCAAATTCCCTTGCCCTTCATAAATGCGTCACTCAATTATTACGAACCGCAAACTCGCTTTTCATTACTAAGTTTCATTTTATAATTAAATTATCAAATATTTTTTAAAATCCCGGTAACACTACCTGAACTGTCAAGTCGCACCCGTTCGCTCCCACTGCTCGGCTCGTTCTGTTCCACACGTCATAAAACCCGCCTTTCCCTGGTCTTCATGCCCGATAGCGAACTAAATCCGTTTCTTCTTGTTAGTTCTGCTCATCCCTCTTCAATTGCCTAGTATCCATGATCCTCCAGATTGGCTTTTACGTGTTCACGTATCTCATCATTTATTCTTTGACATTCGCCCTTCATTTCCTATTTATTATTTATATAATCGTTCACGGGAATTCCTCAAGTGACCAAAAATAAAATTACACACTTTATTTTCCACAATTGTATTACACTAGTCACATCCCACTTTCCTTCTTTATTAAATTTTTAATTCTTCAACCATGTTGACGTCTATTTTTGCTATCGTATGCGTTCCTTTTAAACTTTGTTATGGTTTTTATGAAAACTCAGGATAATCCATGATAATACTGAAAAAAGTTCAACTTCCAATGGCATTTAACTGAAATGATTGTGTAGCTAAATGGAAGATACGGGAGAGCTGCTGCCACAGACGTATTTTAGTGCATCGCTCTGGATGATGTTTTAGAGCGTCATAATAAACTCGTGTGATGTTACCCGCTTCGAGTGAGACGCCCTGCGGACTCCTTGTTCCTGGACCCAGCGACCGGACATGAACCGCAAGCTCAGCCTTTCATCTGTTCCCAGAAAGCGCCTGCGCGTCACAGAGTAATTATGAATTGAGCGGTTCCTCCTCGTGCGCCACGGCGCGCGCCTCCGCGGCGATTCTCCCCATGAATGGCTCATCAAAGTTCTGGAATTGCCGACGCGCAAGCACGGCCCACGATGATAGCGTACTGTCTCTGGCCTTGGAGATTCTGTTTAAATGCCAACCTTTAAAATGTATATTTAATATTTTTAATTTGGGTTTTATTTTATTTTCTCGTGTTGTGTCGTTTCTTATTACTCTGCCAATAAACTTAACGAATTCACCTACAATTTGAAAATGTTAAGCTCCAACAGCAAACAATATTGCAGATTAAATTTAAAAATTACTTTGTATTAGCTTTTGAAAAGTTTCATTCTGTAGTTAATACATTTAAAGTCACAATTCAATTAAAATAAATGTCTTCTAAAAATTAAACAAACGTGACAATAAATGATCATAAGTTTTCAAACTGGATGTGCTACAAGAGCACATACTTTTTCGCATTATTGTTAACGGTTATGTATAATATTAAATTATAATGAGATAATTTCCGTCTCACACTTCAACTACCATTTCAAAAATTCTCACACAAACAAAACACGAAAAATACGTAATTTTTTTAATTTAAAAGTTTAAACGAAAATAGCTTTCTGCCTCTGAATTCAGTGTATTCACGATCTACATAAATGTACTAACGATGACTGATGCGTATTTTTACCGTAAATAAATTTATTAGTTTACTCGTGTAATAACCCGGACCAACAGCAGCTGTCACTACCGCTTTCTTATCAGTGCGGCGTTGCCAAAGCAACAATGGCCGCTTGATTCGTTTGACATACACATTTTGCAAATCATCATTCTCGATACCGCTAGCAACTAATGCAAATGGATAAAAAATATAATCAATAAAGTTAATAGTGTTATATTAATCAAAACTACTCGTTTTTACACGAAGTACTTGTCATTCCCATACCTTACCATGCTAAGCGAAATTATCCATTCGTTTTCAAATTACACTCGATTAAATGACGCAATTAAAAATACATTTAATTCTTAAATTATATTAAATGTAATGTTTCCTTTCATGATTCGAATGACTGCCTCAAAGCACCACTCACATTACATTCACAGAATGACAGCACCTCAAACAAAACGCGAGAAATTCGAATTTACCATTTGCAATTCGAAATTCGAATTTACTATATAACTCATTTTTAGAATTTGATTGTTGGATCCTTTCTGTAGTACTCGTATGTGGGAAAATTGTATTTGTTGGAAAATTTTGAATTTTTGCATTTTTCGAAAAATATGGGTTTTCAAAGAAAATGAGACCTGCACCACTATTTACGCTAACCGACAACAAAATTTTATCAAAAAATTTGGTGCAATTTTTTAATATTGAAAATGACACAACTTCTTTCTGTGAAGCACCCCCTAAAATGAAAATATCAGTTTCAAATTCAAGGGGGTGTGAAATCAACCAAATCAGCGGGAGATTATCCATTTTGGGGAAAATCCTACTTACAGTTCAGCTGCCAGCTTTGTTCACGGACAGACAGACGAACTGACGGACGTTTTGCTGTCAATCGATTTTTCGGTATAAAGGACACACAAAACATAGATTTTGACTGAACAAGCTGTTGGAGGAAATTTAGTTTTTATGTTTATCCATTATTTATTATGTTTTTCCACTAAATTCACTGTACACCCCCCCTTTTTGTGTTCAACTTGTGTTAATGTTTTCATTTCTCCATTTTGCTAGAGATCCACTGAGGATGGGAAAAGTGTTTTCCCGAAAGCTAACTCTGGTTTTTATGATGATTTTATACAATACAAGAGCTACTTTACGCTCGTATTAGAAGTCTCATTTCAACTCCGTTATGATGAACATACTTTTTATTCTGCTTTTTCTAGTTTCATTAAATTTGTTTTTTACTGATTCCACATCGATTACTAGTTACTTCATTAATGTAACCTTTTGCAGATTGCTTTTATAAGATGCAAAACTTTTGATCGTATGTATATCTCTCACGAGTTTTTAAGTGTATACTTCAATAGTGTGTGAGATAACTTGTAGGACTCTTGTAGATAGCCATTTCACGATAAACTATCAAGGATAGATAAAATTCCAGCTAAAATTAAATACATTTTATGTAAACAACGTCAATCGAACATCTTTTAGGAAATATTTTCCTGGCGCAAATCCATAACATTTGAGGGTTGTGATTTAATATGTTAACTCCGTGACTTAATATATTATAAACGTATTATTTTTTAACTTACATTTATCTGACACAAAGTCCGGATATATTATTTTCATTTCGAAATAATGTATCCACTAATAATTTGCCAGCATTGTGAAAAGTTTAAACGTGAACTACAGAGTGAAAGTTCGTCGCTATTTCGCAAATGAAGTAAAATAATTTCAGAAATTGCAAATTTATTAACATACTGTATTTCTATTGTGTTCTATGGGTTCCAGAATTAGGTTTGATGATACTGTTAACAAAACACGCACCACTGATGCTTACACATTGACACATACACCATACACTTATTAAACACATAATAAACTGGCCTCTTCAATAAACAATCTTGCTCTCTGCACGATTAGTTAAAAAATATTTTTGAAGGGGGCATATACGGGCTTAGCTAAGGTGGGGGAGGGGAGCTACTGCCACTCCTCTCTAATAAATAGTACTCTCAAAAATTAGAACGTTATAAACACATTGCGAATACATATCATTCGAGAAACACAAATTATTATATTAGTATTACCAGCTCAGATTACACGTCTTGCAGCATGAATGTTGATTGCAATATCATTTTAAAATTAACATTATTTTAAATATAATAACTTCATCGTGCCTGTAAACAAATTAGGAAAGGATATTTTACCTTCTCCGCAGCTTGGTTACTTTACGAGATGGGGCGGTCCTGTACAAGCTAATATTGACCATTCAGAAGTAGTAATTTATGATTTGAAATAAAAAAAATATTATTAGAATTTGTAAATCTATTATTAATAAAGAATGTTAAAATTATTATTATATTTAAATCAAGTAACATGAAGTATTGTGATATAATTGTTGTGTAAATTATTTTTAAACTTTAGCAGTTTTTAATAAAAAGCAAATTTGATCTCGTAAAACATTTATGTAAATCAGTAACGTTTGTTGAAATATTAGAAATCTAAGTAAAAGATAGTTAACTCCATCGGTAGAAACATTGTTTTGGGACTCTTAAATAGTTTAATGTAAACTCAAAAGTCTCTTAAAATAATTCTTAATTAGTTAATTAATTAGAAAACGCATTGGTGTCTCCGATGAAAGATAGTTTTAAAGAATTTCTGTTAGAAATTAATATATAAATTATATATAATAAACAAGTAAATAATACTTTTGATTCACTTATGGGACACCCCTTAACAAAATAGAATAATGACATTTCGGCGGATTAAAATTCCAAATAATCGATTTGTTTTTGCCTACAATGCTCCCGTTGAAAGATTCCCATTTCTTGGAGTTTTGTCCAGCGGAAAGCGATTTATTTGAAACATTTAGGAACGTACTCACTAGCCTCTATTGCAGTGTAGTCTAGATTCCTCGTATATTCGATCAGAATGCCATGCTATCTTGCTGAATACTCACGAAAGACAATGGACAAATCGGATTTCCAAGAAGGCATTCGATTCAACTATGGCTGAAGAATCAAACGTCAACTGTTTATGTGTTTGTACGGTGAGCTAGCACTGTACTGTAGAGTGCTTCCAGGCAGTGTCCCAGGTTGCGCTCGAGGTCCGAACCTGAGGGAGCGATCGTTTCCATGGGTCGTTTGCCTGCACTCGCTCCGTTAGAGCTGCCCTCCCATGGATTCTCTGGCAGTTCAGGCAACTTGTCTACGCACAGCCTCCGAGAGCCTTGCGCTCTGGTGAGAGCTTTTGCTTAATTTTCATGGTACCAAAATATCCCAACCAAACAATAATTCAAAACTAATAAAAATTGCAAAACTGTGCGAACTCATTTATATCTTTAGATAATTATCTCTATATTTTTGCTAAGTACCGTGGCTCCTCCCTATGGCAAATTTCCAAATTATAATATTTTCATAAAAGCCGGCGTATTAATGAATGAATTTTTATTTCAGAAGCCTCACTAACGTATATTCCACATATTTCAAGAATCCATTATAGTGGGAACTAGTGATGATATCAATAGAAACCTCACATGTCTCAGTAACGCGGTAAAGCTTTTCCGGCCTCACAAGAGTCATCTTCAGTTGTTACTTCACAATTATGGTGTGAGATTTCTATCTGTAACACACCCAGTATTCTCAATTAAGTTGACGGATGAGTCTAATCGAAATAAGTTGAATTTCAATCAGTTTTAATCGACATTTCATCAACATCACCACAATGTTACTTATCGGCTGGTAAAAGCTTAGTCAATTCCAGTAAACGCCGCCCCAAGCAGGCACGCTGTAGATTTCTCGCAGAGTAAACTTATTCTCGGCTGGTAATGTGAGGGGATTCGCGTAAAGCTGTCTGCTTTCTGGGTAGCAGGAGCGGGAATCCACGTAGCTTTGCAACGGGCTTTATTGAGTCCCCCTCGCGTAAAGAGCTCTATAGGTCAGGCGGTCGGGAGGCGCGGAAGGGCAGACGGCTCCAAGTGCACTCGTCAAACCCTCTTTCACCGAATATATTGCTCGTCCGTTAAACTTAACGCCTCCCTGCGCGGTATTTGCCACCTGCGAGGTGCGTGAGCGAAAGGTCCTTTATTTATTCTTTCCACAAAGGGTGGGGAAGGGGCCCTTGGTGTCAAGGCTGCCGGGGTCCGCCCAATTTATGTTGGAATTTGTGTTGGATATAGCGAGTGCTGGTCAGGTTTTCTCGGTGTCTCCCGTTTTTCCTATTTCTTATTACAATATTTCTCCAACATTATTCACCTCATCGAGACCCGAAGATAGGAGAGTGCAGCCGGTACATCGTTTCGAGGCCCGGAAATCGCAAAGGAGCCCGTTTTCTCGTAAAATATTGCAAGAAAAGAAGAACGAAGGGCGGAAGCGAATGGGAATGTATGGTAGGTTAGACAAAAGAACAAGGTGCGCACAAGTTTGTAAAGAGAAACGATTTCGAGCTTGGACTGCACCAAAAAGATGAAGAGTAGACTATTAGGTGGATCGGCATTATTGCCAAATGATGATGGAGCCTGCCTGACATCGCAGCCGAGGATAAAAGTGCTTCCGATGAAAAATGGAAAACTCGCTGTCCAAGAGGGTTGTGCATTCTTCGAAAGGAAAGAGGGAAAAATTGCAACAAAGAGAGTATAAATTTGTTCAAGGCGAAAGATTGGTTTAATGAATAAAATGTAAATATAATCGCTATTCAGGAGTTATAAATTAGGTAAAGATTGTACAGATCTGCGCACGAAGTATATGTTGTATATTTATTAGATTGAATGTGGTTGTTTTGTATAATAATAATTTGTAATATAAAGGCGTTTACATATGTAATGTTAAAATGCAGTTATAATCTATGAGGAGTTCTGTAAATATATGGCGTTACATATTGTTTCTCTTCAGGAATTATTACGAAGGCTTATAATTTATTAAGTAATATTTTAAAGTGTTTTTCATGAATCTTAAATGTCCCAAATATAATTTTTCTCTCAGCCGAGACTTGGAATGAGCAATGTATTTTCAAGCCCACCATTTAATTATATTAAAATAAAACCCTCATACATTCATACATTGTTTATTATAATGTATTTATTAGTATAGGCATGAGATCGAAAATAAAATACCTAAACTAGTCGTAATATTGATATTAATAGAGAAAAAAGAGAGGTTTCAAGAATACGCACGTCACTAGTTCTTTTGTTATGAGGGTCCACACTTCTTTTTGCACCAGGGCCCTGGGGACCGGATTTTTTCTCGACGGCTGTGACCTCACCATCGTCATTGTCCTTATCATCTCGTTAGATCATCAACGATCGTAGCCTCAACGATGAAGGACCCCTATCTCCAATAAATAAATAAATAAATAAATAAATCCGAAAACCTCACGAACATGTTTGTAGAAATACATGAAGAAATAACAATAAGTACATTCATATGTGAATTTACAAGAAATATTAGCCTTTTTATAAATTTGATCATTTGATTACACATTTGAACAATTTTATTACAATCCCAAATCGTAGTTTTGTGTTCTCACAATCTTCCAGGAATATCTATTGTGATTGGTTGGCGATTTTGGAAACGTTTCCATTACCAAGTCTTTAAAAGTCATCTTTATGTGTGCAGACAATGTTTGTCTTGACATCTTGTTTTTAACTGCATCTTTCGCAGACCCCCCTTTCACATTCGTTTTCCATGCGTTAACAATCTTTCCTAACGCGTACCCTTGATCAGTCATCGAACCGATGCATTCAAAAGGAGAGAGCCTTCTATTCATCTGTTCTTTTTACTTGTAATCCAAAGTGAAAAGCAGTTAAAACAGCGTGACTTCTCTTTCAGCAACACCGAGCCGCAACTTACAGCCCCGGGCACGTCCTCGGGACGCCCGCCTTCCCCTCGTCTCCCCCTTCCCTCGTGGCGCTTCGGAAGGGCAAATAACATGGCGGCTGCCAATCTCCGAATTTATTTTCCTGCGCCATTTGCGCACTGGAAGAGAAGCTGCCGAGGCGCACAATTCGCGAGGGCGTCGCCCTAATCTCGACGAGCCTGAGCTCTCTCGGTTATCTCGGCCGCGCATTGCGCATATCCCCCGTATTTGTTCACGGGCTGAGGTGGCTCAGGCATCAACTGATGTCAGGGACATCCGTTTCGAGTTCCGGCGATGGCTCGATTTTCGACGCTAGCTGCATACCTAGGTCAAATTCAGCCGCTGTTTGGAGGAGAATTTTAGCGGCCGGCGGTTTTGATCGATAGGAACTTAACAAACGGGCTGCGGATCGCGCGCGATCTTTCCTTCCTGTTCCTTGTTCTATCCTCAGCCCTTACTTTACACAAATTTACACCTTCGAGCACTACGCTATTACACATATCGGGAGAGTAGTCGGAAGCATTGAGCTTGGTACCCCGCTCGTGGGAGATATCTGGTTAGGGGAAAACCCTGCAAGCCGACATGACTTGCCATCCAGTGGTGAAGTCACCGACTCCTCCCGCGGTAAAACATGCACTACACGTACGGGGCTAATGACAGCGGTTTTCGCTCCCGCAATCACTAATATTTTTTATATTAAAATTCTGTAAATATAATGTAAGTTTATCCACAAACAATATATGTATGAAATACAATATGAGGAATCACCAAAGGAAAGGATAATTAAAGTTTTCGAGAAATATTATAATGATTATATTGCAGTGGAATGACAAAGTGGTTTAGTCTTTATAATTACGATTAATAGAAAACATTTCATTCTACCCTTTTATCAGCATACGCTGATGAGTGAAAACCGACGAGAGTTTAACTGAGCAAATCCACCGTAAGTTACCCACAAACGTGATGAAACCTGCGCGTACAAACATGGCAAACCACGAGCGTGCACACATGTCAAAATGCCAAACTAAACAACTGAGCACTACGAGTGAGCACTTCGTACTGACGTATGATATGAATTACAGAAACTGCTTTCTAGCAGCCGCAAATTAAGAGTCATTCAATCACTACCAGAGTTAATTTCTGTGGTAATTCATTTTCTCTCTTTTCTACTGACTTGCTTTTTCCAGATGTCAAGATTAGCTCCAGTTAAATTTGGAGAAGAACATCGTATTCTGCCACTTTCTTGTGAAGTTTGCCAAATCGCGGCCAATCAGAAAGTAGTTGCACATTACAGTCAAGCAGCTAAACTGTGTGCAGGCATAAAAAAGACTATTTCTTCTTTTCTTGGTATTCAATCACGAGTTGGTAAGAATTGGTAATGGCAAAAACAAATACACTTCTATTCACTTTCGCTATATTTGCTGTAATGAGATTTCTGATATCTCAGGCTTGACTGAATTCTCAACGAGGAATCTTTTAAAAAAAATTTATTTATTGTCGCATCACCTATGAGGATATTAGAGGTATTTTATATGGATGTTGCTATTAATTAATAGAAAACCTTGTGAACGCCTCTACTTCAGATTGTCAATGAAATTTAAACAAAATTCAAGAAAATTGATATAATTCCATTCGTGGACCTTCATTCGTGGAAACATTCGTGGAATGTAATCATGTAACGCGTGCATGCTCAACATCTGCAATGAAGAAGAAGAAGTTGAACGTAATAATAATAATAATAATAATAATAATAATAATAATAATAATAATAATAAACTCCACCTCCGGGGATACACGACTTTGAAGTTGGTGGTGGAGCTTCAGAACCCCATGAGCATGAGAGCCATGTCGGCGGTATCCTAGCTACTGGTAGGGCCTCCCTTGCTGAATAGATAGAATAGGGTTAGACGATGCACTCCAAGGAGAGCTTCAACGGCATCTTCGAAAAAGATGAAACGATTGATGAAGATGACGAAAGAGGCATCTCAAACACTGTCATCATGTGAGGGGCGGCTGCATTCATAGCGGGATGTAAGTAGAGAGGTGAGGGTCAAGAACCTTTAGACTCCCTGTTGTCGGTCCACGGAGGGTTCTGGAGAGAAACTGGGTTGGCACACCAGGCCACTGATCAGAGTGGAGGCCCGACCTTCCATTAGCCAGCGGAGGCGGCCTTCAGCAGCCAGAGAAATCCCATAGGATTTAGAAGAGCCAACGGGCGATTGGAGGGACCATGGCTGGGCAGGGATGACTGAACAGGGATGACAGGAAATAACCTAAGGATTAAGTGTGACTTGTGTACTTGCTTCCTGCAAAACTTCCTTTAAAACAATGAGAAAAATGGATATAACAAGAAATGTTAATGAATCTTACCGTGCCTTGTTCTACCAACGTCCCGTACCTGCTCAGAAACCGAGCTAATATCATCTTGTGGACGTCTGACCATCCCACGGGATTAAGAAATTAACATTACATTCTCATTTAGCAAAGGCTGCTAAAAAAAATTTTAAAACCCAAACAAATCCCTGGAATATCTCACACGCGGCGTCAGGTATTTGCTACCTAAAGCGGGAGACAGTTCTTTGGCGGAGAACTACAGGACATCCTACTAAACAAAGCTATCTTCAATGATGTAAGGAAACGAAAACGTAATTTGAACATGGCTTGGATTGACAACCAGAAGGCCTTTGACAGTCTACCACACGATTGAAGTTGGAAGATCCTGAGGATCTAACATTGTTGTAGGGAGTGATACAGCTGGAAAGCTGATCCTGGAGGAATTACACACGTTAATCGTGTAGCGTGGTCAGTCATGACTTCTACGCCATTAACAACAATAATAATAATAATAATAATAATAATAATAATAATAATAATAATAATAATAATTAATGAGGTGTATTACATTTCGTAATTAGAATTTCCATTTGATTTCTCTGCCATCTTCATCGCAGCCGCAGTTACGTAGCACCGCGTTCTCTCCTCTGTCGGTGCGCGTGGCGAAGAAAGGTGGCCGGCGGCGCACCGGAAGGCGGCGGTCGATCGGCCGGTCCATCGATTGGCCGAGGGCGGTCGCAGGATTTCCGATCGGAAGGCGCAGCGCGGTGCCGCGGGACAGGCCGCGGAGCAACGGGGCCGGAAATTGTTGGCGATGGCCGGCGCAGCCAGCGAACACTGAGACAGGAAATGGGGTTTCTTGAAAGGCGATTTCAAACGACCCGAATCGGCTCACGAAATGGGTGGATGGAGACAGGAAACTATACGACTTTCGTTGTTTGTTTGTTGTTGTTTTTTTTTAGTATTTTTTCGTTTATATTTCGTATACATATTGGTGCATACGAGCCCCTAAGCAAAAAACATTAAATTCTTTATAATTTAATCGAGATATTTTATATTGCCATTTTAAAGAAGTATGCTATTATATTCATTTACAAGAAAACGATATGAGCAACCAAATATTCGTAATTATATGCTGATTCTTCAAAGAAATCCAAGAACGTGCTCAAGAACAATCGCAAGAGTTTGAAGTACAATGTATCGCGGTCGTAATATGCCTCGAGGTAGTTTCTTCGTTGCTAATAAATTGTCCGTGAGCGCTACACTACGCCGTGACAAGCGAGATAAGGCTCCGAGCGTGGTAGAGGTAGTTTGAGCCACAAACGACTGCCAAGCGTCGCAGCTAAAATACGAGTAGAAGAGGAAACTTGGTGTGATGTTGAGCACAAATGCCTAGCCTGCTATTTTTCAACTGTCTGTTTTTGTTTGTTTCCAACTTCGCAGACAGCTCATAAAAGATGTCTCTGAAATGTTCATAACGAATAAAAACAGGACCGCATTCATTTCTTCTGTAAGTTACGTTTCATGGCAGTCACATTATAACCATATTGTGAAACGTACTTTTTCAACGCAAATGGATAGTGTAAGAAAAATAAATTTCGTTGAGGATGATGACATGCTGTTATATAAAGTGTCAACTTTGTAAATACGTTTCATAAAACAACACTGAATTCAGAGTTGGTTAAAAGTATTGTCCACCTGTTCATTAGCCAGAAGTATCGACCAGTTAAAACAGCGTGATGGCGATGTACATATGGAATTGTTTTAGTGACCCATTGCGTCCTTATTTCTTTTGTCATCCGAACACAATGGTATATTGTCGATTAATTCTGACGTGCTCACTGCTATGTCGAATGCATCTCTCAGTGATCATCGACAATCCCAAGGAAACAATAGCTTCTCATTTTACAAGGGAAAGCGTCTTGCAAATATAAGCACCCATAAATGTCTTTTAAGAACTGTCTTTTTCTGCATTCCCTAATAATCTTCTCCTCTTTGTTTTCGATTTCGATTTTGTATAGTTTTTCTTCTTCGCTTCTCCTCGACATGTTTTATTTCCTTACATTAACAATTTCTTTTTATATTTCTCTGATTAAATTACTGATGATGAATACAATCGCTTTTATTTTGACTAAGGGAGCTAAGGGACTAATGAACAAATGCGTTTATATATTAGAGCACCTTACTTTTTATATTTGTATTTATATAAACTTTCTATTGTTTTTTCGAAAGAAATATAATAGATCCCAAGTTGATTAAAGACAGTTATTAAAGAATAACTGTTTTTATGTGAATGTGTGTTTTTATGTGAACCGTTTCTTTAATAACTATCTGTAATCAACTTGGGATTTATTATATTCATCTTAGTTTTTGCTCATTAATGTTCTTTAATACAATTTTCAAATGATTTGCCAGTTTCCAAATGATAGCTACATTCAAGCAACATATATTATCCATGTATGCAGCTAGTTGCTCGTGTATGTGGTTAGCAGGGTTGCCAGATGCTTCGTACAAACATCCTCCATTAGATGGAAGTAAAACCGCCCATTTCCGCCCAATAAGAAAATTGAACATTCCCAGCGCAATTAAATTTTAATTTGCATTAAAATAATTGAACTAGAAGTGATAGATATCTTTTTAGATAGTAAACTTCATTGAAAGCTTCAGTAGTTTTATTTTTGTTTTGTTTGTAAACATTGTAATTACTGATACTTACATTGTAAAAACGTATACATTTTAAATAATGAGTTATATCTTAATATTTAAAAAATAGATGTGACTATTCTTATGAGTACAGCAGATGAGAAAATTACTTTAAGGGATGAAATTATTTCCCCACTTTTTCATTTTCACTTTTCTGGCTCCTCTTAAATATTTGCGCATAAAAAGATTATCTCAGAAATTATTACATATGCATGTTTATTCCCTATGGCCTAACGGAAAATGTGCACTTCCTAAAGATGACTAATTCTAAATGGTGTGTTCCAAAATTAACTCCAAGTAATGCCAATGTGATGTACTGTATACTCAGGTTGTGCACGACAAATAAGTATGACCTTTATAACAACCTATACTAGAGGTCTAAAAGCTTATTAATTGCATTAAAAGTCATGAATAATGTAAAAATCAAAAAATAAAACTCACTGTCAACGTCGTTGTGGTTGTTTTTTTGAAACTTTCGTCGTAATCTGAACCCACGCAAGTTTTGATGCGTTTCCGCCCGTTGGGCGGTATTCCGCAAAATCAATTTTTGTCCCGAGATAGAGAGAGAGCCGTTTTAAGCAGGATTCTGCCCAATCTGGCAACCCTGGTGGCTAGCGAACTCTAATCTCATGTAATTTATTCTCATTTGCTCCTAAAAGGTTACTGTTTTATCACCTTATTCATTGTATTCATCATATTATTTTAAATTAATTAATGTATTTAAGGTCGCTTTTCAACATCTTGGTTATGTGGCGACCACTGTGATATTTAAACTGTAGGGAGAACAAGTAAGGATAGCACAAAAAGCCACGCTCGAGGTGGGATTCGAACCCGCTACCCTTCGAGCCGAGGCATCTACTGCCTCTCAACCTTAAGGACCGACTACCCAGGCCGGTCTTAAATTGTTTTGTCGTAAACTTTTAGAGAAGGAACTAAAAGGAAATTAATTTAATTATTCCCTGTTCAGTTTCGACAGTGTAACATCGGCAAACACTCGCAACGACCGCCCTTTGCTCTTAAATCGGCTTCAGCCAGCTGCAGTGCCGCTTTGGGCTGCAACCTACGCAAGCGACCGCGCTTCGGTTAAACGCGTAGGAAGGGCACATTGTGCTGAATGGTGATTGTGTGAGGACAGAAATAAAAAAACGAAGGATCTAAACATGATGAGTTAAACTGACAGATACAATGTTTCAAGCGTGCTGTTTTAGATTTCTGTGATTTTACATCCATAAACACAAGGCAAGAAAACGAAATAATTTCTTAACTCTGATTTTTTTTAAACATTTACTATTTATTTCGTTATAAAATTAAGTTTATTTATCGTCAATCAAGTAAAAATTCTTGTTTTCCAGAAAGGCAATATTGTAATTCATAGCGTTTTGCTACTGTAAGTGCCTTGAAAACCCAAACCAATGTTTTTCTGGTGCTTCCAGAATCAACTAGAGGAATCCAGGAATCCACTAAAAAATTGTGAGTCGATTTATCGTTTATAAAAGTACCGAATGTGTTGATCGTGTTGATTACATCGGTAGGTGCATCGATACTCATCCAAAAGCTTATTAGTTGCTTAAAACTCCTCAAAATACTTTTTTTCCTGAATTCTTGTAGACTGTTTTGAAACGATCTGAATAATTTATAATTCAACAAACCCGTGACTGCGACATGTCGATTCATGTTCACTTGCCCCGAATTAGTAGGCTGGAAGAGGTGTAGCATGAGTAGCGGATGTATTGACTTTCACTCGGACCTACTCAGGTTACCCGATTACTCTACGTAGGAGGTTCCCGCTCTACACTCATATACAGACGTTCGCATTTGTGGATTCGAAAACGAGACAGTCACGAGAGAGAGAAAAAGGCCCATTGTGCGGTGGCGTGGGCGCAGCGGCGTGGGCGCTGGGGCCGGCCCCCGCGCGCTGCCGCTTCCATATGGCGCCGCTCCGCCGCCCCCGCGCTTCACGCCCGACGCACCCCGGCGCCTAATATCTTCCGGCGGCGCGCACCCCGCTCCGCCCACGCTCTCCACGCCCCCGCCTTCGCCCTCGCCCCTAGCCCCTTGCCCCGCCCCAGCCCTGCCGCGCCACGTGCCGCGCCGGCCGTGGAAGGTCGCGGGTTCGCGGAGCCCAGTTACTCGCGACCGCCGGCAATGGGGTGAGAAGTCTGGTGATCTTTTGCCTGCCCTCAGTAAATACAAATTTGAAGGAACAGTTTCAGGCGGTTTTCTTAAGTGTTTTAATGATAGATATGCTTTGCAATAATAGTAATAATAATCATAATAATACATGTAGAGGCTTTATTGATATGACGAGACTCCGGCCATCAGGTCGGCTATAAGATGCGTCATATAAAATACCCTACTCCTACTTGAAACGATCATTGAATTGCTTTAGGAGTCCTTTAATTTTACTTCACATACGCATTAACTGCAAATGTCAAAAAGTAATGACAGCGTTCACGTTTTAACAGAATGACCCTATTTCATATTATTTTCAACATTCTGTTTCTAAAGTACTTGATATTATTGAGTTTTCATAACTACTTAAAGATTTTTTAGGCATTAATCGTCAATGCTTTATTTTTGTTCTCTTTTTTAAAGAAGTGGTTATTAAAACTTGATTGTATATTCAAATGAATTGAGATGGTCTTCAGCTAGATAGATGTGATCATTAGAGACGCTCTATTCTAAGTTTCAATTGAGATGACAATAATTTCAGTGACAATCGCGAAATCATATAATCAGTTATGACTTAATTAGATTTGCAGTGCAATAGATATTAATAATCCCAATGCAATTGGAACATTCTGTCAGTTCATAATCTTTCAAACAAATTTGTGGTCGTTCGTTGACATTTAATTATCAAGGTTAATGAGTATCTTAACATTTCCGAATTGTTTTTAATGATATAATCATATGACAGCGTTTTTGTGATTTCAGAGGTTTTAAGTAAGCTCATATATACTATAAAAATTATTTCAAAACTTTCGTGAAGTGTACAAAATTAAAGGAACAATATTCCCTCATAACGAATTCAAGGTTATCTCCCTATTTTAAATAGCATAATAAATCTACTTTCTTTGTTCCTTCATTCTCTCTTTTTTTCTTTCCATAATAAGTTATATTCCGAATTTAAAAACTTACTAATTAGGCATAAAAATAGGAAGATCATTTATATTTATTTCCCTATTTTCATTTATTTTATTTATTTATTTGTTATCACCTAACTGTTCTACTTTTTTTCCTTTACGTATGCGCAATAATTTTATATATATATATATATATATATATATATATATATATATATATATATATATATATACTGACACTAATAATAAGAAATTTTTAGTAATTTCAAAGCAAAACTGGGGAAACTGCCCTTTGGAACATGTGATCGCCCGAAGGCGCGGGCTGAAGGTTGGAAGGGGACAAGGGAGGAATGGAAGTATTTAGTGCTAGTCCACGAACCAAGCCTTGCTCTGGTAAATCTTCGAATTCATAAACAAAAAGAAAGAAAGAAAAACCAATGTATTACCTGGCATGTAGAAATCTCATTGTGCCATAGTTTTCAATTTATCCAAATATTAGTAGATACTGATTATAAATAATAGTTGGACCTTGAACTCTCAAACTACTTAGTTCAATACTGAATACCCAAATTTATTAGCTGCACTTATTTCTCCATCACGACCAACGCTTCCAAGTTAGGATTGTGTCTACTCTGTATGTGGCTTGACTCCAGCACAGGTGACCTCCGTACGTGTAATGGTTTGTAGTCTCATTGATAAGAAAAACGTGCATGTCGTAAATTTACCTTTCAAAGACTGTTTGACCAATCGACTGCGGGACTCGTGCAGTTGCGCAAAAAAGAGAGAAGAAAAACACATAAACCTCTGCTTGGATAGCACAACCTGCATAAAACCTCCTCACAGACAGCGAAGAAAACCCCGCGTCCAGTGGTTCCAGCGCTCATGACTCAAAGAATATCGGCGAACAGCGGCAGGATCTAGGGCACGTATTCAAAACCAATTTCTGAAAACCATTACTAACGCCCCATGGTTCATTTTCAATAATCACCTTCACAAGGAATTCAAAATAGAAACATTAGATCATTACATTATGTACCTTGCCACAAATGTCTATCATAACATTTATCAATTCCCAGCACTCTCCGAATTCAGAGTGAAAAAAATCAATCCATAGAACACCAATCCAAAATAAATATCCATTTGATGTATTCCAAATCAAATTCGCAAGCATAGAACCAGATTAAAGGACCCATAATGGAACTCCTCCCCGTTGTGTAGTATGTAAGCTTAGAATAGTTAGTGAGTAAGTAACAAAAATTACATATGTAAAGTTTAAATAACTAATGTATTTACCTTCAGAAGAAAAATTAGGGCACGTGATCGATGGGCTTGCAGGGAGCATCAGTGGCTGTAGAGAGGGAGAGTGGTAAAGACAGACAAGCACTGAAGCCATTGTCCCTTGACAATGGCTTCAATGCTTACAAATGGATAGCAAACGGGGGCGGCAGTAGCTGCAGTTGTGAGCAGTGTAGAGCGTGTCGCTGACATACAGGTTATGGTTCCTGTTACGATACTATAGAATTGGGCATGAGTAATTTCACACATGTTCCTTTTCGTATGAAAATATGTGCATTTTGCAAAATATTTTTGAAGATTGCAGATGACTTGTCTAAGTGTATTATCTGGGATCGACTGGGTCTTCCACATAAGATGGTTCTGTTCTTGCAATATTTTTTAGTACTCTCTGCCAGACTCCGAGCATTGGTCTGTGGTTTACAAACCTTCTTTAAGCCAATTCGTTTGGTCATGGCGGTGACAAACATGAATGTTGTTAAGAAGATAAGATAACATTGTGAAAAGTAAATAATTTAATAAGAAATTTATCAATCATCGTTGAACAATGTGTTTACATACTATTTCTAAAAAGTGGCAATGTTTCACTTGGGGATAGACATGGCCATTATTTATTGAATCTAAAAATATCCTAATTTTTAAAAGAATGCTAGCGGTATTTGTATCATATTGGGGAAGAGAATATAGTTTCCAAGGACTAGCGACTTTTTAAACAACCTTTGTAAAGTTCTGTTTTTATTGACTTTCACAGCTATCGCCGCACTTTGCTTCTGCAGCGCTTGTCCAAACGCAGATCATGAGGAATGTGCTATGAGGATGGGAATGAGCGTCAAGGTTGGGAATGAGGAGTAGATAGTGAAGGAAGTTGATTGATTGATTTAATTGAATGATGATTCCGTGCACGTCAACTCATATGGCCATTTGTTCCGCTAGGGTAGTGAATGTTTTATGCTGGAAGGTGGCGGTGATTCCTCTCCCTCTGGATGGTAAGATCCGCTGCCCTCCTCCCCCTCGGCTTAAGGGCGATTTCCCCTCCGAGAGGCGAGGCACCGCCCCGGCCGAGACAGGAAGTAGGTCCCCGACTGGTCTCCCGACACGCGTGGAGGTGTAGTGCGTGTGTGATGTCTCGCGACATTTTTGCCTGTGTAAATGTGAGAAGAGGATATTACAAGGAACGGGAAGGAAACGTTGCTCACGGTCCTTTTGTTAGGGTACTGCTAAGCATTCGCGTGGTATTGATCGGAGAATCCACGAAAAACTAGCCGACCGCTAGAATCCTCCAGGCAGAGACTGAGCTCGACCTAGCCATATCACTAGTGTTAAAAATCCGCCTTCGACGCAACTCTAATACCTCGACCTCGGGCCAGAAAGAATCTCGCGAGGTTAGTGGACCGTCCTTTACGGTATTGCTCCGACATTCATCAGAAGAAACCCCGACGATCAGGTTAACGATCAACTCTATTGGTGGAAATGGAACTTTGGGCTTGGCGATTCGGCGGCGTGTCTACGAGACCATGACGGCAGGCGCTGGACCTAATCGGATATGCGGGTATGACGGTTCATAGTCCTCGCCGACATGGATTGCTAATGGAAGGTAAACAGCGTCTCGTGCCAACAAGGTACGATTGGGTTTTGGGCGTGGGTCGTGGGATTGGGACCTCAGGATCTCCAACGGGAATAAAACATAAGAACTTAATATGTCCTAAACGAATATTAATATTTTTGATGAAGGTAACTTAATGAACAACAGATTCCTATAACAATATGAAACCTTGTGCGTGTGATAACATTGCACCATATGCTCCCAAACCGACCTTTGATTGTTTTGTGTTTACGGGTGCCTGGCCCATTATGGTCAGAAATCCCATGGGTGTAGTGAATATGATATCTTCCTACCACTGGAGCGTTATGACATTCGACGCCGGCCTAAACATCGGTTTCGGGGTTTCCATCTTCCAAATATCTTCGCTATAGGGGGCACCGTGGCGACTTCCTCCACTGCGAAGGAGTCTAAGCTCCCGACTAGTGAGTGCTAGTGAGTGCTCCCGACTAGTCAGGTGTGATAGTGGAGTGCATGTAAGTGTGTTTGTCTGTGCATAAGCAAAAGGTGTATATCCATGTGTGTGTGTGTGTGTGTGTGTGTGTGTGTATACATATAGAGGAGACATCGATGATGAAGGAAAGATTGCATGCGATCCTTGGACCGTTCATGTGCTACTGCTTCGGCATTCTCCAACTTCGGAGAGATTCTTAACCTTTTGATCTGACCTACCACGGAAAGCTACTGGTTCAAGCAGCCGGACCAAGTGTACTCGTACTCCACCAGTGACCGAATTCGTACTAGATATACAATTGTTGAATTTATGCTATCTTCGGGACTCGAACCCTCTAACCTGCCGGTCAGAACCGCTGCAGTAATAACAATAGTTGCTCTGAGCCATCTTGGCCAGTGCGAAATATTCATCGAAAGGACTCCGTAAGTGCAAGTTACGTCGTGAATCCGCTTCTGCTTCGACCCAGCCATTTAGCAGATTACAACAGTCTTGCCGTAACTCAAATCTAGGACCTCCGGGTTAGCAACACTTCAGCTGAGCTCTCGCAACCACATACGCAAATCAGTCCAATCTTCCTCTGTTTTTCTACTTTTAGCAAATCGAGTTTACCTAAATGAATTTCATGAGCTCCCAAGATTGCAGCGGAGTCCCCTTGGACCCGAATGCGAAGGGAAGGGGGCAGCGGGTGACGTAATGTGAGTGATGAAAGCACGCACGCCGCCGGTGCTATGTCTCGTCCGCGGCCACGTGATAGCCAGGAGCACACGAGGGCGAGCACGCGACAGGTGCTCGCATATCGCCACTCTCTTGAACGCGACAGAATGGAGACGTCTAGGCTTTATCTCCACACTCTTTGTCACTTTGCCGATTACACAAGTTCGAAGAACGGAAGTAATAATAGCGTTTTCTTGTATGTCTTTCTTGGTTTCATTCGTCACACTTGCGAAAGGTTAACAAATGTCTTTTTAATATAATTTATTAAATAAAATAATTGTATCGTTCTGTTAGACTACCTCGTTTTGAATTTGTTATTTACGGTTTTTTAAGATTAACAGATATTTTACATAATTTAAGTATTAATCAATCGCATGTCGATATCCATGAATTAGGATACATTAAATTTAACATATAATAAAAAATTGATATAACATTAACATTAATATAACATAATTTAATACCATAATTTAGTATAACATGAACATTAATGTAACATTCAATATAACGTTTCGAATAAGGAAGGATTATAATATTATTAAGTTTCTTATGAGCAAAGCAGGACAATAATAACAAAGCAAAAGAAACTTAAAATCGAAATATAAATAAAAGGTGTGAATGTATGAAAGGTGCTAAGGAGTTTCAAGGAACTAATTCTATTGAAGTGGGTTATTTCTAGATAATCGAGTAAGTTTACAGGTAGATGGTTGGTATTAATTTTCCTGCAATGATATTTTAAGTCCATTTCTTCGTTCTTTTCTCGAAATGTTAGCATATGTTGGTGTAAACCAGCAATCGAATCTTAATATTATTCTGTTTGTGTTTCAATGGCGTGTGTGCTTTGTGTTGCAGGCCATCTCGGAGACGTTCGGGCGCGGCGGGTCGCATGTGGACGAGGAGCTGCCCGACTGGGCGACGGGGCTCAGCCCCGAGACCCGCGTGCCCATCGTGCTGCACGACCACCTGATGACGGACGCCGCGCTGGGCACGCTGCCCATCAAGTCGGAGCACTCGTACTCGCTGGCGTCCGACGGCGACTCCGGGCCCGACTCCCCGCTCTCCCGCGGTGAGCACCCGCGCGCGCCACCCCCACCCCTACCCCCGCACCCACGTCTGGTCCCGTCTCGCCTCACCTGCGAGTACTACTTCGATAATAGGTGCAAACATGTGGATAATTGGATGGCGTAAACATTTCACTAGTATTACGTGTATGTTCAAGTAATTGGGTCAAGTTAGACGTTCGTAAGGAAATATCGCCAATTTAGCCAGTACCTTTTTTAATTTATCTTACACCAACTTTATGTGTTTTTTATTGTAGATGATATTTATTTTTTTAACAAAAAATGCTATTCTTTCCCCGGCACTCGTTTTGCATAAAATATCAGCAGTCAATCAATCAATATCAAAGTCAGCAAATATTAATTTTAATTGTTTCAAACCCGAACAATTTACTTCAAACGAAAAAATAACTTTTCTGTATCTTAAACGTATTTGAGTGTGTTTACTGCAGAACGAATGCAAACACAATCCACGGAGTTCCTTAATTGCACACCGCAAAATCAACATCGTTCCTCGATTAAACGCACTGTCATAACTACGGCAGCAGTTGTTAGCCGCGAGAGAGGCTGGCTCTAAAATTTAACCTTGCGCCCAGACCCCTCGCCCCGAAGGAGAGACGCGGTTGAGAGGCCCTGCGGCTCCCAAGTGCGCCGCTCGGATGCCCGTTGGCCGAGAGGTCTCCCTCGCGAGAGAGCTTCGAGAGCCTGTTATCGCTGCTCCGCGAGCAACGCGTTGTGGTCGGCACTCACTGCTCGAAATACAGTCAACTTCGTGCACAACACATCGCAAGGATGTGTACAGCACACATTGAAACACGGTACGTAATTAAAGGAATAATCAAGAAAAAATGAGAAATTTCAGATAAGAAATTAAATACGACCTAAATTACGTGCCAGGAAAACCTGTTAAGATGAAACATTTGCTGAAAATATCTACTGAAAGTTGGTTATCTGAACCACTCAATGTTGCTCAAGGCAGCAGCTGATGTCGCTGCAGGGCCTCTGACCGGGAGGTCCTGGGGTTCGAGTCCCTATTATAGTAGGATTTTCGCACTACCTTGTCAGTTCGGTCAAATCCAGCCGCGGTCTGGAGGAGAATTCTAGCGAGTGTCTGCTCTAATCGGTAATTTTCAGGTGTTTCTCCTATCAACCACACGCGAATGCTGGAGCAATTTTCTCATAAACGGGTCGTGGACCGCGCGCGATTTTTTTCTTTTTCTTTGCCCTTTCCTCATCCCATACACTTACATTACCACACAATCAGGAGACCAGTCGGGAGCTTAGAGCTTACCCCGGCTAGGGCGGGTAGTGCCACACTGCTGGGAGACACCTGGTTGGGGAAATAGGGAAAAATCAATGCAAGCCGCCGGGGGGAATCTCGCCCACCTCCCGCGATAAATATGCACTACACTTACGGGAATAACGAGCTTTACTGACTTGCGAGAGCATATAAATGCAAACGAACTTAGAGATAGCCTTAGAGTAGGTAGCCAGAGCTATCATGGACTAGCTGTCAGTCCATATCTTTAAGTTGAAAACCTTCTAAATCCAGATACTGGCACCATTTTGACAAATGTCTATCCGCAAGAAATGTACTTTTTTGTTATATTAAAACGTCATTAATTGGCATTTCAAAATAATATGTTATTACTGTATATCGCGGTTTTTTCAATTATTTCCCAATATCTCACAATAAGATCAAATTCATGATGAGCAAACAAAATTATAATTTTAAAAGAAGTGTATTATTTACTTTTTGTAATATAATACAAATGTTATAATTATACGAATGCTCGCAGCGGCTTTATCGTTTTCATAACAATAAATAACAGAGAATGGACAAGTTTATTTAAAGGCACGTAGTTTCTTTTATTCCTAATATTTATTAAAACTATTAATTTTATAAGTTAAAATAGTAGTTTTACTAGAAAAAAAATATTTTCTGTTGTTCTTTCATGCCCTCTTTTTCTTCCACTTTAGAATAAGAATGAAAGTGTACGTGTGCCCGATGCCCGTTGCTGAGACACTACACTCGTGTTCGTTTAAAGTTGACCACAAAAACGACCTAAACTAACACAATTTGGTAGAAGTCAAATAACTGCTGTCACAAACAATTTATTACGCTGTTCTCGCAAACACGTGCCTCTCTACAATCCGGACGAATCCAGGTGTCTCAGGGATCCTGACTGTGTAAAAAGTTTGTTGAAAAAATTCTTGAGTATTCACGACCTGTAAAAGTTCTGCTGGCATTAAGCTGGTAACAAATTTCTGATTTACTCAGTCAAAATGTTGCTGTCCCTTAAACACTTAGGCTCAATTCTTTATCGTCCCGGCGCCCTTCCAAGAGCACTGTCAAATGTTTTTTCTTGAACCTCCCACTGAAGTGCATGACTCCCCCCCCCCTCGCAAATTGATTAGTTGCCTAGAGTCCCTGCCTAGAACACTTACAAAGAAATGTCATGGGATATTTGTCGCATAGTACTAGGCCCACGCAATGGTCCGTACATGCCACGGTGCCGCGAGCGTCGCTAGTGCTGTGTGTGTCGCCGTAGCTTAGTACGCGCCGTGATAGCGAAATCGCATCTCTGAATTGCCTCCCCCGCTTCGGAGTAATTAAGCCGACCTTGATGATCTCGAGTCGCTCGACCCGCGTGGCACATACGCTTATTTTTACAATTTGGTTTGAAGTTTATGGGCACTTACTTTCGATTCCATGCTACCCAAAATGTCATTTTAATGAGATACAGTAGCCGCGATTATACCTAACCTGTGAAGTGCATAGGGGGCAGTTGCGCAGTTGCAATTGGCGGTGGAAACGAAATGATGTAGCAAAAATTTTCTCCAAAAGCATAATTTAAATAAAAAATTGAATTGAATGCAGTACATGTTTTAAACGCTATAAATTGTCAATGTGAATTAAATAAATAGAACGGAATAAATCATGTTTTAAATATATTTTTGATTTAACATTTTCGAAAACATCTCTGAGATATTTCTTTTAATTCGTCCTTTGAGAACTGTTCCTTTCACTGTCTCCACAATTTTTTCTTAGAGTTTAATTTTTTAAATGTTTTAGGTTATACTGCAGTTAGTTTTAGTAAAAGTTTTATTGTGTGGAATAATTCTTGTACTAAGAATTATTAACTAAAAAACAAGAAAAAATGCCCTTTGGTTGTAAAGTGGGACAACTTTGAGTCACGCGATTAACTGCTCTCGTGACGTAAATTATTTATAGTGCAAGTAAAGATGTATACTGATCCCATCGTTAGTTATATGCGAGAGAGTTATATCTGAACTTTCACGACAGATGAAAATATCAAACTGGACTATAGTGTATTAAAAGTGTCACAAAGTATCCAAGGGCTACTTGTAAAATTAAGTGTGGAGACAAGGCAGTGTAATTCTATGTTCCATTCCAGCTTATATCAATTTTGCACAGGTGTACTTATAATGCACACCGCAATGAACATAACCATAAGTAAACGTGCATGACAAGTGGTACCAATAATTTACCATGCATTATTTTGATGAAGAAAACATCTTACTAGAATGCAAGATGTGGAACTATGTAAATGAACTATGAAAGATATGGACTATGGAAAGTTCTGTTTTATTTTGGCTAGTACGAGTGGTCCATGGTGCATCGAACAGAGGAATTTAATTTGAATTATTTACAGTTTATTTAAGTTGGTTTTGGCTGCACCTCCCCAGATGTGATAAGCATATAAATGAAGGTATAACATATAATATAGCAAGAACTTAATTCTCGAAAACGAAAACGTGATATTGAGTGTCATCATTGAAACAGACTCATCATTGTGAAAAAGATTCTTCATCAAAGCACACTTCAGATTCTTCGAAGATGACAAGTTCACATTCTCTCCCATCTCATATTTTGACTGAAACATTTTTAGGGCTTTTCCCCTTGTTTATACGGATAATTTTTCAAGTTTCAAGCATTCTTTCAATGACTGGAGAGAACCTAGAAATTACACTTTTCAAATCTACGACAGAGATTAATTTTTTGGTGCCTAGTTATTTTTTCTAATCCTCTTCTACGATAGTTCGGGGATATCTTATATCTTCTTAGACTTTTCTATTTAGCGTTACACTATTTAATTAATAAATAAATAAAATTAAACGTCATGTAAACAATGTGTTTCTTCCGAATCTGTAGATACAACAAATGAGTATTTACAGAAGCATAACTAATTACAGAGACTTCAAGTTTTTTTGTACTGGAGCAAAGTTTCCAAAAGTTTCAGTACACACGTGTGACACTAGCAGTGTAAATTTGATTCTTGTGATAGACCTAATGTGCAATTAGTAATTATGCTCGACTGACAGTAGGCAACACTACCTGGGTGCAGAATAAACCACTGGATGTAGTCGTAGGTAAAGTAAGAGTAGCGGCTGGTTTTAATTCGTGCTTTGACGTGTCACTGTCACTAAATGGTCCCAGATAATTGTATTGATTTGTTAGTTTACTGTACGTATTAAAAATCGCAGATACATTCCTTCGAACACAAAATTCATGTTACAATAAAAATGTAAGCAGCCCCTTACTGTTCATTGATTACAAATATAGGACTAATGTTTCTCATTTTGACGTTAAAATGTATTCGTAAACTTTGTACGTTGCTTGCAGAAATGTCGTTTATTGGCAATAAAGTGTTCAATTAAGGGTTTTTGTTCATATTATTATGTTATACGATCAATGAAATAAAATTACTCAGAAAGTTACATCCTAACAAGGTAGAAAAGTCTAGAATTACTTTTAAGTTCTTCCAAGGTAGCGATTACACAGGTAATATTTCCTGCTGAGAGTACAGAAGGTCAAACGTATTGTATTTCTTAGCTCATGTTCTAATACGATCTCGTAATGTAAGATGAAGTAGTTATTTAAAATTATAAATATGCAATAAATCGTATAAAATGTATCGTAATAAAATGAACTAAATTCGAACAAAACGTTCTTAAGAATTGTCACTTTGTTTAAATGTTTTCCTTACATTGTTTAGCAGGACAATAATTTCTGAAAAATCTCTTACGTCGTTGTCATAGTAATTTATTGAAATAGTGAAGCCTAGAATTCTGCCCTGAAAATAAAGTCAAACTTAATTAAGACAAATTAAAATTTTGGTATAAATTACCTTTTTTGTGGTGAGTTATTTGTTTCTCCAGACGCGAAAAATGTATCACAAAAGTAGAATAAATATGTACTTACTTAACTTATTACTTAGAGCTTTGAAATCACTTTAACAATAAATCGAAAATTAATATTATTTTCAGATATAACTTATTAGGATTATGCTATGTTAGTGCTGTCCCAAAAATTATTAAGATTGGTGCAGGTGGAGAGGAGAAGCATGGAATTTTGTACACGAAAATTGATTTGTATGGATAGATGTGTAACTCTGCTAAATTAGAAGCTTTTAAGCTGAAACTTATTAAATACGACAGAAGTAAGATCTAGTTGTACTGTTCCGGCGATCATTAAGATATTTTAATTTTAGGGGTACTTTATATGAAGTACCCTCTGTTTCAAAATATTCTAGAAAATGGCTGCACATGTTTTCTTTAACTTTTTTACACAAGATTGAGATCCAGTAATTCATTGATCGCTTGGTAAAAACTTGAATTCGGTGCAATGTTTTGGGGAAAGACCTGTCGCAGACAGAAATATTGCATTTTGCATGAAGAAATTCTACACACACGGAACCGGTCGCTACCCCTCGATCATCGAACGCCGCAATCTTTACTCTCAACACGTCCAAGTGGGCAGCAATCCAGACGCTGTGTAAATCAGTTTCCGAGCATCTGGTCGGTAGTAAACGGATTAGGCAGAGTTATTGCCCGTCGTAACCAGTCAGCGGCAATCACCGCGCAGATGCGTACATGTTTCATAACTTTGACACGATTTCTCTGGTAACTTGAGTTGATGGGATCAAATTCACATAGTAGTATGTCAATATTCATCTACATTTGTTATATATAAAGATTTTATACTTAATTTATTTTACATTTACTAATTTAAATTAATGTGCATTAAGTCTAAATGCACTGATCGCTCGTGATGCAGGATTTTGATGATCACGTATTTGAACTAACGAGAGCAGTAATTCTGTAAGTTGATAAAACTTTTCCATTGAATGAGGTGCTCTCAAAATGAGAACGTTCTCCTTATAAAAAATATTGTAATGATTTCTCCGAATTTGAAGCATTCGCATGCATGTTTGTGTGAGTGTAGTACAAGTAATGTCATTTTTTCGTTGATCTCCTTTTGGAGTTCACGAATATAGAAACGGACAGAAAAGAGAAAATTTATTTTAAATCGAACGTAGTTAAATATAAAAAATCAACTTGATTGATGTATAAATACAAATTATTGATCCTATGTATGATTTGTTAGAAAAGGGTAATTATTGTAAACCACGAAAGTAACACTAGTGTCCAATAATATTTTCACCGATTGTACATTTTAAGAGTTAATACCGTAAGAATAAACAAAGTGAAAATGATACATTGATGGTTTAATTAATCCAACATTGTTGAATACTTTGGGAGCGTAAACCTAGTGGTACTCGTAATACAAAGCAATGTTTTTACATTTACTGCCTGCCCAGGCAGAACAATTGGGAGAAGCAATATGAGGAATTAATTTTCGAAGAAATAATGCGCTTTTGAATCATCTTTTACAAGAATTACACATACTTAATTCCAGGTTTGTTCCGAATGCTGTTGGGGTGGAATTTTTTAAACCGGGCTGGAAATTCATCCGTTGACTGACCACCACAGGCCGTATTTACATGCTTTAAAAATACATTAAATATGTAAACATTTATTCAGTAAAAGCCTCGAAAATATTCTGCATATGCCATATTGAGTTTATAAACCGTCGTACCGTAAAAAGGGAAGTCCCTAACTGTTTCACATTCCATTTCCCTCATATTTGCGAGGATACCCCACTGTGATGTGTTTGTTTGGAAGCACCACAATCGCGTGCAAGAGTTCATCGGCGATACCAACTTTCAATATTGAGCTGACAACACGTGTTACTTGAAACGATATTTATTTCCCAAATCAATATCTTACGTACATGAGATTCAGAAAATCATTATTAGCTACAATGAACCACGAAAGTACACACATAACAAAATAGAAAATAAAATGTATGGATTAAAATAATTAAAAGTAAATATATGTATAAATAAACTTTTGAAAATGTGCATAATAATTTACAATGGAACACAAACATGAGGTTCATTAAGAAATCCAACAAATATGCGTTATATGCACCATAAAACATAATCAACTGATTTTTTTAGATCGCTTTTTAACCTTTGGGCCATGTGGCGACCACTGTGACCGTTTACATTGGAGTAACTGTAGGAGATCTAACTTACATGTCTGCTATGGAAGGGAATTTATTTTGACTAGGGTCTTCTTTATTTATGGATTTAACTGACACAACAAAGCCAAAAAATAAACAGAAATGTCATCAAATCTTTTATTATCTGATTGGATATACTAAAAAATAGTACATTTATTAATGAAAACTTGACTAACTTATTTTTCATACTTGATCTCTTCAGTCTGAAGTACGTTCATTTTTATAGATATCTAAAAATGATTAGTGTTTGTTATTATTGTACATTCTTCATTTAGAAATAAAATATCGACCACGCAAAAACATCGATAAACCGATAAATCAATAAACCGATATTGGAAACATGGATGTGGCATACCTACTGTAGAAGCGCGCGTGGCCGGAGTGAACATTCGAGAGCTGACGAGGGGGTGTGCGCGGTGTTTCAGATGTGGACGACGACTGCTTCCCCTGCGTGCGGCTGGACAGCGCGACGAGCCGGCTGTGCGGCGACCCTTCGTCGTCTGTGAAGGAGGAGCCCTTGAGCGAGCCCGCGTCCCCGACCTCCAGCTCAGAGCCGGCCAGCCCCGCGTCGCCGCCGCCCGCCGCCACCGCCAGCGCCGCCATCGCAGCCACCGCCTTCACCACCGCAGACGCCAAGGTACCGCGCTCGCGACGAGCCTACGGACTCGGAGTGGAGAGTGTACGGAATGGAAACTTGACTGCATGCCCTCGCCAGATTTATGCTATGGCCGCCATGTTGAAACCGAGTAAACTGCTGGACCGCCGTAGTTGTATTGTTGTGATTGTTTGGCGGTGTGAGTTTCGCAGTTTTTAGTCTGAAAAAATTGTATGTAGTAACCCGTTGTTGCTCATAGTTAAGTTTGGTTCTTTGTGTGTATTCACTTTGTTATATTTTATTATTTACGACTGTTGGTAGGAAGAAAAGTTGCTGTCTGTGTATTTATTATTTTCTATCCATTAGAACCTTTTTCCACTCATTGAAGTGTTTTCTTCCCCTCAGGCGTAGTGGGTGTCAATATTTAAAATATTGTTTGTTCTAAGAAAACATTTTTCTTTAAGCTTCAATAGTGAAGCAAGTTTCATGGAGATAGAGTAGTTTGTTTCTATTCCTTAAGTATCAATCTTTAAGTATCAAGATTATTCTGAGTCAATATTGGCGGCCGGCTCAACTTCGCTGCCTCTCGAAAATCAAGAGACCCAACGTCAAGTTTCCTTCCTGTGTACGTTCTATCATGTGGTACGGCAGTCTCTGGGCGTGGTATTCAAATTCTTCATTTTTTATTAGACAAACATTCTGTAAACTTCATTAAATAGTCTGATGTTTTAATGTCTTTCGAACGCTACCTTGTTACCAAGCAATCTCCATCTCCAAGTGCCTTACAATTATTGTTAGCACCATCATATTGTCGATTCGTTACTAATGTCTGATCTTATTCTTTTCCGCTTTCTTCTATTATTGACCTCTACATTACTGTCCTACTAGATTTGTGAATTCTCCCATTTCCAAACCGCGTAAATCACAAACACTGCCATTTACTGCTTAATATCTATTCCTTGTTCCTGAGAGCCAACCCAGCCTGACGCAGAGATTAGCCGATAGCCACGCACTACGTGCCGGACGCCAGTGGCGGCCACGTGTCTGCATTTCTGAACAAATCGGGATCGTAAGAAGCGCCTGGAGAGTAATCCGTGGCGCAGGCGTTCACGCATAGGCGATGCGGCGGGAGCGGATGGGATGGTGGATATCCCTTCCCTTCCATTCCATTCCATTCCGGTTCCAGCGCCCGGCGGCCGCATCGCGCTCGTCGCCTGTCAGCTCGGCCCCGTTACGCGCCGTATGGCCCGGCCCTGCCCTGCCTCAGGCCGGTGCGCCGTGCCTCTGAGCGCGCTCCCGCTGCTTCCAGCTTCTCGCGATTGGTGATACGATTGTAGGCTTCTTTTCTTGTCGACGCTTCTGCTTTGACGTTTCGTCTGTTTATTTATTCGAAAAAATATGCGTGACCTCACAGGATTAAATGGTTATCACTGGATGTTGACTGGCAGCTTGTTCAGATCTAGGCGGGAAATTTTCGGACGAAGAAATACACTCTTAATATGTATGTATATGTGCATTTATTTGGTATGGTGTGATATTTATTTGGTAAGGTATGTACGTATGTATGTAGGTAGGTATTTTAGGGTCAGATAAATCTAACTTTTGCCAGCTAGGGTAGATATGTGGCGAGCTTGACGTATTTCATCACCGTAGCCAGCTTACTTGACCTGCCTAAGCTTTTTCATTCGTCACAGCTATAGAAACTGAGATTATTTATATTAAAAGGCTACATTTTCATTTTTGCACCGTCTGGAAATTGAACCCGAGACCGACTCACAGAAAGCTAGCATGAGCCACCCGAAGGGCTACATTCTTAATATATTTAATCATATTTAAGTGCAGGATCACTAGAGTCTACATATAGGCATAAACAAAATGTACACAATATTCCACTTCACACTGAAACACACTGTTCTTTACACTTACTGAATCTTGTAACCTAGCCATATTCAGTCATGGTTCTTTTACGACTTTAACCACATTTTATCATTAACATTTACATCTTGGCTTCAAATAAAGCCGTTGTATTGTTCGCCATGAAGAAGCGTCATTTATATATTCTAGAGGCTTTGCGGGCAACTTTCCACGTTCGCGTCTTTGTGAGCACCCTCTTGTTCAACTGCTAATTATCTCGGTCGTAACGACGAGCATCGGCTTCACCTACGGCCTGATCGCGCTTCAGCTTCAGCGACTGGAGCGTTTCTGGCAACTGCTCGACTGCTTCCTACGGCGGTTACGATTTAACTCACTGCGGCGGTCGCCGCTGCGGGACGGATTCTCACAGTATCGAAGGAAATAACTCTGGAGGCACGCTATTTACTGTGCTATTATTATTTCCCATTGCCACTGCCGTCGCCACTACTGGCATCTCCATCATGGATCTAAGCATTACCATCTCTACAACCGACAATCTCCATCATCACTGCCCCTCCTAACTCTAAGGCCCCGGTCAGTACAAGCACCCGACTAGTAACTCGGCAAGTGTGGTAGTGGGAATAATGGGAGAGGAAGGAACAAGGACAAGGAAAGAAAGATCGCGCACGGTCCTTAGTACACTGTTAGTGTACTGCTCCAGCTGGTATTGATCGGAGAAAGCACGTAAACCTAAAGATCATAGCAGTGTGCTGCCAGACGTTTACTCCTACGGTCGGCTGCCAGAAGTATTACCTCATGTCGAAAATCCGCCACTATCGGGACACAAACCCTAGGACCTCCTGGTCAGAATCACTGCAGTGGAAACAGTTGTTGGTGTGAGCTAAGTCATCCGGAAGAATATTGATCAAATGTAAAAATCAAATTGCCAATTGCTCATCGTAATACTTCATTACAATGCCTATTGATTCTGCTCTTATCACGGAAATAATTTAGTGATGTTCAACTTATTGGTACTGGTGAGTCATTTTTGTTCCTTCGGTATAACTATGCTTATTTGCAGACTGTTTTTTTTTTTTTCGAAACGCGACGACGCTGGTTAGAAAAGTTCTGTACCCCTCCACAACAGAGGGCACGCTTACTTTCTCTCGTTTAAGCTGGCATCCGATTTTCGATCTTGCTATGTAGGATGGAGTGTGGACCTCACGCATTTCCGCCAGCTTTTCTTCGAGTGTCCCTTTTATTCTTACGAGTATTAATTTAATGATTTCCTCATTGTCGTTCATTAGTTCCTACTCAATTTAATTTATCAGTATTCATCTCCTCTCAAATAATATCTCGCCGCCCCCTAGCCGTCATATTTTACTTGATTTAAATGGAGAGCAATAAATTGGAAATAAAGTCTGCGCAGTACTCAGGACTTGATATGAACGTCGTAAAAATCACAGTAAAGGAGGCACTTTTTAATGGTAAAATTTTACGTTCTCTTTGCGGTGCTTTTAGACCTTTCCAACTGCTCTCTCTGTTTCCTCCGCATCCCCTCCTCCCTCTCCGCCCCTGCAATTTCCTGCGCCTTCCCCCTGCGCCGCCAGCGCCCGCTGCCGGTCCGGTCCCTCGGCCACCTCCGGCGCCCGGAAGCGGAGCGCCACGCGGGCAGCGGAGGCGCCACGAGTCCATCGCGGGAGAGGTCGATCGCGGCGGTCGAGGCGCCACCGCCGCGGAGAAATGGCCCCGCGCGCTGCTCCACTTTTCACGCGACGGCGCTCCTCCGCCGCCGCAGCCTTCCCTCGGAACAACCCCCTTCCGACGCCTGCTACGGCGGCAGCCACCGCCGCGCATCCTCAGTGCCACCGCCGTAGCCACAACCTCTACCTCCATCGCCACCACTACAAGTACCACTCCTACTATCACCGCCACTATCCCATCGCTACTTCCATCTCCACTATCATCAACAATACTGTCACTACCACCACTACCACAATCACTATCACCATTACTACTGCCACCATTATCTCTACTACCACCATTATCTCCAATACTGCCATCACCATCTCTACTACAATCATCATCGCCTCATCTACAGCCACCATCTACTGTCGCAACCACCATCACCACCACCTCCACCGCTGCCACCACCGTCCCCGCCGAAGTATCGCCGCCTGCCAAGCGCTTTTGTGGCTCGCCGTGCACCGTTTGGCGCCCGGATTTGCTTTCCGCTCCTGCGCGAACGGGTGGGCTGCTGCGGCCATTCTGCCTGGACGCCCTCCGAGGGAATTCGGAACCACGCCCCAGGGGGCAAGAAACTGTAATGAATACACCTCATTTCAGTAAACAACAGACATATTATTTTACTCAAATAACTGTTATATATCTATTGTTAACTTTTCAACATACATTACAAATATTTTAGTGTCTTCACTTATAACTACAAATAACACACAGGAGTTTAAAGGTAGTCTCGGCTGGGCCGTGCCCCGCTGCCCGTGGTGTCTGAGCGGGAGAGGACCTGCCAGCCGACGCCGGCGACGGACCTCACGTTTTGATGAGGTTGGAACACCGTCACTTCCCGGTATATAACATACTCTAGAAGGGACTAATAGCCGACGCGGACGGACGCGCACGAAAACAGTAAAAATAAGCAAGTAAGCATGTGTGTGCAGTTCCAGCGCAGCTCTGGTACGTCTCGGGCGATCTCAACCAAACTTAGCGTATTTGTGACGGGCGGAGAGGGTGAGGCTTTCTAGTGGATGATTGTGGTAAATACCCCGGCAACATCTGGTCGATAAACTTCGAAAGTCGTTTATATTTTCAACAAAATATCCCGATTGTCTTTGAAACGAAAAAATAACTGCTTTCCATTTTGAAACAAATCTTGCATTGTTTACCTCTGAATTCTAGTAGATTCGAAAATACCACTCAATTTCTTATTCGTTTAATCGAACGATTAAACTATAAATGGAAATTAGAGTATTATGTTTTGCGCATAAATGCCATTTCTTGAATGCATAATGCTGCTCAATATTCAAGGTATTCTGCTATGATAAAAGATTATTTATGCGAAAAAAATATGAAAGTATGATTCTGAATAATTCAGAGTAAAAAAATAAAGTCACGTTACAATTAATGAAAATGGAACACGAAATAGAATAAACGTGAGAATATCATGAAAACATTTGTGATTTGGTAAAACAGCGTATCGGACAGTTTTACCCAAGTTCGCGGGTTCAATACTAACTGAAGCTGGGCGAAAACATTCTTCATACTCTTTCCTTCGGAGAGGAATTAAAGCCTGCTGTCTCAAGTTGTATTTACTGCTTGTAAAAGATCCTCAATCCTAAAAGAAGCTTCTGATCAACATTCAAATCCGCACGTTTCGTCGCCCTAGTGATACCTCCTTCCTCTGCCAGAGGGTGAAAGGAGCGTAGCGGAGTTTGCGATGACCTAGCCCTCGCCACGGAAACTACGGTGTAATTGAATTGCATTGAAAACAGGCCAAATATATAGTCTTCACAGAATAAACGCTAAGGCAAAAATGATAGTTTCGAATGTCATGAATGTTAGCACGGTTTCAACTACACTACGGGGAGAGGTTGCTCATGGCATCAACTAATGACACTGCAGTGCCTTTGAACGGGAGGTTCTGCTAAGTTCGAATCTCGACTGTGGCAGGATTTTCGACACTACCTAGATAGCTAGGTGGAGTTCAGTAGTTGTCAGAAGGATAATTCTAGCGGCGGGCTGCTCTGATTGGTAGTTTCCGTGGTTTCTCAGGCGAACACCGGAGCAGTACGGGCCACGTACCGCGCGCGATCGTTCCTTTCTCTTCCTTGTCCTATCCTCACTTACATGTACTACACAACATACATGCCGGGAGATCAGACAGGGGCTAAGAGCTGTCCCGACTGGGGTGTGCCCAGCTGATGGGAGATACCTGGTTTGGAAATCACCACTTACCGACAGCTAGGTCGGCGTTGGTTTGTCACCTTCTAGTGGAGGAAGATCACCGCTACATTCCCTGGAAGACCATGAATTACACCTACGGGACTAATTAAAAGTTGACGCGCACGGAATCAACTAATCAATTAATCCAACTACTCTTTTATGATTCTTCAAGGAGCCGGGATTCTAAAAGCCATATTACTCCCTCAATGTCTCCCGTTCTCTGGACTATTCAGGCACGTAAATCCTCCAGTAAGCAGAGGATATTTTTAAGCAGCTGCCCAGACGGGAACCACCCCGTGTCCCACGCACTATCTCACTCCCTTTCAACTTCGTGCTTTTCTTCCTCGAGATGAATAGCGTGCTGTATATCTTTGGCGGCCGGACTGTAAATCCACAATTTACAAGTCAAAGCTGGCCATGACTCCGAGTAAAAAAGGATCTACTGTTCTTAGCGCGGGTCACGGCGAACATAATAGTGAAGGTGGGTGTGAGCTTCGGGGGAGGGGGGAAGAAGCATGCTTGAGGCTACTAGGTGCCTCATTCGGGCTCTCGTGGAGGAATTTCGTTGAGTGAGGGGATGTGTTCTGTGATGCGCAATGCGTATGCAGGAGTGGATCAAGGAAACGGCTTTATTATTAGGGCATTTTTCTTCTCAAAGGCGTTTCTTAAAAAACGTAATACATATTTTGTGCCAAGGACTTTATTCAACGAAATATTCCTTGTTTTTGTCATTCTGAAAACTTAAGAATTTCGTTTGTGTAGAAAACGGTTATTTTAAAGGCAAAATATACATCTACACTCGTTGACTGCTTCAAAGTAATGAAACCATTAATCGTCTGTTAAATTCAGGAAGTCATGTTGTCTCTCTGTCCCATGTATATTTCATCACAGTGAAGCTTACAGCCCAGCATTTGCAAATTTCCAGAGTTCAAATATTTGCGAGACCTTTATCTGAGCTTTCTCTTTCGACAGTGGGCTGCACTTTTTGCAATGGTAGGAAGTGTTTGTAAAAAGGTACTCTGAAAATGCCATTTTCAAAATGGAAATTATTTGTTTGCTTCGTTGAAGTATTGATGATGGCGTTATCTTGCTATCGTTTTCGACTGAAATCGTCATATGAGATCGTTTTACATCATCAGACACCAAACTTTAATTTTTTCAACTTAAATAGTTCTTATATTTCCTTCAGAGAATCGTGGAAAACGGTACAAGTGATTTCAATAGGTTATTCGAATCTTGTGGCAGAAACCGTTTCGTATATGTATTCGTTTTTCGGAACATCTGCCATTCTACCAACAAAGATCTTGATTTTTTAGTTTAACTCTAATCACGTAAACAGTGCAATAATCTTTCAGCTATCTTCTACATTTGGCCGTCTTCAAGTAGCAACATCGTACTAATATGTAATACTCAGATTTGAATTTGGCGAAGCAATTTCATAAACAAATTTTCCATCTTCCCAGACGCATTCTTCGCGTAGTATTCCAGGAGTTGCATGTTGGTATTTCCGAATCGCAAGTCGTAAGTTACAAGGTGCAAGTCACAAGACAGAAGTTGCGAATTGCAAGTTAGGTATTGATAGTTACGAGCCCTCGTCCACATGAGAGGCTGTTGCGGTCGCTTCTCCCCCTTGAAATACGGCCGTATGTAAATTGAGAACCAAATAATCCCTTCATCTTCTTTCGCGAAGCTCACTTTCAAATTCTACTTGTAAATTGAGAACCAAACCAACCCAGGCAAGGAAAAGGACCCATTGAGCACTAAGCGCGTTAAGGGGACCACCGCCGCCACGCTGCTGACCAGCTTTTCCTTGTGCATTATTGAAAATCTTCCAGACTCGCTCCTATATCAAAATGAAAAGTAAAGGAATAATCCAAATTTTACGTTCACCATTGTAGAATATTTGTAGAGAAAAGGGAAGAATATAAAAATGGCAAGATAGGCAGAAGTAATTCAACCAAAGAATGATTCAATTGGATGAAAACGATCTTAAACCAAACTACATTTCGAAAGAAACTGTCAGTCCTAAGTCTGTAAAATTGGGAAGGATGAAAATGGCACGTTTTAAAAACAATGGCTATGATTTTTTTTCTGCAAGGGGAAGTTTCGAAACACTTTTACCTGCAAAGGGAAGAGGTAGTCGGTCCCCTATTTACGTGTGCCCTTCTGTGCGTCGGTCTCCAATTTACATATGGGTTAAACTCTTTATTTTCCTTCTGGTCCCCAATTTACATACGCCGTGAAATGCGAATTGGGAGGAGCACGGCGGCGGGCAGAGGCTGTTACGGCATGCATCGCCCGTTCGCGTGTTGCCTGGCCCCACGCCGCCTTCGCCCGCCCGCGAATCCTCTTCGTCTGCTGGCGGGCAATAGCGCCGCGGCCTCTGCGATCACTTTCACTTCGCGGGGCTCTCAGGCCTTTGACCTCGCCCACAGCTCGCATTTCAGCATTTTCACCCTCTCTTTGACGGCCTGTAAAACGGTTGAGTGTCAAAAAAATTGGATGGTTGTCGTAGTACAACGTTACAGGACCACGCAGGAAAACATTCATTTGTCTGCAATGTGTAATCCCGCAGACACCATACATTCTACAATTTTGAAATGTATTAACATGTTTATATATTTAGCTGCTGTTAATCAATCAATTATTCCTAATTTTATGTGAGGTTCAGGCCATCAGGCCCGCTCTTTCGCGTGACCACGCAAATTTCGCTATGCTCTTTTCACCAAAATGTTGTCACATGGTTCTTATTAGAGAAAAAAGTTTTAGAGCTCGTTGTTACTTGATGAATCAAAGGCCGCACATCGGGTCTCCTATCCGACTATTCCGAACTTTTCAATTATCGTGATTGTTTTTCGATATCTAGGTAAATAAAAAAAAGGTTTAGTGAATTAACGCATGTCACGGTGGTTCTTTTGGTCTCCTTCCATCCTCTCAGGATGGGAAAGTACTTGCATTAATACACCACGATCCTTGCGATCATTCAGTTGTGTCACCTGATATCTCTCTCTCTTTCTCTCTCTCTCTCTCTCTTTCTCTCTCTCTTTCTCTCTCTTTATCTCTCTGTCTCACCTCCCGCTGACATTTCTTTTTATTTGCTCTCCAGATGTCACAGAGGTGAAGTTCACATTTCTCGAGTCTTAAAGAAGATGTTTTCTCTGCGTCTTTGCACTGTTTAATATTTTCAAACAATAATTGTGGGTATGTTTTTACATTTTCGATATTACTAAGATATTTTGATTTCGGAGGTACTTTAAGTTTATACAAACTTATACATATTTATAAAATCCTCTGTGACATTTTCGAAATTTTCTGGTAAACTGCAATTTTTCTTTCATTTTTTACTTGACAAGAAGAAAGTGCATTTACAAATACGGTACAATTCCGATTTTCGATGAGTCCTATCAAATGAGGAAAGTTGTAAAATTGCAGATTCATTTTCGAACCTGACCTAATAACCTCCAATTTTAAAGCCAGAGATGTCTTTCTCAATGCGATTCCTCTCTCAATTTTAGATCTTGAACTGAAATCGTGCACTACTTTTTCAAAAAATATTAGTAGTACCTATTGAGTAATAGCTCTAAGAGAGGTAGAGTTTCGTTGTGAGCACGGGTTCTTGCGTCGCTCCCGCCCGCGCACGGGGCTTGCGAGGTGCCCTGCGTGCGGCCCCAAGGCCTCCGCGCGGGGCGGGCGACGGTGCGGGGTGTCGCGGAGGCTGATGCGCGCGTGCGCGTGTGCGTGCGCAGGTGTGCGGGCAGCAGAGCGTGCTGAAGCAGCCGGCGCTGCTGCTGGCGACGCGAGGCGGCTCCCTGCTGACGCCCACGCGCGTCGTCATCCCCAAACTCAGCATCAAGCTGGAGGGCTCCGCCGCCGCCGCCGCAGGTAAGCACTCCGCCCGTCACCTCTACCGCTACTACTCATCTCCCCCCCATAACCACCTTCACCATCACCTCTTCCTCCACCACCATCGCCCCAAAAAAACCGCCCTTACCACCACCAGCACTAGCACCACCAGCACCAGCACCACCAGCACCACCATAACCTCTCACCACCTGCATCAACATCCTGTCTTCGACCATCACCAGCATTACCACCTCGACCATCAGCTCTTCCATCACCACCATCACCACCACTACCACTACTATCCGTACCACCATCACCCATACAACTAGCACTGCTCTGCACACGCCGCGCGCACACACACACACCTCCATTACTACACCACTACCCACATCAACTTCACCACACACGTAGGTACCAACACCACCACCACCCTAGCCACCGCCTATCTCAGCACAACCACCATCGTCACTGCCCCACCGCACATACCCCACATACCCCACCGCATCCCACGAACGTCACCGCTTCCCCACACCCCTACTACCCTACACTCGCGCTCACCGCCACTCTTTCCACACCGCAGCCGCAAACCACGTTACCAATAATAATTACCCACAACACAATGGAACCGAGATAACCACCCCCTTGCCTCCACACCCACGTCACCCACTCCGATGCCAGAATAACCCAAAGCCTGCCTAGCATAATGAAAATTGAATTAAAATGAATAAAAAAGTAATGCGTAAGTAAAATAATAAAAAATAAATTGCTCTTTGTTTTCATCGAATATGTCCTTTATATTCTATTTATTTCCACTCACAGAAAATAAAATATGGTCATTATACATTGTTCTTCAAAAGTGTAAATTTGTCTTCCTATCTTCTTCTTCCCTTTTATCTTCTCTTTATTGCCTTTAATTTTCAAAATATCTTATTAAACTAAATGTTTTCTTGTAAGCATTCCGTTTCAACCATTTTGTGTTTCTGGAGACTTCCAGAAACGTTCCTTTCCTTTTGCTCAAACCCTCGAGGACACCGAGAGAGCCGACGTACAGGCGAAGCCCTTTCTCGCGAGCAGCGATTAGAGATCGGGCGGTGGACTCTTCCCATGCAGCCCCGCCGGCGGCGCTGACGTCACGAGGGAGGCCGCAGCCTCCCGCGCCGCCCGCCCCGCCCGCTCCGCCCGCCCCGCCCGCTCCCAGGCCGCGCTATTATTAGTCTTCCAAACGGAAGGATGCGCGCGAAGGTGATCTTGAGGTTCTTGACCACGGTCACACGGGCAGCGGGTCCGGGGCCCCGGCCAGCTGTGGAGGCCGGCGTTTTTCTCCCATAATCCGCTGATGTGCCGTAACGAAATGAAAACAGCTGGCAAAATCCAGTTACTTTAAGATAAAACAATCAATATTCCCGTTGCACTAAGTTAAATACGTGGTGGGAATTGCGGTACTTTTATACGTTATATAATGGGTTAAAATGAAATACATGTACGAGTATGTTCGATTTTTTCCGTTAAATTATATTTATGGCGTACTTGCCAACGGAAATCATACTCGGTCTTTTAGATAACCATGCCTAATAAGTATCAGCATTCTGGGCATGGTATGCATTCCCTAGTGCCTGGCGACGATGTTATTTGACGTTAGAAAAGAACAGTGCGCTGACGAACTTATTTAATTGTTTGTTTGTTCTGCATTATTCCATAGGAATACTTCGAGCTCCGATTACCCGTCGGTTTTATAGTCTCACTTCGTCTCCCTGTTCGCGCATTCACACTGTGTTAAAACAAAATTCTCAGAGAGAAAACTACTGCTGGAAAGTTTAATCTAGTCTTTTCTCATATTTTTGTCGTCATCCGCGTATTTCTGATTCGCATTTAATTACTCTGAACTTCTCTTTTCTCATTAATATGTACTCTTTTTGTTTCCCTCGTTAATATGCTTTGACATATCGAATCTCGTGGAAAATGGAAGGTTAGTGGAATGCAACCAGTTTTTTAGACACGACAAACCGCGGTAAAAACGATTATAGTATCAGATTCCTCATAATTTCTTTGTTCCTTCTGAGTGACTTCATATGTATGAAAAAATATGTAGCATTTTGGAAAAAGAAAAGAACACAATTTTTACAACTTACATTGGCCACTTCAACATGTGTTTCATTGCGGTAGATAATGCAAGTTGATGCAGATTTTCTCAAGTTTTTTTCTCTTTTCTCATTCCATCACTTCCCCATCTTCATGTTAATTGTTCACCTCATCTTTCATAATTAGTCGTGATATCTCAACGCACAAAGTCATCTATCGTGAGAACGGTGAATGCGAACGAAGCCGTGATGAGAACTACAGAACAAATAATTGGGTTTCGGATTTATGTATTATTAGTTTGAAATTTTTTGATTCTCAACCTCGGTGACGATCTGGGATCGAACGGTGACCACACTGCTCTTCTCAAGGATTACCCATTGCAATTTGGTAGAAGATAGAGTTGATTTTATCAGGAAACAAAATCATTTAACAACTATATTATTCATTTCTTTTAAATAGGGATTAATCCAACATTATTTATCAAAATCTCTCGATCTTTTTATTTTTCCTACAACTACAAAAATTAAGATAGAGATTTTTCCTTCAAATAAAATTTGTTCTTCATCTCTTTCATTGAGGTTATGCAATTTTTTTTGAAAATTTTCGTAGTTTTTGCGCAATATAGCGTGCAATATGTGTAATGTTTAATGAATAACAAAAACAATATTTTCTCAAAAATGGCTCCAATTTTTTCTTTAAACTTTTGGTAGAGATAGTGCTAAATGTACTCTATAAGATGATATAAACGCCATATTGCTCTATTCTTTTATTTTTTTAAATTACAAAAATGTAATTTTTTTGAGTTGCCTCTCATGTCGTTAACATTTATACTAGCGGCAATTTGTTCACATTATTGTATTTATGAGTGTATGTGCTTTAAATAAAGTCTGATAAAGTTTTTCGAAAACTCAACCGATTTCTGTCAAAACTAGCCAAAAACTCCGCACTTTCAGAAACGCTCCTAAGCCATTTTCTCTAAAACGGCTCCAATTTTTTTCTTCAAACTTTTCGAACGTATAATGGTACTTGCACTCTTTAATATGACGTAAATTTAGTTTCGGCGTATTTTCTTGTTTTTCAAAAATTACACAAATGTACGTTTTTTGAAAGATCTCTCACGCCGTTGATATGCACATTTTCAGGAATTTGTAAACACTATTATATTTGTGAGTTAAATTTCTTTAAATAACTTCAAATGAAATTTTTTGAAAACTCAAAACTTTTCTGTGAAAAGACATTAAAATTTCGATTTTACAGTGGCGCTTAAACGCAAGTTTTTTAAGAACATATCAAAATGTTTCAAAGAAAAATGTCATTTAGGATGAGGTTTTACTGTTCTTTATCATTGTTAAAATAATATTTCCACTCTACGATTAGGAAACCGAAAAATTAAAAAAAATGTCTAAAACATGTACTTTGGGCTGCGATAGATGGCAGCAAGCAAGAATATGTGCCAAGTTCGAATAGCTAACAGAGACCGAAGGAAATAGAAAACTAATACTGGAAAGTCTGTGCCATTGTGTAGCACCACTAGTTCATTATCATCAATGCCCTTTAAGAACGGAAGTCAAACCAGTTCAATTTTAATTCCATTTTCACTAAGGATAAAGAGATGATCTTGAATGTTTTGGATCAGTGAATTGGTTGAGTATTTTCTATGGCTTTAAGTGAGGAAAAGAAGTCAGCAGAGATGGCAGAAGGCGACATGTCAGCATCGTGAGAACTAATTTCAATAGATTTCAGGATTACCCAAGCTTTACAGGAAAATATGGAAAAGTAATCTGGTAATCGGTTAGATTAGTCTCCGGAGGATGTAGTACTGGCAAAGGCAAACCTGATCTTCCATTTAGTTTTGAGCCATTAGTATAGAATTTTCGGTGGTTATTATATTTAGCATATTAGCTGTTAATGACCGAAGAATTGATCCGGGAGTTGTAGTTGTGTGAGGTAGATTATTTGTCTCGAGTTTTTCGTTTTTTTATTTCATTATTATATTCAAATAATCGTTTTCTCTCACAGATGTCAAATACTCGAGACGTCATAAGAACTTTGTTTCGCAAAATTAAGTTTGATTCTCTTATAAATTTACGATGCTGTTAAACAAACAAAAATATCGTATGCAACTAGTTTGTAATGTAGCTTTATTGCATTCGTACAAATTTGAAAACTCGCTTCTCACTTCGCTCGTTTTCAAAAATCTACTGATGCAATAAAGCTTAACGTTATAAACTAATTGCATAAAGTTCGAATTTGTAATGTTCCAGGTTTATTGTGTACTTTTGCTGTTTCAATTTACTTGTTGCTGTTAGTCATGATCATTTTCGCGGAACCCTAGTTTTCACGGTTGCCTGTGGATGAAAGCTTGGGTAGGTATGTCCGTATTTAGCAGGTTATGTACGTATATTTAGTGATGTCCTGGCGTTTGTATTTATTTTCCAAAATGAGCATTTTGGGGGGGGGGTTATTTAAGGTCGCTTCAACTTCTAGGTCATTAGCGACCACTATTGCTTGTAACGGTATGGTAACTGTTAGGATGACACGATATGATGATAGGGGTAAAAGGAGGAACACAATACAACCATGCCCGAGGCGGGACTCGGACCCGCGATCCTTCGGTCCGAGATCACTACGGCACTACAGCCTTAGAGATCTCGGCCACCGGATCGGCATCAGCAAATTCTTCGAATTTTCGTGTTATGAATAGTGATCTTTTCAAGCACCGTAAACGATTTTTTTCCGAACATTTACTGTCTTTTCTGCAAATTTTTTGACATTAAGTTAGTGTACCGTGTGTCAACGTTTCAAAGTGGTTCTTACCAAGTTAAAAATCGATAGTTAAAATTTCTGTTTCTATTTGTTCTGATTTGTCACTTTCCTTATCTACTTGTGGTAATACGTGAATGGACCTTTCTACAATAATTTTAGATTTCACAATTAGACTGGTAGACATGAATAGGAAGAAACAAGTCACAACTTCCGACGAAACAGCACGAAAAAAAGTCAATTTCAGCAGAGTTTATGCATTAACGAAACAGAGTTTTATGTTCCTTCTATGAAAAAAGAAAAGTTGGAGGCGAAATATAAAAACTTCAAAAACGGTCGCACTGCTGAGGAAGCAGAGTGTTTAGTTTGCAAATCCAGAACGTACGTATCAGTTACTAGCCCTTGTTTTAATATGTCCTGCATGCTAATCTTATTTGTCCTTCTTCCCACCAATTCCCGTGTGGTAACCCTGAGGTTGGGGCTAGGATCGGCCCCGACCGTGGAGCGCGCGCGTGCGGCCCGTGCTGACCCGGCGCTGACAGCGCGCCGCCTGCTGCCCACAGGGTTCGCGCTCCCGCCCACGCCGCCGTCGTCGGCGGGCAGCGACACTGAGGGGAACACGTCGCCGCCGCACCAGTCCGTCAGCGCCGCCGCCGCCTCCGCCGCCGCCGCCGCCTCCGCGCCCCGCCTGCCCGGCCGCCCGCCCGCCGCCACCCGCATCTACCTGCCCGCCGCTGGCACCGCCACCGTCTCTTCCGGCCGCCAGCCCATCCACACGCCCCTCATCAGCTGCCAGCCGGTGAGTGCACGCACGCACGCACGCACACGCTCGCGGCAGGCGGGCGCCCGCGAAGAGCGAGGCGGAAATTTAGCCAATGCACTGGCTTATGGTAGTGTTGGTGATGAAGGTGTCATTGTTAATAATTATATTAGTGATAACTTTTGAATTATGTGAATTTGAAGATTTTTGTTAAAAGTTTAACATTAACATTTCATAAATTCAAAAGTGGCTGATCTGATGTTTACTCCGATTCAGGGGGCCTTTACTATAGTAATAATAACAAGAAAATAATAATAATAATAATAATAATAATAATAATAATAATAATAATAATAATAATAATAATAATAATAATAATAATGCCGATCAGATGGCCGAGATCGCTAAGGCAGTAGTGCCGGAGTGGTCTCGGACCAGAAGATCGCGGGTTCGAGTCCCGCCTCGGGCATGGGTGTATTTGTGTGTTTGTGTATGTCTATATGTGTTGTCCTCTCACCCCCATTATCATCATATCATAATTTCATCTCCCATACCCCCAGGGCTAACAACCTTGGGGTTAAAAACCGGATCCAGCTTAAATGCTGGTCCCCCCAAAAGAATTGTCGCAAGCACCTGCCTCCGTGAGAATGAATAAAAACTGGGCCACGGTAAAGGCAGAGTGCTTGCCTGCGTGGTCCTAGTTGGCCGATCAACGAAAAAAAAAAAAAAAAATAATAATAATAATAATAATAATAATAATAATAATAATAATAATAATAATAATAATAATAATAATAATAATATTGCCGGTCCGGATAGCCAAGATCGCTAAGGCAGTAGTTCCGTGATGATCTCGGACGGAAGGATCGTGGAGTTCGAGTCCCGCCGTCGATTCGCCCTTCATTATCGCTCTTCATCATCATTCCATATTCCATACCTCCCAGGACTAGCAACCTTGGGGGAAACAAATCGGATTCAGGCACACACACACACACACACAAAAGAAAGTTGTCAGACTCCAAGACTTGACACATGTTTCTCTGTGTATTTCAACACGCACTGAATCCGAATTTGGAGCCAGAATTGCGCCATCACCCTCCAATTTTTTTTAATCGCGGAAAACCTCGGTTGTTGCAAAGCGGTCGGCAAATTGTAAATTTGAAGGTGGTTTTTTCGATTCAAAAAAACTAGATGGTAATGACGCAATTCTAGCTTCTGATTTGGATTCAGTGCGTTGAAATACAGCAGAGAGAAATATGTGTCAAGTCTTTGGGTCTGACAACTGTTTTTGTGTGTGCCTAAGTAATGCAGCGAAAGTAGCTACTGTATTTTCTATAGTTCGGCGATCTAAGAGAGCTACTAAATAAACTGGTTAGTTCCAAAAGATCAGCTCCGAAATACAAAGCACCAAAAATTAATAATTACTTACATAGGTATCAATCATTATTATCTTGAGGAAGATAATTATGTTGAAATTTAAAGAACCGTGTTACGAACTTTATCATACTTGTTTTTTTATCAACATTCTATTATCTTACTGTTATCGTACTTGTTTTTTAACAATCTTTTTTCACAATAAGGACACATTATTAGGACACTTTTAAAATAAAATATTACACTTACGGTGAATTTAAAGTAGTTATGAAGATTGTGTTATTGCGATGTGATAAGTAAGTAATTGCTCATGTAGCATGCGCCACTTTCCTGCATTGAAATCTCTACTTGAGTAAATAATAATAATAATAATAATAATAATAATAACAGTAATGTCAAATTTTTCTCCAATGATACATCTCTCCCTATATCACTAGTTACAGCTGCTTATCAATGAGGACCCTATAACAGTGATGATAATGATAATAAAATTGACAATAATTACTATTATTAATTCATTAAAATCAATAAAACATTAATATGTGAAGAGTACTGAAGATAAGAAACAGAACTTAACCATAGAATCTGTATGTTTCAGCCATTTGAAATTTGAAAAATATTTTTATCGTAGGTATCTCTTATTACTTTTTCGCACTTAATTAGAAAATAGTATGTGGATGATGATTCATAATTTCTACAGCTATGCCATGAATGCTAGTAGAAACTGTCGCGCAACCATCGAAAAAAACTCATTATTTCCGTACTTTCTTGTGTATTGCGCATATTAGCGTATAGTGCCTCTTCATATTTTGAAGGCGATTGTTAAAGATGTAGTTCTTATGACATGTAAAACACTCCACAAGATTATAATAGAGAAAATGTAATCAATATTTCGATATGCAACTTCAGTGCGCTGATACATGAACGCACCGCGGGTTGCAGCTTGTACTCCTGTTAATTTTTGGACAAGCCGAGGAGAAGGGACCTCGTAAATAGAGAACATCGGATCGTACTTCAAACAAATGAAATGAATTCACAATCATTTTAATCTAGATCACAAAGGATTAAATGCGTGGAATTGAGATCAAGCATTCACATGTTTTAACATGTGTACGAATGTTTCTCATCGGTTCATTACTTCATAATTTGGCAAAAACTTATGCATAGGGGCCAGTTCGCAGTGCACGTGGGGGCCTGCACGCATCATTATACTCGTACGTGCATACAATGCACGTGTAGTAATATTCACTAAACAGGTTTACTAAAAAAATAACTAAACGAGTAGTTGCGTTTCTCGCATATAACTAAATGATGCTGGTCCTATTATGCAGAAACGTGAAAAAGAATATTTTCTTTCTATCCCTTCAACTAGGTAGTGTAAAAACTGGTATTCTCGAGCGGCCACCCATCCAAAGGCTCTGTGCACTCGTACTTCCTTATCCTCGGTAGTGTGACGGACTCAAGCCAAGCAGACTGGTTACGGACGCCATCTGTCGACGTTTGGCTACCGACAGTATTTCTACCAGTAGCTTAGAATACGGCATATAATTATTTAAAAGCTTATATAGTGTGTAATATTAAACACAGAGAAGATTTCTTACAATTCATACGGACTCTACAACCATTCGAATAGGTCAGATTTCTGAGAACGCGCGCGTGAAAGCAGATTTTTGTAAGTTTGACGATATGAAACGTAGATCTCACCGATCGATTTTATCTATGAACCTACGTACCACTGACAATTTTCTTTGTTCATTCATTTACGAGTTTGAATAGTCTGATTTACTGAACGAAACTATATGTTTAGTGAATCTTACTACACGAATAATTGGATTTACTATATAGGCCTAATCACTTAATAAACTTGTTTAGTACGTTGTACTACAACATTTTTCAGAGTGTAAAAATCTACCTGCCCTTTTCTCCCAACGTTCGACGGAGAAAATCACACGTGCCCTCCCAACCTCGTAGTAATCACAAATCACCTCATTTAGCTCGCTCGTTCGAGAGGCGTTGTTGAGTAAGCTGAGTCGCGGCGTTGCGAGGCGTTGCGAGGCGTTGCAAGGCGGTGCTGTGCTTGCAGAAGGGGTCGACGGGCACGCTGCTGCTGACAGAGGAGGAGAAGCGGACGCTGCTGGCCGAGGGCTACCCCATCCCCACGCGACTGCCGCTCACCAAGGCGGAGGAGAAGTCGCTCAAGAAGATCCGGCGCAAGATCAAGAACAAGGTGAGATGCCACTTCTTTCGCCTCTGCTCTGGAACGGTTAGCGTGGACAGATGGACAATTGAGCAGTTGGACGGATGGACGGTCGGGCAGATGGACGGACGGTGAGGGCGAATGGTCGGCGTACGAAGGGACGGAGGATTAGAGGGAAGGAAGGACGGAGGGGCGGACGGACGGATGACTTGTACAAACGAACGTGGTCGTGCGTGATCTTGCCTTCCCATCCATCTCCTCCATAAATAAAATAATGAATGATTGGGGGTACAAATGAATATGATACATACGAAAGTGTATCACTAGATAAAATATGCATCAAGTTAGAATTAATGAATTACTTTCAAATCCGTTTCGACGAAAATCGAAACATAACACTTTATTGTTTTGAGAAGAAAATTCATTTTGACCTACTACCAGTTATTATTAGAGAAAAGACAAATATCAGTTCCTTAAATTAAACTTTTTCCCCATTAGTTCGTTGTTCAAATTACACTAAAGAATTGGGTATGTTCTCTCTACCTGTGTATTTATTAAAACGTTATAAGACCCGCCCTGCTGTTAAATGAGTTTCCAAATGTTTTATAAAATCTATGTCTACAGACGAAAGATAATCACCTATTCAAAGTGTCGAGTAATTTGTTTTGTAAAAATAGTCATAGGAGTATTCTTTGATGCAACTCAACGTTTTCTGTTTCCGACATTTCCGGGAGGTTGGAAGAAAAATGTCAAAATTGAATCACTTTTTTACCTGATTCTAGATACCGTCCTAGTCTAAAACAATACCAAGGTCAGTTTCAGATTCGTTTTTATTTTCGCTTGTTTACAGTGAATGAGCCATTACATTGATTTGCTTGAGTTGACATTAACTAACTGTTAACATTAGCAGTTAACATTAACAGTTGATTGTGATTTTATTAGTGATGATTCACTTTCTGTGCTCTTCTGGTTTTGGTATTTTTTATTAATCTCCATAAGAATAAGTCGTTTCTTTGTAGAAAACTATATTCCTTTCTAAACAGGCGTGTAGAAAAGACGATGAATATTGTGGTTCAATTTTATAATACTTGGATATTCCTGGACGTTTCCTGGATTTGTATCAACTGGGAATGCTAGATCGAAGCAATAATCTCATCGAAGTAGAGTTTTTCTTCATCCACGAAGTGTTTCGGTCCCTGAAAATATATTTCCGAGATCATTCCTTTTGGCATGGATTTCACCGCGTTTTCCTGTTGAGAGTAGAAGGAGCAGGAAGGAAAAATAGATAGGATCTTTGAGAGACGAGTTAGGAGCAAGAGAGGGGAAAGTTCAGAAGTGGAAGAAGCGGAACTGCGGATCTATGAAGCAATGGTTCACAGCATGAGAAAACGAATGATAGCGAAAATATGATAGTGACACGGAAAGAGGAAAAACTGGGCGAACTGTGATGGAATAAAGCGAGGCAAAACCAAAAATGGGTATATTTCTGAAGCAATCTTGTGAACTAAAACGACACCAAATACGTAAATAGACGTACTTTATAATGTGCAGAAAATATATAAAATAGAAAAATTAAAGAACGTAAACTATTTGCTTTATAGTTTAGAGAAAGTCTCAATTGTAAACTAAAAAATAATATTAATATTACTTTGTGGAAAGACATTTTTAGCATCTCTGATAACAATAAAGGGTTGTTTTTTTTATTCTTAAATTCGTTTTTGAGTTAAACTCAGTTAACTTGCCCATGTGGTTTTAGCTTTACATTCATAAAAACCTTTTACATTTTTTTAATATTTCAGATGTTTAATTTTTTCGAACAAATGCGAACTTCTCGAACAAATATTTAGAATTACAGTCGACTCAGGTTATAGTGAACCTCGTTTTTGGTTCACTATTTCAGAGGTTCACCATATGTCATATTGTTCACCATATGTCAAAATAAAATAGTTTCTCCTCGATGTATTTTTTATTTCATGGATTCAGTAAAATATCCTAGAACCGAATTCAAAATTTCGATTTCTTCATTTAGCCTTAATTTTATAAAATTATTCTTTACCGTTTGCTGTGAACAGATTATTATTATTTTTTCCTAGGCTTCTTTAGAGTGTGCTCTCAAATGTGCCTTCTCCACACCTGATTCTACATTTTTTATATTCTAGAGGTATCTAGTGCATCCTTTATACCTAGACTTATTGATTGACTCCTGCTCTGTTGGAACACTTTCTGCATTTGTATCCTCTTTATTATCACACTAGTTTTCTTTTGTTCTGGAAGACACATTTACAGCATTTATGATTCTTAGATGAGAATTCACTGCTTTTATCTTGCCAATCTGCATGAATGAAGTCATCAGGATTAATTATATAATTATTAATTATTACTAATTATATAATTTATATATTATTATTACTTATATAATTATTATTAATTATAAAGTAAATAATAGGATTGCCATAGACGATCTGAAACAATTTCTGCAATGATACGTTCTTTCTTTGCCTTTTGTTCGTCTAAACTCTTCAAAAAGATACCCTCCGCGTGTAAGCTCTATGGGAATTTGCGGTCCTGAATCGAAGCATTTGTTCCATAAGTTGTATTTCTCATGTTCACTGTATCCGAATCATTTATTGTTTGTTTAGTATGTGAATCGGGTCCAGTGACATTGGTTCACTATATCCAGAATCGACTGTGGCGGGTTTTACGTTTCACTTTCTTGTAATAAAGGGAAAACATTAATAGAAAAAATGATGAATTTCATTTTTATTGATCATCTCAAAATATTAAGTTGAAAGTAATTTATTAAATATATATATATATATATATATATATATATATATTCTAACCGAACGAATACTCTCGTAGCCACCCAGTACCTATCTGTACACTCCAGGTGCACCGTAAGCACGTCGATAAGATATTATGCTCGTGAAGCGAGCTTAGAATCTCAGGAAGCAGGATCTTTGGGGTACGAGAAAGGTCTGAACCCTCGACACAATAAAAGTCACACAAATAACACAAACGAGCATATAATTCTCTTAAAATATGGTGGAATGAACTGATGATAATGGAAAACAAATCACACATATAATTACACTTCCAAAAGAATGATTGAATGAACACAAACAAGCAACTTTCTTACAGCCTATTCAGCACGTGAATATTTGATTTCGTTTGGAACTGATTTTCTGGATTAATTACTTTAAACCTAATCACACATAGAATTTACACTTCCAAATGATTGAGTAAACACAACTAAGCAACTTTCTGCAGCTTATTCAACACATGAAACACTTAGTTTCGTTTATAACTCACTTTCTGAATTAATTACTTTAAACCTAATCACACATAGAATTTACACTTCCAAATGATTGAGTAAACACAACTAAGCAACTTTCTACAGCTTATTCAACACATGAAACACTTAGTTTCGTTTATAACTCACTTTCTGAATTAATTGCTTTAAACCAGTACTGGGATTCCCTTTGAAAATTTGCCACGTCTAAATTGAACTTACTCTAATTACAATTGTTTGTGATACTAATTCTAATTTACAGTTTCTTGCCTTTTAAAATTTTACATTCAATAATTGACTTGTGGGCAAGCGCACTACTCATAATTACTCCTTAAATTACAAATGCTGGTAACAGAATAATAACTGCTACTCTAGAACGGTTAAAGGCAAGCACTTTATGCATTAAATCTCCCACTCCAAGCTACAAATTATGAATATCCGTGTCCTCAAATTTTAACACGTTTGAAACTGTCCTATTTCCCTGCCGTCGTGAACTTGACCTAATTCAGCTTTACGGGTTACCTCGATATTGTCCGCCTTACAACCTTGAACAGCGTGTTGCGCCCCGCACCACGATGCTCGAGTTCGATGTACTGCGTTGCTCTCGCCGTCCTTCTGCTCAATCGTCGTTTTCTCGGCTGATTCGCGTACTCTTGCGTCTTCACTAACCAATTTATTCTCCTCCCACGGCTGCTATCGCCTCCAATTACGCCCAATTTACAGAAATGTCCCTTGCACTTCCTAACTGCGAGTGCAAGTACGTCGCTCGTTCCTAACTTTATTCTAATAATTAAGAACTTTCAGAGCTTTCTGAGAAACGGGCACACTTTTACTTTCCGCGTTATTTAATAGCAGAATATTTCCCTAACTCCTGACTATTGCGCGGATGACTAGCTAGACGTTTTGTAACGCCGTACACTCCTATTCTACAGAGTCGTTGCGGCAATTTCTAGCTAATCTAATGCTCCTATCAAATCTGCACACTTGCCAAGCGGTGCCTTACGTGAAGAGCTGCAGACCTGACGCGTACTAGCAGAAGAGATGTTGCTTCCAGGCGAGATGTCGACAACAAAAGAGAGCTTTCCATCAGCGCGTCGGCCTATTTATTAGCGCTGCGCTGGGGAAATTCTGAGCCGCTACTGAGAAGGGGGGGTAATTTCTCCTACTTCACTCCCTTCAGGAAAAACGTGACTCCAAAGTTCGTGGCTGCTAGTTCAAGCAACGGATACCAGGCTGCGCGTTTTGCTACACAGGTATTCCGACTGCTCTTCTCGCCGTCTGCGAGCGTAAACGCCGACGAAACTGTGCTGTGACGGGGGTGTATAATCCCGTTTCGGCACAATATATATATATATATATATATATATATATATATATATATATATATAATATGAATTTCGACTTCATCCATTCATCTTGTCATCCGTCTGTGAACAGTCTTTCCTGCTTAACCACGAACGAGTGTATCGCGTGGATCAGCACATGAAACTTCGTGTAATACTAGTCTGTTAATTTTTTGATATCGTAAGGCATCAAACTATTTTCAGAATTTTCTATCGGAAGGAAATCACATTTAATCAAAGAGCTGAATGGACGAAGGTAATTTCTCGTATTCCACGTCATTATTTTACTAAATTTGTCACAATTTCTTCGCTAAGGGTGGTGCCATTCATTTAGATTGTTAATGCAATCGTTTAAGTTATTTTTATTGATTGATTGGTGTTTGCGGGCGCGTCAACTGCTATTTGTACTGCGTTATTTATCCCGTAAGTGCAATGCATACTATATTTCTAGAGGTGGTGGGTTCCTCTCCGCATGAGATCCCGGCGTCGTCTTATTCGTCGGCTTACGGGTTTCCCTCTTAAGAGATCTCTGCCAGCGGGGCAGTACTCCAGCTGGGACAAGTTCTCGCTTGGCTGGTTTCCTGTCATCTGAGGTATTTTAGTGCATGTAAGTGTTTGTGTGAGTGTGTGAGTAAGTGGGAGGAAGGAAAGATCACGCGGGGTCCATAGACTATATTAAAGTATTGATCCAGTATTCGTTTGGCATTGACGGGAGAAATCAGACAAAACGACCTATCATCGCAGTTGGTAGCTAAAATTCTCCTGCGGACAGTGGCTGAATTCGATATAGCTATCTTGCTAGTTCGGAAGATCCACCATCGTCGAGACTCGAACCCTAGGACGTCCCGGTCAGAGAGTTTGCAGAGCCAACGGCAATGCTGCCACTGAACCAGCTCATCTGGTTTATTTCCTTTCACTGTCGCCCCTTCCAAGCGATTTTTCCATTAACCGATCCTACCATATTATACAAAATTTATATTTCTATTGTTATTTCGGGAGAGGCTTTATTCGTCAAGCCCTCCCGCTGGCTATGTACCTGAGAATGCATTTGATTTTGGGGGTACGGCGAGTAGTGCAGGACGCAATATTAAAGATAACTTGCAAGGAAACTGATGAAGGCGTGGGCGGTAGATTTCTGCGCAGGAGAGCCGACGTAAGAAGAAGGAATACATGGACGCTCTGGAGCGCAAGGTAGAGTCCCTGGCCAGCGAGAACAGCGACTATAAACGTAAGATCGAGTCGCTGGAAGATAGCAACGCGTCCCTTATGACCCAGCTGCAAAAACTGCAGCAGCTGGTTGCACGATCCAGTCTGCGCACTGTCACAGCGCCCCTCGCGGTGAGTAAATTAATCTGGAAGTTGAGAGGAATTATTGAATATTTTTGTTTTAGTTTTATATCATTTTTTGTTTAATTTTTTTGTTAATTTTGCAAAGCATTGACCAGTTTATACAGGAAAATGTGTAGTACATCTATGTGAAAAAAAAGTATAAACTACTGGCATGTTGCAGCAAAAGCTGCTCATTTATTGGTTACTGCAGATTAATTCTTTCATGGAGATCAAAGGCATGCATGCAGGGGAGACAGGAAGTCATGGCAACATTCCATTGCCCTTAGTTCACTGAGTATTTAGCGTAGAAAGTAGAAGGAAAAACAATCATGACAGTAATCTACGAGTTCATAAGTTCTAAAGCCTTTGATGCATATTCACTTAAATACATTTTACAAATTATTAAGTGTTAGGGATTAAAAGGAAGAATAAATGAAATCATAAAATCGCAACTGGTAAATCATCATCTTTTTTTTCCTTTTTTTTTCTTTTTTTTTTCTTCTTTTTTTTCTTTTTTCCCTTGTTTGTACATAAATTACATGATTAATAAATACTTAATAAGAATCAGTCTCATTGGTTTCTAGATGTCAAAGATTTTACCCATTACTCATTAATGTTGTATCATCTGCTTAAGAAATTACAGAAAAGTCAGTGGAGCTTGGAATAATTATAACATGTAGTAGAAATAGTAAAGGTTCAAGCACAGATCCTTGAAGAGAACATATGGTAATTGTATCAAAATTTGATTTAACTTTGAATAAAATAAATCACATTGCCAGATCTCTGACCACTGCTAGATTTATGATGTAATGAGGTCATTAACTCCACCCTTATTCCATAATAATCTAGTTTTGTCAACGGTTTTCCATCTGATACACTATCAAATGCTGTTGAAAGATCAGTGAGTATAAACCTGTTGTTTTTTCTATTTGATTCCAAATTTCCAATGATTTTATATATAAATTCAACAACAACAACAACAACAACAGAGATGATGGAGAAGCCCTTCCTGAAGCCATGTTGTATATTAAGAATATTATTAGATTCAAGAAAACAATTAAGTCTTGCTAATATAACTTTTTCATAAGAGTTTCCCAAATACTGAAGTTAGGGGTATAGGCTGGTAATTCTTAACATCTTATGTGTTATAATTCTTAGCAAGTGGTGTCACAATACTCATTTTTAGAGATTCTGGAAAAGTGAATACAGATAGAGATGAATTTGTTAAATAAACTAATAAGAAGAGCAGGCTTACATTTTTAAGAACAGTAATTGAAGATCTTTCATAATTCCCAGATGAGCATCTATTTTTGAAGGAATTATCAATTGATAGACTTCAGTAGCATTCATGTGATGAAGAAACATAGATTTTGAACCTCCAGAAAATAAAGAATTTACAAGTATTACTGGTAACAAGGTCTTGCTTTGCATTTAAAAACCGAGTTAAAGGTCCTACAAATATCAGAAGGATTATCATGAAACATGTTCATGATAAGTAGAAAATCATTAATTCTAGAATTTTGGGGATCTGTACATGCCAATTATTTCCTGTTCCCTGCACTGCTCTGCTCTGCTTTGACGTGCTCTGCTCTAGCCTGCTTGGCCCACTGTAACTCACTCTGCTCCTTACTGCTAGTTTATGTGATGTTGACATTTCAACAAAATATTTAATTATTAATGTTAATATAATACACAGAGAATTTTAAACTACATGTGCTGACATTCCTGTATTCAAATATATACATACATATATATATATATATATATATATATATATATATATATATATATATATATATATATATATATATATATATATATATATATTGATGATGATGACGGCGATACATGCCTGCCTGCCTGCACCCATTATATACATATATATTTTCTGTGTGTGTGTGCAGGCAGGCAGGTGTGTATCATCACCATCATTCATCGTGATCATTATTATTGTTATTATTATTATTATTATTATTATTATTATTATTATTATTATTATTATTATTATTATTATTATCATTATTATACCATTTAATATTTAAATTATTGAACATATTCAACATCCTGGATAACATTGATTTTTATTTATTTTTATGCTCTTTGTTTCAGACATCTACCCAAATGGGACGTGCCACAATCAAGTAAAAATGTTTGCCATCTCTACTAAACATTCCATAACATTGCATCGTCACCCTTGTCCTCACCCCGGCTAGTCTTCCACCCTGGCGATGCAGCCTCCATCCTTGAAGAACAGCATGTGTTGATAGTGAGCAGCCTGGTGCTGAGAGTCCAACACTCCTTTGTGTGTTATTTGTGTGAAACATTTCGAGTTGATTCCTGCACAGAGCCAAGTTAGCAAGTAGCTGTTTTATGAAGTTCAAAAGCAAGACTAAGAAGGAACACATCTAATTTATCTGAATTAATGAAAAATTAGTATTTCACTGTGAATATATATATATATATATATATATATATATATATATATATATATATATATATATATATATATATATATATATATATATATATATATGGTGAAATAATTGTGAAATGAAATGATACTGTTGTAAAACTCTAAACCATATTGAACCCAGTGATGATCTGCTTACTTTAACTTCAATCAACTACAATGGACAAATATATGTTGTTCCTTATATGTGTAAATGTGTATCTAGAAGAAACATTTTCAAAAATATTTAAGTAAATGCTTTTATTAGTATTATTTTAAACAATAGTGTGCTTGGCGAGCAGTTTTTAATTGTTTTTGTCAAAAAAATAAAGACTTACATCCATGAGCATAATTGAATGCTCATGCTACAGTTCCCAAACTGGTTCAAATTAAAGCCAACAAGTTTATGTATTGATGTTCCATTGAGTTTTTTTTTTTTCTTGAATTTTAATCCAAGCACAAGCCACACTAGGCCTCACTTTGAAGACATCATAGAGAATGTTGTTACCAGCCTTGCTCAAGCATTCCATAGCTTAGTGTGCATTTCAAAGGGTCAATTTTGGAGGTATGGAAAGAAACATATTTTTGAGATTTATGTGCATTCCTTTTATTTATACAGAAGTAGTTTTCTACTGGGGTGACACTAGAATGTAAGGTACAAAGTTGCTTTTCTATAAGGTGTATATTTTTAAGACAAAACAAATTTGCAAAAGTAATTGTAATATTTAGCCATATTTTGAAAGACATGCTGCACTGATAACCGAATTATAGTTTTGTGTATTTTTCTGGGGTGGCCGTATTGTCTCGAACAATGGGGATAATATGCATTTGTAAATTCAAAAGTAGATTTGAATGTGCAATGAAATGCCAGTCAATACAGAAAATCTCTATTGAGTATGGTCACTTGCAGAAAACAATTCTTAGTTGCAGTGCAGTGATGCCTTGTAGAAGGATTCGTCAGTCTTATGGCCTCTTCCCGTGCGGAGAGACTCTGAAGGCCCCTAACTCAGTAGGTTTCTTCACTTTTATGTGGGTCAAAGAACTTCCATGATCTAACAAGTGCCTGTTTGTTACACATAGCACTGTTCATAGAAATTTTTGTCAATCGCAGAGAATCATTTAACATATTTTTTTAAATTATTTATGTGAATCATTCCACATTATCCAATGGCAACATTATAGTGGTTGTTCTTAGTGTTCATATTACCTACATGAGCAGTGTTCAGTTAAACTGGAGCATTGAGAGCAGTTTTCTCACACAAAACAAAAGGTTTTGTACTTACATAAGTTGCTTTCTTCTAAAAGTAAGTGTCAAGATGTGATGATAATTTTGGATAGGCTGCCAGCATTTTTGATGTTTCTGAACGAGAAGTTCCTTGACTGTGATGATACAGAAAATTACCAGGGTGCCAAATATCTTTCTGCATTTCAGGAATAAAGAAATAATTTAGAAACAGTGTGTAGGAAGAGATGACTGATGTTTGCAATTAAAGTAGTGCAAGATTCATTCAGTCAAATGTGTTGACATTATACATTGTTCAAATTTTTTGAGAGTTTATTTGTAGCAAGATTTCCCCTTGTGGGAGGCAGCTGGCAGCCTCATGGTCCTGCCTGTGTGGGAGGAGGCAGGCCATATGTGTCTGATGCCTTATTATAGTATATTTGCTGATTGTTCTAGAAGCACTTTTGTACATAGACTTATGTGTTTTGTATGTGATCAACATGTGAGTGTCCGCTTCCGTGTAATAACAAACCAAATATGAGTATATTTTTTAACTTGATGCCTTATAAATATATGATTACATGTATGAGAACATGTAATATTAACTCAAGAGATATGTGAAAGAATTATTTTGTTATTTTTGTCCTTGAGCCTATTTACAAAAGAAATATTTAAAAATTGTTAATTTCTATTTAAATTGCCTAAGAGACTCTATCTATGAAACGTTTTCAATAGTAGAGAATTTATTTAAGAGAAAATGACTGTATTTATTAGTAATACATCGAGTCATGTTACCCATTTTTATCAGGCCTTCCACTGATAATTGTATATGCATGTATGTGTAGTGACAGATTGTTATTCTTGTTATATAATTGTGTTTCATAATATGCTCAGTGTTTGGCCTGAACGTATTTAAAAATTAAAAATTCATTCTGACACAACCATTCTGTCAGAATGCCAAAAAACGAATGTACATGAAATACACGGTAATATTATAATTTGTATGTGTGATTATTTTAAAATTGTGCAATTTTAAGATTTTTGTGTGCTTGTTTGTTTCTTGTGAGTGCAATATTTTTAAAACCTCCCTCATTAGACAGATTCATGCATGTAATTTGAACTTTCATTGAGGTAGAACAGCAGTGGATGTGTGAATTGAGATGGGAAAGAGGGAAGGGATATCATATGCTGTTAATATTTTCCTGTTTGGTGGCACATTATAACTGCAATGTTTTAATACATATATTAAAGTTTGAGCTGTTTCAATACTGTATTTGTGTCACATTGCACTTAAGAATATGTATTATGGGGTTCAACATCGTAAAAATAAAGTGACATAATAAAAGGTGTATCTCTCATTGAACCAGTTATTTCCAAAGATTTTTCCTTCATATCTCATGAGTTGATTCTTTGTAATCAATTATCTGCTGAAACTGAAGAATAAAACTGACCCCAAAAATAAGCAATTCGCACGTTTATGAGTTTAAAATTTGAAGTGTTTCTCGGCGGGTTGTAGTAGACAAAATACTTCGAAAACGCCATTTATGATTTTGTGTATCGTAGTATTTTATGTAGAAAATGAGATCTCTACACAGGGACAAATTGGCCGGTCTCCCATTGGCCCTGCACGCATGCGCATACATTCAAACATGGCGAGGCAGCTGTTCAGGATAACCAACTGTGGAAAATTTGAGTAACTACGAGAAATCGCATATTGCAGTGTTCCAAGGCCTGTGATCGAGGTTGCCTGGTTAAGTTTATCGATCAATTACATTTGCAGACCTGTATCTAAATTAATATTTGTTTGTTGTGGTGCTGATGTATTCTTGTACGCAGATTGGTAAATTACAGAATTTTAGTACAGTAAGCCTAAGATTTCTTCTCATAATTATTTAAAGAAATTATTATATTGTTGAGTAAGTATCAATATTCTATGAACCGAAAGGGCGAGAAGCATCAAACAGGGGAAGGCGAAGCCTCAAGGTAAATACAGACATACTACCCATCTTCGCATGAACGAAATGTGCAGAAAAGAACCCATCCTTGATTGTAAACAATCCTTCTTGCATTAAATGTGAATGTCAACTGACGTGCTGAAGTAAATGTTTTTTGCTTTGCAGCGCTTCTTCCGCTGCTTTACCGTCACTGGAATTCCCTCATTCATCCTCCAGCGGTATACCGTCGGAAAACGATACGATGAAACGTGCAGCAGCCAAAAAATTAATTGAAAGATATTTTTATCAACTGATTGATGGCTGTGGAAATTCCAATTGTGATAATGAACATTGTGCATCTAGTGGAAAAGTAAGTGATGTCACTTTTTAGGTTAGGTGCACAAGAATAACTAAAATGATTTGTCATTCATGTTGGCAGTGTTAACTGGAAATTATTTTGAAGACATTGAGTAATTATATGAATTGTTTGAATGATAGATAATAGTATTAATAAATCTAATATTTTTTTAATTTAACAGTAGTGAATAATCAGCGTGTGCATGTGTTGGTGAAAATTCTATTTTAAGTTTTATAGTGAACCAAGCTTGCTCAAGATACTTGGCAATGTTCACCAGCTTGTTTTTTTTTTCTTGTGTGAAGGTTAAAAACCTTACGCCAAACCAAGCAGCAGCTCAGGCCATCCAATTGTTTTCTCAAGAAGCGAGGTTATGTGACATGCAACCTTCCAAAGTTGCCAGGACTCAATCTGGTAGTATAAGAAAAAATAATGAGTATGGGAGATCAACTAGTGACTCTAACAACACATCAAAAGAAGCAGCTGCCTATACTAGATCACAAAGTGCTACACCACGAATGGAGGGGGACAGTCCTAGTGTGCCTCAAGGTAAGCTTTTCAAATATTTCATGAGGTAGATTTTTTTTTAAAAAATTTATGTAGTATTGTTGTGTGTTAAATTACTTTTAAATTCTTAGTAATACGACCTGATAAACAATCATGTGTGGTTGTCATACAGATATGTGTTTGATCATTTTGTTTGATTTTTTATTTTTATTTTTTGTTGTTATATCTTTGTTTTATTTACATCTAGAGCCTCAACAAATAAAAGCCCTTAACACAGAACCATCTTATTATATAATAAACTTCCTATAAATATTAGAGATGAATGAGAAGAAAAGAAATTTAATTATTTGTTGGAAAAGTATTTAATAGGAATGTGCCCCTATAAATTAAAATAACTGATGGAATGGAAAATGTATTAGTTTTATAAATGATTTTGTATGTATGTGTCTTAAGTATTTTATGTATTTTCTTATAAATTGTATTGTGTGTTAATTTTTGTTTTATACCATTTTTAAATTATTACGCTCTGATAATGTTTGAAACTGTGTAAGTCTATTGGCTAATAGAAAATCATGATTATATATTATTATTATTAGGTCATATTATTAGGTCATATTATAATACATATATAATTTATTAGGTCATAAAAAGTAATATCAAACTATGTATTTCTGTTAAATTAGCATTACATTTTTGTTCACTTCAAAATCTTTGTTTTTTTTATCATAATTTTCTAAACAACGTTTTCTAGTGACTTGACATACCATTTCATTTCTTATTTCTAGGGAAACCAGTTGGATATTTAACTGAAGAGAAATTGGTGAACATATTAGAAACATGTCAAAAATCAGGTTCTTGGGTCCTACTGATCCGTGCCTTAGGAGAAGTGTTTTCCCGACCTGTATCTTTAGGTCAGTCTTTTCTTCAAGAAACACCAGATTCTCCCCTGGAGGCGATATTGAATAAAGCACCTAAGGTTAGTACGGAAATATTAAATGAAGTTCATTTACTTTATGTGTACCATAGTACATTATTCACATGAACAATCACGCACTGGAATGTATTTGGATTCAGAACTTACCCATTTATGTTAATGATGAAAGATTCATTATTAACTTTAAATTGTGATGGGGGGATAAGAACTCCATTTAAATATGGTTATTGGACAGTTTGTAAATAAATCTGTAATAAAATTTATTATTACATTGTACATTTGCTTAATGGACGTTCAATGTGTTGTGTGCAGGATTTAAAAAATTTGAAAAAAGAGGATGTTCGCACCTTGGAGGGAGAGCCTGATAAAGATGAAGATAGCCAAGAACTGGCAGAATCTGTGGAAAGTGGGGCTACTAGTCGACTCCAATATCACAGCACCTCTCCTGACGACATTGGTTTAGACTTTGCTTCTGTACGCAGAGCATACAAAGCATTACTAAAGGAGGTAATTTATTCAATTTTTAAAATAATTTTTATGACCTGGATCTTGTTCCCTTGTGTGTGTGTGTGTAATCTTGTATTCTAAATTTTTGGGTAATCACTTAAGCTGCTTTTATATTAGGGAGTAGGAGAAAGATACAGGAAGCAAGTGCATTTATGAGTACATTTGAAAAGCAATTTAACTTTCTTATTTCAGGCACCAAGTTCTGCATATGAAGGCCCGTTAGTTCAGGCAGTTTCTACTTTGGCCCAACTTGTGGAAGTAGATTTGAGGTTTCCGCTGGGTGTAGCAACGTCTGAGGAGCTCCTTCGTTCAGTGCTGGTAGTATTGGAATTGCCAACCCTCGGTTCAAGTGAATATCTGGAACAAGCTCTCCCTGCTCTTTGTCATGCTCTTGTGCCTATGCCTCTCCCTATGCAAGCACGACTTGCTCGTATCTTGGCCCGGCACTGTAAAATGCGTCTGAAAACAATGTTAGAAGCCTTGCAACAACTCATCACTTTGAAGGTGATCTCTGGTCACTTTACACGGGATTATTATGTGCAGGATGAAGAATCAATTACTGCTCCTACAAAATTTATGAAGGTAAGTGCATAAATTCACCAATTTAATTTTAGAGTAGCATGTGGTGAGTCTTAGAAAATAGAATGGCTTGTCAAGTTAAAGATTTTGTGCTGACGAAGTATAAATAGGAGGCCTATGGTCTATAAGGACAAATTATATTTCAAATAATAATTCTGTAGATCTATCTTAGTTATATTACGAAAAAATTATTAAGTAAAGAAAGTGAAAGCAGAAGGGTTATTTTCATCAACTATGTGTGGTTGATGCATCCTGTAAGTTACTATCAATAGTACTTATTCATGTTTTCTCAAAAAATACGTTTTGATAAACAAATTTATTTCCAATTTCATTTGTAATGACTATCAAGTTCTAAATATTTCCGTTGTGTATTAATTTGAAATGAAGTGTAACTGTATTGTAACCATTAATTGATGTATAAAAACTTTTACACATTAATAATTTTCACTTCAAAACAACTTTTCTTCTGGAGCAAGAATGTATTCTGAGTTTTATGACATTGACATTAGTTGTGATGTTGTCATTGATAGGACATTGTTTTCTAAAATGCTGTTGTCTAGAGGTCATTCATAACTTGTGTAGGCAGTTTGTTGTTGTGAAAGTAGGTTGATCTTTCTGCAGAGGACTGAAATAGAGCCGATGTGTTTGTAATCGGGAGCAGAGGTGGGCCCTGACATAGCTAGGAACGTGGTTCATCTGGGCAGGCAGGGCCCTGCACTGAGCTTGAAATAGACTGGTGTTGTGACACAAAGCATTCTATTAATAACCTTGCCTCATGGTTTAATGCTCTTGGTAAACTGCCAACTTCTTTGTTTGTAAACAGGAATGGGAAGTTCTTAGGAGATTCTATACTTTGGCTTGTGTTCTGGAAAGGTCAGGGTATTATACTTAAGGGTTCATCGACTATCCTAAACTTCATGTGATAATACAAATATTTCTTTCAATCAAGTAATTTCATGAATTTTACATACTTATGTTTCTACAGTCTTTTTTGGAAAAAAATGGTTAATAAAAGTTAACTCTGAAAAACTTTTGATCCTGTGATTATTGTTAATTAAGAAAGAAACACATTTTAAAATATTAATCAATTTGTAAAAAATCTATATTATTTTTAAAGGACTCATTTATGCTAGTAATGAAAACTTGCAATTCAAAAAGTTTTAAAATGTTATGAAAGTGATATCTATGGATTGTTGACATTTTTAGTTTTACTATTGGGTTGATCTTATTGAGTAAGGAGGAGGAGAACTGAATAGTGTGTCTTTATTTTTCTGGTTATTTCATTGTGAGGGCATGTGGTTATGATCATTTTATCTTTTTATTAGCTAAGGCTCTTATGAGTAGGAATTTTTGTATTACTTAATTCGGGGAACTAACATGGTTACAACGTGCATTCAGTAATGTAATTAGTGACTTGGTGTTCACAGAAGAATTCATTTTTAGTATCAATCCATCATAATGCAAATCATCAGTTCTGTGTTTTGATGTATGTGAGGTTTATGAAAATAAAAAAAACAAACAATTCTTCATGCTAAATACATGATAAATCATTATTGACATCTAGCTGTGTTAAACATTGAATGTAAAGACTGGCAAATGTATATTCAGACTGTTAATTATTGTAATTATCATTGGGTTTTTTTCACTGCGTACTACAGTAAAATCTGTCTTGACTGGAAATTTTTTCTGATCCGTGACGTTAATCACATTTTACACATTATCATATCTCTATAACACGAAAACGGAATGGTTTTTCATGACATGCTGGAAAAAAATCTTTATAAAATGGAATTCCTATGAATTTAATGCAATTGGCAGACAAACACCAGATGTTCTCATTAAAATGAATGCATCTGCAAGCTTGTTGTAAATTCTCTAGCCCTGTGACACATGATTTAGTTGTGGCAGCCGGTCATTGAAGGAGAGGGGCTTCAGCTGTCAGCGTAGAATTTGACCTTGGGGTCGCAAGGCGCAGGGGAGTTCCCTCTCTTCCAACTCTGAGCATGGGAATATGTATGACCATGGTTTCTATTCAGGCATCTATCCCTCCCCTGTGTTGAAAAACATGACCCGGCGATGAAATAGGCATTGCTCAAGGCAATGCAGGGGTATCAGAAAGTCATTGTAGTGGGTTGTGACACATTGTGCGTTGAAAGTCAGCAAGCTATCTGAATACAACCAGTAAGGTGTAGATTTTTTAACTCAGAAGCTGTCAAAAAAGTGTATTAATGTTTTTTGATAATTATAATAAAGTCCTGTAATTTACTACTTACCAGTCCTGAAATGTCAATATCACAAGTATCATAAAATGGACAACCTTGCATAAAACAGAACCCTCCCTAAACCAGAATTTTTTTGTGCCCTGATCGATTCCGGCTTAAACAGATTTTACTGTATATTGTTGATATTGAATTTCTCTAACACTATTCATAGGGTCATATGAATAAAAATGAGCACTTGCTCCAGAGTGAGTCTACTCCGCAGCACTGAGCAGAAGCTCCATTTCGTATGAATAAAAGAAGAAGAACGAAGAACTTATTCGTGTCTCGCGAGTATTTGCTCATCGTAAACAAGTGATAGTGCAGGCTAAGAGTTTTAAAAATTTGGTTTCTTGAGCAACAAAGAGGTTACATACGTTACACGTGTCACGCACATTTGTGCGGAATAAGGAGCAATGTATTGTTGTCTCGTTCTTTAAATTCAAATATGAGTAGCGGTAACGAAAAACAGGTGCCAGAGGCCCAGCTAGTTTTTGCCGAAATTGTAGAATAGTGCCTTTTTGGTCATGGGGGAAATGTTAACCCCATTGTACTTTATAATTGTTTTTAAAGCATTACTCAATGTTTAAAATTTCTGAGGCACTTTATGTTCAGTTACTTCATTCTTATTTTATTTGAGAGGATTGAAAATAATAAAATCAGTGAGCTAAATAATGATTCTTTCATTTTTTTAGACACAAATGCTACAATACTTGATAAAGAATAGAAGAATTAAAATCCTGTTATTCAGTTTATCTGTGTTCTATTTAGTCTTTTATTAATTGCAGGTTCTGTATTACGCCAACATGCTGGCGGGTGAGCTAGATCCTCCTGAACTGCGCCAAGAGGAAGATGTGAGTGCAGGATCTGGAGTGGCTGGATCCGCAGATGATGGGCTCCTTGGCGCAGTTGGTCTTCCCCCCAGCTCCTCTGGGTTACTAGGAAAGGGCTCACGCCAACAGCCACCCCCACCTGACCCTCTTGGGGCTGAGTTGGGCATAAGTGTGTTGGATGCCCGGAAGCCTCTATTGCCTTTCTCAGAATTCTACAATGAGCCCTTGAGTGATGCTGTGGAGATGGATAAAGACTTTGCCTACTACAAAAGTGATATGCGCAGCTTTAGTTTTATGAACTATGCATTCATCTTGACACCTGCTACAAAAACCTTGGGATTGTACTATGACAACAGGATACGAATGTATAGTGAGCGAAGAATCAGTATCTTCCATACTGTGGTTGGACAGCCAATGAACCCATATCTTAGGCTTAAAGTCCGAAGAGATCATATAATTGATGATGCTTTGGTTGAGGTAAGTTGAATATTGAGAATATCCTTAGTGTTTTTTATTCATGTAATGATTTGGTCTTAAAAATAGAATTTCTCTAAATTGAATATTCTTGAAGTTGTACAATGTATTTGCAATATTTTTTTTAAATTAACTCAGTGTATTCTCTCTTAAATCAGAGTATTGTGCAAACATTTGGACTTAGATTTCATTAGAAATATTGTAGAGATCCCTAATAACTTTTTCCTTTTTAATTAATTTATGTGTTTATCACAACATTATCCACATGTTACAGTTTATTGAATTATATGACCAATTTTTTTGACGTACATTTCTGCCAATTCAAATTGAAGGGCTTAGTTGGTGTATAACATGTCTAAATGATGCTCATTCATTTTGTCATTGCTTTCCATCTTGTGCTGGAGGCTATTGTACTCACTAATCTATTGACATTCTGCCACAAAGTCATCATATGTTTACATAAAAATAATTTTTTATGTTGCTGCAATTCAAGAAAAGTGCACTTCCCTCATGAAATTCTCTCCAGTCTTTATTGTTACGTTCAGCCAGCATTGCCAGTTAATTCTGTAATCTGTAATGATCAGGGTTTATTTGGCAAGCATAATTGAATGAGTTTAAATTAATTTTTTAACCACATGTAATTGCACACAAATAGGGATTTAAACATTAGAGGTTACTCCAGTACTCACTTACAGGTTTGTGTTGTTTTGCACCACATCATCAGATAATTAAGTTTGATACTCTCATATGTTTTTCAACTGACTTGTATTAATTCTCCCAACAGTTTAGGTGATTCTAATAAAACTAACAAAGTCACTTGTGAAAACTACACCTGCAGATCATACGTTTTGAAGCATTATCTAGATCACGTGGCTGGTAGAAGAGTATATTTTTCAGGAGTTTTGACTGTGCTCAAATATAGGACTAATGAAAAATATTGGTTGTTGGCCAAAAAGGACTGTATCTAAAACAGTTTTTCATTGCATTTTTTTCTAAAATGTGCTTTTTATTTTGTTTTCCTTATTTCATAATTCGTTTTTCTGCTTTTATACTAAAATTGAATTGTTTTTACTCTCATATTGTCAGTCACAGAATTAATTGTTATCCATATAATACAGCAATAACTAATGAATATGATATTTATTGTTTTTGTAACTTGATCTCTTTGGTTTTGGTTGGGTGAGGACAGTTTCAAAGTTGCAAATTGTATCACCAGGGATCAGGGGGACAATGTAGGACATGTCAAGATTAGATTTATTTACTGATATTAATTTTTGCAAATATGAAATTCTTGGATATATATTGTGAAGTAATTTCACTTTTTTGTGCTTAAGAAGGAGCGGAAGGAACAAAAAAACAAACAAAAAAACCATGAATTTTTCGATGAAAGAGTGGATAAATCCATATGCTAAATTTTTGCGAACAAATCTAACACATAGTGTAGGCAGAATTCCTTTGTTTTGGGTCCTTGATACCGAAAAATTGACGGCAAAAGTTTGTCTGTCTGAACAACGCTAGCTGCTAAATTGTTCAGCCTATTTTCTCCAAAATTGATATTCCCCAAATGATCTGCCTGATGTTGCTGGTCCTTGAATTTGAAACTGATATTTCAATTTTGGGGGTACCTAACATCAGGCGTCAGGGACATTTTCAAAATTTTCAAAAAAAATGACCCCATCAATTTTTATTAAATTGTGTTGTTAGATAGTCTGAAGGACATTTAAGAGAATGGCAGAGGTCTCATGTTGGTTAAAAACTCCGATTATTTGAAAATTGAAAAAATCAAAACATTTTTCGGCATCTTCCTTCAATTAAAATTTTAAAGATAAGAGATTTTTTTCCTTAATAAAATCTGTTCCTTAAAGATAGATTTTGAAATAAGATCATGTACAGTTTATCAAAAATTTGAGTAAATATGAGTATGACAAAAATAATTCAGAGAGAAATTATGATATAAATAGTTTTACAGAACCATTACTAATGGCGAGAAAGTATATGCTGTTTTAGAATCACTAGTTTCATTTTGCTTAATAATTACGAAGTTGTGTAGATGTGCATACTGCTCACTTTGTTCATTTTGACTACCTGATAATAAGGCATATCTTGTCAATCAATTTGAATGTTGGATAACAGTTTCCCATGATAAGGAGATTAAAGTAATTTTATTTGGTGTATGGTATTCCAAATTTCATTATTAAAATTATTGCCTTTTTTGCCTCTAAAATTTCAACATCCAAATTTTGCCCTTCCAGTGAGCCAGTGTATAAGTAATATTTTTAGATCAGCAACATTCTTATTCTTGACAAATATTACCAGAATATAGTGTCATGATATTGTCAATTTGGGCAGTGCCATTGACATGGTATTTTCTGGCAATAGGATTGAAGGTTTTCCCCTTCCATCTTCTGGGATGAGAATAGTAGTTTTGATTGGGTAGTAACATCTCACAGTTAAGAAAAACTGTAATTTCGGAATTGATGTACTAACAACAATTTATTTTTGTTATGAAATGCGTCGCAGTTCTACTTTTGGTCAAATTATTATCTTTTTATTAAGCACTTTTTCTCCAGGTGCATAGTATTTCATTGAGACCAATTCCTCAATTTCTTGTACGTGTTGAAGTTTTGAAATCATTAATGGGGAAAATCACATATCAACAAACAATTTTTTTTCTTACTGTAAATTCTCATGAAATTTCAATAAAATTTTTGAAATGCATTAAAGTTGAAAGCTTTTAATCTAGAAAATAAATGCCCTCTCAATCAGAATGCATTATTTCCTTATTCTTGAATGTTTGAAAACTCAACAGTAGAATTTAAGTTGATAATTGACTGCCTGGCAGTTTACAGAAATTACATGTAAAAATTGAAACTTAAAATTTATCTTAAATGAATATTAGATGTATTCAATTGCTTCCATTTCATCTAAAGTTGATTGGTTACTTCCAGAAAATTGTGCACTGTGTTGTGAAAATGCGTAACTGAGCTTTGTTATGTGGGTTAAGATGATTTGATTTGTAAGTAGTGTTAATTTCTACTTGTGGGATCATGCTAGACCTACCCTAAAAAAAATAGAATGGATTTTGAAGTGCATATTGAGTGATAAATAAGTTCTTGTATAAACTTGTATTAACTATTAAAGGATAGGCTAAAAATTTTCTTAATTTTTGAATTTTTTTAACCATTTTGAAATTGGTTAGATATAGGTTGTGCCTGCAGACATTTTTGAAGAAATTTTCAACATTGACTAGAATCATAGTACCATAATAAAATGAATGCTTTATTTGATGAACTTGTTACATAGTTTTGTTTGTTTATTTAATGGGATTTTGGAAGCAATATTTTTTAATCAGATCAATACTTTGCTTTGATCTTTGTATTGACGCAGCACAAAATCAATGACGTAATTTGTTTTTTTCATTCTTTTCAAAACCCTGCTCAGTTCTTTTTCACAATTGCATATTTTCAAATTATTCAATCACTTAAAATCCATAAACAAAACTAGATGTAAATAAGTGAATTGTAACCATTGAAATTTATGAAATGCTCGTTATATATTTAAGATATGTTGAGTTCTTTGATAAAAGATACGCTTACTAGCTTGCTTGGATTTTTTGATATTATTTCTTTGAAATCTAAGTCCTTCAGAAAAATTGTAATCATGGGATTTGGCATTGTGCTGTATTTAAAATGTAATAGTTTTCATGGTGTAAATTTGTCAAGAAGGTGAATGAAAACATTCAAAACATGTGTTAAATATTTATGTGTGTATGCATGCGAGTGCATATCTAATGAGAATTTAATGCCTTGACATTTTTATTTTTTATTTATTTATTTTTTTATTACTTTAAAATTTATATTTATTTTTTAGAGAGACTTAATGTTATTCACATTGTTTTAGAACTTTTAAAAAGATAATTTATAATAAGGTTATAATGTCTCTTAAATCTCATTCCTAGATTGAGATATCTGATTTTTCCGTATTTCAACAAAACTGACAAAATTATCTTCAATCAAATTATCTTCAAATTATCTTCTATCTTCTTATCAGCAACTTTTTGAACATTACCATTTCAAGGCAAGATTTTATATATTGCATTTTCATCATAAATCTGAAACTTGTGTACCTAATTGAATTTATGGGCTCCTTAATAAATATTTATGTAACTTTAACCCTTTAAATCATTTTAGCTATTTTTAGAATCTAGAAAATTCAAAAATAAATGAAATAAAAGTTTGATACAAACATGTGACAATAAGCAAAGTAAAATCTAAGAATCCATCTGATGTTGAAAATGATAATCTAGCAACAAAATAATGTTTTTACTTTTAGGAGGAATGGAAAAAAATGTATTTTGTGTGTGTGTGAGGGGGGAGTCCCATAGAGCACAGCTGAGAATTATTGGCATGCTGAGTGAAATAGAATACACATTCTGTGTATCATACAGTGAGAAATGGACTATTTAACATATCTTTTTTTAATTTTCATTTGCCCTTTTTAAATACCCTCTTTTGGATTGTTAATTTCTTTTTTTAAATTTATTTTAAAAAAATTGCTTTAAAATACATTCTCAGAGTGTTACAAATTTTTTTTTTCCCTTTTTTTTTTCTTTTTTTTTCTTTTCTTTTCTTTTCCTAATACTTTTTTAAACCTCATCCTTCCTAATTTATTTTTGATGTGATGCAGTTGGAGATGGTGGCAATGGAAAACCCGAAAGACCTTAAAAAGCAACTTGTAGTCGAATTCGAGGGTGAGCAGGGTATTGATGAAGGTGGTGTGTCAAAGGAGTTCTTTCAGCTCGTTGTGGAGGAAATTTTTAATCCTGATTATGGTATGTATTCACTCTTCTTTCATCTTGAGTTGCCTCTTTCTCCTCTTTTTGTGCTGCATGTACATACTACTTTAAATTGTTTTGTTCTTTTAGCTCTTTTTCTGCCTTTGTTGTAACATAGAGTAAAAATATTACCCTTTCCGCTATGCTAGTAATCATAACATGTATTGTAAATCCAGTAGACTTGAGAACTCAAAAATTTTTTGTACATTTTGCCTAGTAGATACACATTTATAAAAGAAACTGATTATTGATTCTTTGTGAAAAATTGGCTTTATCTAAATAAGTCAGGAATGTATATATTTTTATAATTCATTAAGTTGAATCAAAGACATAAAGTAGAAGTTAATTCATGATCATTATCATCATCATTAGGGCTCGGATTTTTAGGAAATTATCATATTTTTTCCCCTTAATCTTGAGCATTGAAAGTTTAGTGGAAATTCAAGAAGGGTGATATAGTTCCCTTATACTAAATTGCTTATTACCTTAAAATAAATATTTTGAATAAGTTCATTAGTAGTAATAATTCCCAGAGTAATTCACATTATAATATATTTACTAGACAATAAATATATAATAAATAAATAATAAATTTACTATTATTAAAATAATTTAAAAAATAAAATAAAATTTACTATTATTAAAATAATAATAAATAAATAATAAATTTACTATTTACTTGACAAGAATGCATATAATAAAAATACCAAAAGCTAATTTTTTTAAGAATAATGCAGCAAAACACAACTGACTCATTAGACACTTATTGAGAATTACATATAAAAGTAGTAAATATACTCACAGAATAAATTAAATAAGAGAATTAAAGTTGGTCAATATACTTTGGATCAGAAAGTACAAGAAGTTTAAGACTTCTAAATTTTTTTTAGTCATGATTGAAAATATCAATCCTAGTAGAACAGTAATTGGCAATTTTTGGCAGTCAATTAAAGACATCATAATTGCTGTAGTTCTTTGAAGATGTATCCACCCAGAAACAGGTAGGGTTTCTTGTTCTCATCTGAGGGATGTGAAGAGATATAAGAGAAAGAAGCTCAGGGCAATTAATGAAATTGTGTAGAATTGTATGGAAGAAAATTAAATCATAGAATTTTCTCCTATCCTGAAGAGTTTCCAATTTGAATAAATTGTAGAATTTGGAAAGGTCATGATTAAATCTGTGGATTGATGTCCTATTCCTAAAAGCTAGGTGGTGTAGAAATTTACATTGCACTTTTTCCAGTTAATAGATAATTTGATGTAAGATGACCAAATGACATAGGCATATTCTGAAATTGGATGAATCAGAGATTTATAAAGAATTAATAAGCAATCAATGGACTGAAAGGAATTGAGTGTTGCAGAAAATCAGACCCAGGAAACGCAGAGCTGTAAAAGTAATATGTGCATTAAAATTGAGTTTAGGGTCAAGAATCATACCAAGACCCCTGATATTAGAGACAATGTTCAAGGATTCACCATTTAAAGAATATTGGTAGCTCACGACATTATGTCTCCAGGCAAAAGTTATTTAAATACACTTATTAGTATGGAGTACCATTTTTTTAGTAGCACAGCACTGAATGCTGAGAGATCCTCCTGTAGGCATTGTTAAAATCAGTAATCCTGGCATAAATCTTGGCGTCATCCGCAAACAATAAGATTTTACTAAATTTAATAACAGATGGCAGATCATTAATGAAAATATTAAACAAAATCTTATCCAGATGAGAGCCTTGAGGTACCGCCAAACTAACTACAAATGGTTTGAATGCATGGCCATTAATGACATACTGGCTTCTGCCAGAGAGATTGGAGTATGTCATGATTAACACGGTCAAAAGCCTTGGCAAAATCCATGTATATGGCATCAACTTGAGAACCTGATTCAAACGCTTTAATGATAGTCTTTAAATGTAGCTAGATTAGTTGTAGTAGATTTATTGTACGTACAACCATGTGATAATCTGGAATAATTGTAGTAATGTGTGGTGTCTAAGCATTAACCACAAGTTTCTTGAAAAGCATAGGGTCAGCACTGAGAAAAGAAATTGGACAGTAATTTGAAATATTACTTTTGTTGCCTTTCTTGAAGATGGGGACAACTTCACGATATTTCCAAGCTGTGGGGAAAATCTCCAGGCCAAGGATTGGTTAAAGATATAATTTAATGGTGGTATCAGAGCAAATTTACAGTTGCTCAAAAAAACTATTGAGGATCTCATGTGGTCGAGTACTCTTACCAGAGTTCAAATGACTTCAAGCAAAAAAAAAAATTTCAGATTATATGATTTTGATATTGTTGATGGTAGAATGATGTTTGAAGTTTGCAGTAGAAGTTGGGCATTTAAATTGTATGTGGTATATTGATTAAAAAAAGAAAAAAATATGGAGGCAATTTCTGAATAAGTACTGCAGCAGTTCGTACCCTGATGCATATCACTAGGTAACTGAGTGTGCATAGTAGACATATAAATAAACTTCCAAAAAAGATTTCGAGTCGATAGAATTAGATCAATTTTATGTACATAAGAGTGGAAAAGAACATGCTATAAATGAGATATTCTGGATCACAAGGCAGAAAACTTAACATAATAGTCGATCTATTTGTTTATATAGTTTGTGAAACTTCTTCTCTGGTAAAGCTAATGAGCTTTGAAGAGTACTAACATAGATAAGAACTTACAAAATATGATTGATGCAGAAACAAGTGATCAATTAAAGGATATAAGCAGTCATAAAAAAATGATTCAATAAAATCAATTTCCTGTTTATAAAGTGAAAGTTTCAGTCTATGCTCTAAAGATAATAAATGATACAATCGTATTCACAATGTTTAAAGTCATAGAACAAACATGGTAGTTTTGCATTATTGTCAAGATGATTAAATTTCAGTGGGTATTTAAAATACAGAGAAGAAGTCATCTGTCATGAAAATAATGGATCTACGGATTTAAAACTTTGGATGTAATTAAAATCAGATAAAGTCAGATTAAGTTGTGAATTATAATCATTACATATAATATTAGGTTAGTTAAAATTTGGAGAGGCAATGAACCAACACAGAAAATTTTACTGAAAGCCTTGAAGAGAAAGGTATAGATGTACGGGCTCCATAAAGTAACTCTTTCCAATTTTTGGAAGGTTGTAAAGACCAGCAAAAAGGAAGCTGGAAGGAAGATATTGGTCATGGACAACAGATAAATCATGTACATAATCATGGAAAAGAGATGTCAGAGTTAGGTGGAAAGTAAAATGTACTTAGGAGGAGTTCATTGTTAGGAAAGGATAGTTTGACATTAAGCTGCTTAACATGTTCAATGTTTGGAATAATTCAGCACTTAATTGAGGGCTTGACAACAATTGAAACTCTGCCCCTTCTTGTAGATGAACTGGACTGGCGGCAGGCATGATTTCTTCTACAAATTCTATAGTTGTTGAAATAGAATTTATCATCAGTGTAATCCTCAATAAGCTAAGTCTCAACCAATAAAATAACACCATAATTAATAGCAGATGTAGCAGAGGCTTGAAGAAGATCAGCATCTCAGTGCACAGGCCTCTCAAGTTTTGGTAGTATATTTGTAATTGTTGCAGAGAAGGTCCCATATTTAGTTTTGTTGGGTAAAAAATAAAGTTTGGTGAATGGTGTCTGCGATCTTCAGTCTCATTGATAATGGAATCAGACTTGGCATAAGAGTTGGCTTGTGGGTATTTACATTTTCTAATGTAGAAATGGGAATATGAATTCATCAATGATCAGTTCATTAGCTTTGTAAATAATTTATTCAACTTTGTTGTTAAAAAATTCAAAAAGTTCACTTTTGAGAGGAGAAATATGATTATTGACAGAGAAAAATCGGATTTGACAGCGATTTTGACAGCTACTAGCTGTCATTGCTTTAACTCAATTTTGCAAAAATTTTGCTTACTTGCTTCTCTCCCTGTATCCCTTCAAATGTAGTATTCCAGTAACTATGCTTTTTTCTTCTCAACACATTATTGTAGTTTTCTGTTTTCAAATTAATAATATCTAAATGTCTTTCATTCTTAGAACAATATATTTAAAATAATTGTACTCAAGGAAAAAGATAAAGGGAGTTTTTGATTTAAATATTTTGTGTATACTATTAATGTACAATATTTGTGTTCTTTTTTTACATATAAATCCAATTTCTTTCAGGAATGTTCACCCTTAATCAAGAAACACAAACAGTGTGGTTCAATCCTACATCTTTTGAAAGTGATGCTCAGTTTACTTTAATTGGCATTGTTTTGGGATTAGCAATATACAACAATGTCATTCTCGATGTACATTTTCCAATGGTTGTATATCGTAAATTGATGGGCAAACGTGGCACTTACTGGGATCTAGAAGACTGGAATCCAGTGAGTAGTATGGTTTTTAATTGAGATTAGGAAAGGGAAAATTAAATTGAAACCTAGAGAAAATCTACCAACCCATTTTATTATTATTTTAACGATTAAAAAAAAATTAAATTAATTGTTGTTGCAAAGAGAATTATTCTTGTGTTTTTGTTATTTTTGAGTGACTGAGAAGTGGTTGCCAGCTCCAACCAACATTTAAAGAGCATATATTTCAGGAAAATCTTTTGATTTACTGTGCATGATATTTGCTTTCGTGTCAGTTCTCTTTTAAAATTAAACCTTTTGAAAATTTGCACTTAAAAAAATGTTTCTTCCATCATTACTTTTCTTTGCTGCGTCAGCATTATTTTCTTAGATGCTAATAATGAAATTTTTGTGTCATATCTTGAAAGAGAACTCTTTGTGTGAGTTTGCAATTTTTGAGGGTTTGAAAAGTAGTACTGCTATCTGTGAAGGAGAAAAATTGAAGTTTGCTAGTAAGGGATTAATTCTACTGTTATTAGGCACTATTTTCTGGCCTTCGTGAGTTGCTTAATTATGAAGATTCAGATATTGAAGATGTGTTCATGCAGACGTTCCGTATTTGCTACCAAGATGTGTTTGGAACAACTTTCTTCCATGAACTGAAGGAAGGAGGAGACCAAATCTTTGTAAATCAGGAAAACAAGAGAGTAAGTATTTTTAATTGAACTTGACAGGCTTTGCATGTATTTAGATTACTGGTTATTTAATTGAAATATATACTTGGAAAAGAAAAAAAAGAAATTGTTTTCTCTTCTTGCTTTCTGCCAGAGAGTAATATAAAAGATCTCTGTGATAATACAATATGTACCTGTATGTGTGAAAATGTTTGCTAGTGTGTGTTTGTGCCCACGATGCAGAATATTAATATTTTGAAATAATGTTGTTTATCTTTGTGAATAGGAATTTGTGGACTTATATGCAGATTTTCTGCTCAACACATCAGTTGAAAAACAGTTTCGTGCATTCCGGAGAGGGTTTCAGATGGTAACTGATGAGTCACCATTACATTTGTTGTTTAGGCCAGAAGAAGTAGAACAGTTAGTGTGTGGTAGTAAAGTAAGTGTTACAAAATCTTACTATTTTAATAAAGTAGTATATGAAGTTATTTTATTTAGGAAAGATATTAAATTTAATGAAATACATCTTTACTACCTTAGCTTGGTGTTTCCAGTGGATGTTTTCACATTAAAAATTTTCATTTGTGCAATGCAGTTTTGTAATATAAAGAAATTTCAAACATAATACCTTGCTCATCCATCCTTGGACTTAGAACATTACATGAAAAAGTTTCAGTTAAAGTACTTAAAAAAAAGAAAAGTTGTTTAATTACAGAAATTAGGTTTTATTAAGATCAATCTGATGAATAAAGTTGTAGCAATACATGTTATGGCAAAAAGACTATGTACTAATTCACAGTATTTCACTACTGTATGTGCTTTGAATGTGCAAAACATGTTTCTAGAAATCTAGAGAGTTCTAGAGCAGGGTTGTCCAACTGGTGGCTCGTGGGCTGCATGTTGCCCATGATGCCATTTATTGTCGCCTGCTAAAGACTATTAGTCAAAAGTGAAAATCTGTTGCATCCATGTTGGGCGAGAACATTGTGTGTATAGCGCAAGTGCCCTTTGGGATCAACATCCCTTTAATGTAAATATTTTTAATGATTAAAATTAAGGATTTTTTCTATTAAATTCAGGAATTCTAAATCATCCTAAAGTGGTTCACTGCTATAGAGAAACCCGCTAGTGAAATTACTATTATCGACCACAACAATTTTTATTGTTTTGCCTGACTGTTATAACATAGATTCTTAATGGTGACAAAAAAAGGAATGGAAAGAACACATTTCTTGTAATTTCATAATTTTTCTGAGATTTGTGAAAGTACAAATTTTCTGAGTGGTTAATGTATACAACTTGTTTTTAAAAATGTGTGATTACATATATAACATTTATTATTGTATTCAAAACATAAAATATTACTATACATTTGGTCATATACAGTAGGACCCATGTGAACATTTTGCATTTCGTAAATTATTCTTTTAAAAGTGAAAATCTGCTATCCCTAGTGTCTCTATGTTTACAAGTTGTAGCTGGGTTTAGTTTGACCTGTGCAGATTTCTTTCTTCTCTGATATTGTATGGGAGCAGATAGATCTCAGAGAAGTTCCTGTTGCATAGAGATATTAATGAATTCATACAATTCTGTATTTAAATTAATTTTACTTCACTAACAGAAACTAAATTTTTACTCAGTGTAAAGTATAGATGGATAAGGAAATCAATGAAGTTAAGAAAGAAACAATTTGTTTTCAAATATAAAATTATAAAATTACTCAGCAGTTACTTTTCTGAACGTACTTAAAAAGATGTGCAATTATCTCTTAAACATGTTTCTATTGAATGTTTTGCTGTGAATATTAAATGTATAGGTTCTTGCTTTCATTGTCAACTAGTAATAATTGCAAATTCTAATAATAGTGATGGTTTTCTATGTTCTTCTCATTTTAGAACTTTGACTTTACGGAATTGGAGGAAGCAACAGAATATGATGGTGGTTATACATTGGATAGCCCAGTTATCAAAGATTTCTGGGAAATTGTACATAAAATGTCTGTAGAAAGCAAACGGAAATTATTGCAATTTGCAACTGGGTCAGATCGAGTACCTGTTGGAGGTCTGAGTAAACTAAAGCTCATCATTGCCCGCAATGGCCCAGATTCAGACAGGTGAATGAACTTTTTTAACTTCTTTTTCGGATTTGGGCGCAAAAATTTCTAACTCACAATCACTGAAAGTTTTGAAACTTAGAATTTTCAAGAAATTACTATTGTGTGTTTTCTAAGAACTTTTTATGTGTGTACATTGCAATTACCTCTCACATTGAACACTTCTTGGTGAACTTGTTTTCAAAAGTTCCTCTTGTACTAAAGCAATTTCCAAATTCTACTCCCATCATTACCAGTGAAAAAATTACTTTTTGTACTTCATCCCCTCTTCTTGTACACAATCCATCTCCTTGCCCTTCAATCCACATGGAACTTTCTTACCTTTGTTGATGTCACAATTTCATTGGCATTATCATATTCATGGATGAAGTTTCCTCAAGTAAAAAACTTTGACCAATGGATTGTTTACTCGTCACAATCCCAGAACAAGGTGGTTGGCTGAATATAATAATAGGGGAAGTGCCTAAATGGGCCTCTTGCACAGTCCACATACCCTCTAAACAATGTTAGAGGAGTTTATTGTACTATTTTGCCTGGCCTCTCATCAGATAACGCAAAATAAAAAGAGTGGTTTCTGCTTATGATTTCTGGTGAGAATAATGCCTCAATTTAATTGCAATGAAGACCACAAATTCCTATGTTTGAAAGAAACAGTTGACAATTGCTCAAACATTCTCAAAACTTTCAGAATTAAGTTCATACAAATATTGGATCAATGATTTTTGCTGGTTTTGTTTTTAATTGTTGTTAATAATTAACGTGTGAGGATGGTCTAATTTTCTATGTACTGCTCATGACATTAAAGTAAATTAAAAACTGGAAATGGCAGGTTGCAGCTGTGTAAACACATGAACATTTATGTGCAGACCAATTCTGTTTTTGGTATGAATTGAAATAAAGTTGACCATGAGGATACAGTTACAGCAAGTGAACTTTCCCTCTTTTAGAGACCAAAGTCATGCACATAACGAAACCAAAATCTATACTTATTGGCATGATAGAATTATAAAAGAATATTTAGTATATTAATATATTTCCTCCTTGATATAGCCCTAAAATTAGTAGAACTGTTTCCATGTGAAGAACCTACTCAAATTGTTAATAGAAATTCAGAAGTAGTAACAGCACTAGCTGAGATGGCTCAGCACTGCAACTCTTGTCGCTGCAGGATTTCTGACCAGGAGGTCCAAGGGTTTGAATGCTGATGTTAGTAGATTTTCAACATCAGCTATATTCCTGGGTTGAATGCAAACACTCTCTGAATGAGAATTCTAGTGTCCAAGTGTTCTGATTGGTAGTTTCTATGGTTCTTCTGATCAGTACATAGTGGATGCTTGATACCAACAAAAACAAGCCACGAACTACAGATGGTCTTCTTTTCCTCATCCTTGTCTGCTCCTCTCCCCTTGCACACACGTGCACGCGAACACACTTGCATGCACTATACTAGCACACATATTGAAAGACTAGTCAGAAGTTTTGGCAGTTGGGGCAGTGTCCCACTGGGGGAGATACTATAATACTGGGGGAGATACTATATAAATTAAATTCGTATGAAAAAATCAGGAGAATACTTTAAATATTAAGAACAGCAACAAGAGAAGAGGAAAATGCTTGATCCAAGAACAATAATGAACTTTTTTTCCCAAGACTTGTAGATGGCTTTGAAATCAGTTGAGAAAGCTAGAGATTGTAGTGTTTCAAGAAAAATAAGGATCAAGATGTTTTTGGATTGTTGAAAGATAAGAGAAACTATCAAAAGATGTTGAAAACATGACCTAAATTGAAAAGTTCATCAAATGGATGATGGAGCCCAATAATATAACAAGAAAATTAGCAACATAATTAGTACTATGTGCAGTGAAACTTCTTTATAACATTCCTCCATGTAATGTTTTCTTCTGTTACATCAATTTTTTCCGGATGAGACCAAAGGTCCATATACACACTCTTCCTCTTTGTAGTGTTTTCCTCTTCACAGTCTCTTAAAAAAAGGTATATTGAGTAAGGTTTCAATGTAATATGTTCTCAGGAGTGTTCTTAAAATTCAACAAATTTGGAAATGCATTTGGGTTCGTCAGTGATTGTTTTACATGGAAGTATTATTGGATACTGATGAATTTCTAAATGCATGTCAAATCCAATATGTGAGTCCACTGCAGTACATGAAGTAGGTTTTATTTACTGTATGTTAATCTAGATCATCAGGAGGCAGAGAATATTTGAACATTGAAATTGCTGAAAATTTCAGTAGTTTCCTCTACCATTCTTAATAAGAATTTTAAAAAAATATATTTTGAACAAATTGAATGAAATATGGGCTGTAAAATTTGTGTGTCTTTTGAGTAATGCACTTTAAGTCATCAAGTCCATCACTTATTGATGGACTTTACTCTCACTGTACACTTTTTTTGGTGATGTTATTTTTAAGTAATAATGATGTTCTTGTGTCATTTCTAATAATATTCATTTATTCATTACATTTGCAGGTTACCTACTGCCCATACCTGTTTTAATGTATTATTGCTACCTGAATATGAGAACAAGGAAAAACTGAGCGACAGACTCATGAAAGCTATCAACTACTCAAAGGGCTTTGGAATGCTGTAGCCTGTTCCCTCTCCCACCCGTCCTCCTCGCTGTGCTACTGCCGCTGCTGCCTTCGCCTCTGCAACCATATTGCTTGGTTTTTGTTTCCAAATTGGAGGACTCCATTTGACCACCCTTGTGGGTTGCAAATTCAAAGGTATCACATGGCACGGGAAGCGAGCGGGTGGGAGAATTCTGTGTAGTTGGAGGGGAGCAGAGAAGCGGAACTCTGGTTTTTCCCATCAGCTTTGTGCCAGCCAAGTGCCAACAGTGCCACACATCGCCCAGTGGGCCAGCTGTTTTTATCTTATTTATTGTAGATTTGATATGCGCCAGATCGACATGAGTTGGTAAGAGAGAGGTGGGGTCGCACCACTTTTTGTGGTGTTACAAGAACTGTTGTTAAGTAAGCCAGGCTGTGCTCAGACTGTTTGTACATATAAAGCCACTTCTGTTTGATACAGTCCCTTCTGCAGGTCCCCATTTTTACCCCTGTCCCTTTACTCTGTCTCTGGAACATTTGGAAGGTAACTTTGGAAACCAGAGGCAGATGTCTTGTGTAAATGTCTTTCTTCTGCCATTCTAACCTCTCCTCCCCCCCCCCTCCCCCTCCCCCTGTTTTAGCTGTAGGAAGTAATTTCACTATGAGTGAGACTGACATCTGTTATTTATTTGCAGATGTGTCCATAGTCACAGAGATATTGCTGTTGTATAGATGGCCCTGAGTGTGATCATTATTGTTAATAAACATGAAGTCAGGAATTTGTCGTAACATTTCTCTGTTCGAATTGTCTATTATCCCTTGAAAGTTTCATAATTTAGTAATATGAGTTTTTACCTAGTAAAGAAAATTGTAAAAACCATTTTAGTGCGTGGATTCTGTACAAATTTGAACAGAGCACAAATTTGCAAGTGGTAATTCATTGTTTTCCAGAGAATTGTGGAAAACCTTTACCAAAGTGAGGTGATACCAAAAATAGTAGAAGAGATAAGAAGATATGATGCCAAAAAACAGTGATAACTCACTTGTTTATGATGGAAAAAGTTATGCAGATATTTGTTGGCAACAAATGTTCTTTCCTGAATTAATTATTATTGATATTTTCTTCAGTGAATTATGTTATGTTCCAAGTAAAGCGAAATGACCTCGGAATGTGTTCATTGCCTTTCAATGTTAGCAAGTGTTTCTCACAGACCTAATTATGTAATGTGAATGAGCAGCAAAAGAACATCCAGGTTTACATTATTGCTTGTTAAATAAAATTTACTATGCCTCAGAGGTCCTCACAGTAGTTTTTGTGATTTTTGAGTTGAGGTATCAACAATTTTGTTTGTTTATTCCTATTTGTGATCTTCTGTCACTTAATGAAACTTTTTATGTACATTTATATGAATGAATGTAAGATATATTTACAAATTACTTTTGATTTAAAATATATTTGGTATATTTGAACTTCTTTAATCTGTATGTTTGCAGTTCTATTTGCAAATTTCTTGTAGATAATTTTGATGAAATGTTTTGTTTCTTAGATCTTTCCATCAATAATGTACAATCACTAACTTCTTTATTGTAATTCATTTGTTTTTGCAGTATTATTACTTTATTGTAGTGATTATTAGAGCAAAACGAAATATTGTAAGTTATGATTATATTTTATTTTGGAAATAACTTGAATATTTTTTTTCTTATTACTCATTTTTTTTGTAAGGAGTTATTTCATATCTGTGATTTTGGAATCAAACATTTTAAAACCATATAACTTAGTAAATCGCACTTGTTGATAATGCAATTATTGTTTGTTGAAAGAATCTGTTAATATGTATCTTCAAGAAGTCACTGAAATTTTCATTTAATTCAATTTACTGTTAAGATATTATTTCACAGTGTTCATTAAAATGAACCATAATTACATTGTGTCTAAAATTCCTCTGTGGAGTCAATTTGTCTTTCAGTAATAATTTCTCAATTCATTTTTTAAATCTACAAAGCTCCTCTTCTCTTCAATTTTTCATGTTCTAGACAGTACATTGGATAATAAATTTCAATTGAGATTTCAAGTAAAGTCTAATCTGAGAAATTTTATAAATAAAGAAAAACTGTAGAACATCTTGTATTCAAGGGAATGAAAGTAGTAAAGTATAAAAATCGTATAATGACAGTGAGACATCAAAAAGGATTTAAATCAAGTTTATGTACTTTAAATGGGAAGAAATCAAATTGCCAGCATTTTTCAACATAGCAATATTCATTACTTGCCTCTAGTTGATGGTACAGTAACTGTATTAGTTTGCAACAAATCAGAGTTAAGAAACCTCAAGCACAACACAGTATCTTCTAAGACTCTGAAGGTATTTTCTAGTTGATAAAAGATGAATCTAAAAGTAGTTTATTTTTGATATATTAACAACTATTATTCTCAATATATATAATTCAAAGAAACTTATTGTAATTGCTAAAGTAATCACAGAAAATTGACAGTAGTTAAAATTGTTACAAAACAATGATTTAATTGTGCATATTGTATATACAAGTTTTAATTGATCTAGTCGTTCAGAACATGTGTGTTGTCAATTTGCCATTTCTTTGGCATGAGGATTTCTGAGACAGTTCCTGTCATTGCTTATATGGATTGTGCATGACTTCTGTAACTAATGAAATGAGTTGTCTTGTATTTGAACATTTCATTGAAGGGGAGCGAAAGTTGGGTTTTATATGAAAATTTAGTTGCAACATTTTGCTGCATCATTGTACATTACGTTGTTTTTATTTCTGTTCACACAATATATGAAATTAAACAGTGTGAAACATTTGTTTGAGTAGACTGTTTTGTTCTATTATTTATGAAATATCCAGAGCACACACACACACACACACATACATATATATCTATATATATATATATATATATATATATATATATATATATATATATATATATATATATATATATATATAGATAGATATATAGATATATAGATATATATAGATATAGATACATATACATATACATACACACACACACTCACACTCATATATTGAATTTAAATATTTTTTTCAATAGAATGTTTTCATTGACAGAGAAGTATAACTCACATTTAAACAAATGAGAGGTTAAGTCTCTGTGAAAATAATAATTACTATTTATTTTTGGTGAAATAGCCGAAAGCCAATAAGTGAAAGTTATAGTTGTTCCTTAATTTACATTTTTGGTATTTCTGCATATTTTGATTTGTTTTTGAGGTTTTTGTTCTTCTTTCTTATAATATTATGCATCATGCCTGAAAGTGATCTCTAGAAGAAATTCTAATGACTGATCTCATAATTTCTTACAAGGAGACATTTAAAAATTACAATCTTCAAATTTAGCCCCCCCCTCTCTTATTTTCTTACAACTAGAACACTTTTCCTTTCGCCAAGATGAATTTTCCATTTCAACTTTCCTCTCCTTTCTTCTCAAGTAAAATAAAATTCATCATAAAAATTCAATGAAATTATATTTGTAATATAATGCAGTACAATGAGTAAAATAAAAAAGATGATGTAGATATTTCTGATTAATTTGAATGTGAATTGTTTTAATGTTATATTTCAGGTAATTAAGTCACAAATTATTAAAACCCTGAGAATATTCATCTCTCCCATTAAATTTTTTTCAACAGTTTTTAGTATTCTCTTAAAGTAAATGTACTTACCTGAATATAAGATGACTGTGAATATAAAACATACCTGTAATTCCAAAGAGACCTCTGGAGAACTTTTTTTCCTTTTCTACAAATTCTTACTATTTATTCTAAATAAAATCACAAATTGTCGTATGGACTAGAAAATCGTTTTGATAAAGTGAATAATTTTTGCCTGTACCATCTGTTTTTTTCTTATTCCTTACAAAAACAAAACAATGACTTTAGTTAGTTTTTGTCACTAACATGATTATCTTCAAACATTTCATTGCTTCTGTCTTACTTTCCCTCCCCATACTAAGTTGGCTTTGGACATTTTAGGCCCCCTGAAAAAAAAACAACATTTGATGTGTGTTTCTTGTCTCTCATCTCATGCAACCTAAGAACATTCTATTCTGAGTCATTAGATTTTCATCCTATCATGCTCCTGACCTCTGATTTTTTAATATTACCCTTAACTTGAAATTTGGATAATTTAATGTTTGTGTGATCAAGCTGTGTGACTGTTCTGTGAATAGCATAGAATAATGCAGTGAAGATTCCAAAGTTGGGATAAAATTATTGTCTCTTTTAGTGGAATGTGAATGAAAGTGAATTTACCCCATATTATTTCTATTACAATATGCAGATTGCACATGTTGAGCATTGAACCAAGTCCAATAGTGTTGATCTTGTAATAAAATCTCTTACAACGATTTTTATTCATTCTGATGCTGCAGTTCAGTGCTTAAATGTTTTGAATGTAAAAAGTTTGTTTACTTTCCCCTATACATACATATATAGGGAGTAATATATGTAGAATAGGGAAAGTTATGTAATGCTGCAGAAAATCAATATCGAGATAATAATGGAAATACTCATTCTGGGGTCCCCTGATACCGAAAAAGTGTTGTTTTTTTTCCCTTTGAAAACGTCCGCCCGTCTCTCTGTCTGTCTCTCTGCTTGCATGCCTGTCTTATCTTTGTCTGGCCGATCAGCTGGCTGTCTGGTATATGTGAACAACATTAGTGCCTAAACCATGCAGAGGATTTTTTTTCCAAATTAAAGAAACCCTTGTCTATTTGGCCTGAGTCAAAGCTTGGGAGTTTGAAAACCATTCATTAGTTTTTGGGAGTACTTTACATGAAGCACCTGGGAAATTATCAAAAACTTCTTAAAAAGGGCTCCAAATTTTTTCTTTAAATTTCTCGTAAGAATAGAGTCCGATTTGCTCAGTTAATTCTGAATTTTCAAAAATTGAATTTTTTTCAAGTTTTCGTACAACTACAAAATTAAAGATAGAGATTTTTCCTTCAAATAAAATTTGTTTACATAATTTGGTCTTTCATTAAGGACATGTGTGTGTGTGTGTGTGTGTTTTAATTTCAGTAGTTTTCCTACAATATTGCATGCAAGTTTAAAAAGTTACAAAAACAAGATTTTCTCAAAAATGATTCCAAATTTTTCTTTAAACTTGGGGTAGGGATTGTGCTAAAAGCACTCTAAGAAATGACATACACGCCATATTGTACTATTCTTTTGTTTTTACAAAAATGTAACTTTTTATACTTTTCTCTCAAGTTGTTACATTTGCGGCAATTTGTTCACATTATTATATTTATGAATTCATGTGCTTTAAATAAGTGAGAGTGTGACATTACACTTAATTAATTACATTAAATAAGTGTGACATTACACTTCTCGAAAACTCAACCGTTTTCTGTCAAAACTAGCTCAAAATTGCAGAATTTCAGAAATGCTCAAACGCCATTTTCAACAGCTCCAAATTTTGTCTTCAAAATTTTTGAAATGTTAGTGCTAATTACACTCTTTAATATGAGATAAAGTTCATTCCGAGGAATTTTTATGTTTTTTCAAAAATTACACAAATGTAAATTTTTTGAAAGATCTGGTGATATGCATATTTTCAGGAATTAGTAAACACTATTATATTTGTGAGCTAAAGTGCTTCAAATGACTTATAAGGAACGTTTTTTGAAAACTCCAAAACTTTCTGTGAAAACTGTGCTTCAAATTTCAAATTTACTGTAGCGCTTAAGCAACATTTTCAAAGAAAATTTCTATTTAACACAAGGTTTTACTGTTTTTTAATATCCTTTAAATAATATTTTTGTTATTTTATTAGAAAACCAAAAAATTAAGAAAAATTTTAAAAAATATTCTTCAGGTTGGGATAGATGGCACCAGGCAAGAGTATGCAGCAAGTTCGAATAGCTAGCTGAAACCAAATGAAACTGCTGCTACTACTACCACTACTTCTACTGCTGTCATCATCATCAACTATAGAACTTCAGTTCCAAAAAATAGGGAACATTAATCCTTTCTTTAATCATCCCTAATTTAGAAAGAAACTAGTTATGCTACAGAATGACACAGATTTTCTCATTCTAGCTATTAATTATTAAATAGTGGTCTGGGATATATCTTTGGCCCATCCAGCTGTCATCTATTGCCACCCAAAGTGCATTTTAAAAAATTATCCCAATTTTTTGCTTTCCTAATGACAGCACTGAAATATTACTTTAAGAATTCTAAAGAAGAGTAAAAGCTCAAAGTATATGGAAACATTTTTTGAAAACTTTGGAGTCTTTTTTTAGAATATAGTGTTTTAGTGTTACTCCAAATGCAAAACTTGAAGTTCTTTTTCACAGAAATCTTCTTGAGTTTTTGAAAAACTTTATTACAAATTATTTGAAGCACTTCCACTAACAAACGCAGTAATGTACACAAATCATAGGAAATGTGCATAGTAAAGGTGTAAGAGGTATTAAAAAATATACATTTATGTAATTTTTTTTAAAAAAGTCTAAAGAATGTACCAAAATTAATTTTGTGTCATTTTAAACATTGCATTGAGCACTATCAAAACAAAAATTTCAAAGAAAAATTTTGTAGTCGTTTTTTAGAAAATGGCGTATGAACATTTTTGAAAGTGCGTAATTTTGAGCTCGCTTTCCCAAAAAACTTTTTTTTTCGAGAAACTTTATAAAACATCATTAGAAGCAACTGGACTCATAAATCCAATAATGTGAAGAAATCAATGCTTATATAAATATTAACATCTGTGAGACAACTAAAAAAAATTTATTTTCATAATTTTTGAAAAAACAAAATAATAAAACAAAATGGCGTTTATGTTACCTCATATGTACACTTAGTTTAGTGTTAGTTAAGGATAGTGCTAAGTATACATAACACTTAGTGTTATGTACACTTAGCACTATCCTTACCAAAAGCTTAAAGAGAAAATTCAAAGCCGTTTTTGATTTTTTTTTTTTTTTTAATAGCCCATATTGCAAGCAATATTGCGTGAAATCTACCAAAAGTTTCAAAGGAATGTAAATGACCATATTGAAAAATCTAAATGTGGAGAACAAATTGTACTTGAAAGAAAATCTCTATCTTGAATTACTTAGTTGTAGGATAGCGCTGAAAAAATGCAAACTTTCGTAATTTTCAAAAATTTAGAGTTAAGAGTGAAAATATCCCTAGGGTTTCATGTAAAATACTCAAGTTAAAAATTAATCAATGTTTTGCAAAATCACAGAGCTTCAAATCTGGCCAGGTTGACAGGGGTTTATTCAGTTTGGAAAAATTCCTATGCGTAGTTTAGGCGCTAGTTTTATTCACATACACTTAGATGAATGGACATTCTGAAAAACTAGTAGTGCTATCGAATGGCACAGTCTTTCTTGTATTAGTTTTGCATGTTCTTTGGCCTGGGCCAGCTATTCAAACTTCACAAACTCTAGCGAGCTGCCATCTATTGCCACTCAAATACATTTTTTGAAGTTTTCTCAATTTTTCCGTTTCCAAATGGTATATTAGAAATATTACTTTTAGAATATTAAACAAGAGTAAAACTTGGTCCTGCATCAAAGCATTCATTGAAAAATTTGGAGCTGTTTTTAAGAAAAATTTTTTTAAGCTCTAGTGTAAATGCACAATTTGAAGCTCATTATAACAGGAATATTTTGAGTTTTCAAAAAACTTAATTTGAAATCATTTGAAGTATGTGCAATCATATATACATATCATACAAATGCAATCATATATACAAATTGCTGGAAATGTGCATAATTAAGGCACGAGATATTTTTCAAACAAATTACATTTTGTGTACGTTTTTTAAAAAACTAAAGACTTTACGAAAAATTAATTTTATGTCATCTTAAACCGTGCAAGTATCACTATCCATACTAAAAGTTTGAAGAAAAAATTTGGAGCCCTTTTTCAGAAAATGGCGTTTGATCATTTTCTGAAAATGCAGAATTTTGGCATTGTTTTCACAGAAAACTTTTTAGTTTTCGAGAAGATTTATATGACATTATTTAAAGCACATGTACTCTTATATGCAACAATGTAAACAAATCACCGGTAATGTAAATATCAAGGATGTGAGAGGCTAGTCAAAAAAAATTACATTTTTGTAATTTTTGAAAAAACAAAAGGATAGAGGAAACAAAAAAACAAAAGGAAATTAATATAGAATAAATTTAGCACGATCCTGACCAAAAGTTTAATGAAAAAATTTGGAGACATTTTTGAGAAAATCTTGTTTTTGTAATCTTTGAAAATAGTGCAAAAATTATTAAAAGTAATAAAAAATGTTTCTGACCTTAATGTAAGTACTAATTATGGACGACAAATTTTGTTGGAAGGAAAAATCTATTATCTTTAATTTTGTAGTTGTAGGAAGACACCCCAAACATTAGAAAATTTTGAAATTTTCAAAAATTCAAAGTTAACTCTGAAAATCGGACCTATGCCATCTTCATAAGTGTATTTTACTTTATTCTTATAAGAAGTTTAAAGAAAAAATTGGGGTAATTTTTGGAAAAAAATTGAAAATGCCCCAGGGCCTTCATGTAAAGTACCCCCCAAATTTTAAAAAATGTTTTTCAAAATCACAATGTTTCGACACGAGCCAGGTCCACACAGGTTTTGGTTGGGATAGTGCTAAATGTACTCTATTAGATGACATGAACACCATATTGTTCTATGCTTTTTTTTTTCTTCTTCAAAAATTACAATTTTTTTTTTCTACTAGCCTCTCACGCCCTTAATATTTACATTAGCGGTGATTTCTTCATATTATTTATTTAAAAGTTCATTTGCTTTAAATAATGTCATATAAAACTTCTCGAAACTTCAAAAGTTTTCTGTGAACATGAGCTCAAAATTCCGGATTTTCAGAAACGTTCGAATGCCATTTTCTCACAAACGGCTCCAAATGTTTTCTTTAAACTTTTCGTATGGATAGTGCTAATTGCACTGCTTAAAATGACATAAAGTTCATATGCTGTATTCTTTTGTTTTTTCAAAAAATACACAATGTAGGTTTGTTCTTTTTTAAAAATATCTCTCATGCTCTCATTATGCACATTTTCAGGGGTTTTTATGATTATTGCATTTGTGAGTGGAAGTGCTTCAAATTACTTCCAATGAATTTTTTGGAAAACTCAACAGATTCCTGTGATAAAAATTTTACATTTACACGTGAGCTGAAATGATTTTTTCTTAAAATATGTTTAGAATTTTCAATGAAATATTTTGAATCTATCATTAGAAAACCGAAAAATTGAGAAAATTTAAAAAATTAATATTGTGCAGCATTTGATTCCAGCTAGTAAGAGCTAGACAGTGAAATTAGCCCAGACTGAAGAAATTAGAAAACCAAGTAGTATGAGAAAGAGTGTGCCATTCTGTGGTACCACTAGTTAATTTTCATATCAGAGAAGATTCCATTCTTTGTTATAAACTTTTTGTTTTTCAAAGATTCCTATTCACATTGAAATGTTATTCCTTGTCATTTCCATAAATGATGTATTAATATTTAATTATTGTATCCTGAAATTTATTTTCCTACAAAAGAATTCAAAAGGCAATGTTTTCTTTTTGGCTATTTCACCACAAAATAAATACCATTGTTTTACTGTGAATGTTTTGAAAAATCTTTCAATCTTGGAAGAATTACAAAGTTCATTTGACTCAAATTAGTGACAAAATCCTTTTGTTTTAATGTCATGGAAGAGAATGGGTGAGTACCACATGGTAAATTACATAACTTCTTTGCATAAATTACATAACCGAGTGATGTGGCAGGAACCTGTGACATCTTGAAATTTAGGAAACAAAAAAGGCCAGATTGTATTTCACAAATAACTTCCTTGTCACATATGATTGTGCTGCCCAATACATTTTCTTTTACATTTACAGAAAATGCTTGTAAAACTTAACTGGTCACCTGAGAATTTAAGCATTAATGTAATTGAATTTTCATTACTTTGTAGATTTTGTTGAGCTCTGAATGAAATTGCTCAAGATAGTTAATATATTGTCAATTTCATTTCTCACCAACCACAAGGTTTTTGCAGGTTTGAATTGCATGTTTCTACTTCACAGGCAGGCAGTATGTTGTTGTCACTTCGAATTACCTCATGATCATAGTTTGACTTGTTCTCAGAAATATTTCTGCTGCATAGAGCTAGTAATTAAAAAATACTTTTTTGACAAAAAGTGCGTCAGCCGAAACTGGTAATCAAGACTAGAAATTGAACTCAGTTACTCACTTGTTGGTTCATTAGTTACAAACGAATTAGGCTTTTTAAAGTGTTTGATATTCCATGTTTGATAATCCATATGATACATATTTTTATATATTTAAGGAAAACTCACTGATCACAGCATATTTCAATATTTTATTCATTATAAATTCCATATTGTCTTTCAAGATTATTTTCAACATTTATTGCTATGTTAAATAGTTTAGTAGTTGATCAAGATCAAACTTCACAAGATAATGCACAGTTCCTGATATTGAGAGGACATTAATCTGGTGCAAAATCTATGTCAAGAGACAAAAGATACAATTTCATACTTGAAAATTCAAAACAATGCTTTGTAATCCATTGTTTGGTATCTGCTCAATTGTCAGAAAAGGTACTTGAACTAACTCAGGAATGCAAAAACACTTGGTGTGATTTAGTACAAGAAACGATTTAGTCTTGTTCTATGACCAATATTAAAAATAAGTTATTTGGACATTCTATTTATGCAATTTAATCACATTGTTAAATATTTTTACTTTCCCCATCATCCGTATGTACAGAGTAATATACATTGTCTAGGGAAAGTGCGAAAAAACGGCGGGTTTTCGGCAGATAAATCAAGTTGTTAAATTAATAAAAAAAATATCCTCTAACACAGGGTGTAGCCAGAATCAATGTTGGGGGAGGGGCTTGATACCGAAAAATCGATTAACGGCAGTCTGTCCATCTGGTAAACAACAATAGCACCTAAACTAAGCGTACGATTATTTCCAAACTGAATAAACCCATACCGATCTGGCCTGAGTCGAAGCACTGCGTTTTTTAAAGGGTACTTTACATGAATACCCACGGACATTTTCAAAATTTTCTGAAAAATTGCTCCAAATTTTTTCTTTAAATTTCTTGTAAGAATAGAGTATAAAGGTGGAATAGGTCCGATTTTCACTAGTTACTGTGAATTTTCGAAAATTGCTAAAGATTGAATTTTTTTCGGCTAGTTCCTACAACTACAAAATTGAAGATAGAGGCTTGTCCTTCTAACGAAATTCGTTCTCCATAATTAGTTCTTTTATTACCGTCATGCACATTTTTTTCAAAATTTTAGATGTTTTCTAGCATCAATATTGTTTGCAATATATGCATTTTAAAAAAATACAAAAGGCAGATTTGCTCAAAAACGTTTCCAAATTTTTCCTTAAAATTTTTGGTAGGGATAGTGCTAAATGTACTCTATAAGATGACATAAACGCGATATTGTTCTATTTTGTTTTTTCAAATATTACAAATATGTATTTTTTTAAACTTGACTGTCACGTTTTTAATATTTATATTTGCGGCTATTTGTTCACAATATTGTATTTATGAGTACATGTGCTTTAAATAATCTCATAAAAAGTTTCTCGAAACAACCATTTTCTGTGAAAACTAGCTTAAAATTCCCCATTTTCAGAAACGCTCAAACGCCATTTTCTCAAAAACGGCTTCAATTTTTTTCTTGAAACTTTTGGAACGGAGAGTACTAATTGCACTCTTTAATATGACTTAAAGTTAATTTCGGTGTACTTTTTGTGTTTTTCCAAAAATTACACAAATGTAAATTTTTACATTTTATGCACATTTCCAGGAATTACAGTAACACTATTATATTTGTGAGTTAAAGTACTTAAAATGACTTCAGATGAAGTTTTTCAAAAACTCCAACATTTTCTGTGAAAGAGAGCTTCAAATTTCGAATTTACAGTTGCGCTTAAATGCCTGTTTCTTAATAACGTCTCCAAATTTCAATGAAAATTGCATTTATGACGAGTTTTTTCCCTTCTTTAATATTCTTAAAATATTTCCGTTCTACAATTAGGAAGTCGAAAAATTGATATTTTTTTAATGTACTTTGGGTGGCGATAGATGGTAGCTGGCAAGAGAATTTGACAAGTCAGATAGGTAGCCTAAACCAAAGGAAATAGAAAACTAATACGGGAATGTCTATGCCCCATTATGTTGCATCACTAGTTATGTATGTATTCAATATTTAGTACTTATGAATATACATATTTAGGTATATGACATTCCGTATAAATCCCAGATCTGCTGTTAATAATACTCGGACTAGCTGAACCCGTGCGAAAACTTAATACACTTGGACTAGATTACATTCAAGTAGTGAGTTTTGAGGGAAATCGACAAGTTATCTCACTTGGGGATCGCCTCTTGGATCCAACACGCATTGCATTTTTAACACATGCATTTAGGAACAGTATTTTTACTGCATATTATACCATTCAGAGTAGGTAAAATATCTAAATACTAAGTTCGATGTACTACAGGTTGCTTAGAAACAGTTTGGTAAACAACACTGTGAATAAAACTAATTGCTTTTTATTTCCTAAATAAAAAAAATATTAATATTCAATTACTTTCTTCTATCTTCAGTTCTAATATATTCGGGACGACGACGAAGCGATTTTATTGTTTAAGAATGCCTGCCACAGACGGGGCTCTTCATTCTGTTTAGTGGATGGACTTTTTTTTGGGGGGGTAGCTTTGCTCCCCTTTCCCATACAAGACGGGGATTGGGTGGCAGTGTGATTTTGTTTGATGGGTTATTTTATTTAGGTTGTGGGTGGAAAAGGGAAAAGAACAAAATCTTGGAAGAGAAAAGAGGTGGTGAGAAAGGAAATAGTGGAAGGGAAAGGTTATTTTTTGTCGGGTGTAGATGGGAGATCTAAAAATTAGTCTGATAATTCTGTTTTCTAGTCTGGTGAGATGAAGGTAGTTGGTGTTGGAAGTGCATGACCAGGTCGGGTGGGCGGATGTAACAGTAGTTTTCTTTTAGTGGAAAGCGACTGATGTGAGAGAAGAGGGAGGAATGCATTAATGATTCCATGAGTTTTGATCATGATTTCTTGAATATGTGATACCCATAGGAGTCGTTGAGAAAAATGAATGCCTAAATATTGATTTTGGTTTGCTAGGGAAGAGATTGTTGATTGATAAGAAGAGGGGGAGGAAGAGTCGGCTTTCTGCTGATTGAAATTATTATTACCTGGTATTTTGAGAGGTTTAGAGTGATGTTGGCTTTGGTCCAGGAGAAGAGGGTGTCTCGGGCTTTTTCTAGTAGGGTAGAGAAGCGTTTTAAGGATTGGTAGGAAGCTAGGAAGTCAAAGTCATCAGCGTAGGGGAAAGGTTTCACACAGTTTGTTGGGGGAATGTCGTTTGCATTGATTGGTGAGAGCACGGCGCCCTGTGGGACGCCGGCCTGAATTGGTAACTGGAAGGAAGCTGATGATCTTTGCCGGGTTTTGGGATCATTGTTACGCGGTCGGTTTTTCAAGAGGCGGGGAAATTATGGAAGAAATTAGAATTTTAGTTATTACGTTTGGTCCGTTTTTTTGGAATGTGTTATTGGCTAGGAAGGATTCCGTCGGGACCGGGTGATTTTCGGATTTTTATGGCTTTAATTATTTGCGATATGGTTGTACACGCTTGATGGATTGGTTTGGTGATTTGAGGTAGTTGAGGATTACTGAGTCAGGGCTGGGGATGTTTGGGGGAAGAAATTTCGTGGCTAGGGTTTGGGCGAGGGCGTTAGTAATGTCTTGTGGATCAAGGGTTAGTGTATTAGTGAGAGTTTTTAGAGGCGTTATTTAAGTGGAATCCGCACGGATGACTTTATGAATGTCGTTGGGGCTGCTTTTATTGTCGTCTTATTTGAGAATCTCGTATTGTGTTAGTTGTCGATGTATGAGTAGCTGTAGCTGTTTTAATTGTTTTTTGTCTTCATCTCGTCTGAATTTGTAGAAACGTCTTTATGTTTGTCGTTTTAGTCTGTTTCTACAGTTTTGTCTGAGAGGGTTGGGAGTATGTTCTTTTGGATTATGGTTAACTTCCGGTATGCATTTTTGATTTGTTGTGTCAGGTGAGTGATGGATCTTTTTTGGACTGAATGTGAGTGAATTGTTTCCAGTCGGATATTGATTTTATTGGGCGGTGTGTTGTAAGGTATGGAGTTGTGGAGCTGCTGGTGAAAATGAGTGGGAGGTGATGGGAGATATGAAAGAGGTTTGGGATTTCTGTGATGATTGTGTGTTGTAGGAATGGTTGGAGATGATAGAGGAATAGGAGTTTGTTTGTGAGTAGAGATGTGGGAAGGAAGTGGTAGATTGTAAATTTGGAGGTGGTACTGGTGTTGAGGTGGGTTATTGGATCTGTTCATTTCGCAAGGTACGGGCTTTGCAATGTATTCGCAGATTGTGTCAAAGACAGCATGGTTCTGTTTGGAATTTTGACATGTCTGGGTAAAGTCTGTCTGGGCGTTTGGGCATGATTCTATGAGGTGGTTACTAAAGCAGAGGGCACAGATGGTCGGTTGTCGGCAGTAAGTCCTAGTGTGGTACAATTTCTGGCAATTTTTACATTGTCGAACTCTGTCGGTTTATAGTCTTCCAGCTTGATGCTGTAGTTCCCAATAAGTACATTACTTTACTATTTGTTTGATGAACTTGATGTCACGTCGTGGTGTCTCAATGCTATAAATACCTTCTAGAGTCGGCTGTCCGTCGACATCGCGTTTTTGCATTTCAGTCTCGTGGGAATAGTTTATTTTGACAGCTCTCAAGTTGTCTTTGATGTCAATTGAGACGTAGGGGGGAGATCTTCGAGAACCATTTTTTCTCTGGTCTCATCCGTCGCACGGTTAAAGTGGCCGGCACTGTGTTTAAAATAGAGCTGTTTGAGGTCCGTAGTTCGTATGTCGAGTTCGTGGTGTCGAGTTTTTCTCTTATTCTGTGTGGGTGATGACAGTCTTGGGTGTAATTAGTAATTCAGTTCGGGTGCATTTGCTTTTGGCTTGTCCGTTGCAGTGATAAAGTAAGTCTTTGGTTAGTTCATTGGGGCAGAGATTGAACAGGAGTCTTATTTTGGGTGGTAGTGCTGTTGCCGTCTAAGTCAGTAACTGGGTCGAGAAAGTCCCTTGGTTAGAAGTGGAACTGGTTTGTTGGTCTGGGGTGGAGAGAGAGGAGAAGAAGTTTTTAAAGGGGATGCCTTTTGGAGAGGGTTGGTCGGTTTGCCTGAAGATTTTCGTGTAAAGAGTGGAAGGACCACCCGGGTCAGAGGAATTTCGTGAATTTGGATGCCTTGCATGGGAGGGGTGAATGATCCCGTTTGCGCGGGTTGGATGAGTGCAACCTTGTTAGATGGGTGCAGCTTCCGGTGGCGTATTACCTACTCCATGTGTGGAGTTGGGATCCTCTGCAAAGGCTGCATCCATCCGTTCGTCACCATTGGGGCTCATTTGAGCGCGCGGCAGCAGCCGCGGCTTTTTTCCGCTCCTGGTGGACAGCTGCAGAAGGGCAACTCGGAAGAGCGCCCTTGGAGCGTAGAGAAATCAGCTGAAAGGCTCCGCTGATGCGCGTGCCTCTGTTTGTGCACGGCTTCACACCGTCCTGCGCAACGGGTTTTGCTTTCGTCGCAATTTGCCGGCAAATCGAAACGCTAACACAGAGAAATGCTCTCGACAAGAGAACGAGAAATCCTCTTACGACACCTAGCTCGGGAACTTCAATTTCTTCATCAAATTTTAATCAAATATTTTGGGGAATTTCTTCAATCGTCACCATATGCTCTTTTTTCTTCTTCTCATCCACTCCTACTTATTGCCTAACTTACTATTATTAATTCATACTTACGTATATGTCTTAGTCCAGTCAAATGGTAGAAAGTAAGAGTTTTTGGTGTAGTTTTGATATTTGCTTCCTATATTTTTTGGGGTCGCTAAACACGAATATCAACATAAATTTGCTCTAAGTAACATAGTTGCATAAAGTAACATAGTCGCTAAACACGAATATCAGGTAAACACGAATATCAACATAAATTTTGCACGGAAACACGTTATTTGATCAAACACTGTAAAAATTACGCTTTTTTTCAGTTTTTTCAAAATAACTCAAAAGTCTTTAAGGTTTCGTAATTAATGAACGTATATGAAATAGAAGATAAAGTTACATTTTAATTTAATGTCTTTGGGATTTTTTCTCCAATTAAATATTGAATTGAATTGAATTGGCCTTATTTTACGTGGCGAGACTCGGGCCATCAGGCCCGCTCTTCCGTCTGACCACGCAAATTTCGCTACGCCTTTCATCTAGCAGAGAAAGGAGGTATTTCTTGGGCGAGAAACAGGCAATTTGAATTTAGCTCAGAGGCGTCATTTAGGCTTGAGGATCTTTTACATGCAAGTAAATCTACGAACATGGGACAGCCGGCTTTACTTCCCCTCCGAAGGAAGGCGTACGAAGGATTTTGTCGCCCTAAAAATCCACGGCTTCGATCGGGTTTGAACCCGCGAGCTTGGGTATAACAATCCGGTACGCTAACCGTCACACCATCGCCGCCGCAAACGCAAAATATTTAGTCGTGAGAGCATCGTAAAATTTGATGATATAAGTGAAACGAAAAACGGGATCCCACTTTATCTCAATTTATCTTAACTATCAAGTTTTCTTAAATATTAACATGATATGAAATTAAAGAGGATAAATTTACCTTCATTTATTACCGAGAAAACGGTCTTGGGTCTCCACTTAACCTACTTCACTCACTAACCTCTATACGTAATTATATCCAATAAAGTTGTATACGAATAAATACGGTGCCTTGTGAATGAGTTTATATTTTAATTGGAAAAATAAAAGCAGGTAATTAATAACGTGAAAATTAATTTTGGAAGATTGTGCTTTCAGCGACACGTAGGGTTCGAAGGCTGTGGTTTTTATAAACATCTACAAGTACTACATATAAATGGCACTGGCATTTGTTTAATGCATGACTTAAAAGTTATTTTGAAAACATTAACCCTGGTTAAAAACCTGTTTCTAGGCAAAATTATTGTTGACAATCTTGAACACACTCTTTAAATCATAACTAAAGTAACATAGAAGCAATTCAATGTTCAAGATCAAAACGTTATCAATGATGGCTTTTCAAAAGTACTATCGAACCCGTGCTAGAACTCTCGCATGTTAATCCCCACCCTTCCCCTATCCATTCCATTAAGAAGGAAAGTTGTTAATGAATCGTATTTTTTTAGTGGTCACTAAAAAAAATACGATTCATTAACAACTTCGTACTTACAGAATATCAAACAAAAATAAAAACAATGCAATTGACGTTGGAAACAAATTTTCGATAAAGATAAATTCATTATTGTAGATAGATGTTTTTCAAACAATTAACACTTCCTTATAAACAACATTTGAAGTCATTATTCAATCTTTCTTGACAGTTTGCTTTGGCTTTCCTCTATAGTCACAAAAATATTAGAAAATATTTTTACTCTTGAGAAAGCCAAGTAATATTTTCCGAAAATGCAGGATCGGGCAAGAACAACCATACTCTTTGCAATATTATTTAATTTTCCTAGATTTGTTTTGAGAAATAGAGGGGGTTTTGGAAGGTCAGGGCGCCAGCTTGCTGAGGTGCGAAAATTGAAAAATATTTGTATTCTAAAACGTATTGGATTATTTTCTGCGTGTTTACGTAACTCACGAAAAGAAATTTCGAGCCAAAAATAATAAACTGATATTTTCACCTTTGAGTAAGAAATACCATTTGTTACCATTAGAAACAATTCAGTAGGCTTGCACTTCACTTCGGCACATGGGAATGTTGCTCAAACGATGCTTACGTATTGAATATCTTAGTGAACCGACACCGTAAGTTGGCAGCTGGGCATTGATGTACAGACTTCCAGATACCGCCAACATTTAAATCGTGCGTCTGGATTGTAAGCGCTGGCATTTGAATGACTTGCGCTATTCTTTCTATAATTTTAAATTTGGTTCCTTTTTAAATTAATTCAGGTAGTATTGTAGGTTAGTTTTGATTTTTGTTGTTCATTTATTTCAAGCTATTTTACTTTAGTTAGCTTAAAAAGATTTTTCTTTGTGTCGTGCCATGGCACAAGTTTTTCCCTACTACCTTGCGCGTATCCGTGCAAGAACTCTTGCTTGCTAAACCCTACACTCTTCCCTGTCCTTCTATTTCCATTTTAAGAGGGAAATTTGTTAAACGAATTTATTTGTTTAAAAATGTGTAAATGTAACTTCTATTGTACTAACAGAATATCAAATAAAAATAAAAAAAATAATGCAATTGATGTGGAAAAGAAATTTTCAGCGAAGATTTCTTCAGTATTATTGACAGATTTCTTGAAACAATTCACAACACACCCTTAAAATTTTTTAAAGTAATTATTCAATATTCTTTGACAGTTCGCTTTTATTGATGGTCACACAAATATAAAAAAACCTTTTTACTTTTGAGAAAGCTACGTGACTGAACACACTAACTTCAAAGTTTAGCCGAATCACTGCTGATCACGAAAATACTGGTACAGTTAAAACACAAACCAAACTTAACAAGACACATCTTCACTGTACATCCACATCCCTCCGCAATTAGGTACACAGCACTTTTAGACATCGGCAAAACGTTAAATAAATATTTTACCTACACGCATAAGAAACAATCTTCATCGGTATCAACCAACTATTGATCGTACTTCTGGATGTTGCTGCGAGAGTGAATCTTGAATTAATAATTATGCAAATAAACCTCGTCAGTCTGCGCAAACCGCAGAGTACACAGAAAGCGTAAATAGTATAAGATAGAGGAATTAAGCACCTTTAAGTGAGTCGTTACAAAGATGGCCACCATCACCAAGGGTTGAAATATAGGTGGCATTACTAGTATCGATAAGTGCCGAACCAGCAAACATGTAATAGAATGTCCAAGATTATTTCTTCCTGTAGATTACGGCGTGAGTAACGATTCTTTGAGGCCTCAAAATTATAGTTTTTAAGACCTGAGAAAGCTTCGTTGTGTTATTTAACGATGAAGCTGAGGGTGGCACTTGACATGATTATTTAGATGCGTTTTTTAACAAATCACTCATATTTTTAAAGTCTAGTTGATATTCGTCACGTCTCCTTAAAATTATCTTTCTTTAGAATTCTTATTTATAAATATCAGTTGCTTGTGAGAGCCGCAAAAGGTTAGTATACTACTGAAATAATATAGAAGACGATTTCGTACAAGACGCAAGAGTCGATCCTTGTCATTTATGTTGAGTTTGTGTCAAAATGTCAACCACAAGCAGATCTACGAGTACTTAGATGTTTTATGGCTACCCTGATGTGCTAAGCGAAGACAAATGTCTAAAACAAATTGCGTGCGTAATGTTAGACGACACAACGATTCATACGACGTCCAACGAAAATTTTCTTGCTAACACGAATAATTAAATGCGGTTAATAGCAAAGTTTGCGGTTGATTGCAAAGTTTTTATCAGCAAGAATGATATGCAAACAAGCGAAGAAAGATGTAGACACATCGATAATGAACATTATCGATTTATTATAATTTATTATTATTATTTTAATGATATAATTATTATTATAATGATTTATCCTTAGATCCTGTTGTATGATAGACAAAGGACGCCACCTTGCGAGCGCGCCAAAAACTACCGCAACGGCCTAACTGCAGGTCGCTCGACAGACACGCTGGACGCCGGACACGCGGTGACGCGGTGCTACGCTCATCTGCTATATAATACTGTGTATTCCAAAGTTAACTAATAAACGCCATTCCAATTGTGTATCGTGTGTCGTTATTCATACATCAGATCCAAAAAATAAGAGCGTGATTGAAATTAGAGAGCTTGTAGATCTGTTGGTAATACAGAGATCTCTCTGTAAGCACACAAAATGTGTCCTTTTTGAAATACGAAAAAGTCAAAGTTTCTTTACCCACATTTTCTCGTTTGCTGCTATAAATGAAACAATTACCGATAACTTTGTTTTTTCACAAGCACAGAGTGATTACGAAAGCTCGGACTTGGCCAAGCATGGAAGAGCGAATTTCTGACAGACTAAGAACACTAATCTTGCTGACTATAAAATTAATCGAACTCCAACGCAACTAAAAAGGTGGTTTCTGATGTTGGTGAACTTTTACGGGTTTCACTATTCGGCTCCAGTGCAAAGAATAGCCAGACTTTCTATAATATACTCAGCCAGTTGAGATATGTCTGCTAAATCTGCCTTCAGTTACAAGGCAAACATTGCTGCATTACCACTAGCTGCAGCACTGTAACACTTCCTAAGAGTTAACGGCTAGATGTAGAAAAAAATTCAGAAGAGAGGGAAAAGTACAAAAAATGGCCTTGCGCCTGTCTACAACTAGTTAGTACCGTCTGCTCTGCCAGTTTCATTGAAGTTTGATTTCTGCAAGTGCTCGCAAAAGTGCAAGAAGACAGGGATTAATGATCTAATTTGTGTCTCAATTGCTAAACATGTTGCGACAATGTGACAGTCGTTTATGGAAATGACCTGAAGGGTGAGTTATCAGCTGAAATAACGACAAGATGAATTCATTGAACCTGACGAACCAATAGCAGTGATAGGGTTGATGTAGGAGGCTGTGGGCTGACGAGGTGGATTGCCTAGAATGACCATCAACCTACCTTTGACCGCTTGAAGGACTAGTAAACTTACGAAGAGAGCGCATGGGCCTTGTTTCTGTAATTACCTTTACTTACAGGGAAATGTTGCTATTATTTTGGGGGAGTTAGTAAGCATATATTGAACCAGTAATAAATACATATAATTAAGTTAAATAAACAAAAACACACTCGGTTGCAATTATGCAACTACATTTTCTCGTGAAAAAGTTTGATTGTGAATAGCGTAGGCATATGTGAAATCGGAATAATTAAAAAAAGTTGTTGAATTTGACATTCAGTGAAAGAGAGCAGACAAATTGGGACACAGTTAACTTATGTTGAAATAAAAACATGGCATGTAACATGTACAGATGGAACAATTTCACTTGCGCTGAAAATAAATACTGCACATGCAATTGAATTCACGATGCTGAGTGCTGGGTGGAAGTGCACTGATGGCCACGCCGAGAGGCGCCTACAATAACAGAGTCCGGATACGAAGATGGTTGAAATGATTGCGTAACGAGTAGTGATAATTAACGCAGTCCATGCAATCCATTTACTGTTATCTTCGTTCGCACTTAGAAAAAATCTGATTTAAACAAATCCGCGATATCCATAGGCCTTGCTCCGAATCTCAATCGCCGACTCCGCTCGCACTATTCTAATAGTTCCGAAAAAGCATCTTTATAAACATTAACAGAAACTATTTGAACCAAATCACCCTTAACTACCAGTTAGCAAAGTTAAAGTTTTTAAAAATCTTTACAAGAACAATCGAATGTCAATATCCAAATTACATTACTTCGATTGTATTTTCTAATATCCACCCTTTAATCTCATGCAAACAATACGAAAACGAATACGAAACATACGATCACTCTGCTTTGGGAAGCGGTTCAGTTCCTTCCATGTCTGAAGCAGATGATTCTGTGCTGGAAGAGGAACCTTCGGTGATGACTATCTCACTGAAGCTATCTACCTCCCACATCCTGAGTTCCTCTTTAATCAGGCGCGGATCCACAGGGGGATGAGGAAAATACCATCCCTCCAATATAAATTTTTCAGCAATTATTAATCTCAACTTCTCATGAAACTTTCTAGTAACTACTGATGCCATAACAGTTCTTCTTTCTCGCCCGGATTTCCAGGCAAAATTAAGCAAAAAGTAATAACATTATCGAAAAACTGTTCATGAACTTTTCTAAAATCTATCTTTAAGGAACAGATTTCATCAAGCGAAAAAATTTCCATCTTTAATATTTTAGTTTTAGAAAGACTCCTAAATTATTTTGAACCTTTCAAATTTTCAAAAATTCGGAAATTTCAACGAACATCCGACCTGCACCATTCTTTTAAATGTCCACCTAACAAATAATAATAAAAAATGGAGCCATTTTTGAAAATAATTTAAAAAACAAACAGTCAAATCATTTGGAAAATGTCCCAGGTGGTTCATATAAAGTACCCCCAAAATTTAAAATATCAGTTTCAAATTCCAGGGGCCACGACATCAGTAAGATCGATTGGAGAATACCAATTTTGAAGAAAATCGGCTAAATTTTAGCCGCTAGCGTTGTTCGCAGACGGACCGACGTTTAGCCGTCATTCAATTTTTCTGCACCAAGGCTCTAAAAAACATGGTTTCTGGCTACACCACGTGTTAGAGGATTTTTTTCTAAATGTAGCTACTGGATTTATCCACATTTCCGTTGCCAGGGTGGTTGCCGTGGTCACGCAATCTGAACTAGTCTCCGTCCACCCTTAAAAAAAGTAGATGTAAACAATAGCACGTGCTGTGGGATGCTTCCATTTGTTAGTTGACGCGATACAGCCTCGGGCATATTTATGTGCAGAAGAAAATAGTTTTCAATGTAGGGGCCCATTTCTCTCACAATGTTAAATCTGTTTTAAATTGCGATTTAATTGAGTGAAATGTGAAAACGAACAGATGATTTCGTTTTGCATAATATGATGTTGACATTACGAGTAATACGTATAAAAACCAACTAGTTTTGATGAATATAACAATTTCATATTTAATTATTATTGGTGAGGGTTGACTGAGAGGCCGTGGACTCATGAGGCGGCGTGTCGCATTAACTTCAACCCCTCCCAATTTCCTCTGATAGCAGTGTTGTAGACTCGGCGGACCACAACGTTAAAGAATGCGACGCGGACGCATTGCCTACAAATGTTAATATCTGCAGGAAGTGTCACTATTGCTCTGGGGAAATTCAGTGGACATAAACTGAGTGAAAGAGAAAGTGTAATATATATTAACTTAAAGAATACATCTTAGTCAGAGGAGGGATTCAGGGGAAGGGGGCAATTGCCCCCCCCCCCCCCCCAATGTTGGGACAAATTTAAAAATTTATATATATTTAGACATTTCCTTTCGCGGATCTTCAAATTTATATTATAAAAGATTTACTTTTTTTGTATTTTGAGAAAATAATAATCCCAATACAGTATTAGAGTTACTGAGTGTGCCAATCGAGAGATTCTAGACATTCGACGCGTCTCCGTCTCCTGGGTGATCTGGTAATTTGTTTCGAATACGACCAGAAGATTCTAAGACATTTGCAAAGCTGTGTTTTTGCGTGTTTTAGTGCTGCCTTCTTAGTGAGTATGCCTGGAATTTAACAACGCCACCTGAATAGATCTTTGTAGGTTACTTTGAATTCGACAAGTGAATCGCCGCGCGACAGATTTAATTTAATTTACATCCATATTAACGTATTGTTAAAAAATGCATATGCAAAAACCTACGAACAATATTGTCTTGAACGTATTGAACATGAAGGACTTCAAGTGAATAAAGAGAAAACCAAACTGTGAGTAATGCTAGCGAAGCACATTTACTTTCTTACAGTCGACATCTCACATTCACATTCTTGGGGGTTGGAATTTTTTTAACAGGACTAAAACATTATTAGTTAGTACAATTCATTGGTATGTCCAATGCTAGACTGTAAGAACTTATTTGGCTAAAGCTATGGATGACGTAAATTTTCAACACATAGAAATACTTTTAAAACAGTTTACCCGTTGGCGATGCCACATTCAACTAGTCCCTATTTGAGTAACTGCGAGTATGCGTGTGTGTCCGGATCCGTCACTCATGGTTAGGCCACTTCCCGTGCACCAATCGAGACATACGAGGTGGCATTCGACGCGCCTCGGTCTCCTGGTGGGTCCCCCACTTGTAATTAGTTTTCGGATCCGGTCAGAAACTTCTAACAAAATGTCCAAAAACCTGGTTTGTTCTGGCAAACTTATTACATTAGCGGAACTTTAAGTGAATGAAAAGAAAATCAAACTATGAGTAATGTTACAAAATTAAATCACATTTAACTTATTACGTTCGACTACTCGCAGTTACTTTCTTAAGCGTGCAAATACCTATTTTCAAATGAATGTGACTAACTCCTTATTCACATAAACATGTAAAAAGTCATCTTTTATTGTTTATATAAATTTTCCTACAAAAGGATTAATAGAGAAATTGATGAAATAAAAGTTAATACAAATTAGACTGAGTTTGTGGAGTTTTAATCTTTTCAAAAACTAGGGAACAAAAATATGGAAGTGGAAAGCAAATCCGAGGAAGAATCAAATGTAGTTGTAGATTTTGGGACAGAATTTTCGGAACTAATTGAAAATGATCTCATTACAGAGAAACGCTGAAGAACAGCTTACGGGTGATATTGTGTGTGCATTTTGTATATATTAACAAAAAAGCGTGCAAAATGGGAGCTGTACTAAATTCTAACAATACCATCCTTACCGGCCATAGCCTAAATTGAATGTAATAGTTTGAAAGCATATTTTACTGTAATGTACCATATTGTTTAGAATTGCGAGGAATATACGTATATTATGATTAAATAAATTATTTCCATTACAATTTTCCTAGCGTTCTTAATATTTCGAATGCCGAAACATTCTCACGAAACATTTTGTGGGTCCGCGATGCGATAATAATCATGTGTTTTCCAGCATACCTTGTAATCTACGGAAGAGTAGTCGGCAAACGGGGGAACTTGAGGCCGTTGTCCATGAGCGATGATATTTTATTAGCGGATCTTTAAAAGAAATGTTTCAACGCTGCGAAACGCACGGATTCAAATATGTCACCCACTTACTAACTTTTCTGTGATCAGGCAGTTCTAGCGTGAATATACCGAGTGTTAGAGACCAAAAAACTGCGCGTTTACAATTTTTGAAAAACTGAGAAAGTGAAAATATGCGAATGACGTGGAGTAAAACTCTTTATAATATTATCTTTTGTAAGTATGTTTTTCCATTATAATGTAAGAAATATTGTAACTAAGCATGATATTTGTTTAATGCCAAGTGTACACTGAGAAAAAAGCGAACCTGTTTTCTACACTGAATGTTTTCTGTGACATTCAATGTCATTAAAGTAATTTCACTTTTCTGTTATAATAAAAGCGAATCTGTTGTTTTAATCATAATGTTGGTACCATTATCAAAAAAGTATCATTGTTTTTTGGACAACTGAACAATTTTCATTACAAATGTACAATAAACGTAAATGCACAGAACAGTTGCAGCCATTATCAAAGTGTATGTGATTTAAAATGATAAAAATGTTTTTTTTTTTATTTCTGAACTACAGCTCAGCAATCGAAAAAATCTGAAAAAGTTCACGTTTTGTTTTCAGAAGAACTTTTGAGATGTTTTCAAGCTTGTTCAGGGTTTCTAAGAAAGTAAAAATTATTTTTTGTTGTTTTTTTTAAACTTTGTTCGTCTGAGAAAATATAAAAAAATTCTGATAGATTTTTTTCTTTTTTCATATTTTTTTCAAACAGATAAAATTGTGTTAAATTGCCGAAAAAATTAAAATGAAAAAACATGTTTCTGGCTATAGAGGGCTGAGGGTGGTGGGTCGTGGGCTAAGAACTCAAAAATATGTTTATGTTAGAATTTTAGTGTGCCATTTAGTTTAGGGGAATTTGTTACTATCTTATGCGGGGTTGCCCCCCCCTCCCGCAATAAAATATCTGAAATCCCGCCTCTGCATCTAATTGCAACTATGCAACTGCATTTTCTCTTGAAAATGTTTAAATAATTGTAATAGCTGAAAGCATATGCAGTTGAAGACTCATTGAAGTCATTTCAAATTAACATTTAGCATAAAACAGGAAGAAGTCGAAAACGAAATACGTGCTACAATACAATAGTGCTTAAATAAAACACATGGCCTACTGTATACCGAAGATCATCCTGTCATCCAGTGTGTGGGCGCTTGGCGGGTGACAGCGTGTTGGAGACGCGTGACGTCATCTGCCTGTAGATCAGATGTGCGACGTCACTGCGGGCACGGGGGCGATTACGTTAAATGACCATAGCTGTCGCACATAACACATAACGATGCACACGTTAGACTAGCATGCTGCACTAATTACAGTAGAATTATGTTGACAGGCACGTTGTTTCAACAAGAGTATTTGACTGAAACCACGACGCAATGAGTTGCACAAATTCACAATTGCAGAACAACACGAGGTTAGAAATATCACAATTTATGACTAGCAAGTATGAAAAGTTACTTTAAAAGCCATGTAAGTGGATATTATGCTGCGCAATGAAATTTCGTTCTGTGTATGACGCAATCATGTGCAACACAACGAATTGATTGCTTATGCTGGAAGCGTACATTTACAGTTTTGTAATTACCAGTAGCTTAGCATGTTGCAGTTCACAGAACATAGTGTTATAGAAAGTTCACCATTTTCATCTCTTAACTGGAGAATGATGGATTTCTTGGAGCGACACAAAAGGCACGTGGCTGACGGTGGTGATAGCGCGTGACTGAGTACGATGTAATCACATTTAGTATAACAAAACAATTGTTCATGCTGGAAGCGTAAGACTTATTATGCTCATGACTGATACGAGCGCAACATGGAATGATTCACAATACATTGTAATATAGAAAGTTCATCATTACCACATATTAAGTGGAGAATGATGGATTTCGTGGAGCGACCGGTGAGTCTCTACCTGGGAGGCGAGACTAGGGGATGTATCCCAAATAATTAGCGGTCATTGTTGCTTGTTGCAACAGATTTGGTCAGGGCCATATAATTTTCGGCTCTATCCAGAAAAACTTTGGGGTTCTCGTCCGGAGATCCCGAAAAACAAAGGTTTTGTGGGGGCGCCCACGAAAATCGCAAGCCTGCTTCAGCTGTGGGAGAGTTTCCTACATTGTTTTCTCGATCCCTTTCTAAAGCTTCTCGAACTAAAATTTTAACATTTCGGTCTATCTCTTCCCTAAATTTGGACTGATTTCCCCTCGAATATTCTCCTTGTGCATTTCCTATAAGATTTACCTTTCCTGAATCTGACTGACCTCTGAACATAATTTCTTATCAATTCTATTAATATTTTCACTGAGCTCTTTTTTAACGTCGGTTGCGCTCTTTTCTAGGGAATCATCTAGACCTTCGATTTTATTTTCAAATCCCCGTAGCCTACGGTGCATTTCTGTTTCCAATTTGTCGAAATTTACCTTCGTTTCGGCCCTCGAGTGGCCAAGCTCTTCGGTCACTTTTACTACCTGACTTTCGATGTTCACGCATCTCTCCCCTACCTCGCATTTAAGTGTTTTTATCTCTTGACCGAATTGATTTTCAAGTTGCCCTACTTTTAATGCCTGTGAATCAAAACATTTCTGCAACTGGTCAAACCTTTCGTCGCATTTAGCTTCGTGTTCCGAAAAGCGTTTACTAAATTTCTCCTCCATTTCCCTAGCATTTTCTGCGATTCGGCTGGCAATGATTTCATTGAGCTCCTCCTTAGTTTCCTGAATACTCCCTTTTAATTCTCTAAAATGTTCTTCCTGTATTTCCCTATCTTCATCCCGTTGCTCCTTAAGAATTTTCCAATTTTCCTCCCATCGCGCCTCCTGAATTTTCCTATCTTCGTCCTGCCTTTGCATAAATTGTTTCAATATTTCCCCAAAATCATTCTTACTGTCGCCCTGCGCCGGTGGGTCACTCGAACTGTCTGAGCCCGCTAGATCAACTCCTGATTCGTCGAACATTTTTGCGGAATTCCTTGGTTCAATTGATTTACTACTAAACCGCACACGCAAACACCAACACACGCAACACAGTACAAATACAATGAAAATAGAAACACAAACAACAAATACATCAAAAAAACTCCACAAATTATTAATCCTCCTACAACTTTCTTCCATCCATTTATTGCGGCAACTTGCAGTTTAAGCCGTCGCAATAGAAAAATTATAAAGGAACTGAACCAAAAGAATTACTGAAAAGATATTTTCGTGAGCAATTGAACTTATACTCTCAAGGTCGCATACTGGGGTATCGAATGATACTAATCGAGCCCCACTTGGGAAAGCCAAATGTAATGTAAACGAGGGCGCCAGGCTCAGTTCCTGCAACGAATTGGATGGAAGTGTTGGGAGGTCATGAATCCGTACACTGAATCATTTGTAATAAACTTGGATTTATTCCTGGCACCATGAGCTGCCAGGGAAGTTACAGATCGCTAGAGAGTGACACAGATCACTTCTTAAATCTATTTTGCGAGCTCATAACCTTAACCATTAATAAAAAAATTTTCTTAAAGCTAACATTAATGGCTTGATTCTAACAATCCGTGCATAATTCTATCTACAATACTCAAGGCCTGAGCGCGGCCACTTTTAATCTCTCGCCAAAATGTCCTGCGAGAGAGCCCCGCGTCATAACTATCACCACTGGCTGGCGGTGGCTCCACAGACCGGCCGGATGGCGGTCCTCATAGACGAAGACGGCGGGCGGTCTCAGGTCACCGACCTCCCACGGGTTGTTCCTCAGCTGGCAGCGTGGCGTGGCGACGGAGTCGCCAGATCGAGCGGACTCAGTCAGTTGAGGGCACACGGGTGCTGGCCGTAGTTCAGTGCGGGCATGAATGGGCCCGATATGGCATTAGGCGGCGGATGCAGATCGGCTTACGCGGAAATTACGCGGGATCTTGCCATCTCCCGCCCAAGTTTCCTCCGCGACGAATCTACTGTGAAGGATGTTCTCCTTCGCATGTGTTTTCCCGAGAATCTCCTTCCTCTGAGAATGCCTTTCTAAGAATCACTTTCTGAGAATAATGCCTTTCCAAGAATGTCTTTCTACTAGTCACGTTCTAATAATAATAATAAACTTCCTCCTCACTGAGAATGTCTTTCCACTAGCAACGGTCTAATCATAATAATAAACGTCCTCCTCACTGAGAATGTCTTTCCACTAGCAACGGTCTAATCATAATAATAAACTTCCTCCTCACTGAGAATGTCTTTCCACTAGCAACGGTCTAATCATAATAATAAACTTCCTCCTCACTGAGAATGTCTTTCCACTAGCAACGGTCTAATCATAATAATAAACTTCCTCCTCACTGAGAATGTCTTTCCACTAGCAACGGTCTAATCATAATAATAAACTTCCTCCTCACTGAGAATGTCTTTCCACTAGCAACGGTCTAATCATAATAATAAACTTCCTCCTCACTGAGAATGTCTTTCCACTAGCAACGGTCTAATCATATTAATAAACTTCCTCCTCACTGAGAATGTCTTTCCACTAGCAACGGTCTAATCATAATAATAAACTTCCTCCTCACTGAGAATGTCTTTCCACTAGCAACGGTCTAATCATAATAATAAACTTCCTCCTCACTGAGAATGTCTTTCCACTAGCAACGGTCTAATCATAATAATAAACTTCCTCCTCACTGAGAATGTCTTTCCACTAGCAACGGTCTAATCATAATAATAAACTTCCTCCTCACTGAGAATGTCTTTCCACTAGCAACGGTCTAATCATAATAATAAACTTCCTCCTCACTGAGAATGTCTTTCCACTAGCAACGGTCTAATCATAATAATCTTCCTCTGCCCATCCCGCGTTCAAGTAAGTTCTGTTTCCCCCTCCCAAAAACGTTTCCAAATCTGTAGATCTGCCCCTTCCCTCATCATGAAACTTCCCATTGGCTGAGAGTAATTGCGTTCTAATATTATAGTTCTCCAATCGAGTTGCAGCTTTTACGGAATTTTACAGGGAGATCTCTTTCTATCTCGGCCCCCCTCTCTCTCTCTCTCCCTTTGTGAGCGATTCCAGAAGCTTCTCTCACAGCTGTCCGAACACGTGCTCAAGCTGTGGCGTTTTTTCTGGGCCATAAATTGTCAGCGGAGGCTGATCGGCAGCTTGCGACTGTCAAGTTCTAAATAACCCCTTTGGGAATTTGGGTTCTTTGCGCGGGCGCGTGGCAAAAAGGGTGCGGGGGCACGTATTGTTCGTTGGGGGTGCACGGTGGCTCGGGTGGCGGCGTTTACGACGGGTCATAAACGTGTCCGCTGCTAATGGACACCCGTGTCAGCGGTCGGTACAGGCTCTGTAAGTGGGGGCGCGGCCTGGCGGTCGTTAGGGGGTCTTCGCGATAAAAGGCTCCGTCCCGTGACCTACTTCGCCGCAATGGAAGCTATTTCTATATAAAATTATTATAATATTATTGGTGACGCCACATTATATATATATATATATATATATATATATATATATATATATATATATATATATATATATATATATTTCACACTTTTTTTGTTTAAAAATGTTTCAAATGGTAGTTAAAGTGTATGACAGAAATTGTCATATTATAATAATACATAGCCATTAAGAATATCGCGAGAATGTACGAGTTGTAGCAGCACTAGTTTTGTATTGATGTAACAATTAATACGTAATGTAAATAGGGACTTTAAGCACGGTTTAGTGTAAGGCAATTGATAGTTACATCTCAACCACTCCGGCATAGCCATGATGAAAAGACATGGATGAGCTATATGTACGAACGTACGAACAACGCACCGACACCTTGTCGAAAGCCAGTGTCAATCTGAAAGAAGCACTTGATGTCCTTGTCAAAGAACTCAACTGCCCGACAAAGATATCCATTGCAGATGTCGTGGGGGGTCAGAAAGTGTGCTTGTGGGATCACCGGAAGAACAAGCCGAAGACAACCGGAGAAACGCCGGCTGTTTAGTTAAACACGCCCGGGCCCCGCCCAACTACTAACTGAAGGAGGAGCGCTTGGTATTGAAGACATTGCTAGATAGACGAGTTCTTGTTGTTGAACCAGCGAACAAAGATAATGCTGCAACTTGCTACTGTACCAGCGGGCAAAGGTAATGCATCATGACAGCTTCGGATTACCACGACAGGGTGGCTTGTAACCTTTCCGACGACTCTACGTACACGCTTCCGGAATATAACCCCGTGCACAATGTGAGAACGGCTGCCGTTTTCGCAGCACAAAATGCATAGAAGCTGCGAGGATGTTGTGTCGTATCAACTCGTCGCTGCCCTGGTTGTACGGCCTACCGAAAATGCACTAGAGGAACGTGCCACTATGCCCCATCGTCAGCACCTCCATTCTCCAACTCACTCTCTGGCCGACTTCTGCTTAAGTTCCACTTTCTTCTAGTTCCAAGATCGGTTCTACGCCCAAGTGGAAGGAGCGGCCATAGGACTGACGTTGTCAATCATCGCTGCCAATTTATTCATGAAAGTGATCGAGACCGATTCTTTAGAGACGTCCAACACTAGCCATCCCTTTGGATTTCTTATGTAGACTCCACCTATGTAATCTGAACCAAGGATCAGAATTATTAGAGGAATATCTACTTTTCCTAAAGAACATCCAGAACAGATTAAATTCACCATGAAGATCGAAGTGAACGGATGTCTGCCATTCCTCGACGTCCTCATTAGTAAACGAGAAGATGGCACCTTGGAACACTCGGTCCACCGGAAACCGACCCACGCGGACAGATACCTCCACGCGAATCCGCGTCACCACCCATTCCACAAAAACGCTGACCACGAGAGTTGGGAAGGTATGCCGCTTGCTCTCTCTCTTCCTGACGAACTCAAGAAGCTGAAGAAGCTCAAGAAGCTCTTCAGGCTATTCTCGAACTGCGGTTAAACGAGCACTTCCCTGCACTGCGGGCGCTGCACTTCGAGATTACGGGACATGCTATCGATTTCGTCAAGACCCGGCTCCTGCACACGGAGAACCAGTACTGACTAAGACACATTACGGAGGCACTAGAAATAAATACACGGCCGTACATCGATGCGGGTCTTCACTTAAACAGCACATGGGAATCCCTATTACCATCAATCAGCGGCAGCCAGGAAAGGAAACAAATTACGGTTCACCATGGAGGAGAACTAAAGCGCAAAATCGGCCTACAAAATTTCTAACCGTGAGGAAGTTGCCAAATTGAAATAAATTACCACCAATTATTCTCAATGCGGGAAATAAAATACCTTCTTCAGAACTGCGTATATTTAGAGGAACCATATGAACTAGAAGGAATTCCACAGTTTGATGTGGTGACATTCAAAAAACGGATGCCATCGACCCGCACGTTGTATGGGCTATACCGGGCATCATCACACCTCAACATGCGACAATACTCCGTCCCACAATTGTTCAAACCCCCACGTTGCCATTGACCCCACAAGATGCCGCCAGTGCGTCTACGACAACACGATCTGCCACCCCCAACGTATTTTCAGAATTACGTGCTGAACTCATAAACCTCATAAAAGAAATTAACATTCAAAAAGTCATTACAGATCTCAAACCTGAAATAAATATTATGAAAGGCCAAAGGGACACTCTATCCAAACTAATAAATGCAGCCCAAACTATCGCCTTGCTGTTTTAAACAGCGGCAATTACAAATAGACTACCATACAGCGTCATGGAACGCAAAAGAAACAACATCAACAAACCAAATATAAATAGAAAACTAGAGGTGCTACAGAATGACACAGACTTTCCTGTATTAGTTTTCTATTTCCTTTCGTCTGAGATAGCTATTAACATTATTAGTTCGAAAAGTTTGAAGAAAAAATTTGGAGCCCTTTATGAGAAAATAGCGTTTGGGTGTTTCTGAAAATGCGCAATTTTGAGCCAGTTTTCACGGAAAATTGTTGAGTTTTCGAGAAACTTTATTTGACGTTATTTAATGCACATGTACTCATATATATCTTAATGTGAACAAATCGCCGCGAATATAGCAGCATGGGGTTATATCATCTCATAGTACATACGTCTCACATGTACGAAATATTGCATGAAAACTACTATTTAAAAAAAAATTGCATGATCTTAATGAAAGAAATCACAATGGAAAACAAATTTCATTTGAAGGAAAATCTCTATCTTCAATTCTGTAGTTGTAGGAAAACACCCGGTTTCCTAATAGTAGAACGGAATATTATTTTAAGAACATTAAAGAACAGTAAAACCTCCTTTTTCAACACAAAAACTCTCGTTCACGAGCCCTTGTGAGAAAAAAATGAATAAATTTAGTTACTAAATATAGAAAAAAATCCTCTGGCACGTGGTGTGGCCAGAAGCCATATATTGTGCGTCCTTGATACCGAAAAATCGATTGACGGCAAAACGTCTCTATCCGTCCTTCCGTGCACAACGCTAGCGCATAAACCGTTCAGCAGATTTTCTCTGAAACTGATATTTCTCAATTGTTCTAGCTGACGTGGCGGGCTCTGGAATTTGAAACGGAAATTTTAATTTTGGGAGTATTTTACATGAAGCCTTTGGGACATTTTCGAAGAAAATAGCTCTAAATTGCAGGTCTCATTTTTGTTGACATCCCCATCTTTCGAAAATTGAAAAAAAAATTAAAACTACAAAATTGGAGATAGAGATTTTTGTCTCTGACAAAGTCTTATGTTCAAAATTAACTCTTCAAAAAAGAGCATGTACAATTTTTCGAAAAAACTAGTAGTTTTTGCGTATTTTGCGATTGAAATTTCCCCAATAAAATTCTCAAAAACCGCTCTAAATTTTATTCTTTCTTTTTTTTTCACATATGCAATAAGGAGCGGTAAGAAATATAAAGCTAGTCTCATTTTCTGGTATTGCTCTTTTTTTCAAAAATTGGAAAAAAATTCAAAACTAGAAAATTGAAGATAGAGATTTTTGCTTCAGAAAGTCTGTTGTACAACATTAGCTCATTAAAAAGGTCATATACAATTTTTGAAAAGAACTAGTAGTTTTTGCGATATTTCTGTTGAAATTAATTAAATATATACAGGTTTCACACCAACTACGGGCCACAAAAAATTGAATGAATGATATGGAAAGTATTTAATTTAATATTAATTATAACTGTCTGTTGAAAATGCCAATATTAATTATATTTTTGCTTTCTCGCACTTTTACTTTACTTAATTCTACAATTTGTAGACTCAATGTTTTGATGTACGAGTACATATTGTTGACGGTCTGCCGACGGTATAATGACTTTTATCGATCCTTCATACTGAAGGCAAATAATTCTTAAAGAGCTGTGTTATTTAGACCATCATTCATTAAATTATCATATTATTCAGTTTAAGATTCCATACAACTGTGAAGTGCAAGCAGCACCACCTAGAAACTGTGTATCTAGGTGATAGTATATCTTATCTAGGTGATTATTAATTTATTAATTGATTTAATAAGTAAGATGGTAATTATTTATTAATTCCAGAAGTAATATCTAGGTGATTAATTTAGAATATTTATTCATTTAAGCGTTTCTTTCAGGGCCTAGAGACTATTCTAACTTCTATGATTTATCTTGATGAATACGTGCGTGATTGTCTATTAGTGTTATTAATTTTTCGTGTCTTTCAATTAGAGACAATCATTGGATAGATTAAATGAGAAACAGATCATTTGAAAACGAATATATTTGGATTCCATGGTCACCACACTTCGACCCTCTTGAAGTAATTTCAACTAATACATCACTGCACTGTATTTAAAAGCTAGTTTTTCCGTTGCGTCAGAAGAAAATATGATTAAATTAGAAATTACGAAAGAATTGAAGCCAGGGACATTCGTTAGGTTGTTTAAATCTGATTTTTTTTCGAGTATTTACTTATTTTTGTATGAAAAGAATGTAATGGTGCAGGACCAAAAAAATATTTGACTGATGCTAGAATTTTACGAATAGTGAAAGGATTAACATTAACATTATATTTAAAAACTAATTGGTGAGATAATAAAACATTTGTATAAGGTAATGAATTCGTTTATTCGAATGAATTCATAATGGATTATATTCGACGGAATTTATTTCTGGATGTTCCTTTTATTTGTGAAATTATCTTTGTTTGTCTACATGATCTGCTGGAAATAAAAAAAAATGTTTATAATAGTTTTCGTTCGTTTACCATTTTTTCCAAATGGCATCCACGTTACCCCTCTCTTCATTGAGCTTGGAATCTTACCACTGCCTTGCCTATCTATTTACGAATCTGTAATATTTGTCAAAAGTGACTTACTTAACGGTAGGAACATATTTTCATGCAATACTGATATTTATAATTACAACACACGTCGTAAAAATCACGTTCACCATGTGTCAGTATCAACAGCTCACTATCAGAAATCTACATACAATACATGAACGTTACTTTACAACGCACTGGCAAATGACATTAAACAATTGAAGTCGATTTACAAATTGAAGTTAAAAGTAAAATATTTTCTGCTGCGTAACTGTTTCTACACAATTTGAGATTATACTGATTATCAAAAAGAAAAATAATGTTTATTTTAACAAAACAGTGATATATAATGAATTAGTTTATTGTATATTTTTGTATATTTAATTAATTAATTGTATATTTTTTAAAAGGCTTAACACGTTTTAACAAATAATGTACTTCAGCTTCCGGGTCAATGATACCCGTCTCGATCAGGTTTTTGTCCAGTTTCCCTGATACATTGAGCAAATGCTGAGATGGCCCCTTGTTTTGCTTCTGGACGTAAATGTGGCTTCACTTTGCGCATGTTTTGTTGAACTCCCCTTTTGCTTGTAATGGGTAAGAGTAGAGGTAATGGCAAGTTACTATTTTGTTAGCAATGCAGAAAAATCATACTTGCAATTCGTGTACCGATGCAAATACTCTATAACTTCTATAACTCAGAAACAAAAATGACTATTTTTCAAATATTGCTAATCTTGCGATTTTTAAAATTTATTTTTGTTTATTTATGTTAAACTTTTACCTATCTTTTAACTATATGTAATTAAAATGACAGGAAGGCATTCTGGAACTCAAGAAAACTTACGCAGATAATATTTTCCCCTCTATGTCACATACAGTTTTTCTGTTGTTTTTTTTACTGAATAAATCTAAATCTAAATCTTTTTTTTCTAAAAACTAACGTACGGACTTGGCAGCAAAGATGAAAGGTTTTATCATTCTGCTTTACTGATCTCCAGGGTATCTACAGCTGTTTAATTTCTTAATAAAATATGAAGAGACTAATTTTTGTTTGGTTGTAAGTATTTATTTAAAATAAAATAAAACATTTAAGAATGAACTTAAAATATCTTCGGGACATGGTTAAACATAATTGTATCTATTCCAAACAAGCAATAGTGTTCCAACGCTTTAAAAGATGTTTCATAAAATCACAGTAATGCAAACTGAAAAACAATTCTATTTATGACAAAAATGACGCTTTTAGCCAGAATTCATAAGAAAATATGTGTCTATTGTTGGCTGCGTCCATCGGTGCATGCGCGCTTGTTGTCAGCGCTTCTTGACTGACATGTGTTGATGCAGGCAGAAATGCGATATATTATTACACAATCGTCACTATGGATTGAGGAAGTATGTACTGCTGTAGTACCACTAGTTGACAGTTTTCGAAAAACTTCATTAGAAGTCATTTGAAGCATTTTAACCCACATATACAATAGTGTTTACAAATTGCTCGAAATATGTATATTAACAGCGTGAGAGATCTTTCAGATAAATTACATTTGTGTAATTTTTGAAAGAACAAAACACAAGTTAACTAGTGGTGCTCAACAGCAGGTACTTACTCGCATTAATTCTAAATTTGCAAATTTTAAAAATTCGGGTTGAACGAAAATGAGATCCGTGCCATTATTTTAAGCGTCCCTTTTCCTACCCGTGAATAAAATTAGAAGAAAACATTAGGGGGTGAGAGAAAAATTGTTGAAAACAAATTAAAATCGCCTATACTTCGCGCAAAATGACACGAAAACTACTCATATTTTCCAAAAATTTGTACAAATTATTTCAAGATCTGTATTTTAAGAACAGATTTCGTCAAGGAGAAAGTATCAATCTTCAATATTGTAATTGTAGCTAAAACCCTCCAAAAACAGCACTCTTGCAAATTTTGAAAAATCAGGGATTTTGACGGAATTGTGATCTGCACCATTCTCTTGCGTCCATTACGCTATCCAAGGACAATCTTTCCACGGATAGAACGAGGAACACTTAAAAGAATGGAGAATTCAAAATTTGCAAGAGTGCAGTTGGTATGCCTGTATCGACAGTGTTTTGCATTTTACTTAATGACTCGAAGATGCGAAAGGTTTGTGCAAATTGGGCGCCTCATGCTTTAACTGAGGTGCAAAAATAGACTCGATACGAGACATGCCGTATCCATCTAGAGCGAGTGTAGCAAATGAGTGTTCCGTAAAGCAAATGAGATGTTGAGCAGCATTATTACAACTGATGAAAAGTGGGCACGAGCGTATGAAACAGAACTCAAGAGGCAATCAAAAGAGTCGTGGTGCGCCACGAAAACATAATTTTCGACAGAATCCACCACCCACGAAGGTCATGCTTATTTTGGCTTACGACAGCCAAAGTATTTTCGTGTGTCGTCCTGTTCGTGATGGCCAAACTGTCACTGCCACGTACAGACCATTTCTGCTGCAAACTCTGCGGAGGAAACGCTCAAGGCTCCTCAACAAGCACTTCTCAACAGCAAACTTATAACAACTCCTCCATGATAATGCGACAAGCCACATAGCAGCCTGTGTTTAGAACCTTGTGTGGCGGTGGGGGTGGGTGATCTCGGGACACCCTACGTACCTCTCTGGTCTCATTTCGTGCGACTTTGATAACATTTCCAAAATGAAGACGTCCCTGCGTAGGGAGCGGTTGCAAAAAGGGAGGATATCCTAACTGCGCATCGGCGAGAGGTCGGGCGCGTAGCGGCATCACACACAGCGGATGGAATTCAGCGTCTGCCTAATAGAGAAGATGTGTGGGCGCCTTGCGGAATAATTTGAAGGTTGTTAGCTCGTAAGAGTATAAGGATTACCCGTACTATTTTGTTTTGTTATCGGTACCATAGCGTCTTGTATTCGGTTTCCCATTTAGTATCAGCATTTCGAAGAACATTCTAACAGAATTCAATCGTTTTGTTTCCTGCAACTTTATTGACTGATAAAAATATTGAAACAGGTATTTGATTTTGGAGGGTGGTTTGTATAAAGTCTCAACATTTCTAAAAAATTCCGAAAAATAAACCCAAATTTTTGGATTGAACTTTTATCTCGGATAGCATAGCTTTTCCTCGGATAGATAGCGCAAAGTATGTGTAAAAATGGAGCATTTCAATTCTTTCGGATAGATGAGAAAGTAAAAAGGTTTATTTTTCTGTGCACACCATTATGCAAAATAATGCGAATCACTAAATTCCCAATTTAAAATTTCGCCGATCACTAATATAATTGCTATAAAATATTCAAGGATATTTCACTTTTAGGAATATTCCATTTTGCAAGTAAAATATTCAATTTATATTAATTTTCGAACATTTCATTGAAAGTAAAATGTATTTTTGATTTTATTCCTTATTAACCTTTACTAAAAATGCATAGAAAAAGATGTTACAATCTATAGTGCGATGGTTGTAGAATAAAGTTTACATTATCGTACTTTCCATAATGATGATATGATCTAGCACCTCTGCCGATGTCGTAAAAATGAAATAGGACAATTTGAAAGGTCTACTTCTACCAAGGTGTATAACGTTTCTGCGCAATGCTGTCGCTATTGAAATTTTGCAATAGCTTTTAGTAACAAGTCAATTCACAAGACAATTGCTTGTTTTCTTTTACATATAACAATAAAGCTATTTTTTAATAGTATCTGAATTCCTTTGCGGCCATAATTCACTTGGTGCGCTTTCGCCCAGCGCTTCTCTGCAGAGCAAGGGCGTGCGCCGCTGCTTGCGAGCCACCCACTGCAGACGAGAGGCGGGCGAGAGGCACGCGGGCACCTGCAGCGGCCAGCTCGAGCCGCCTGGCCCAAACGCTGCAGCTCTGCTCTAGAGTACTTACCCAGCTAGGACTCGACATGACTCAAGAGCTGGCGAAAATCCGTCGTAGTGCGAATTTGAACCTAGAACCTCTCCGGCCACGAAGCTTCAGTCACGCTCTTCTATCTAATAGACATGCTGGTCTGAAACATGGGACAAAAAATAGATTTGCCCAGTTCTCTCAATGATGCAAATCAACAGATAATTTATTCCGGGGTTGCTCAAATGTGCAGCCCGCTTGGTGAGCACTGGCCCAGCTGCAATTGTAAGATCTTATTTTAGAATTTTTGTTAGGGTTTCTGATGCAGCCCCTCCCTTATTGGGGCTGGGTAGGTTATTGATGGTGGTAGGATATATTTATATAGAAGCAGAACATTTTATATTTTTAGATATGATCTGCAGCTATATTTTAAGTAGAGCTCCAATACTTAGAAATAGTTATTTGCTTTCATTTTTTCATCTTTGCTTTGCGTTTTGTTTAAATTATGAAGCCTCGCCGGTCTAGAGAGTGTTCGGCGCTGCCCCTCACCCAGTACAGCCGTGTTGATTCATATTCATGAAACAAAAGAAATATTTTATCGCTTCTATCAATTTTAGTTTTATTTATTTTAAATTTCTTAAACGAACCATGTTAATTGAAAATAAAAGTATATGAATGTAGTTCCGTCTTCCGCGTAACATAATTTATGCGATATATTTCACAGTTTGTTTCTTTTTGTTTTTCCTGCATTTCCGGTAAGTTTAATCACATCGACAAAAGAAAACCAATTTTACAGCCCCCTAGAATTGAGACTTTGCCATGAAATGAGAGAATTTGAGAATGTTTACAAAACAGCATATGGAGTAATGTTAAATTGTTCCTAAGGAAAGGATACATATCACTGGGGCGCGGCGCGGAACGACGTGACGTGGCGTGGCGGGGTTGATGTGATGGAGCTTGGCATCGCTGGCCGTGCGCGGCTTGGCGGGCTTGTACAGGCTGGGCGGGGCGCGGCGTGGCGGTGAGGGATATGAATGATATGGTGGCAGGGCGGGGCGTGACTAGTGTGGTGATGTGTGGCATCGCGGAGGACGTGGCGCGGCGGAGCAGGGGTGGCGAGTGTGATGTAATGGAGCGTGGGCGTAGAGTTGTGTGGCGGGCTTGGGGAGGTTTCGTGGTCGCGGCTGGGGGGGGGGGGGGGAAGCGTGACGTGGTGTGGTGGCCGGGAAGGTCGGGGCGCTGCGGTACCTCTGCGTCGGGGAGGTCGGGCGCGCGGCTCGGCTTGGCTCGGCTCGGCGCGGTGCGGTGCGGCGCGGCGCGGCGCGGAGCGGGTGACCCAAAGTTTGGAGTTTACCGGGCCAGCGCGCCGGCGGGCAGGGCAGGGCAGGGCAGGGCAGGGGCAGGGGCAAGGGCTGGAGCCGCTGGCGCTCGTTAGGCCGCACTCCCGTGCGAGGGAACGCGACGGAAGCACGCAACCCTTCGGCTCCGCTCCGCCCGAGCCGCGACGCCGGGGCCACGTGCGACGCCCGACACACCGCGTCCGGCGATAACCGCCACTGCCCTTAGCCTGTCATAAGTCGTTTGAGTATGTTGGAAAGTGTTTCGACACCCTGTCAACAGAGCTTTTGAAGAGTGTGCAAGAGACAATCGCAACATTTGGAAGTCGAGGTGGAATAAAATGACCTAGGAAAGTATCTTTCGGTGTTGAGGCAGTGAAAGAATTTGCCGTTGCTCCAAAAACCGTGAAGTTTATGTCGTATGGCACATACATATTTCCACGGGCATTGTGATGTATGATGAATGATGTACTGTGGATGTTTGGGGACATAGTGATCAATATAAATAATGCAAAATTATTTTTATTATCAACTTTGAAGCATTCAAATATATTTCAAATGTTAGTTTTCTTTGTTTACATTTTGCATGAATATCCTGAAGTGTGTCAACAATCCGGATGGGTTATTACTTCCACTTTAAGAGATAACAAAGATATTTACTTAGCGATGAAGAGTCTCGCGTTTACAGAATCTGTTTTTATAGCAGTGGATCTTTTTGGTGTCTACAACATCTAAGTGAAAGGTAAGACATTTCCTTTGTAGCAAATCATTTGAATCTATTCTATTACGAATCTATTGTTATGGTAATGGTGAAAGTCTGTATTTGAATGTGCTCCAAGTCTGGTATTTTAATTGACTCGTTAGATTATCGGATTATATTTTCTGTATGTATTTTTTACGAAACGTTTTTGTAACATTTACTTAGAGTGCCACTATAAATTATGTACCGCAAATTTGGAATTTTTTGTGCCCCCCTCTTCCTCCTGCAACGCGCGATTGAACACCTCCTAAACAAGTTCGTAGCGCTTGCAACATGTCACCCCTAATTAGTAAAAATAAACAATAAATCAGAAAAAGCGATTAATTTTGTTTGCGTTAGGTATGTATTTGGCATTTCGGACTGAATGTCTGACTTTTCTGGCCAGCTGTCCCATGCCGGGCCTATTTTAAATTCTCACTCGGTGGGTTGAAGGTAAGAGAGGCGTGTGACGAACGTGACATATTTCCTTTACCGAAACTAGCAAACTCCGCCTGCCTGAGCATTTCTTCGCCACAGCGCTGCAGAAACTGCGACGATTTTAAAGTAAATATACGACTCTATTTATGCCCCTATTTGGAATTCAACACGAAAGCGAACCATGGGAAGCTGGTACAGTACCTATGAGCCAACTTAGTACTATTTCCGTTATAGGATCTTAATTCAAATTAATAATAACTAAAAATCTGAATTAGTTGGCGGGACAATTTTTTAATGAAGGAAGTACTTACTCACAAAGGATAATGAAGATACCGGAAGCCATAAATCAATATCACTTATTAACTGACATAGGGTGGGGAAAATAATCAAGAGCAGACTCTCAGTCCGCTTGAGTTTGCAAACCAAAGAAATGATTAAAAATGAAATGTCTTAAAAATATTGCCGTAAATAAACAAAATTTATATTTAATAAGAATTTGAAAATCGCTAATAGTAACTCAGAATTTGGAAACAAGTTTACATCTAGTGATCTTACTAAATATTATTGAATACATTAAAATGTCTTTGGAATTAGTGTTCGTAGGTATGAGTGTGCCTGCTAAGGAGGAATGTCATAGTATTAAATTCAAATCCTGATTTGAAATATCTCCAAAATATAAGTAATATTATTAGCATTTAAAAATATGCAAATATGGGTTTTGACATCAGGTTGGCTCAGATTTCATTTTTGAACTACGCTCCAATTACGTCTTATGAGATAGGAAGCATTTTCTTCGCTCAAAAACATTCATCATCATCATCATCATCATCATCATCATCCTATAGGCAAAAATTCCTTGTCATTGCCTTCATGCCATTCTTTTCTCCGCTGTTCTCTTCACCTCTGTATAATTTGTGTAGATCGTTTTGAAGTTCTTCTGAGATTTTCATTCTAGGTAATAAACAATTTTTTTGACAAAGGGATTAATTTGACAATAACATTTAGAGAAATTGTTAATTCTTAACTGTTAATTGTTAATTATTAATTGTTCGCTGTTACAAAAGGCAATAAAACGAAAAAATATACTGAACTTAATTTTGATTTCTCATGTTTTGTCAACTTTTACCTTGCATCGTGCATGTGTGGCTATTTGGTAGTGCATGCTTGGATGCGTAATTTTGAATTAGATACTGCGTAAAAATTCTGTTTCTAGTAATGAGTTTTAGAAGTGATGAATGAGGTGTGTTAATATTGGCGAGAATCGAAGAATCAAATGACTTAACCAGTAATAAGAGTGAGTACGTAGGTGCTTCTTAAGCACCAGTAGTTTTAAAATGTATTTTTTCTCGATATGCAAATTCGTTTTTCAGGTAGATTAATTACTATTACATATGTTTTACATTCTGTGATTTTGGAAATGGTAATTGATAGTTCACGACTTCAAGGTACGTAATTATGTATGTGTTATAAATTGAAAATTCCGTTTACTTTTTTTCTTCAAGTATTTAATTACAGTAAAGCTGCTAAATTGGCACCACAATATTGAAGTGGCTCGAATTCGCATTTCCTATTTCTTCACTTAAAATTACTAAACAATACAACTTGAATATCATAAAACAGTATACATACTAACCCTTTCAAAGCACCCAGTCTTTACTGAAAACCGTAAGTCCTCTCTTTTGTGTCTTGATTTCACTTCTGTATATGCGTCAGTATGCGATGTCTTTAAGTTGGTGCCCAACAAACAAAAATAATTACTTTGATTTAGGGATGTGAATAAGTCCTTATTTTGTAATATGAGAGTGAGTTTTTATCAAAAAAAATTGTGTTGAATCTGTCCTTTTTTATACTAATCAATTGTACATCTCCATTTAGTGTAGGACAAGTTTCAGTGGTGATTGATGATTTAGTACTGGCATAATAAATATTTGAATAAAATTGTTGTCATTTTATAATTTTCTTGTAAACGTACGCATATACGGAGAAATATACATAGTACAGAGAGAGTTATGTAATGCTGCGGAAAATTGATTTCGGGATTTCAACAGTGAAACACGTTTTGGGGTCCCCTAATAACGAAAAAGTGATTTTTCCGTAAACGACATGCGGCGGCGATGGTGTAACGGTTAGCGTTTCGGACTGTTGTACCCAAGTTGGCCGTTCAAACCGTATAAGAGCCGTGGATTTGTAAGGGCGAAAAAATCCTTCGTACGACTTCCTTCGGAGGGGAAGTAAAGCCGGCTGTGCCATGTTAGTAGATTTACTTGCATGTAAAAGATCCTGTAGCCTAAATGACGCCTCTGAGCTAAATTCAAAATCGCCTGTTTCTCGCCCAAGAAATACCCCCATTCTCTGCTAGTTGGTGAAAGGAGCGTAGCGAAATTTGCGGACGGAAGAGCGGGCCTGATGGCCCAAGTCTCGCCACGTAAAATAAGGCATCCATTCATTTCAAGGTTCAGCGTGTTGAAACACTAGGGTCTAAACTATTTGTAGTATTTTCCCCCCAAAATTGTCATTCCCAGGACGATCTGGCTAGACACGAAGCTCTGTGATTTTGAAAAAACGTTCTTTAAACTTTCGGGGTACTTTGCATGAAGTCGCTGAGACATTTGCAAGATTTTCAGGAAAATGGCAACAATTTTTTTTCTTAAAATTTTTGTAAGAATAAACCTTTGAAGAATACATTGGTGCCAAAGGTCCCATTTTCACAGTTAACTGTGAATTTTCAAAAATTGTAATAGAATTTCTTTAAAACGGTTCCAATTTTTTCGTAAGTATTGTGTAGGCCCTATTTTTTTATTTAATGAATTAAATTCATGGGGAGAGAAATAAAAATATCCATTTATTTTATTTTGAGGGTTTGATGATTCAATGACACACCGCAGATTTGAAATATGGCGACTTACTGATATTATCGGCGTCTTCCTACAACTACAAAATTGAAGATAGAGATTTTTCCTCCAAAGGAAATTTATTCTTCATAGTTAGTTCTTTCATTAAGATCTTGTTGTGTTTTTAAATGCTAGTAGTTTTCGTAATATTGGATGAAATAGGTTCAATATTTTTTTTAAAATGTCAAAAAATAGAATTTTTAAAAACGGTTCCATTTTTTTGTAAGTATTGTAAGTACGTTTTGTATTTTCTGTATGTATGTAAGTATTTTCTGTATGTATGATAAAGTGATATTTGAAGAATAAAAAAGGCAGTAATTAAGATATAATATTACTTAAAGATAACAATATAATATTGGAAGAAAGTGTGTGCTGTGTTACACCATTCGTTTTCAATATACATGTGGTGGGATATATGTTACAACGAAATTACACATGTAACTTTTGCTCCTGATTAGTAGGCAACTTGTCATGCACTGGTGTTAGACAGATTATGCTCTAACGTCGTAAAGATTAATTATTTTTCGTTCACCTGCCAAACACGTGTGCTTGAAAAGTTCCCCAGAGGCAAATGTCACACGTGTGGCTTCGTTACAATAAATATCATGCTTATCGGCACACATTAGAAGTTCCACCTATTAGTTTAAGAAGAATATTGTATAAATATTTTTCACCTAAGAATTTATGTAACATTTCTAGTTTGTATTCTTTTAGTGTTTATTTCTAGTGTATGTTTTTGACAGTAGAATGAGCAAGGTATGCCTAGAAACAGAAGCATTGTTTTAACTTGTGTAAATATTAGAGGAAATTGATCAGTAGATGTATGAGTGGAGAAGGGAGCCGACGAAATATTACGTTTAACGGTGGCCCATTCGCTTGTGGTTGAGTCTGGAGCCGCATTGTTGCATGAAACAACGACTGGTCAGTACAGCGCCGTTCCCTAGACGCGCGAGAGCAAGCAGAGCGCGAAATGGGCTCGTGGCTAGAATGAGGCAGGCCTGCGAGACAGCGCACTCCTTTGGTACGCAGGTCGCAGACGGGACAATGGCAAGTATACACGCATTGGAGACACACCAGACTTCTAACAGCAACATACGGACGCTTCGAAAGAGGAAGGCGAGAGCGCGAATGGAAGAAAATGCAGAAGTATTAGGAGCGGCAGTTTTTGTTACCTTACACTCTCCAATAGTTCTAAAATACCTCTGCAGGCATTCTTTGGCCCGTTGCAGGAACGAGAAGTGCAGCGCGAATGAATAGGAATTGGGAGCGGCGAGGCGTTTCTCTCTGAACGCATTCTTAGGAATTACCCTCTGATCCTAAGACAAGAGTTTGGGCCCTGCAGAAAGAAAAGTAGAGCAGCGAATGGGTGTGGTGTCGTTGTAGCGTAGTCTTAGATTCTTTCCTCCTGAGTCTAAGAGAAGTGCTTGGGCCCTCGCAGGAGGAGAGGTGCAGGAGCGAGAGCAAGTGGGAGCGGAGAGTGGAGCCGATTTGCGCGCTTCCCTCTACGCCCGCGGGCTGTGTGCAGGCGCCGTGGGGCGAGTCACTACGGGGCTGACTCCGGAGCTGTTTGCCTTTCAGCGTGGAATACCTCCACTTCCAGGACTACGTGGAACTAGAGATTTCCGTTGGAATGTGGTGGATTTTGGAAATCCTCATATTCTACTATCTATATTTCATCACAAATCAATGAAGATCCAAATGTCAGAAGCATTTAATTTCGTAATAAATGTAATTTCGACCTCATGCGTGGTTTTATTCTGTAAGAAATATTAATGTGAACATTTAGATCTTAACAATAATCAAGTATTCGTGTACTGCACATGGTTTATTGACATTTGTTATGTACTTTTTACTCAAACATATTCAACTTTATTTAAAACTGAAAAGCGATGGATCACAGTGGATAATATACAATTTAGCAGATTAATTAAGATTCAGTACCTTATAGTAAGTACTCATTTAAATACATACAAATAAATTGATTTAATACACTTTACTTAGAAAAAGGTTGAAATACAAACATTTGTTTTTAGCTTAGAGTAATGTTATGATTTCTACACTTACATTACAAAAACCTTTGAGAAATCATGCATAACAGTGTTACCCATTGTACGCAGTTAAAAATATCGGTTAGAGAAGAATTAAAATGAAGAAAAATTATCAAAGTAATGGATTTTAGTTAAACTACCTTTAAATTAAACTAGTGTATAAAATCTACTAATTAGCATAACTATCAACTCGTAAAGAAGTGCGAAAATGTACATACACAGATATCCAAATACGAAACTGACAGTTCTCGCGACCTATGAAAACAAAATTTCTGACCAGTGATTAGTGGTTCTATTATAATTGCAAATGCAGTGACATCTTTATTAATTATTTTCCTATGTATGAATGGGCTTTTGAGATAGTTCGTGTCAAGCGCGGGAGTCATTTTGATAGGTGCAGAAATCGATATAAACGTATAAAAAGTGTTTTCTATTTTATGTTATCCGATATATTATAGGCCGTATACATTTTTTACAAAACATTAAATAAAACATAGATTCCAAAACGTAAAAAAATTTAATTTTTCAGTTCGATCCTCTAAATTCACTCCGAATTTTATAATTTTTTCCATTTTAAGATTTATATTTTTTACCATTTTTAACTGTGCAAAAGATTGACTTTTCATTGGTCTGCCAATTGCGTTCTTTAAAACATCAACCGTATCCGATACTTCCAATTTTGACCAGAAATTTAAGTAGAGTACCACTTAGAGTACCAGCAGTTGAAAGGATATGTGCCGGCCAGGACGCGTTCAGAGTCACAGGAGAGGTTTTGGACACACCAAACAACACGCACCATTGAATTATAACAAAAATCAGTTTTCTTAGCTTTTGATATACAAAGGATTATAAATCTTTTAAAACATGATACTTTTTAACTACATTCCAAAGTAAAAATTAACTGGTTGCTACAAAAGTTTATACCAATGTGTAATGAACTCTAAAATAAAAGCACAGAGCAGTCACATTCATTTTTCAGGAGTATTTAAAGTCAATGTGATTTCAAGTCGGGAAAATGGCAAAAATGGGTTTTATTTTTTAACTACAGCTTAGCAGTCATACAAGTATGAAAAAATCCTAATTTGTGTTTTGAGGGAAACGTGAGTTTTTTTCAAGTCTTTTGCAGGGTTCTAAGGCACAGTAAATGATTCTTTTCATTTTTTGCGTTTGAATTTAGCACTGAGAAAGTATTAATAAATTTGTTTCTGATAGCACAAATTATATTCTTATTTTTCTTTTTTCAATCAGATAAAATAGTTGTTTTTACGAATAAAAATAAATTTAAAAAAACACGCTTTTCGCTGTGGAGGGGGTTTGGTACTGGTCCTGGGGCTAAGAAACCTGTCAAAAATCTTATTTTTATGTTAGAGTTATAGGGTGTATATATCATTTGGTTTTAGGGTTCTTTTATCATCTTATCCGGGGATACACTTTCAAACACAAATTCCTAAAAAATTACTCCTGTTTTCAAAAACTGGTACGTGATTTTAAGGACCTGGTTTTTTAGAAGATACTTTTTCAAGGACAAAAAAACTTAATCTTCAATTTTGTAGTTTTAAAATGTTACAATGTTGCAATTTTTGAAATTATTGCAATTTTTAGCCAAACAGTTTCAAAATATGCAATATTTTGTTTTCGGAAGTACATGAGGGGAAGGGGTTACCCTTCCTTTACTGAATCATGTACTCAATTATTTTTATCACTTGTATAATACAAGATACGACAACTCTGTTGTGTCAAATAGAACTATATTTATGGTTGGAGTCTATCACGAGAGTAAAACGGTGAATCCAATGATATACTCCTACAGTATAGTCGTACGTTAGAACACTTTTTTGAGTAATTTTAATTTTTTTGCGACTCGTTTGTAACGGAAATTTTGAATGCATTGACACGTCGGCCCGCTAGTCAAGGCCACTCAAGGCCCACCTGCCAATTGCATTCGGGGAAGCTTTTGAGTCGTAGAATTTGAAATTACGCAACATATTCCAAGTCTCCCCCAAAAGTATTTTTTTCTGAACTCTGCCTCTGTTCCTTCGTATTGCTTCCCTCAACTGTCAGATAGCCGTGTCTGCCCGTCCGCAGGCAGAATGACAGGTGCGAGCTGCGGATTCCCGCCCGCATCGATCAGCGCCGCGGTGCGATGTGGGTCAGGCGGCGCAACGCGGCGCGGCGCGGCGCAGCATTCAGGACAAAGGCCAGCGGCCGCTTCAAAACACACACACGCTTTAGAATGTACTATGTTACAAATTTTAAGCAAATGTGGAGAAGTAAAAATGATAATTTTACTTTCTGGCTACCGCTAACGCACTAGGGAGAAAGTTATGTAAAACTGCGCGTAAAAAAGGCGAATTTTTGGAGCGAAAAAACTCTTATTAGGCCCTGGTAGCTAGAAAGTGGATAAATATAGTTGCTAAATTTAAAAAGATCCATTTAACACGTGTTGTAGCCAAAATACATGTTTTATGGGTCCTTGATACCGAAAAATCGAATGACGGCAAAACGTCAATTCTTCTAAGTCACGGTTTAAGTCTAAGGACACGTACAATTCTTCTGAAATTTTAGCACCACTGCTTTTTCCAATGAACATATGCTGGAAAATTCCATATAAGGAACCAACTCGATTTAATCGCCCCTAATCGAAACGCAACCCATTACTCATTGGTGTTTGGTAGGACACATCCTGACGCAATCAAATATTTTAAATACCCTACAAACACCAAATAATGATGGGCTGCCTACAAAGCAGGCGCACATAGCATAAGTACCTTCGTTATATGAAATTTCTCACATGTTCATCGGCAAAAAGTGATTACCTTGATCGCTTTATTTTCTGCGATTGGTAAATTATGAAAAAGTCATGTTAAAAGGAACCACACAAGCATTTAAAATGTTTGACGATTTCTCAGGAGAGTAATGCAATGACCAGTATTTCAATAAACATGTGAACCTCATTTTCAAAAACCCATAACAATTTCCTATAATGCTTTTGACCTGTCTCTTTACAGTATCATGCTTTTGATTTATCTCTGATGATTGTTACATCTTTCCTCACGAGTATGGGGATCAGTATACGGAATTAGGGTTTGCAGTCATGGCCTTAGGGCAGGCCTGCACAACGCCTGCACCCGCGGGCATTCTGCACTTACGAACCAACCGTCTGCTCGCGATAGCGTCGAAAGGGCAAGTAGTAGGGGGTAGGAAGTTTTTCGGGTAGGGGAGAAGACTGACGTTGCACGACGCGGTGCGTACATTGAATACCGGGGCGTCTAATGTAATGATCCATGCTGTGAAATAATTTTTCCACTTATTTAAATGGGTTATGTCCCGTATTTTAAATTCAAGGCCATAAATCACTGTTTACGTTCTTCTATGCACTGCTGCATTTGCACCTTTGTATCCGCTATTATATGTAATTTTTTTAGTTGGTGCTCATTATGACTCTTAAGCAATATTTTAAAGAAGCTTCAGTAACATTATGAATTGCTGTTCATATTGTTCTAAATGTTAACATTTTGTAGAATGTAATCAATAGTGCCTTTCTGACTTTATTTTTAGGGGTCCTTATGATTGACAACTCATACGATTTAGTCTTTCAATTTTTTTCTCGAACATCCAAATAGTGTTTCCTGTAGTCTGTTTTCATCTGAAATTATAATTTGATCATCCGCGAATAGCCCAGTCATTAGGCTTCTTCCTGATCCCATGTCATGGCTACACGATTTTAGTCCCGATATCTACATGTTAAGTGCCTCATTTAAATATTCCAATGAGCCAACACTCGCGATGGCACTCGCTCGCGCCCCCCCCCGCTCGCCACCAAATTTGGATTAGCCTCGCAGCTGGATCTTTCTGGTCCTGGTTCTGTCTGTTAGGGAAAGGGGTTGTAAATACTCGCTCACGCCCCTTTGTCGATAGCCTCCCATCGAAGGTCCAACCTCACATACAAAAGGCGACATATGTCCCTTGAGAGCGCGTTGTGAGCTGAAACTCCACCTACGCAGTAGCCGATCCACACCGAGGCAACACATATTTTGTTTCACCGACTCTCTATTTACTTAGGACATATAACAAACGACTCACAGGAGCCGCTGCTCCAACAACGAGTTGCCTTCAAACTGTCGAAAAGAAACGATGTTAATCAATAGAGAAAATTCTAAAAGCGGGTCACCGAGGGAAGGTCGCTCTAAGCCAATGATCATTCGATAAACTTCAGAACTTTCTCGAACAGCTTAAGTTAACAAATATCAGGACAATTTGGCCACTCGTGATCAAAATACTGCGGTAAGAGAGGATGGGGTATTTTTCACGAAGAGTTTTAGAGCGCGATGATGAAACTTACTTCGGTTAATAACTCCATAGACCACGGACACAAGTTTTCTTCAGTTATAAATTTCATAGATTTTGGACAAGCGATTTTTGGACTATAACTTACAAAGCAGTTTCAGCAGTAGCTCCGGATTTAAAAATATCACTGACGGTCTGCGACAACCAGACACGACAACCAGACACGACACGACAACCAGATGACAAAAGAAAATATAACGCAGCAGCCAGACAATTAACACGTCAAATTAAGGAATACGAAAACAAATCATTCTCTAATTACATTCAAGCACTATCACCTACTGCTGAAACTAATTATTCGCTTTGGAAAGCAACTAGAAAACTGAAGCGACCCCAACAGCACATCTCACCAATTCGAAAAGAAGATGGCACGTGGGCAAGAAGCGCAGAAGAAAAGGTCGAATGCTTAGCAAAACACTTTGCTTCAGTTTTCAAACCAGCAGGAAATGTAAGTACTATTGAAAATAAAGTGCTAGAATACTTGGACGTGCCTTTACAGTTATCTCTGCCCATAAAGCATTTCAACTCACGAGAAGTCGAACAAACTATCAAAAAACACACGCATCCTGCAAAGAGTCCAGAGTTTGACCTTATTACCAGCAAGATGTTGCAGGAAATGCCAAGTAAAGGATATGAACTCGTAACAAGCATATTCAACGCGATACTTCGAAATAGCCATTATCCTTGTCAATGGAAATACGCTCAAATAATTGCGTTCGTGAAACCAGGAAAGACTGCCACGGAAGTGACATCGTACCGACCTATTAGCCTGCTACCAGTCCTATCAAAAGTATTTGAAAAACTTCTCTTACAGCGCCTCAAGCCTATAATTAAAGAAGTGATTCCTGACTTTCAATTCGGCTTTCGAGAAGGACACTCAACAATAGAACAGACCCATCGTATTGTAAACACAATTTCTCAAAGCCTGGAAAAAAAGCTATATTGTTCTGCAGCATTCCTAAACATACAACAAGCATTCGACAAGGTATGGTATGAAGGAATTCTATTTAAAATAAAAAAAACTTCTCCCGCACTCCTACTATTTACTTCTCAAATCATATCTTTGCGATCGCCTGTTTCAAGTGAAATATCAGGACGCTCTATCGAAATTCCAACCTATTTCTGCAGGAGTGCCACAAGGAAGTATTCTTGGACCTTTTTTATATCTTATATCAACTTCAGACTTACCAACTACAGAAAGAACTACAATAGCCACCTTTGCAGACGACACAGCTATTCTTTCTGCAAATAAAGACCCCCTCCTGCGCATCACAACATCTTCAAGAACATCTAAACAAAATCGAAGATTGGAGTCATCGTTGGCGAGTCACCGTAAATGAAACAAAATCAAAACATATAACATTTTCACTAAGAAAAGAAAACTGCCCAAAAGTAAAACTAAACAACACAGAACTCCACGAAGCTGATACAATCAAATATCTTGGACTGCATATGGATAGACGCCTGACTTGGAAAACCCACATCAAAACTAAGAGAAAAGAAGCGCAGCTTAAAGTCCTCAAATTGTCATGGCTAATAAACAGACAATCAAAGCTGTCCTTGCATAACAAAATACAGATTTATAAAACTATAATCAAACCGACATGGACGTATGGTATTGAATTGTGGGGCTCTTCCAGTAAATCGAATCTAGAAATTCTAAAAAAGATTCGAAGCTAAAACACTAAGAAAACTATGCAACGCACCATGGTACGTGACAAACAAGACGATATACAGAGACCTCGACATCGTCCCGCTGGAGGAAGTAATCGCCACGAAGAGCCTGGCATACCAGAGAAGATTGTACAACCACCCAAATCACCTCTCAACAAGCCTTCTAGATAACAGTGAGCATATCTATAGACTGAGGAGAGAGAGAGAGTATTTTATATTTGCCATACCGATTTTGTAAATGAAATTTTTCAATGTCATAAAAAGTTCACGTCGGAAATGTATCTGTTGATGCCATTTGCTTATTGTTCCGATAGGAACAGATTGTAAATTATGCGGAAAATAACTTTTAAAAAAATACTCTGAGAGCACTGCATGAATCATCCGACCGACGTGACCCTTGGTAAAACTCGGAATCCAGGTGCCTGGGAGAGGGGATGGTGCGGACTAAGAGCTGCGTAACGGACTCCGACCGGTAGCAAGGTCACATCTCGGCGACGGAAGGCAGAAGGATCAAGTTAAGAAGGAATCTTTAACCTGTAATTACAGTGAGTGCCAAAAGAATTGGAACACCTTGAAAATCTACGAAAATGAATAAATTTTACACTGAAAAATAATATAAATGACATATTTTCAGCGGAATTAAATACATTACATATAGTAAAGTAGCTACAACTTAAGAAACACTTAAAATGAAGTACAGGAAATTGTGAAACCAGATATACAAGCAAATATCTGATAAGAAATGAAACCAAAAGTATTGGAACACGCAAACTATCAAACACTGTAACGGCTTTCCTGGATGTCACCACGACCGCAGCCGTGTGTGGATTGACCTTCATCTTGCGAGTCGGGACTTACCTGTCAACCCTTAGCTGTAACGGTTTTTGTATCAATTTCCTTGGTATTCATCAGTCGGTGATGCAGAAGTGTTCGATACTGAAATATTTCGTCAAATGTCACTACGGGACCTAAAGAAAAGGAAACAAATGAAGAAAACAGAAAAGAAATAATTTCCTTGTGTAATGTATGTAGATCTTTGGGAAAAATCGAAAAGATTGTGCAAAGATCACACTACAGTGTTTAATGTAATTGATAGGTTATGTGTTTGGAAAACAGTTACGAACAAACGCAGGAGTGGATAGCCATAGTTGCTGAATGAACGTTGCACAAGAAAATTGTTCGCGACATTAAAGTGTATCCAAAATTTAGTGTTCCAAACTTGCTGCTGGAATAGTAATTTCTCCAAGTACAGTTCACATAATACTAAGAAACAGTACCATGGACGTGTGACATAGAAAATTCTGAATCAATGACATTAACAGAAAAAAACACTTAGAATTTACTAAAAAATATTCAAACAGTTCTTATTAAATGTGAAACCAATTTACTTTTACTGATGAAAGTAAATTTAATATTTTTGGTGCAGATGGGAGATGTAAGGCGCCGATGAGAAACTCCGAATTTTACGAAGAGAATCTCCAGCCCACAATGAAATACAGAGGTGGTTCTGAACTCGGCTGGGGATGAAAGTGTTTCTGGTGTGGGGAATCTTCACTTTATAAATGGTATAATGGACAATGCAATGTATATCATTAGTCTGCAAAGTAAAGTACACAAAAGTACTGAAAAAATGGGCCTCAAAGACAATTTCATTTTGCAGCAGAACAATGATCCAAAGCACAAGGCTTGAAAGACAAGAATGTGGATCCTTTCTAATACACCACTATAAATAGATACGCCACCACAATCTCCAGACATTAATCCCATTGAATATTTATGGGATATTTTGAAGAAAAAGATCGGGAACAGACCGATTTTGTATAAAAATGTTCTTAAGCGCGCAGTTTAGGAGGAATGTAGGAGGCGCAGTCTAGGAGGTATCTTGCCACCTATGACAGCAAAGCTCGTAGAATTCATGTCAAAAGGTCTAGAAATCATTATAAATGCCAAAGGATATCTCACTAAATATTAATTTATTTACAGTTACTCTTTTAATTAATTTTTAACCGCCGATCATGTGGCTGTTCCAATACTTTTGGCTGCCTTTTCTCGCGACCTAATGTTTACCAAAATTAGGTAATATATAATATCTTTTACGAGATATAGGATTATAATACAATGGCAACGCCGCGCCGCGACCCAGCAGTTTGAAATTCTGTGAGTTCATTCTCATTGTTGGGAGATAAGGCTGTATGAAATCCAGTTTTAATGTCGAATTGGGGTTGACATATTAGCCAAAGCGGGAGGGTGCGGAAAGGGCGCACAGAGACAAAAACCTTGAACATCGATGAATAAAGTCTGCGTAACAAACAGGGAATTTATCCGGCTGTTAATAAAGCTTTCATTTTAAAAAACTCTCACATTTTTCAGAACTTCACCATTAAGTTACGAGATTTGTCTACTTTAAAAACAGACAATAATTTGAGATACGTTACAACCTGCATTAACATGGTTGCGCCTTATTTATTTCCACTGAGGTGCAATATATGAAGAAAAAACATTACTTCTAGAATTTTATAGATATTAAAATTCCTTTCGGCGCAAAATGAAATATGTGAAACGTTTCCATACAACAAAGAAGGCAATTATTATTCTTAACGACTACCTCAAATTAATTACTGGAACCGGTTGGCAATTTTTGATACCATGGCAACTTCGACTTAAGGAGTAACGAACCGCCAATCTCGTAATTGAAAATGGAACAGACTATTATTTTGGGTTTACTAATCAAAGGTTTTAGGAAATCACTGATCCACCGTTTGGATTAAATGGCATGCCAAATTGAAATGTAAATCACGAACAGAATACGCAAAAGAGGTATACGTAAAAGCAATTATATCATTATTCGTCTTCGATTTTCTTCCTCGTCTTTGTCTGCCTCCACGACTATCATTTTCGTCTCCGCGTTTCTTCTTCGTCTTTCGTTTTCATAGTAAAGGCGAAGGAGAAAAACAAAAGACGAAAGCGACATACTACAGACGATAGACGACATACACGTCCCAGGCTAATTCGAATGACGAAGACAAAAAACGTGAGGGAAAGATGTTGAACTCCGAGACGTAGTGAAGTCAAAAGACGGCGAAAGGAATATTGATGATGTAAACGGAATGCGATCAAGACGCATGTCAACCGAGACGAATGACGACGAAGGCGAAAACAGACGATGATAATAGACGCCCAAGGTGGATAACTATTGATTGTAAACTTTATAAAGTAAATTTTGAAGTGTAACACCTATTCATTAATCTCAAGTGAAGTTGAAATTTCAGAAAATTCGTAGGTTTTAAACATAAACTTTTGGTACTACAATATTACATACTTTCACGCATTACTGGAAACGGTTACGTAATATTAGAGTATTTCAATTTCTGCCGTACTAACACTTCAGACCCCACTTGAAAACATTCAAGGCAAAGAAAAGCGTATGCAGTGCGAATTATTTCGACTGCTACAACACCAGGGGAACAGTACTTCTACAAAAACTAACCAATGTGAATAAATAACAACTGTTACAGTATTTGCAGCGCACTATATAGACAAGCTTCCCATTTTTATCGTGTAAGTATTGAAACCTGTTACCGGATCTCTCATAATTTGGTATTCAATAAAAGATCCACTGGTTGCTCAGGGTTGCAAATTTTTTTGTACTAGTGGGAACGGGGCTTTTCGTAGACTACGATTAACAGAAATGGAAAAACACTTTATAACCAATCAGTTTTATCACAAATAGAAAACAACATTAAATAATATACACACCTAAATGTAATATAGGTTGACTGTAAACACAAAAAGAAACAAATTCTTTCCACAGACACTGTCTAATTTACTTATGAGAGGAAAACTCTCAAATAAAAAAACGTGTAAAATTTGGTTCAGCAAATAAAAACATTAAATAACTTACTGAAAAATGTAAAACGAAAAATGTCTGCGGATACTAATCATAAAATATACACTGTTTTCAATGCGACCTAAAATGTTTAATTTGGGTTATCTTTTACATCTGAAACTTATTCATTTTCTAAAATTTACGAGGTGTTCCAATACTTTTAACACTTACTGTATATGAAATGCGCGATTAGTTTCTCAGTTTTACTGACGATCATTTTAGATAATTGCTAGGGAGCAAGATAGTCCCTGCATCAGGTCATTAAATTGTCGTCGGCTCCAAGAGAGAGAGAGAGAGAGAGAGAGAGAGAGAGAGAGAGAGAGAGAGAGAGGTCGTACAACTAATGATTCATGACTAGTTATCTAAACGGTCATGGTTATTAGGAAAGAAAACCTAAACATTATATTACCTTACGCTCATTGTAACAGTGCCCTGCGTTGTAGGAATAGCTTATATGACCAGGTTTAATGATAGTTTTGCCTGCCAATAGGGTTGGAAAAAAATAATTGCATTTGATAATGGAAATGGCAATTACTACATAAATAATGTCCTTCGTTAAAAACTAGTGTAACAATATCTAAAGTCAAAACAAAGTTAATATTAACTTCCAAAATTTGTAGCATTTATAGATTTCTGTTCCTTTAAATAAGTTTAAACTTTTTTAAATAAATTAAAACAATATTAGAGTAAATGAAAATATTTCAAAGGTTATATAATACTAGCGAATCCCGGCAGATACAGTCCTGCTCTCCATCTCCCTCCCATCCCTCTTTTTCCTTCCATCTCTCTTTCTCTCTCCGTCTCTCTCTTCGTCTATCTTCGCGTCTCTCTCTCTCTCTCTCTCTCTCTCTCTCTCTCTCTTCGTCTCTCTCTGATCCTGTCTGTCTCTCTCTGTTTCTCTCTCTCTGCATATGTCTCTGTCTATCTCACTCTGTCTCAGCCTCTGTCTATCTCTCTCTGTATGTCTGTCTGTCTCAGTCTGTCTGTCCTTGTCTCTCTCTGTTGGACTCTCTGACTTAGCCTATCTCTCCCTGCGACTGTCTCTCTCTATCTATGTCCACATTTCTGTGTCTGTCTTTCTCTCCCTCTCTCGCGCCGCCTGTCCTGTCCTCCTCGGCCTCGGCCTGCATCACTCGGAAACACCTGACAACCATAAAACTCAGATTGATTGGAAATTGAATTAAAATTAAGGACAGGTACTCCTGTCCTGCAGTGTCATTTAGTAGTGTTACAACAAAATGAATAACACAAAAACCTTGTGCGTGAAAAAACATAAATGGAATATAGAACTGGTTCGCCCCTCATGAGTTTCATTGCTTCGTCAGACATCCACACAGTGTCCCTTCTTACTATACTTTCGACAAATGCGACATTTTTATGCGGGTAATTTGGTGCAATATGGTGCTTATCGTCGCTAATCGTTCGTCTCGTTCCGCCGCTCACTAATTTGCTGGAACCGGGATGTGATCGCACGGTGTGAATTGTCATTGACAGCTGCTGAGGTTCAAGCAAAAAAAGGCTCCGGCCCACCAGTTCAAACTGCAGTCCAACGATCACGACTTTATTCAAAAAGAAAAAAATTCCAGGTTCGGTTATCATCCTACTTTCGAGGTTTTCATTGCGCAATCCTGAAATGAATCGGTCACGGAAAGCGAACCAAAGTGTTGATTGAGTTAGACCAGATGGAATTACCTTGCCAGCCACAAATGGGACGACCATCACTTCTCAAGACAACACTGTTTCACCCACCGAATGACTGACTCTACATTGGGTCGATGAGCATTTACGCACTGAATAAATAGAAGAAACACGATGTTATCAACCGACAGTGAAGAGAACTAGACGCTGAAGAGATCGAATGAAAACATAGCTTACATATATATTTTTTTAGTTTTAAAACCAAAATTTTTATAAAAATTATTATTTTTCCAAGATTTGGAGTTATAAATGAATGCAAGAAGAAGGTATTTGTCAGACTTTTAATTGTTGTCGTTTTCTAAATGTTAACTTCTTATTGAGTGAGAAGAAAGAGGAGAAAGTAAGAATCAACACATTTTTTCACTCATTCATGTAGTGAAATTCAAACAGGCGTATGCAGGCCGTCTTCCCCATAATCCGTAAAACATGCGAATTCATATACAAGTTTAAGTATTTATACTCTTGAAACCAGTCAAAGAAGAATCACAATTTTACACTAAGTTCTATATACAACAGATTATCATTAAAAGCACAGGTGTACGAGTATTTTTATTGCAATGTCGACAATACATTATTGTTTGAGGGAGAATGAACACAAAAAAATTCCGTTTGCGTAATAAGTTTTGGACATGACTCATCAACGAGAAAACCTCCTTTCTTCTGCTGGATCCTGCAAGCTTTCAAACGGCTAAGAACCGTCAAGCGTGAAAAAAGTCAACCACCCCCGATCACCAATCGTTCGTGGCCATGCGTGTTGGCCCCCGCACTCGCCCAGCAGCTCCGCGCCGCCCCCGCAGTGTCTGTGCGCACGCGCGAGCGGCGGCTTCGTTGCGTGGGCGGCGAGGGCGCCTCAGTCGGGCGCGGGATGCTGTCCGGCGCGCGAGGCGGCGGCGCGGGCGGCGGCGCGGGCGCTGGCAGGAGGCGGCCCGAATCCGACCCGGAGACGAGCGTGCTGCAGCACCCGCATGGCTGCGACACGAGCAGCGACGACGGCGGCGGCGGCGAAGGGTTCGTCCTGCGCTGCCCGTCCAGCGCGTACGCGCCGTCCTCGGCGTCGTCGTCGGCGGTGTCGTCGGCGGCGGCGAGGACGGCGTCCGCGCCGCACTCCGCCGCCGGCCGGGAGCTCGACGCCGAGGACGCGTGCGCCTCGCGCAGTCCCCCGCCGCTGCCTCCGGAGGTGCTCCGGCTGCTGGAGGACGTGGAGGACGCGCTGCTGGGGTCGCCCGCGCCCTCCTCCTCCCCGTCCCCCTCCGCGCACTCGCCCTCGCCGGCGTCCTCGCGCCTCGCGGACGCGCGCCCGGACTCCGCCTCGCCCTCCCCGCTGCCCGCCGCCGCCTCCGCCGCCGCCGCCGGCTCCTCCAGCGAGGGGGAGGAGCCGGACGACGCGGAGGGGGGCGCAGAGAAAGAGCCGGCGAGTAGGGGCGGCGCCTCCGAGGGAACGCCGGAGGTAGATGTTGAAGACGAAGATGAATCGAAGGTAATCAGTTATGAAACACGCTTTATCAATAAATCGATATGTTCCAAATACTATGTCAGAATTATTAATGCATTTGTGTTCCGTTTTATTTAATTACACCAATTTTGAAAGATGGACTTAATTTTCAAATAGATAGAATTTCAGTTACGTATATGACTACAAGAAAAATAGTTGTTGGGCACTTAAACAGGAAATTTTACAGCGTGTGATTGCTTCACAAGAAATATTACATATTTAGTCAGGTCAACAGTATGTTGGTATTTTGATGGGAACGATTTTCTCGTTGCACTGTTTAACTCTGCGAGCTAATAACAAAATGAGAATAAATGAGACACAATGACTGTCCGTATTACTACTTTTATCTATTGAACTGAAGTAAACAAAAGTGAATGTATTATAAATTTTTTAGCCCGTGTGAAGTTGGTTTGAGCTGAAACATTCAAATATTGCCCAAATTGAAATGATTATAAGAGACGGTCGGAACTATAGAAATATAAACCTACACTAATAATCTTAACATCAAAATTACCTTTTCTACTGATGAACATCGATATATTGAAATCATATTAATTCATTGTACTAAAATAATTCTGATGGCCTTCTCTGTTCATATTTTCAGGCGCAGACTAAAATTCTAGAGCTCCTTTAGAATAGCGGAAAATAGGTCTTTCATCTTTTTTGCCCGAATCAGAAAATGACTAATGGAATGAGAAAGTCGTTTATTAAAGGCTTAAATACACCGCACAGTTCTTCGAAATCCCTTGTTGTCTTTCAGGTGGATTAGGGAACATTGACGGAATAGATTAAGCAAGGCTCCCGCGGAACCTGTAATAGAAGGTTGGTCTTAATGAGAAGAATTCTTGTTAGCAAGCTTCTGTTAATTCTCTAGAAATTTCAAGTTTCTGTGCCTCAATTTATCACTATCTAGATGTATAAAATTAATTTGTCGAATTATGGCCGCTACATTTCGAGAAGGTTATGAACGTGATTGACATTACAATCAAAACAAAAATTAAATATGCTAGACATGTGGATACCCATTACAGATTCTTGACTCACTGAGAAGATAACTATGGATGTATTCTGACAAAACGAGAGCCGGCAATGTCATTGTCTCAGTATTTAGAATTTTAATAAGTAAATCTTATCCGTGGATACAGATGATAAATTCTGAAGGTGGCTGCATCTTAAGCATATCTGAAATATTTTGAGACGACGGAAAGACTATGAACACTATATCACCAAATTAGAACATACGATTCTGTTTATGCAAGTCTTTCTGGTATAGTGTTTTTCCTCATGACTGAGCAAATCTTACATTCTCTTTCATTCTTTAAATTGATTCATGTTGCCCCTCAAAGTTTGTCACTGGTTGCTCATGATCACTTACTACTAAATTACACTTGCTTTACAGCAAAAAGAAAAGTTCTGATCACTTAAAAGTAAACTTAAAGATAGAAGTGATAGCATTGCCGTATTTTCCGTAAGACAAATACATCGCATCATAAGATTTCAAGATGAAGACAGTACAAAAGTTGGGGACTTAATTAATTAGTTATTATCTCGACTAACCTTACGAAAATTTCGTCATACTCCCAACAAGTACTTCCTCACTTTCAGATTGATGATGTTAAGCTTATCGACGGAAAATTTGGCTTTGACGATATTGTTTAAGGTAAATAAAAGAAAAGGTCACAGAAATCCATTTATAAAATGTATAATTTTTAAGACATACTCATGAGATAATTTTGAGTACTATTAAACATGTTTGAATGTCTATTTATATAAGACATTGATGTCGTTATATTTAATTCAAACTATGGACTAACGTGAGAACTAACACTGGGAGAGATGTCTGCTTACGTGTGAGAAGAAATGTAATTGCGGGTACAATAGATTATCTTCTTTTTCTTAAATTTCCACCCCTGATAAAAATCGGAATAATAATAATAATAATAATAATAATAATAATAATAAATATAATAATTGTAATAATAATAATAATAAATATAATAATTGTAGTAGTAGTAATAATAATAACAATAATAATAATAATAATAATAATAATAATAATAATAATAATAATAATAATAATAATAATAATAATAATAGAGTCCCTCTATTGCAACCAACCGGTTGTACATTCAGGAATATAATCCTGTTTAGCCAGAACAACGAAATTACACAAAAGTACAATTACAGAGTGTAATATCACGGCAACAAATTGACAGTTTTTCAAATGTGTGTTCTCTTATGTGTGTCATACATGTAATTGACGTAAACCAACACTAAGTATTAAGTGCAGTTAAGCCCATTGGCGCAGTGCAAAGAGCGCGCGTGGGCGCAGGGCGGGCGCGAGTACGCGCAGGCGTGGCAGGAGGCGGCGCCCGAGGAGGCGCTGCGGGTGCTGCGCGCGCGCGTCGACGCGCTGGCCGCCCAGCTGCTGCAGCTGCCGTCGGACGCCGCGTGGCGCCACTCGCAGCTGCGCCGCCTGCAAGACAAGCAGCGCCTGCGCGCGGCCGCCGCCGCCGTCGCCGGAGGGTACCGCCTCGCCCCTGCCCCCCTCCCCCTGCACGACACACTCCGCACCTCAAGCGCACTCTGGAGATCTCTCAAGAGTCCTTCGCAATGCAAACATAAACATATGCATGGCGTTAACATAAAAGTTAGGACTCATTCTTGATGCTTTCCCATAAGCACAACGCGTAAGACGTTAACTTAAAAGCTTGCTCGCGTCATCTTCTATGCTTATGCTTAAGTAAGACATAAGAAATGAACCAATCACAGTACGTTAACTTAAAATCCAGTATCGAAATAGTATCAAAAACGATCAACGAACTAACGCCATGAACACAGTCGATACCTCGAAAACGATTCTCACATCCAACCAATAGTAAACTAGAATGTCTCACAGATAATAGAAACTCTTATTTTGCTTACGTTTACGTTAGACATTGTAAATACTCCAATCTATCACTTATGTTATTGTAAACGTCCATGCGTTATGTTTATGTTTGTGTTTGCATTGTGAATGGTCCTTCACTCAGGGTACCTGTATCTAGGGACCCTGCAGTCACTAGCCCCCTCGCACTCCCACATAAAGCACCCTCTCCACGACCCGACGCACCACGCTACAACTGCGACAGAGGACAACACGCTTCACAGCCCAATCACAGTCCCAAAGTTCGCACATTACTTTTGTGATAGTTTGTGTATGACAGTTCGGGTAAACAACTGTGCGTGCGCTAAACATTTATTTCCGCAACCCTAGTGCATAGTCGTGCAGTTTTACCCGCACGTGCTTTAATTCCATCTCGCATGTTTTAGTTTTGTGTAACATGTCGCTTTCCACAATTCGCATCTTAAGTAAGCTCTAAGAAGTCAATATATGATTGTTTATTGAATTATTTAACTAAATTTGCTCCAAAAAGTAACATTATTGTACGATTCGAACTAGTAGCTTAGTATGATCCCAGATATTCGTACATGCGCTGCCATTACCAAAAAAGAGCAGGATCGTTTCACAACAATTCGGCACCCATTTACGAAATTTCCAAACCTGGAATAGTCTTAACATTAAGGAGAGTTCAAAATCCCACTGAAAATATCCCTCTTACATTATATTAAATAAACATATATTATTGTGTTCCCGGGGTTGAGTCTGGATCCTCTTCAACGAGCTTCGGCATGCCGGTGTGGCAATATATCTCTCAATTCAGGGACGTCTACAAATGGGGCGAGGTCGTGTTTTTGATCATCCAATTTGATCAGTTGCACTGATCAACATTTTTGTAACAAAGAATGTGGTGTTCTTATCTAAGACTTGGTCAATGAATTCGAATATAAAAACAGTTTTTGCCTAACGGGCTCAGTTTTCTTGTGACACGCTACTCCCTAGCTACAAAAATGCTTGAAAAAGCTGCATATTGGTTATTTTGCTGTAGCTTCATTTAATTATTCCACAGATGTAATTATTTGCAATGTGTACAAGTAACTCTAAAAGTACTGTTCAAAAACGAAGTTCATAAAATTCTCTTCTACAATATGAAAGGTTTGGCAGCATCGTGGGGACGTCATGCTCGATCAGATAGAATCGCATTGTTTCTTACCAGTTGCGACCCAACATTGAGAGATCTGATAGCGTAGAAAGTGGCTCGGATGTGACTGCATGTTGTTCTAGGTTCGTGAAGGTTAACACTTTGTATTAATTCAGAAGAATAAATGTCTCGTAACTGTTTAAATAGCCCAAGTTCGTTTTGTTATATCTGTGGAGAATTGACTCTGAAAAAAAAAGGAACCTAAATCTTCTGATAAGCAAATGTTCCGAACTTTATTGCGGGAGGAAGGTTGGCTATCAGGGGAAGACATTTTTCTGACAGAAATAGTTGGAATTACCTCAAAACCGAAGAAAACTCCAAGCAATATCCTAATTAACCACTAGTTTTAAGGACTGTATGTCACAGTGAAGAGACATATATAGATTGCCAAACAACTACTTCCTGAGAATGTAGCAGGGATGAATGCTTTAGGGACGAACATTCAGAAGATAGAGACGGAGATATCCACAGATGACCTAACATTTCACGCCTCCAGTGACTCAAATGAAGCACATTTTTTTGTCTCAATGGGATCTCAACGATCTTGTTCGTGATTAAAATTTGTCGAAGCAACAGCCTGAGCTTCTAGTTTTGCGACTAAAAGAATACAATCGTTTTCTCCCAGTACTAAAGTGAGTGTTTCATGATCAAATAGTTTTTTCAATATGTTTCTCCAAGAAAAATGACAGTTTTTGTAATGATAGCGAATTGGTTATGAAGACACTTGGCCACGATTTCAATTGAACAGAATGGCGCTTATTCTAAAATTCTAGCAAAATGTCTTAATGCAGTACTTGTTCACAATGGAATAAACGTCCTTCTTTTCCGAGTTTTCATATAGTAAAACTGAAGGAGACATTAAGAACTGCTTCTCATACTCATCAAATAAGAATTTTTTTGTAAACTATTATTATTTGTCGCACCGATCAAATAACATTCTCCTAACTCATTACTCTTACTTTCGAATTGGATTCCATTGAAACTATTATTTTCATTGTAAAATGGCATTATGATACAACTTTAGTATAGTACATGTGATTGACAAATCCCACAGATGTTTACAACATATCTTATGTACGTTATTAGTGCCAAACATTGAGAGACAAAGTTGGACAAAATTCTAATAAACAATTTGTTCTATTTGAGCGACATTCGGACAGGTGACGATAAACGGCATCGTGAGACTAAAATGCTCAAATGATGAACAGAAGTAAATCAAGTTAATTAAATTAACACTTCTCAGAAGTGCAAGAGAAGACAGAAAAAATAATTAAGTTCTTCATCTAATAGTTACCATCGGTCATAGAAACATACTGAATGAAATTCGATGTAATAATGAGAAAACATTACTAATTATCCATCTCAAACTAAAGGTGATGTGCACATTTTTCTTATCACGCCTCATCAGTGATACGTACGTCAACAAAATCGGAAGCGAGTAATTTTAAATAAAATCTCAAATTATTATAAATGTACCCAATTGACATATATATTTTATAATTTTTTTTTATAATTTTATCAAGAAATCGTGATAAACATGACTCACAGCAATATTCCTGAAATATATTAGCAGTGAATTTAGTATCTGTCTAAAATTTACACTCGGGATGCGAAGACAAAATCAACATTCCTTCACATATGGAATTCCATCGAACTGTTGGCGTGAGCAGATTTACAACACACACATTTCAATTGCATTTCTCTCCGTTTTTCTTTGCACAGTTTGTTTAAGACGAAAAACGGTATTAAAAATTAATCATGCATTTGTAGTAAAAATATGATTTCTTATTGATTGATCTTAAAAAATAGTCGCAAAATTTAAATCGTCTGACCGCGTCAATACACAACCTAGAACAAAGTGCGCTGCGTCTTCAGGTTTTCCCTCATATTTCGTTTTACCAAAAAGTTCAATGACTTTTCCTTGTATTATAATAACACTTAAGACTAATTTTTCCTACTCTCATTAATTCCATTGAATTCCATCTTTATCAAAATTAAATTAAGGATCATTAAAGAAGAAGGTTCATTCAAAGTATCAAGCCAAACAATATGCGCTAGACGCTTAGTTTCAAACTTCAGTTGAATATTAGACTATTCTTCCATTCAAGTACCGATTGACATTTTTTTGTTTGTTTCCGGCCGGGTAAATGTTTACAACTGTTATCGACTGACGGACATTAGCCCTGTAAAATCACTTTGGTGGTGGCGGCAGTTTTCCACCACGTCAGACGTGACATCCGGCGTCGACCTTCACGTCGTTGATTGATTGTTAGTGATTCCGTGCGCGTCAACTATCAGGGTCATAGTCCCCTAAGTGTAGTTCATGTTTTTTCTCGGGAGGTGGCGGTGGTCTTCCCCGCTGAATAGCGACATCCGGTGCCGACATACGTTGGCTAGGGGGGTTACCCAAACCTGATATCTTCCACCAGCGGGGCACCGCCCCAGCCTGGACAAGCTCTAGGCTCCCTACCGGACACTCGGCACATATGCTTCTGTAGTGCGTGTAAGTATTTGTAAGGAGAGAGGATGGGACAAGGAGTAGGTGGAAAGATCGCGCGCGGTCCGTGGCCCGTTTGTTAGGGTAGTGCTTTGGCATTCGCCTGGTGTTCATCGGAGAAACAACGGAAAACGTTCGTCAGGGCAGACGGCCGCTAGAATTCTCCTCCAGACCGCGATTGAATTCGACACCTAGCTCACAAGCTAGTGTCGAAAATCCTGCCACCAGTACACGTCGGTTGCTAAGATTTCTCCCTACAAGTATCTCCCCCAACGGGGCACTACTCCCAGCCGGGGCAAGTTCTAAGATCCTTACTAGTCTCTCTTCATGTGTGGTAGTGCACTAAAAGTGTGTGCGTGTCTGTGAGTAACGAAAGGGAAAAAATCCGTGGCCGATTTGTTATGGTACTGCTTCGGCAATCATCCGGTGTTGATCGGAGAAACCACCTACAACAACCGATCAGAGCAGCCGGCTGCTAGAATTCTCCTCCAGAGAGCGGCTGAATTCGACTTCGCTTTATCGAAAATCGACCACCGCCGCGACTAGAACCTTAAGACCTCCCAGGCAGAGTCGCTGCAGAATCAACAGTCTGCAGAATCAGAGTCGTCGCCAGCGTTGTTAGAGGAGGAGAGTTGAAGGAGCATATTTGCACGCTCTCGTTGCAGAAGAGCCTCGTGCGCGGCCTGCCCCTCCGCCTTTCGCCCCTCCCCACCTCCCCCCTGCGCGGCCATGTCGTGCGAGCGCCACAGCGGAACGGCCGGGCCGCACGCATCCTCGCCCACCACGTAAAGGGCAGGGGCGGTTTCAATAACTGCAGAAACGTATCACACCCACATATCCCATTCCAGTTCACTGGGTCACCGATCTACTAACTGCATGCTTTCCCAAGAGTGGTGAACATTTTCTTAACTCTTTGGTTAAAAGTAACATTTTGTTTTCAATGGCTTCACTGATTGATTCAAAGTCAATTATTATTAATATTTTTAATAGATAATGACCTTGTGGATCTAATATGATTTTACCTGTACATACGATTTCATTTTCTCATGTTACACTGACGTTTCTTTCAACATTTCGGACCTCTTCAGAATTTGTTGAACTTGAAGTTGAACCTTTCAAGATTTAAATAATTATGAAATGTTGTGAACCTATGATACATTTCACGGTGTTGACCATTTTGCATAATTACAAGAAACGTCAGCGCTATGTGAAAAAATGAAATCATTTTCGAAACTAAGAACATATTTGTTTGTTGTTTAGTTAAATATTTATTGTCCGTGATCGCCAGTTATTACCTTACAACGGTTTTTAACAGGATATTTACACCAATAACAAATATATAACTTTGCGAGGTCCAAAGAGGAACCTCCCATTATCAGCTCATAAATTAACACTATGAATACATACAACATAAATATTAATACCTTGTATGACTTAAATGTAAAAGGAAAGAGCATATAGTAATAATTAATCCGATATGATTGCAAATTATGGAGAATGTATGAGACCTTTACTACGACGAGTCTCAACTCTGAGAATACGATTTGAAGTTTTGTCAAAATTAAATATTGTAGTGGAGGGGGAGGAGGGTAAGAATGAATAGAAACTTAATGATAATAATTGTCATATTAGATTTTTGTACGTAATCTACGTTCTACTTACTAGTTATGTTTAATTTTATGAGAAAATTGTAATTAAACACTAGCATATTTTAAAAACTTATAATAAATTCAGCTGCTAATAAATTCAAATTCACTTATGGACTCACTTCATATTTGGACGAAATGAATCGAGCTTTAGTTAAAAACAATCGTTAAAATTGCAAAGATTATTATGCACCCAGTCTCCGTAAACTAAAATTAATATATGCACATTGTACTTTCAACCAACAAGCAACTTTTTATTTTCCCGTATACGTACGTATATACTTAGTTTTATGCGTAATATAGGGAAAGTTATGTAATGCTCCAGAAAATCGATTTCGAGATTTCAACAAAAATACACGTTTTGGGTTTTTCCAAAACGTCCGTCTGTCTGTCCGTCGGTCTGTGAAGGCGGACTAGCGACTAAACCATATTTGTGTTTTTCCAAATTGAAGAAACCCCTATCCATCTGGTTTACAGATTGAATACAGAGAGTTTTCCTTTAAATAAAATGTGTTCTCCATAGTGAGTTCTTTTATTAAGGTCAAGTGCAATTTTTTGAAACTTTTGGTAGTTTTTGAGCAATAATGTACCCTGTAATATTTGAAATTTTAAAAAATTACGAAACCAACATTTGCTTGAAAATAGCTAAACAATTTTTCCCTAACTTTGTGTAGGAATTGTGCTAATTGTACTTTATAAGACGACTTAAACGTCATATTGCTCTATTCTTTTGTTCTTTTCAAAATGAAATGAAAATTTTTCAAACATTTCAGCTAGCAACAGTATGTGGCAAGTCCGAATTGCTAGCTGAGACCAATGGCCATAGAAAACTAAAACGATAAAGTCTGTGCCATTCTGTAGTACCTCTAGTTCCTTTTTTAGTCACCTTAACGAGCTATAACAAGGAAAAAACTGCAGATTTACTTCTGCAAATCATATGAAGTTGTGCAGATAGACGCTTTGCCATATCTTTTCCTTCCTGGGGAAATTGGAGAGAAGTGTTGAAATAACTTTTTGTAATTCAAAATTTGCAGTGTCTATCTCGAAATATTTGTAACGGTTTTTTACTTTTTCGCCTTACGAATTCTTCGTACGAAGAGAAAGTTATGTAATAGTGCTCAAGAAAAGGCCAAAATTTGGCCAGAAAAAACAATTATTGCCGGATTCTCGTACCGAAGAAGTAGATAAAACCTGTTCCTAAATGTAGAAAAAAACCTCTAACTCGCGGTGAAGCCATAATCCAGTTTTGTTGATTCTTCATACCGAAAAATTGCTGGACGGCAAAACGTCCGTTTTTTCTGACTGTCCGTCTGTAGTCATCGCTAGCACCTAAACCGTTCAGCCGATTTTCTTCATAATTGATATTCTTCAATCGATCTAAAGGAACTCGTGGCTTGGGGGGATTCAAATGGATATTTTGATTTTTAAAGGTACTTCACATGAAGCCTAAAACACATTTTCAAAATTTTCTCAAAAACAGCTGCAAACTTTTTGATTGAATTTTGTTGTTGAATAATGCGAAGGACATTTAAGAGAATGGTTTAGATCTCATTTTTGCTAACGTCCCCGATTTTTCGAAAATTGCGTTTTAAAACTACAAAATTGAAGATAGAGGTTTTTGGGTCAGACAAAGGCTGTTGTACAAAATTAGATCCTTATAAAAGGTCCTGCATATTTTTTTGTAAAAGTTAGCAGTTTTGGGGTAATTTGCACTTTAAATTTTCTTTTTTTTCTTCTCAAAAACAGCAATTTTTTTCTTTACATTTTCTCCACACATGTAATAAGAGATTGTACGAGATATGTTGCTAGTCCTATTTGCAGGCATTGCTCGTTTTTTTCGAAAATTGCAAAAACTTTTTGCAATTGCAAAGATTTTTTGCTCTCAGAAAAAGTTTTTTTGTTCAAAATTAGCTATTTAAATAAATAATAAAGTGGTGATTCAATAGAATGGCACAGACTTTCTCGCAGTATTTAGTTTTGTAATCTTAGTCTAAACTAGGATTTCAGTGGTGACTTATTCTCTTCCCAGATACCTTCTTTGGTCACCCAAAGCCCCCAATTGGCCAATTCTCCGTGTCACCCGGGTGGCTGAAGTGGTTAAATGTCACGTTCGGACTCCGTGTTTAGAAGGGAAGTGCCGCTGGTTTGAGCCTTTCTTGGGGACAATTAAATCACAACTCTCTGTTAAACTCTTTTTAATGCACTGACGCAACACGTGTATAGCGGCAAACAATGTATATTTTCTAGCATCTACGTCCCACATGCAAACGAAAACTGATCCTATTGCTAAGAGAAACTGTAGATAAAACCACCTCATCTCTAGGTGAAAATTAGCCCACTACAAATTAACAGAGGTTCGAGTCTTGGTCGGTGAAAATTATTTGTCACAGTTCTCTGTTGCCGCAGGAAATAATTGATAATTCCAGAAACAGCTCATGTAGCCCGCGTAAAGGGCTGCCAAAAGACACCTGCCCTACGTTGGGGCATTAGCAAGCCCTGCTCGCGTTGCGCAGGCTGTCGTCGGGGTCGTCCATGCTCTCCGGGATGGGGCCTCCGTCGCGGGTAGCGTGGGAGCGCGCCAAGGTCGCGGCCGCGGCCTCCGCCGCCAAACGCCCTCGCCGCCCCTCCGACGCCTCCGACGACGGCGCCGACCTCGACGCCGACCTCGACGCCGACCTCGACGCCGACGCCGACGCCCAGGCCGGAGCCGACGCTGACGGCGCCGAATCCCTCGCTGTGCAGCCCAAGTCCCCCACGGACGTCACTGGTGAGGGAAGGGAAAGAAAAAGTTCGTTATGTTTCACTAAGTTCAAATTGAAGTTGAAGTTGAACAAAACCAAAATCCATATTCAGTACAGAGCATGCTGTTACACATTACAAATGTATATATTTCACCAATTTGAAATGATATGGTCTTACTTAAAATTATTGACTTGAATGCTTCATTCTCAGTTTTAGATGAAATGTTAAAATATAAGGGCTATATAAAAAGTTGATGAACAAGAATATAGAATAGCATAAATGGCTATTTAATTAAAGAAGTTTAAATGTGTAAAGTTTAGATGAGTTTGTTACACTTACATCCAATAAAATGTCGATATCAAAATAAAACTAAATATTTATAATTAGCTTTCATCTCAACTGTAATATTTAGTCTATACTATTAAAATTTGACTACGTCAGCAATTCAGCCTTTTTTTAACCTTTCCTCGGCATTTTATATATTTTTATTTGTTCGGTTCATCCTTCATTATCATTTGTCATTGGATCATTTCACTTTACAGATAAGTATATGGTTTGGTTATTGACCATGTCTAGCTTAGGGTCTGAAATTTATTATTTCGACCAATATTTTTCAAAATAAATGTTATACGTTTCTAAGGCAAGAAGGGAGGTAGCAAAAAGTCCGCTTCTGCCGATGAATCTCCGGGGAGGAATTTCATAAAACGAAGTATTATTGTTTGCTAGGCGATTATGCAATCATCACGCACAGGAACATGTTCTTACCCAGCCGAAGGTATTTTGATAAATTGATGCACATTTCGGGTCACGTCAACTCGTGGTGTTAGTCCCGTTAGCGTGGTGGTTTTTAGTTCCTGAAGGTGGCGATGTTCCTCCCCCTTTGAATGCTGAGGGGGATACAGCACCAACCTACTTGTCTTGCGGGAGGGATCCACCACCGGGGATTTTCCCCTAGCAGGGTACCGCCCCAGCCGGAACAAGCATACGCTCCCGACTCGTGGAGCCTTAGAAGTTTGTTTCATTTATCCTTATATATTGCAGTCTTGGCTGCAAAATGCGTTCGCTGAGCGCAAGGCGGTGTATGTGGTGCAGGCGCGGGCGCGTCTCCCACCCCTCCGTCGTCGCCGTCCCCGTCGCCGCTGCGCACGGGCGGCGCGGGCGCGCGGGGGCGGCGGCCGGCGCCGGTGGAGGCGGCGTCGGGGGCGACGCGCGCGGCGCTGCGGGCCACCGAGGCCCTGGCGCGGCCCGCGCACGAGGTGGCGCGCGCCGCACGCGTGCTGCTCCTGCAGTCGCAGCCTCAGCCGCCCACCGCTGCCGCCGCGCCCTTCGCCTCCGAGCGCGACTTGCGGCGCGTCTTCGCGCTGCTCTTCGACGTCTTCCGATGTGCGTCGCTCGGCGCGCGGCTCTTCGCCTCTCTGCTAGCCTTCTGCGCCCTGCCTTGTCTAACTTCTCTTCTCTTCCCTTTCCTTTCCGCGCTCTTTCCCCTCTTTTTCATTATTCACCTCTCTATCATTATATTTCTCTTTCTGACTAGTTATTAGCTTCTCTCAGCTAATCACTTCTTTTCCTTCTGCTCTCTCCCACTTCTGTTTTTGGTTGCAGCGATTCTTTCAATTCAAAATTCAAAATCAAATTATTTACATCTCAAATCTCTCTTTTCTCTCTCTCTCTCCTCCTCCTCCTCTGTCTTCAAATTGACCTCTTTCTGGTTTTTGACAATTTTCTTTGACACTTCATGTAGATTTCTTTTCTTTCTTCAATTCTCCGTTGTTTAACTCTTAAACAATTTTAGCATTCATCCATTCTAATGCTCTCACACTTTTCCTATCCCAAAAACACTCTTTCCTCCTTTCTTTCTATATTACTTACGAATTACGTGGAGATTATGCTTACATTTTCTTTTAGTTTGTATACAGTTATTTTACTTAGTGTAGCCGAATTATTTTTGTTCCGTTTCAGATAAGACTGTTTTGAATACTGTGCTCTCCGAGACAGAATTTTTCAAAGAATATCCTGAGGTAAGATATTAAATTTCTGTTAATATTCAATGATTCTTAAGCTGTTGAAATTATGCCTAGTAGTTCTTGAGTTTGGATCAAATGAAGAGAAAACAAACGCTTTATATTGCCGACGTTTCGGCCATTTTCATGGACTTCATGAGGGCTACAAAGCGGCCTTGATGAGGGCCGAATCGTCGTCAATGTAAACTGCTTGTTTTCTTTGCACTGCCCCAAACTCAAGAACCACTAGACATGAATTTCTATTATCTTAAAAACCTGCATCGAATCGTTGTTAAAAACTTCAGCATACTTCGTTCTATTTTTCTTTAAACTGTCTCCTTTTTATTAACCAAGTACTCGAATTTTATGAAATGTCAAGTTATTTTACAACTTCGCAGTCGCGAACTTGCATCCGCAATGTCAATCGCCGTTTCCTGAGACCCAAGGTACCTCCGTTTTTTTTGCCTACAGATTGCCTTTTAGTCCTACAGATCCGGTGTCATGGAACGATTTTTGTTCCGCCTCGTTCTGTGCAGCAGTCAATATATAATTTCATTACTTTATATCCTACTTTAATTACACGGTCAAAAGCACTATTTGTGATTCCAAGAGTGCAACTGTTCGCAATGTTTGAGAGCGAGCAACCTAACGGTTGAATTGATCTCACCACTAGGAGAAAGCATCTCCTGACGTAGCGGCAAAATCGCTCGCCCTCCATGGGTTCATTTCCCAAACGATCCATGCGGGATATCAAGTGGGCAATGCGTGTTCACGGCAGAATTTCTTGTCACCTTCCACCATTGAACCATCATAATTCATAACGTATCTTCACAATGAGATCCCGTAAGGAGGGCGTATTCGCTAGCCGCTATGACACAATCTCTCCCCCTAAGTGATGACCACCTTCCAGGCCAGGCTGTAAGGCGCGTGTTTGGTGCGCGGGGCGTGCGCAGCTGGAGGGCCAGGCGGCGTGCGTGCGCCTGCTGCTGCTGGACGCGGTGGGGCGGCGCTTTGAGGCGCGGCCGGCCGGCGCGGCGGCGGCGCTAGCGGCGGGGGCGGGGCCGGGCGCGGCGGCGGCGGACGCGGCCGTGTGGGCGCGGCGCGTGCCGCTGGCGGCGGCCGTGGCGCGTGCGCGCGTGCGCTGCGGGGCGCTGCGCGCGGAGCAGATGCTGCCGCCGCGCCTGCGCGACGCGCGGCTCGAAGACGACCGCGCGCGCCCGGCCAGCGGCTTCCTCAACCCCTTCGTGCTCAGGTCAGCGCGCGCTCCTACTCCTCCTCCTGCTTCCGGGAACGACCACCGCTACCGTCATTTGGCCCGGATGTCTAGTGGATGATTTAACACGGGAGATGGCAATGTCATTTCCCCGCTGAATGATACGATCCAGCGCGAACCTGATTGACGGTTTGCGGGGTTTTCTCCATCCATCTCCCACGATCGGTTCACCGCCTCAGCCGCGACAAGCTTCAAGCTCTCGACTGGTCTCCCGCCATGTGTGGTAGTGTAGTGCATGTAAGTGTAAGAGTCTGTAAGTAAGGGGTGAGAGTAGGGCAAAGAAGAGGATCGTGCCCCACTTTCATAGGCTTGGGTTATTGTCCTGGTATTTGCTTCCATTGGTAGTATCGTTAAAGTATCGACCAGAGCGGCCGACCACTAGAATTATCCTCCAGACAGCGCTGAACTCGACCTTACTGGTAGCTAGTGCCCAAAATCCTGCTCTCGTTGGAGATCGATCCCTCTCGGTCAGAGGCACTGAAATGACGTCAGTTGATGACCAAACCCACCTCAGCCACTGTGCTTTCTTTTTATTGTCGCTATATTTTCTGAGGCACAGGTTCTCGGAAACGGATGTGCGTGATACAGATCCGAAATACGCCTAATGTCAGAAGCAGTAGGTTAATTCCCAAATTAGCCAAAAGATGTGGCATAAGCTGTAAGAATGATGAATGATTATTTTTAAGTTTCCTGATGTGTCTACCGCTGAGGTCAATAGTCTTGTAAATGAAGTAAATGTCATATCGCGGGAAGTGGCGATTTTCCTCTCCTCCTGGAACATGAGATCTGGTACCGACTTGCGATGATTTCCTGCGTAGTTTGGAGTGATGGCAGAGGGGTAGAATATGTAACTTCTTCTTCTTCTTTATTTCATATATTAGGCAGGGCTGTCTGTTCCGGAAACCATCTTCTGACCGATACTCCTTCGGCCAGCTGGTTTGTAGTTCCTTGCCTGTCGAGGAATTTGGCTTCTGCTCCAGATGACTGCACCTGTTCATTTTATTGTCACTGATCTTCTCGAGACTAAATAGCTCTAGCTCTTTACGGATTTCTTCACTTCTAATTTTGTCATGTAGAGTATACCCTTTTATAGCTCTAAGAAATCTAATTTCCGCGACTCTTACTCTATTTCTTTCTCTTTTCGTGAGAGTGTCGCTTCCATATAACACAACTGGTACTGTCATCGTCTTATAGAACTTAAGTCTGGTATCTTTTCTTGATTTATATTTCAGGGGTCTATGAATTGTTCCACAAATATGTTTAAATCTGTTTAATTTGTTTGTTAAAGCGTCGTCAAATACAAAAGATACTTCACATCCCAAATAATTAAAAGTTGACACATGCTTTATTTCCTTTCAACAGTATTTTTGATCCGACAGGACATTTTCCATAAAAAGCCATCACTTTAGTTTTATTACAAGATATTTTAAGGTTATAATCTTCTCGTGTATTTTGCAATTTATACATATCTATTTGTGGAATGTCTTCAGTTTGCTTAATCATTAACACATCTTCTGCATATGCAAGAATGTTGATTTTCATTTGGGCAGGGTTTAGTTGAATTCCCGAGTAAAAACGTCTCTCCATTTGTGGAAAAAGTCGTCAAGATACATCTCTGTCTAACACATTTATTTTAAATTCTTCTGTAAACATTTCGCCGGTATCAATGACAACTGCCATGCCCTGGTATAGAGTTTTGATAAGATGGAAAGGTAAACCTCTTCTAATATGTAAGCGACACGTCACCTTATTATGCTGTCGAAAGCTTTTTCAAAATCAATAAATGCTATCTGAATTTCCAAGTTAAATTCACGTCGTTTTTCTACGATCAGTTTTATAGTAAATATGGCATTTACCGTGCCGCGACCCTTTCTAAATCTCATCTGATATTAGCCTATTAAGCAATCAGAAATTGTTTTCAGTCTTTGACTAAGTATTCTAGCAAATATCTTATACGCACTATCCAATAAGCTGAAGTCTCTATAATTATTAGCTTTCTCTGTTACCTTTCTTAAATAATAGGATTACTTTCTACTTTAACCAACATCGTGGTATTTTATCCTGCTTCCAGCACATATTAAACAAATGTAGTAGTCTCAGCTGTAGAAGTATTCCGCTATATTTCCAACACTCAGCGTTTATTTTATCTAATCCTGTTGCTTTCCTATTTTTAATCCTATTATTTTCCTATTTTTGAACGGCTTGTGTTATCTCCTCCATTGAAATGTTATTCAAACCATGTGTACTATTATGGAATGGTATTTCTTTGGGAGAGTCCTCATACCACAGGGTTTTGTAGTGATCTGTCCATACTTCATCGCTAATGACATTAAACTTCACCAGGTCTCTCTTATCTCTGCACAATGTTTTCAGGGCTTTGTATGCAAAGGTTTGTCGGCCGTGTAAGTTTTCTTCGATATTTGAAATAAATATATCCCAAGACTCCAGTTGGCTTTCCTCACTAACCTCTGCAAAATTTCGTGTTTGCTGATTAGCTCTTTATTTGATATCTGTTGGATTACGAATTTAGATATCTTCTATATGAATCATTTTTCTCTTTAATGGTATGCTCTATTTCCTGTGTCCACATTTTAAGGCGTTTTCCCCTTCTTTTTTTTCTTTTTGCCGAGGACTTCATAAGATATTTTATGAACAGATTCTTGTATGTTATCCATTCCTCTTTTATTGTTTCTTTAGTCTCTCTTTGCTTGAGCTCCTCATTTAATTGTTTCTGATATAGGTACTGAGTTTATAAACTTCGTTTGCTTGTTCACATTTATTCTATAAGGAACTCACCACTTTTATTACAAGTTAACTTTATAAAATACATGAAAATGATCAGAACTAATATCATCACCTCTATATACTTTAACATCAGTAGTTTACCCAGCCTAATTATCATTTGTTATAATACAATCAACAATTGATCTTAATTCCCTTGATGACCAAGAGAACTTGCGAATATCTTTCTTTCTGAAAAAAGGGTTTTGAATTTTTAACTTATTGTAGCTGACAAAATCTTTTAGCAAATGTCCATTTTTATTGATTGTATCTCCACCGTATAAACCGAAGCAGATAGCGACCTACTTATTACCTACTCTCGCATTGAAGTCCCCAGCCACCACCAGTTGGTCGCTTTGGCAGTAATTTTCTGCTACTTTCTGTAGTTTTCTAACACTTTTCAGATTCTTCAGCTTTACCATCTTCGGGAGCATATATACGATTACTGTAAGATTTCCTCTCTCATGTTTCAGACGAACTGTGATGATCCTGTCTGAGATGTATTCGTAACTTTTTATTTTACTTTCTAACTTTTTATTTACTAACATTGCTACACTCTTAGTGGCACATTGCTGTTGTTGCACGCCACTGTAGAACATGATATAATCATCTATGTATTTACTGCCTTGAAGTTCCTTCTTCGCTTCAGGTATGACTGATATATCTACATTATTAATTTTCAACACTCTTGCTAATTTATTTTCTTTACCTGCCAAAGATCTAACATTCCATGTACTTAAAATTAATTTTTGCGTAATTCGTCTCCTTTATTCTGAGCCTTGTTGTCATTGAATCCATTTTCGAGGCTATTATAGTTTCTGCGAGTAATAAGTTACATCCCCTGACCGCGTTAGGAGCGCTGTGCAGGTTCAGCTTGGTTTGCCACCTTACTGATTCCAAGCCTGCAGGGCAATTCGAGGTACCGTTCTAAGTTCTTCCGCTCCTTCCGGCATATGGATATCCACATTGTCTTGGGACCGTTGATATTTTCCCCTCGTTGGCAGCAGCTCATTCTGGGTCAGACGCTGCGAGGAGCGGAGTGCCTCTTCGGGATTGCTTTTTCGTTCGGATAATCACCTTTGGTCTGCCCATCAAGGGAGTCCCTGCTCGTATCTACATTACCGTCGGCATAGCCCAAAGTATCATGAAACCACACAAGCACCCCCACCAAGGTCACGCAATCTCTAGAGGGGAGAAGTGTAACTAGCGGCTAGAGGACCAGACGGCGTGCGTGCGTCTGCTGCTACTGGACGCGGTAGAGTATGACTCATTAACACTTGTAAATGACGAGTTTAAGTGCGCGAATTTCTTCTGGAGTTGTACCGAGTGAGAAAACTACGGGGCGATGATCAGATTGCTGATGATATGAATCTTGACTTCAATGTTTCAACTAATGGTATTAGAAACGCAGAAATCTACAATTTCAGCCTCCATTGATGCACGGTAGTAATAGTAGATGGGTGCGTCAGGTGCATGCAAAGTAAGATTTAATCTTTGTGAATCAGCTATCAGCAGTTTACCCGCAGGTGAGTTGAGTCTACTTCCCCAAGCAATGTCTTTAGCCTTCCTATCTCCGATCTCTAACGTGCTTTGGAGGGAGGAAAAAAGGTATCAATATCATCTGATCTGTATAGAATATTAGGAGGCTTCAAAAGTGAAATGATTATTAGAGAGAATTGACCTTTTTGCTTAATAACTACACTAACATTTCAAAGGCGTTATTTGTGTTAAAGGGTAGCGAATGATGTGTAAAAGAGTTTTTTTTTTTACAAAAATGGCGACCCTGCCGCTGCGCCGATTTCGAGGTCGGTAATTGCGATTTAAAATATAGCCTGGAATATAAAATTTTCATCGAGGGGAAATATGGGGCAGAAATATGGGAATGTTTTCCTAGAGAGTACTTTTTGATGAATTTCACAGCTGGAACAAGAGAACCAATGAGCCTTTCCGCAGAGTGAACATTTAGTATCAGTACTGGTACATTTGGCCGTGGCATGCGGCCCTGCACATTTGCCGCCACAAGGATAATTTCCACAGTTCTTTTTTGAGTTTCCGAATATCTGACAACCACGAAACTGCGCTAACTACTTTTCAACTGTGATTATAGTAATAAACGGTATTTTAGTTTATGTATTGCTTTGCCTTCTGTTTATTTCATGCGAGTGACTCCAAAGACAAGGATAAAGGCCAAGGCTACCAGTGAAATCCGTCAGTCTGATAACTGTTATTTTTGGTATTTTTTTTACTAGTTCTTGATGTATTTCTTCCTCGCTACAGAATGTTGGTACATTTCGCAACACCATAAAAATTATAGTTTGTCGGGTCCCTATAGTGTGATAGAATAACTTTTGTTGACAAGTGGTTACGACATAAAATAAATTATTCGTCTGTACTTGCTCTAATTTCAGTATAAGGTCCTGGGATTCTAATAACAAAATTATCGTTTAAGCAATTGCTTAATCGTTTGCAGAAGTTCCGCATGAACAGGTGGATCATGAGTATTGATTGAAGGTATCTTAATCGGTTGTGAGGAAGGATAATCGTTATTTGAGGCACCTTGTTCTGGATGAGGGTGAGGAGCAAGAGAGAAAAATCGATTGTTGGTTGGAATGTTGAATTTTGCACATTTGAAAAATTAGGTGTGCTTCTGGTACACTCTTCACTCGAAGATTGGTCATACACTTCTTGCAATCTGGGGCACTTAAGGAAAGGAGAATGCGCTGTAATTTCTGTGGAGCTGGTTGAGTATACCCCGCTGGTGGAGTGAGTATCTGTGTTAAATTTGATTTTGCAGGTTGGCTCTCTGCATGTAGCTGATGTTGCAGCTGCTGCTGTAGGTGATAATTGGTTAATTAGATGCGTCTTCGTATAATGAAAGTCGTTAAGGGCATATAAAGCTGGCGATACCACAACTGACGGCGGCGGAAATGATGCATACGTATTTTCTGTCATTGTTGGATGGAACATTTAGCCTTTCGACACTATCGAAAACAAATTTCACTTTTGAACATTTGTATAAGAAAAAAAAAAGAAAGAAACTTGGGTCGCACTAAGCGACCCGATAAGGATCTTCACAGGGGGCAACAACACCTCGAGACTTGATATCATCTTTCTTTAGCGAATGATATACAGTATTATACAAGTTTTGATATGTTTTTGTGCCCTTTTCAGTGATTAAAGAAAATCGTTATTTTTTAATTCGTTTGCATTTGGCTCTAAAAAACATGTTTTTGATAATATAAATTATCTTCTTATTTTTAATATGTTTTTCAATTTGTTAATGTTAAGTTTCAATGGTTACAGGTAGTTAGGTCGACGGACATAAGGTCTAATACTCGTTAGGTCTAATAAACAGGATGTCTATTGCGATCCAGGTCTACGCGACAGAGGTCTAATATCAGAGGCCAAAAGAAGTCTACAATTAGAAGATTCAATTAATAAGGGCTAATAGACATAAACAAGGTCTAATAGATATATAAAGGTAGCAAAGTTTCTCTTTCTTCATTTTTAAAACGCCTGAAAACCAAAAGTCTATATTTTAACATTGTCAATTAAATTCGAATTCCCCACCAATATGACTGAATATTTTAACACCTGTTTCTTTTTATGTGCATTACGCACTTCCTGAATGAAAATGTATCATTCCCATTGTGATTTCATTTCAGACATTAAACATACTGACGTAATGATATGAGAACCACGTATTTCTGTTACAGCACAACCGATAAGACATATAGATAGACCGATAGACGGAAGTTAATTAGACATTTTTGACAATTACACCAAATATTATTACACATTTTTAAAAATTAAACAAAATATTCATTAGACGTGTTTTTATAGACCTTCTGACAATACTTTAACAATTAGACCTTCTGTCTTTAGACCTAATATCTTTAGACCGTTTCAATTGGTAAAAGTTAATGTTAACTTGTCGAAAAAAGTAAAATTAAAAAAATATGCTTTGGCTGTAAAGGGGTGGTGATGGTCGTGGGTGCTAAGAAACCTTTTAAAATATGTTATTTTTACGTTAGATTCACTTAGTTTAATTTCGGTTAGTTTAACTATTCTTACATCATTTTATTTTAATAAACTTTCTACAATATCATCCGAGAATAACCATTGCTATGGAAACATTCCTTCTCCTTGGCAGAGATTGTACATGGCAGAATTTAAAAACAAAATAAACATGAAATGAAGTAATAAGTAATAAATTATATAACCGTAATTCTATTATGTTTGCTAGAAAATATCTGGCAACCATGTTTTCGTATGAAGCAATAATTTGTTGTGATATTTCGAACGCACTTATTATTTACAGCAGCCTGACATTCAAGTTTAACTTTCTGCAGTTATTAGATTTTAACTACTTGGAACATGACAATGTTTAATATTGATCCTATTCGTTAACTTCTCTAAATTTTCTAACATTTCAACATTTTAAAAAGCTTTTGGCTCCTCCGCCTAAATTCGGTAATATTTCTGTAGGATTTATCATTACTATAATATCTTGTGCATGTAAATTATTTCCCCCGCTTGCTTTATAACCCTACTTTTCTCCTGGAATCGCTGTAGTTGGGCGTTGTCCGTGCAGGGACGACGACGCGGCCGACGTGCTGCTGGCGGAGGCGGGGCTGCTTCTCCGAGACGCGCCCGAGGGCCCCTCGGAGGAAGCGGAGGCAGATCAGCCACCGGCGCCGGCGCCCGCCCCGCCCTCGCCGTCGGCGCGCAAAGGCTCTCGCGCGCAGCCGCTGCCCTGCGAGAGGGACCCCGCCTACCCGCGCTTCCTGCTCTGCAAAGGATTGGCAAGGTAGGAGGGATAGCGACGGAGTGGAACGGTGAAATAGTAGGTCGGTCCTGTAACGCACGATCGAATTCGATTCTCCATGATCCTACAATCCAGTAATCCTGCTACAGTGATGATGGCGGTGCTCAACCGTGCACAAGGAAACCGACCATCGGGGACCGGACGTCCAAGAAGAAGGCGTGCAGCAGCGCCGAATTAGTTACCCAAGTGAAACTTTTAAAGTACCAATGCCGATCCCAAAGGACCGCGAAACACATTTCGAGAATATATTTTCTAAGGTTTTCTCTGATACTTCAAATCATGATGGTTTCATACAGTTCAATGAAGACCAAACAAAGATTCAAATGCATTTCTAAACCCCAGTGCATGTGGATCACATTTTGAAAAATAATGTTCTAGAAAAGGTTGTCCCAACTCCTCGCTCGCGTGCGGATTGTTGAGTTGGAAACACCTGCTCTAGTTTTCTCTGTTATTTAAAACTAGCTGACGGGGCCCCACCTCTGAAGCTTCTTGAGCGAAAAATAAGTATGTATAGAGTGTTGAGTGTGATTCATTGATTACAGAGCTCACAGTATTGAGCTAAGGCTACAGATGTTCCTTTTCTTATTCTATTTTTCCTCCTTTAACTTTTTTTATTTTTTACACCAAAACAAGAACCGTTGCAGTATACCAAACAAGTTTCCTTGTTACAATATCATGGATATGGTATACTCCAACGGTTCTTTTTTTTCGCTGTGACTTTGCTTTCTAGTTCGTCTTCTTTCTTCCTCATTCCCTTATTCTTCTTTCTTCCTTCTGTCTTTTACTTCCATCTGTTTTCTTTTCTTTCTCCTTCTGCTTTCTCTCATCAGTGACATAGCCAATATTAATTTGGAATCCGATCGCGTAAGTTGATGCAACTCGTAGCGTGCAACACATCAACGTAATGTGGGTTGCATCAAGCAGGAAGTCAGCGGTTCAAAGTGCTCAGCTAAATAAATTTATTATAGCGACTAGCTGTCGGGGTCCTGCATTGGATGGGTTTTCATGTGCGAAATATACGATGCGAAAAATGCGTTTTTAGTTAATCGAATTCGGAGAACAAAGCATTAGGCTATGTCAGAAGCTCTGCCGTTTTTTTCTTGTTCTCTTCTTATCCTTCCCGTTGTTCTTCTTCCGCTTCATTTTCTTGTCCTGTTTCTTTAACTTACCTTCTATTTTTCTTCTTATCCTTCTCATTTTTCTCTTCCTTCTCTTTCTTCTGCTCTCTCCTCCTCCTCCTTCCATTTCTTACACCACTTCCCTTCTTCTCTTCCTGTTTTTTCTCCTTTTCTTCCACCTCGCTGTCACAACTAAGGCTGCATGACAATGACAGAATTGCTTCACCACAAAAGCGCGTGATTCTTCATCTTGTCGCAGCGGCGGCGACGGGGCGTCGGTGTGGGCGCTGGCGGGCAGCGCGGCGGCGCGGCGCGGGGCGCTGGTGCTGGTGGAGCGCGCGCGCTGCCGCGGCGCCGCCGCCCTCGCGCACGCCCTGCACGCGCTCAAGCTGTCGGGCGGCGTGGCGCAGACTCACGCGCTGTGCCCACGCACCCTCGCCTACCTCGCCGCGCTGCTCGCGGACAACCCACGCGCCGGCGCGCTCGTGGCCTTCGGCGCCGGCTCCTGGTGAGTCTCAAACTGGGGCGGGGGCGCGGTTTGGATGGCTGGTGCAGGGGAGAGGAGGGGAAAGGAAGAAAGGATTTCCGGTGGTCGGGTCCATTTTGGTGAAAGGGGGGTGGTACGCGAGCCACTGCAGCGGACGCCGGTGAGCAATTTGACCACAAATCGTGCATTTTAGCAGCTGAAGTACATAGTACACTGAAGATCTGAGCTGCTCAAATGGAAGAACGCTTTTGTTGTCATTGATCATAACATTTTACTTTCAAAATTGCCTTCGAATGTAATTCGTGGAATTGCTCTAGATTAGTTATGATCCTACCTTAAACAACAAAGAGTAGAAATACCTTACTAGAATAATGGATCATAGTGTACACACCTTTCCGATTCTTTGCCAATTGCATGTGTAGTCCCACAGGGATCGATTTTAGGTCCTATTCCCTTCCTACTACACGTAAACGATATGCCCTCCACGATTAGAAACGGAAGAAGAGTTCTCTTTGCAGATGATACGAATATTCTTTGTAATAAATAAACCGTAAGTAGTATAATATCAGATAATTCAAAATTGGTTCCGTAATAACAAATTAATAGTAAATGAAAAGAAAACGCTTTCAATGCATTTTTCCATTTCAAATAAACAGTTCTGTACTCCATTGAAAATGAACGGTGTACCATTGGCTGATGTTAAGGTAACAATATTTTTCGGTGTTTCAATTCAGTCAAACCTTAAATGGAACGTTCATTTCAATGAATTGAACATTAAATTAAGTTCATTATGCTACAGTTTCAGAATACTTTCAATTTCAGTCAGCCGTCATATTGTTTGTTGTGTATATTTCGCGAATATTCGTTCCCGCCTGAGATATGGCACAATATTCTGGGAAAATACATCTTATAGTTCCCAGACTTTTAGATTACAAAAAAGAATTGTACACATAAGAATCAAATCCCATCCACGTGATTATTGTAAGCCTCTCTTTATTAATCTAGGTATTTTACCATTACCTTGTTTCTTGATATATGAATCACTGGTTTTGGTCAAAAATGACTTACTTTAGGGTTTGTTTTCAGCAAGTGCAGTTGTCTATAACTACAACGCTCGACGTAGTAATCATAATCATCAGGAGACAGTATCAACATCACACTTTAAAAAATTCACATATAATAATACATGTACATTATTTTACAACACCTGGCCTCTTGGCATTAAGCAATTAAATTCGATACATTAGTTTAAGTCTTTTCTGCTGTTCAACTGTTTCTATACAATTAAAGACTATACCGAGCATCTAAAAGGAAAGTAATATTAATTTTAACAATCTCATTTAATGTATTTTATACCATTTAGGTGGTATAATTCTAAAGAACCAGTAACAAGTATTGTACTTCAGCTTCCGGGTTAATGACCCCCATCTCGATCAGGTTTTCTTCCAGTTTCCCTGATCCTTGAGCAAATGTTGAGATAGCCACTTGTTTTGCTTCTGGGCATAAATGTAACTTCAAATTAACTTCTCCCCATAGCACGTCACACACAGTTTTAATAGCTTTCGACGTAAATAAATAGATAAATAAATAGACGGGAAGACCTTTTTCCGTTAATCGATTTTTTTCGATATCAGGACCCACAAAACATTTTGGGGTAATTACGTGTTAGAGTATTTTTTTTCTAGGTTTAGCAAGAGGATTTATCCACTTTTTCGTTACCAGGGCCCGGCAATAAGAGATTTTGCCGAAAATTCGCCTTTTCCCACGCAGGATTTCAAAACTTTCTCTGTTTTGCGTAAACAGCAGCGAGAAAGTAAAAATGTGATTGTCAATTAAGAGCAACGCCTGTATATTAACTATGAAGAAAGAAATAGTAGTTTCATTAAGAACGTCGCAAATTGGTCAACAACCGTAAAAATTTGTGACCATTACTCAAAAGCTATAAACACCTTTGCACTAAACAAACGGGCAAAGAAATGACAGTTCCTTTATCTCCGACAACAATATTACCGCGTAGGATCGTTTGAGCAAGCAAGTAACCGAGGCTACGCTCGTCAACTGTCAGCCGCCAGCAGCCCTCGGGGCTCGTCAGCCAAGAGTGAGCTGCTGAGCGGAGGAGAAGGGGAAGGGGCGGGGGCGGCGCCGCCAGTCACAAGAGCAGCGCACGGCCGCATCGCGTGCAGCAGCAGCCAGGGCCTAAAAGGAGGTGACCTCTCTCCCTCCGCCCACGGCCGCCATCCGCTTGATTTGTGAGGCTCACCCAGCTGCAATACGCTGCCGCACCGGATCATAGGTCACAGAGCTTGGATGCGCCCTCAATGTTGGAAGAAGCGGACGGAGGGGTTGAGGTCGGAGAAAAATTGCCCTTCACAACCTCTAATTCTTTTTCGAAAATAAATATGAAAAGTAGCTATAATTTTCTGGTTATATCAACTTCTAATTTATGAGATATTTCCATGATAACTACACAAAGATCAAGACCTGTATTTGAGGAACGTTTTAAGACATACATCCTTGGAACTTATGTGACGATTCTGTTGCTTTAAAAAAGTCATGATGTGATGGATACTTATATTATGCATAACAATACTGGCACACATTTATAAAAAATCGAATTTTGAGTTATGGCGGTTATTTCCTTCAATTACCTACGAATCATTCGTATTATCATCATAAACAAAACCCATATGAAGCATTTTAGTATTGTTCACTCCTTAATCCATCAATTATTATGCAGGTGTTACTTGCATATCAACCGCTTCCGAAAACTTAAAAACTTGTTATCTCTAATCATAATTAAGTTTCGTTCAAGAGTATTGCAGCCTATGAACGATATAATGATAAGCAAATGTTAGACCTGGGAACAATTTTTTAAAATCAAACTAGTTGTGCTAAAACAGCACGTACTTTTTCGCCTTTAGTAATGGTTATGTAATACTTTTTATAATAGTTATGTAATACAATTTTTTAAATAATTTACAAAAAAGGAATAAATGTTTAATCGTTTGAAATTTTAGCTATTCCTTTTAATTTACATTAAGACCCTGGGACATTTAAAAAATATCTCCGAAATTTTTTATTAAAGTTTGTTGTTTGATAGTATGAAGAACATTTTTGAGAATTGTACAGGTCTCAATTTCGTTGAAAACTCTGATTTTTTTGGAAGTTTCAAAAATCAAAACTTTTTTCTACATTCTATTTTCTATCCAAAACACATATTTTAACTATAGTCATCAAATTTCAGCTAATATCAAAGGTCAGATTTTCTAGAAGTGAGGATCTTTCCATTGCTACAAGAACACCAAGGGAAGTGTAAGAACTTGTCGCTCGTTCTGCATGACGCTCACGCATTCTACGCTCACGGTTTTGCCGACTTGCGCGTTCTCGTCCCGACCCTCTAAAAACACGCAAACGTCTTCCTTCAGGCTAACTACGGATTGATAAAATGATATCAAAAAATATTAACACAAAAAGTGGAATTTCCCTTTAAAATGACTGATTTTTTAAACAAATCATCAGACAATAAACTCCTAGTGGGCGAATGTATAAAACTTGCAAAGAAAAAGTCATTCAACTGGCGTGGATGAACATGTCAATGTCGTTAAAATACGTATTTCAAATAAAAGTATTTCAATACTTCCCAAACCTCCTCATTAAATATCGTACAACCTTTGGTGCAAAAACTAAATATTTTCAAGCAAATATCAACACAAATTTGACAATTATAACTACTCTTTATACAGGTACATCATGTCCCAATAAGACGTAATTCACTAAAATGGGCTTCGGAGTCATTGTAACATTCCAATCTGATATTTTAGTTGTAGGAGAGATACCGAAAAATATTTTGAATATTTTCAATTTTCGAATAATCAGAGTTTTTAACCAACATGAGACCTGCACCATTCTCTTGTACACCCTTCAGGTTATCCAACAACAAAATTTAATCAAAATCGATGGTCCCATTTTCTTGAAAATTCTGAAAATCTCCCAGGGGCTTAATGTAAAGTACTCCCAAAATTAACATATCGGTTACAAAGTCAAAGGGCGCGACATTAACCAGAACGATTGGGGAATATCAATTCTGAAGAAAATCGGCTGAACAGTTTAGACGCTAGTGTTGTTCACAGACGGCCAGACGGATGGACATATTTTTTGCCGTCAAACGACTTTTCGGTATAAACTACCCACAAAACATGGATTCTGGCTACACCACGTGTTAGATAATTTTTTCCAAATTTATCCATCTGGATTTATCAACTTTTTTGTTACCAGTAATCGGTACCAGAGTATTTCCGTCGAAAATTCACCGCTTTTACGCGCAGGATTACACAACTTTCTCTTCTTAAGAATCGTCTTCTGAAGCACAAGAAAGTCAAATGTCTTTATTAAGTACAAAATAAAAGCAAGAAAATCAATAAATAATATAATTAATAGATGCATGATAAATGGAAAAGAGTAGTCAATCGAACTGCACAGTGTTACTGCAAAACAGCAAATTCTCTGACAATATGTTAGGATATGAGCGGTAGTGTGGACTAACCCACTTTGGTGGAAATGGGAGAAAAATGTGTTTGGAAATTTCATGAAACTTGTGTAAAAGAATTAATTAGGTGATAACAAGTCACTATGACACTGAGTGGCCACTTATTAGAAATGTATGATGTATTTCATTCACACTCAGATATGGAGATGCACAAATGTAATTACATACCACCGACAATTTAATATTGTGAATATAGTCCCCTCATTGGTCAGAATACATGAAATTATGATTAATAACAGTACTAACTTCAGATATATTCAGATCAACTATTGCTATTCACACGTTTCCAAGTATTGAATAAATATTCACAAATAGAGCACAAACCGCACAATCGTCACACTGCTTTTAACGGCAAATATTATGTCGCATACTCTTGTTACAATCAAAGTGCGCCAAATGCGAGATGGCAAAAGCAGTCTCGTGGTGCTATCTAGTGATCGATTGCAAGAGGTTGATTTGTCTTCTGTGCAGTCCATAAGTCTATCTTTAAAAGTGAATTTTCGCAACAAAAAAAGAAAACTTCGATAACAGTCAGGCATGAAATAACAATTTTGTGGGTTAGTCCACTCTGCCGCTTATAGCCTCATATAGCACATAATGATACAATACCAGCTGACTAGCCTGCATTGGGATCTTTGGTTACCACTCAGTGCTCTCTTCTCACGCCAGGCAGTCCCGCCAATGTGATTCGGTAGAGATAGACTAGGTCGTCATATAAAGTCCGTCAGAGTTAAAATACAATTGGACTGTAGAGAAACTATTTTGCTTCACTTTTACCGCTCATTGGACAAGGAATATTAGGATATATCCGTCATTATAAATCGGCAAACTAAGAATAAATTGTTCACATACCTGGAAATAATTTTCTTCGACGACTCTTGCACTATTAAACAAAATCGAGCGCATTCGATCACATATACATCAGTCTGGTCAGTCATGACTACTGCGCGCTGCAGATGGTGAAGTGTACAGCACCTGGTTTGCAAAGTACAACGGTCCACGAGAACGTCCGTTTCTTCCTAAGAGCCAACTTTCTCGGAATTACCTTGATTAATTTTTAAAAAAGAAACTATTTTTAATGAAGTGTCTGAGCATGGAATTCTCGAGAGAGATGACGGTGATAAAGAAGTACCCGGAAAACGCCGGATTATTGCAGCTGGGGCTACCTAGAGCAGATTCAAATTCAATCTCGTACTTTTACCTCTCCCCACACCCAAATATACAGAACCCAGTTACTTACTTACACACGTCACACGCGCGCATATTTATTCAGCTTGCTGCGGCGACTTATGCTAGTCCGACCATTTAGATCCGATTCACACGCTTCTTTCTTACGACATATTTTGGGAGTTCTAGTGAACGCGCGCATGTGGACGCCCCAGAAGCCGCTTTGCGCATGCACACGGTCGCCAAAACTCCGGAAATCGTCCATGAAAAGAAGCTTGTGAGTTCGGTTTTAGCTGGCAAGCTGTGGGATCAGCAGAGCAGCCTCGGCAGAGTTCGGTGCGGTGTGCTTCGTGGCGCTGGGAAGCGCACCCTCGTGCGAACGGCCGCGCGAGATAGCGACTAAGGGGTGGGGTGGGAGGCGGCGGCGAGACTCCGCCCAGGCAGGCGAAACACTTCCCCGCGGAGGAAAATTGTTCAGCTCTTTTGAGTTGACAGACTGAGTTTAACTGATTGTCACTGTCTCTGCAGTGACTATGACAGAACGAGGACGGCCCTTAGTTCGAGTCCGGGCGGTGGTGAGTTTACGAAACTAGCTAGGTCAGCTAGATCGAATTCAGTCGCTGTTTGGAGGAGAATTCTGGCAGGCGGCTACTATAATCGGTAGTTTTCCGTGATTTTTGTTTTCGACACGGACTCCTCTACCACAGATGTCAGTAGACAGAATAGGGCGTGTAGAGCTTGTCGCGGCTGAGACGGTACCTCTCTGGGGATGATACCTGGAAGGGAAACTCATCCGCAAGCTGGTGTGTAGGTCGGAGCTGGATGTAACCAACCTGCGAGGGCGGGAAACCACTTCCTTCCGCGATAAAACATTCACTACACTTACGGGACTAATCATGCTAGCATATAACAATGATCTAGAGAAAGGACACTTGGAAGTCACACGGCGGAGGTAAGCCGGAAGTTTCGCCGAGAAGAGAACTTTTTTAAAATGTTTCAATAGGTCAGAGTTGATAGGTCGATGAATGCAGTTGTTTATGTGTATAGTTGTTTTGAGTTGTTTTCCTTTATATATGCAAATTGCTTGAAGGGTATTTTTGTTTCCAACAATTCTCAACTATTACTGTATTTTTTTCGCTAATCTCTACTACCTCCTGATATGTGAATTCTGTATGAGAACAGTTGGATCAGGACCACGTTTAAGTTAACTGAGGAAGGTGTAACCCTACGTGACAGATAGAAGCGCTTGGCAACTGTTCGTTTTGAGACACGTGTTTTGACGTGGCATATTGTAAGAAAAAATATATTACACGAAATAAAAAGTGACAACTACAAGTGCAAACTACGCCTTGATTTCTTTATGATTTATCTTCCACCGACTTCTTTTAGAAGTTATATGTGCTTAAAAACTACACAAATGCAGATATCTAACGAAATACGTCGTTATTAGTAGAAACATATTTTTTAAATCCAAAAGAGTATTTTCTATATTTTCTCTGAATCGATTCTGAAGGAAAGTTAGGCCTTCCTTCCAAAATAAAATGCCAAGTATTAATTTTCTGCGCTACCAATCAAGAGCTGGACTTTTGATCCCCTAGGATCAGCGTTCGTGCCAGCGACCGTTGTGCGGGCGGGCGACGCCTCTGCCTCGTTCGCACCCTTGATTTAGGGCGCGCGCGCACGCCACCCCCACCCCACCCCAACGCAATGCGCCGCTTCGCCTCGCACCTGCCCCCCGCGCCCCGCGCCGCGCGGTGCCAGCTCCATTAACACAGTGCCACCCACGAGTCGGTGACGACTGTTGGCAGCCCAATCGATAGCCCAAACCTGCGTTCGCCTCAACACGCGGAATAGCGATTTTTCTTTGACGCAGACGAGGAACGCGGCCCGGGAAGGCGAGGGCGACTGGCAGCAGCCAGGGAGCGTTTGGGGACGCGAGTCAATCCCAGGCGCCTAAGCGCACATGTTTCTCCACCGCAAACTAAAATGTGGAGTAGGTTTTTATTACGTCTGGTTGACGTATTCAATATAAGATATACAAATAAGTATATTGTAACCGAACCGATTACCTGTGGAATCGATTAGCGACCCTGCCGCTAGCTCAGATCGGTGATGGAAGGAACTGTTACACAGTACAAGAGAAACACAACAAAAAATAAACACTTGTTCACTGGTAAAATGATTCACTTTATTCCTGAGCAAAAAATAAACAAAATTGCACCAGGGAAATTACGATTTTTTACACTAACAATGGAAAAAGAAAAATTAAAGAGAAAAGAAAATTAGGCATGTTAGTAATTATAGAAAAAGACTTATGACTAGGAAGAAGGTCAACTTATTACAACTAATATTTACATGAGTTACAGGATGAGAATTTAACGTGCCCAAGCGCGACACTGCATTACATAAGTCTTGGAGTTGAATGACCCTCGGGTTATTCAGCCCTGTAGAATTCTTTGTAGGCCCGGGCGGACCCTCTGGCGTCTGGAAGGGGGGCGGCGGCCTTGGGACAAGGACGCGACCGCGGCAGTCCACTCGCACCCTCTCGGCGCGTGCGTCAGCTGGGCGACCCTCGGGTTACCACGCCACCACTGGCAGCGGCGTCTGGGCGAACTGGCAGCGATGTCTGGGCGACTGGAAGTGCTTGAAGATTCTTGCAGCGACGTCTAGAAGATTCTGGCAGAACTGGTTGATACTGGTTGATACTGGTAGAAACTGGTTGATACTGGTTGATACTGGTAGAAGTCGGGCGATCTCTATCTCCGGAACGTAGTAATCAGCCTAATGTCTCTTTAATTTTTTTATAACATAACTTCGGAAAGTCTAGCGACAAATAATTCCCACCCCAGAGAAATATTTTTTCTCTTCCCCTTTTTTTAAACGCCACAGAGGTCTACTTGCCTCTCCCCGACGAATAAATCCCACCCCAGAGAATTAATTTTCTCAATTGTTGTCAGCTAGTAGCTCTCGCCCCTTCCGAAATCTTTCTAAGCTTTTCAGAGACAAACTGGCCTCTCCTCGACAAATAATTTCCTCCCAGTGAAGTAATTCTCTCCCGACTCCCGTCAGCCCAAAACTCAAATCAAATCTGATAATTTCTGCGTCGAAAAAAATTGAAGTCCGGTAGAGGTGAACTTGCCTCTAACCGAATAATATTCCCCCCCAAGAGAAACTTCTGCCCCGACTGTTCCGTCTAAAATTCAAATCCCTTCTGCCGTTCTCTCCGTCGAAATCGCACCAGGTTAACTCTTCTCCCCACCCCAATTTCTTATGTGTCCTAGTTCCCTTTGATAGCAGTGTCGCTATTGGTCAGAAGTTGTTGCGTAGTGAAATATTTTAACCCAATCGCAGCGTGAGAAGCGAAGGAAACTTCCACTCTTTGTGCAGGCTGCGAGCATGCAGGGTTGTTCTCGAACCTTCTAGACTCTGGCCCTTGCTTGCGTAGGGGGGCGCGTTCGATGACGGAAGTATTGCTCTGGGCTCCCCCGAAAGTGGGTGGTCTCGAAATCTGCAGCCGGCTGTGAACACTTGCACAGTGTCTGTCAACGGCAGTCCTCCAAACGGCCTGCTTAATGGGGAGGAGGCGGTAATGGCCTCCCGCGATAAGTGAAGTTGCACGTGCGACGCAGTGTTTACATCCCCAGTCGAACTCCGGGCTACAGCTGAATCTGTTTACATTCTCCCAACTGCCCCTCAGCCTTATGAAATTTTGTATGACGAAATCGGTTTCGCCACAATATACAGCAACAGTTTATTATTTCAACAATTTACGATTAGTACACTTAAAGCCAGTTCATTAGGTACAAATAAGTAAAACACAACTACACAGTTTAGACGCAGTATGTCTTCTTAGCAATGGCACTGTACCCGCAGGCTCTCGCTCTCTCACTTCAGTAGGAGCTATCAGAACTCAGGTGCCAACTCTTTGAACTGCGTTCTCAACTGCCTATTCTGTCGCTCGCGGTTCCGTATGTGGTCGAGGCGATGTCACGCCGTGTGTCGCGCCTCAAGTTCACTGTAACGGTGGCTGCCTCCGCAGGGCTGGCGGCTTGGCAAGCGAGCGCTGCCATGCCGCGCGTGCGTCTGTTTCAAACGTTCCAACACCGCAACAACACTGGGTAATGTATTTGTACAATTTTTTTAAACTTGACTAGATATTAGTCAAAATTACAGCAAGTGCAGTTCACTTATAATTTCAAACCTCTTCAAAAATTATTTAAAAGTATTAATTATTAAAGAATCGCCGGTCCGGGTGGCCGAGATCGCTAAGGCAGTAGTGCCGTAGCGATCTCGGACCGAAGGGTCGCGGGTTCGAGTCCCGCTTCGGGCATGGTTGTATTGTGTTCGTCCTTTCACCTCCTATCATCATCATATATCATATCATCCCCACGTGGGTTGGCGTCAGGAAGGGCATCCGGCCGTAAAACTTTCGCCAAAACCAGAAAAACAGCGACCCCTTAAAGGGAAAAAGCTGAAGAAGAAAAAAAAAAAAAAATTAATTATTAAAGAATCAATAAATAAACAACAAAATCTCTAGTTTAAAAAAGAATTAAATAGAAAAAAATAGATATTATTATAAGAATGCTCGTGTATGATATAAAAGTCTTGAATTGCCTGAGCAGTTTTAGTAAACCTTTATATTTTGTTTTACACAATAAACAAATCTTTTTAACGGAAGTGTGTTTTATGAGATCATTTCTGCTTTAAAACATTCATTTGATCATGTGAGAGGCAAAAAATGCCCGTTAGCATGTAAACAGGGATTTTTGACACTCTTTGGACAAAACTCGACAGTAGCAAATAATTTTGGAAGCTTGATGCGCATAAATAAATAGCATGCATTCCTGTCGCTATTTTCTTCTCTTTTTCTTCAAGAATCAATATTAATTTTCTTATGTTATTCAAAAGGTAACCATGGGCAGTTAAGTATTTCATCGTTAATGTTCCTACTGAACTGACTTTTACGGTCAATGACTATACAATACAATGAAAAACTGTGTAAACAACTTTTATCCATTGTATAATAGTTCAATTAGATGTATAACCTAATTTCGAAAAGTTAGTTTCGAGATAGATGTGTAACTTAATTCACGGATGCCTACACAACTACTAATACAAATGTGTTTCATAAGTGAACTAAATATTTTTTTATCTGCATTTTTGTGAAACCACTTACTTTTCAAACGGTTATTGATTAAACGATCCGATTTACGAAAAAACTATTATTTCTATGACAAATCATTTCATATCTCCAATATTGCCAATAAATATATTCTTTGAAGCCATAGAAATGTAAATTGATTGATGAAGGGTACTAGTATCTGTTTGTAACTTTAATGTGTAATTAATCAGAGTCGAGTCACTTGATCCGTGTTTAGATCTTTGTTCAGTAGGGATAATCAATTCTGCCATAGTATGAAAGATTGTTTTTGATTCACCAGCGCTTCTGTATACTTCAGCATAAATTATTACCGTCGCCTAAAAAGCAAAAGCAGTGGGTGAAGTACAAATAATAATGATGGAAGACTAATTAGTTTCTGTTCTGGCGCGTCAAACGGTATACGTGTTTGTAGTACATGCAGTGAGTTTATAACTGTTACGAATGAGTGTTCATCCTTCTACGTGTTATATTCTTCATCGATTAAACCAGAAAAGACAGTTTATACTTAAAAGTCAGACGCTCCAGCGGGTAGCATCATACCACGATGGAAACTACCACCAATGATTACATAACATCAGAACCTACAGATAAACAAGTAAGCTAAACCTTCGTCTTGTGGTATAATCGAAAATTTACCCTAACAAAACCAAGCGATTGTGATTGAAGCCCAAGAAAGTATTAGCCTCAATTATTATGTATCTAAAATTGCAAATACTTAACCCTTCAGATATCCGATATGTTTCAAGAATCTCTAATAACTGTTTCTAACTTCTAACTAAAATCTGTTTCATCCTCTCAACTCAAAATATCGCAGTAGAAGGATCGGAAAGCATATTAAATACAAATAACATCAAACCCTTCACTAAGATATCGTTTACCACAGCTGAGATTAATCAACCAGGCTTTTCTCCTATTCTGAGCTTTAGGAGACAGACTAATATTGATCCGGATGATATTGACAAGATATCGGATTCTGCCCTGGTATGCTATCAAGACACTACATACAGTATTTACTTTTCCACTGACATGGTTCTTTCCTGCCTGTGCAAGGAATGACACATGTGGCGGGGCGGTGTGCGCAGGAGGCCGTGGCTGGAGGCGCAGGTGCGCGCGCAGGGCGTGCCTGCGGAGAGCGTGGCGATGCGCTCGGGGGGCATGCGTGTGTGTCTGGGTGCCGGAAGCCCGACCTCCTGCCTCCAAGGGAGTGGCGGGGCGGGGGTGCGCAGGAGGCCGTGGCTGGAGGCGCAGGTGCGCGCGCAGGGCGTGCCTGCGGAGAGCGTGGCGATGCGCTCGGGGGGCATGCGTATTTGTCTGGGTGCCGGAAGCCCGACCTCCTGTCTCCAAGGGAGTGGCGGGGCGGGGTGCGCAGGAGGCCGTGGCTGGAGGCGCAGGTGCGCGCCCAGGGCGTGCCTGCGGAGAGCGTGGCGATGCGCTCGGGGGGCATGCGTATGTGTCTGGGTGCCGGAAGCCCGACCTCCTGTCTCCAAGGGAGTGGCGGGGCGGGGTGCGCAGGAGGCCGTGGCTGGAGGCGCAGGTGCGCGCGCAGGGCGTGCCTGCGGAGAGCGTGGCGATGCGCTCGGGGGGCATGCGTATGTGTCTGGGTGCCGGAAGCCCGACCTCCTGCCTCCAAGGGAGTGGCGGGGCGGGGTGCGCAGGAGGCCGTGGCTGGAGGCGCAGGTGCGCGAGCAGGGCGTGACTACGGAGCGCGTGGCGGTGCGCTCGGGGGGCATGCGTATGTGTCTGGGTGCCGGAAGCCCGACCTCCTGCCTCCAAGGGAGTGGCGGGGCGGGGTGCGCAGGACGCCGTGGCTGGAGGCGCAGGTGCGCGCGCAGGGCGTGCCTGCGGAGAGCGTGGCGATGCGCTCGGGGGGCATGCGTGTGTGTCTGGGTGCCGGAAGCCCGACCTCCTGCCTCCAAGGGAGTGGCGGGGCGGGGGTGCGCAGGAGGCCGTGGCTGGAGGCGCAGGTGCGCGCGCAGGGCGTGCCTGCGGAGAGCGTGGCGGTGCGCTCGGGGGGCATGCGTATGTGTCTGGGTGCCGGAAGCCCGACCTCCTGCCGCCAAGGGAGTGGCGGGGCGGGGTGCGCAGGAGGCCGTGGCTGGAGGCGCAGGTGCGCGCGCAGGGCGTGCCTGCGGAGAGCGTGGCGATGCGCTCGGGGGGCATGCGTATGTGTCTGGGTGCCGGAAGCCCGACCTCCTGCCTCCAAGGGAGTGGCGGGGCGGGGTGCGCAGGAGGCCGTGGCTGGAGGCGCAGGTGCGCGAGCAGGGCGTGACTACGGAGCGCGTGGCGGTGCGCTCGGGGGGCATGCGTATGTGTCTGGGTGCCGGAAGCCCGACCTCCTGCCTCCAAGGGAGTGGCGGGGCGGGGTGCGCAGGACGCCGTGGCTGGAGGCGCAGGTGCGCGCGCAGGGCGTGCCTGCGGAGAGCGTGGCGATGCGCTCGGGGGGCATGCGTGTGTGTCTGGGTGCCGGAAGCCCGACCTCCTGCCTCCAAGGGAGTGGCGGGGCGGGGGTGCGCAGGAGGCCGTGGCTGGAGGCGCAGGTGCGCGCGCAGGGCGTGCCTGCGGAGAGCGTGGCGGTGCGCTCGGGGGGCATGCGTATGTGTCTGGGTGCCGGAAGCCCGACCTCCTGCCTCCAAGGGAGTGGCGGGGCGGGGTGCGCAGGACGCCGTGGCTGGAGGCGCAGGTGCGCGCGCAGGGCGTGCCTGCGGAGAGCGTGGCGATGCGCTCGGGGGGCATGCGTGTGTGTCTGGGTGCCGGAAGCCCGACCTCCTGCCTCCAAGGGAGTGGCGGGGCGGGGTGCGCAGGAGGCCGTGGCTGGAGGCGCAGGTGCGCGCGCAGGGCGTGCCTGCGGAGAGCGTGGCGGTGCGCTCGGGGGGCATGCGTATGTGTCTGGGTGCCGGAAGCCCGACCTCCTGCCTCCAAGGGAGTGGCGGGGCGGGGTGCGCAGGACGCCGTGGCTGGAGGCGCAGGTGCGCGCGCAGGGCGTGCCTGCGGAGAGCGTGGCGATGCGCTCGGGGGGCATGCGTGTGTGTCTGGGTGCCGGAAGCCCGACCTCCTGCCTCCAAGGGAGTGGCGGGGCGGGGTGCGCAGGAGGCCGTGGCTGGAGGCGCAGGTGCGCGCGCAGGGCGTGCCTGCGGAGAGCGTGGCGGTGCGCTCGGGGGGCATGCGTATGTGTCTGGGTGCCGGAAGCCCGACCTCCTGCCTCCAAGGGAGTGGCGGGGCGGGGTGCGCAGGACGCCGTGGCTGGAGGCGCAGGTGCGCGCGCAGGGCGTGCCTGCGGAGAGCGTGGCGATGCGCTCGGGGGGCATGCGTGTGTGTCTGGGTGCCGGAAGCCCGACCTCCTGCCTCCAAGGGAGTGGCGGGGCGGGGTGCGCAGGAGGCCGTGGCTGGAGGCGCAGGTGCGCGCGCAGGGCGTGCCTGCGGAGAGCGTGGCGATGCGCTCGGGGGGCATGCGTGTGTGTCTGGGTGCCGGAAGCCCGACCTCCTGCCTCCAAGGGAGTGGCGGGGCGGGGTGCGCAGGAGGCCGTGGCTGGAGGCGCAGGTGCGCGCGCAGGGCGTGCCTGCGGAGAGCGTGGCGATGCGCTCGGGGGGCATGCGTGTGTGTCTGGGTGCCGGAAGCCCGACCTCCTGCCTCCAAGGGAGTGGCGGGGCGGGGTGCGCAGGAGGCCGTGGCTGGAGGCGCAGGTGCGCGCGCAGGGCGTGCCTGCGGAGAGCGTGGCGATGCGCTCGGGGGGCATGCGTATGTGTCTGGGTGCCGGAAGCCCGACCTCCTGCCTCCAAGGGAGTGGCGGGGCGGGGTGCGCAGGAGGCCGTGGCTGGAGGCGCAGGTGCGCGAGCAGGGCGTGACTACGGAGCGCGTGGCGGTGCGCTCGGGGGGCATGCGTGTGTGTCTGGGTGCCGGAAGCCCGACCTCCTGCCTCCAAGGGAGTGGCGGGGCGGGGTGCGCAGGAGGCCGTGGCTGGAGGCGCAGGTGCGCGCGCAGGGCGTGCCTGCGGAGAGCGTGGCGATGCGCTCGGGGGGCATGCGTGTGTGTCTGGGTGCCGGAAGCCCGACCTCCTGCCTCCAAGGGAGTGGCGGGGCGGGGTGCGCAGGAGGCCGTGGCTGGAGGCGCAGGTGCGCGCGCAGGGCGTGCCTGCGGAGAGCGTGGCGATGCGCTCGGGGGGCATGCGTATGTGTCTGGGTGCCGGAAGCCCGACCTCCTGCCTCCAAGGGAGTGGCGGGGCGGGGTGCGCAGGAGGCCGTGGCTGGAGGCGCAGGTGCGCGAGCAGGGCGTGACTACGGAGCGCGTGGCGGTGCGCTCGGGGGGCATGCGTATGTGTCTGGGTGCCGGAAGCCCGACCTCCTGCCTCCAAGGGAGTGGCGGGGCGGGGGTGCGCAGGAGGCCGTGGCTGGAGGCGCAGGTGCGCGCGCTGGGCGTGCCTGCGGAGCGCGTGGCGGTGCGCGCGGAGGGCTGGCTGGACGCGGGCGGCGACGCGCTGGAGGGCGTGTGCGCCGTGCTGGCGTCGCCGGCGGGGGCGCTGGCGGCGGTGCGGGACCCCGTGGCGCTGGCGTGCGCGCGCGGAGGCGACGCGGCGCTGCTGGAGGCGGCCGCCGACCACGCCCTGGCACTCGCCGACGTGCTCGTCGACCCCCTGGAGGCGGCGGCGGTGGGGGCGGAGGGGGCGGGGCCGGAGAGCTTCGTGGCGGCGCCCGCAGGCCCCGAGGAACTGCGCCGCCGCAGCGCGCGCGCAGACCTCGCCGAAGAGGAGCTGCATGCCGCGCTCAGGGCCGCCATGGCCAAACCACAGGTAGGTGGCCGTGACATCCATGGAGGATCATACAAGGGGCTAATAATCGGCATTTGCATCGGTGTTGCTCGCAACGTTTACAATGCGCCAAGCCGATCGGTTGTTGTAAAAACTTATTTCTCAATGCCTTTTGCTTTTAAAAGATGTCATATCGTGCTGCAGCAATGTACAGAATAGTACTGTCTGTACTGTACGTACGAATATAAAGAGCAATATTCGATGTATAGTTACTAGCTGAACCCATGCGATTACATTGCACAGAAAGGAGTGCTGTAGAAAAGTTAAGACCAAAAATACTCTATATCCATGAATAAATATTGTTTTTTATTTTCTAAAATCTGTAGACATACATACGTGGATTTTTTTTGGCCTATAACAGCAAATACTGTTATCACCCTTACCTTAATGTATGTAACAAAATGTATGGAATGCAATTTCCAAGACTTTCCATTCCCTCGCATTGATTTTTTCCAAAGATATCTCAAGAATGATATATACGAAGTAAATTGAATACTTACATTTGATAGTCACAAACAATCGTTGTAACGATCACACAACACGATAAAGTCGAAGGCTTCCGCGGCCAATCATGAGTATGATCTTGGCTGTCCGTGTGACGCCGCGTCAAATACTGTGTTGCCGACGTTTTGACCATCTTGTCGTGGTGTTCCTCAGGGCTGGTATGCATACCAGCCCTGAGGAAGACCACGACAAGATGGTCGAAATGTCGGCAACACAGCATTTGACGCGGCATCACCCGAACTGCCAAGATCATACACACAACACGATGTTCCATAAGATCAACTGCTCTTCTATTTCCCGCGAACTTGCCTAGTTGCGCATGACGCCGTCTTTCCGTTTCCATTCTAGACGCGCATTTCAAACAACAGAAATTTGAAAGCTTTTTATTAATTGAGGAAAGCTGTTATCTATTCAAAATATTGTGACCTCCACTCCAAATGGATTTTTGGTACCTCGCTTGCTTAAAACCGTTCAGCCGTGGGAGCCGAATATTGTTTAATTTACTACCGGCAAGGACTGAATATTCAATGAGGGGGCTGAACCTACTTCCGGAGAGAACAACTAACTATGAGTCTGTGAAACTATGAATCTGTCCGCCCCCGATTGATAGAATTCGTACAGTAGATTGCTGTCATCGTCTGCCGGGGACATGTTCTCTGACGTGGAAGCCTATTTGTTATGTGATAATCCTTCTGTGCCGTCTTTCATTAAAGTGAAACATCTGATCCATAAATGAGCGTGAACTCAGCGTACAACTAGTCGAAATAAGAGATCACTGTTTTCTAGTAATTGAATTGACGAGTGTTTAGTGCGAATAAAAATATAACCTTAAAAGTGATCTCTTGCCAAACTGCTGTGTTAATTACACATTATAATGGAAGTCCTAACAATGTATTAGCATTACTCGTGTTAATAACGTTTGAAAATAACCAAAACAAAACAGTAGAAATATATTAATAAAATGAATGATATTAGCAATGGGAAGTAATTAAATACGTAGTTCATTCTCCCCTGACAGATATTGGTGATCTTATTTCTTCGAATATTCTTACATCGATGTGTTGTGTGGAGACTTATAGTAATAAGAAGTACTATGTTTTAAAAATATACTTTATTGAATCAATTGAAACCAGAAAAATACCTTCCTCATAAAAAGGTCGTTTAAAAGTTTTTTGTAGTAAGATTGTTATTCACAACTGTGGTTACATGCAATCATGAAGTAAGAACATAGATTTAAATAATTAGAACTCTGAAGATGAATTTCGACTCTTTTCCATTAGAGTTCGTAGGCTTCCGCGGCCGGAATCAATACATTCTGGCAACAGTATAGCTCTGAAGAAGGCCACAGCAAGATGACCGAAACGTCAGCCCAATTGACGGAGTCGCGGCTCATCCCGGATAGCCAAGAATGTATATTTTTCATTAGGCATGCATTTAAAATAAGTCCCAATAGACAAACAAGCTGTGAAGATTATCTATTAAATCACATTAACATAGTCATGCAATACTGATAAGAATTGTATAATTTTAGGAGGTAAGAGAGAAAAATTTTATAGAATTATTATTAGGAAATGTTCATTAAACTTGCTGGCGATTACACTAGTGCAAAAAAAAAACAACTCTAATTGATGCATTTTGAGGATTCAAAAGGGGGTTCACAATGACATTTCGTAGAATCTGCGTCGGAAGTAAAACAAATTCATAGTCATCAAACCGGGTGGTTATGAGGAATCAGTATTATAAAGATAAGTCCATGTCCTTGCACGTAAGTGCAAATGTAAATTTTACAGTTTAGAGTTGGAATAAAAATGTGAGTCATTTTATTTAATTTTTACAATAATTAGTTTTAAATGGTGTTTTTTCATTGTTTACATACCTTTTTGTCCCTATTTTAGGCAGAATAAATGGGTTCTGCTCGCCTATTTGAGGTAAACTGGATGCGTGGCTTCCCTGGCGGCAGGTGCAGCTGGTGGTGCTGGACACGCACTCGCTGGACGCGGAGGCGACGTGCGAGGCGGTGGCGCGCGCGGTGGCCGAGGCGAACGCCGCGGTGCGCCAGCGCCACAGCGACATGGCGCTGCACCTGGCGGCCGGCAGCGGCCTCGACAGCCCCGCGCAGCCCGCGCCCGCGCTGGACGTCGAGGTGCGCCCCGCTGCCCCACCGCGCAGCCGTGCCGCCGAATTAGTGCGAGGGCGGCTACCCACTCATTTACGAGAAGAAAGCACTTTTCGATCATTTCACCCGTTAGGTTAATGTGAGCCGCAAGCTTTCCCTCAGTTACATAGTAGTACTTCTAGTATGAAAAAAATTTAAATTATTTTGACTTACCTATTAAAATGAAGATGGATGGATATTAGATTGGATGATACTAAAAATTGAGATGATCAGGAAATAATAATACATCACAATATTTGTAATAGAAACAATCAATGTCGCAAAGGTTTTAAAATCTCTCTCTAAATATTTCATATCCACTTAACATTTTTTCTGGAACTACAATAGCACATTTGTATCACGATATTGAAAACATATTTTTTGGAGTGCGGTTGTTAATATTTTGATATCGAAAAAGAATTTCGCGAACGATATGTGCATAATATTTATTGCGCGATGTCTCATTGCTAGTGCAACACTGTCGCACGATCTTACTGCTTGTTCTCACTGTCTAACCTCATTGTATGTACTCATTTCCCGTTCTCCTGGCGCATCTTCACTGTACTTCATCATACATCTCTGATTACCTCAACCTCCTTTTGTACACTTCTTGACATTCGTCGTCAACATTCGACGAAGAATGAGAACACGGTTTCGATGAAACCATGAAGACAAAGCATGATTCGTAATACAATCAAGTTGTCACGATCGTAGAACTTTTTCTATTTTTCGTAATATTTCGTATGTGAAATTATAGTGTCTTGCACGATCTCTATTGTTTTTTGTGTCGACCTACCAACCTACCTGCCGACCTGCCTGGGCAAAACAACTCGATCCTGCCCAACAATTTCATGCACTTAATATAAAAATAAACTATTTTTTGGTATATCAGCTTTATAGACAAATAACCTAGACTTCACAAGAAAGTTGTTTCGCAAAATTCAGTTTGATTCTCTTATGAATTTACAATGTTATTATAAAAACAAAAAAAAACGCGTTCTCAACTCGTTTATAATTGAAGCGCGTGCGCAGGCGCCGCTGTGCGATCTGTTCGAGGTGCAGCCCCTGCCCGATGCACTGGCTTCGGCGCCGGGAGCCGACGAGGGCGAGGGCGCGGTCGCGGGGGAGGGCCCGCTGGTGGCGCTGCTGCGGCGGCGCGAGGTGGTGCGGCTGGAGGCCAAGGGTTCCGCGTCCGCCGGCAGCGGCGCCGCCGACGCCGACGCCTCCCTGGGCTCCGCTTCGGCCCGACTGCGCATGCGCCAGCGCCGCGCCTCCGACGACGCCCGCGCGCAGCGCCAACGCCGCGGCGCGCACCTCGAGGTGGGCACCCGCACTGAGCTCTTGCTACGCGGGGGGAGCGAGTTGGTGGCCGTTTATTTTGCCATTCCATTCCGCGTTTGCCTTGCTCTTTTATATGCTTTGAGAGCAGTGCCAGAGCTAGAAAATTTTGGGCCCGGGGCAATTCAGAAACGTAGACCCCCCCCACACACACACACAAGAGAAAGCTCTATTAAGAAACAATACGAGTTATTTTATTTCAGCAAGTAGCAAACGTTTTTGGAAATATATTTTAAATAATAGTTTTAAGTAAAAGTATTTAGTGATGAAATAATGCAATTTCCAAGGTGAGCTTAAAACGCTAAAAAATTGTTTTTAGTTAGTGTTTAATAAAATTACTTGTTAAATGCATGAAATAATAAATATGAATTTCAGCAAAACCTTTTTTAATGTTACAGCCATTTGATTAATTTCATAGAGTCCTACCTTAAAAGTAATGACTCTAATTAATAACTTAAGGTAAAACAAATAATTAAAAAATTTATGAAATATCAGACAATGGTACTGCGACTTGTAAAACTACGATAACGTTTTTCTCACGTTCTATTTCTTTCTCAATTTTTTAGTAATTTTTCCCAAAAGTCCCATCATGACTTGTGAGGCCTCGAGCGATCGCCCAATCTGCCCATGCATAGCGCTGGCACTGTTTAAGAGTATTTCAATTTGAACGTAACACATTTACAGGATTTTCGCAAGTCACTGAGACAATATCTGGGTGGTTTCAGGTCTGTGTAAAAACCTCTGATGACGTCAGCTGCGTCGATGCCCGTGCCCACGAGTCACTTATCGCACGTCGTAGATTAACATTGTGTCTTATGGCAAACGGCACATGAGTGCTCTTGACGATATGCGTTATCTTGCTAGAGCTGTGGTCTCAAAGCACGTGGCCAAAAGCGCTCTTCTGCCATTTCGCGCAAGATGCAGAGTTAATCTACGACGCGCGTTGAGTGACTCGTGGGCACGGGCATCGACGCGCATCGCAATCGTCACGTCGTCAACGCAAAGCTCGTATGACACACTACTTTCGAAGTTAGGAACGATAAGATCTTCTCTAAGACTTCCCCATGGAAATATGGAATAATTCTTACTTTATTCGAAAGTAAACAGTGAAATGTTCGCTGATTGGAAGAAATGAAGAAGATCCACAGCAAAACATTTACTTTACTTCGCGTTTGCGGAGATCGGAAATCGGCACGCCTTATTATTATGTAAAAAGAAAAGTACACTATACGTAATATAAATTAGTTCTTTGAAAAGAGTAATTGTACACAGTTAAAACGAGTAGTATTCGCGTTAACCCCTTAAAGAAGTAGGCAGTGGGTCTATTAGCAAGGTAGCGGGTTCATTGAAAATTATTTATTTTCTCCAATTTACTGAATGCAGTTTAGATTAATTTCTTTAATATTAATTTCATTATCCTTTCTGTCAATCCATCAACATGGTAGACAAGTTCATAATTATTTAGTTAATTTCCATAATGAGGATGAAAGAATTAAAAGATAAATAATAATTAAGTTTGTTCTTTTCTCATTTTTTGTTATTAATACTCTCGCTATCCCCCAACAAACAGGATGAGTTTGAGTTCAACAAAAACATTAATAATTGAATTTGATAAAATTTGATATGAATTCCATTACCAATAACCAAAAATTGTTTAATTTGTCGTCTCTATTGACGCGCTACCGTGTTGTTGAGAATGGCGTCGGTGTGTTCTCTGTGGCAGCTGGACCGCATCGCCGCGCACACCATCTGCTCCCTCCAGAGGCAGCGGCCGGCCATCGTGCGGACCCGAGACGCCTCCCCCGCCGCGGAGGCAGGGGAAGGAGAGGGGCAGGGGCAGGGGCAGGGGCAGGGGCAGGGGGAGCGCCTCCTCGACCCCGACCTCGTCCCCGAGCACCCCGCCCATTGGTGCCAGCGTCATGCCACCCACGCAGAGGACCTCGAGGCGCGCAAGGTGGGACGTATGCGCGACGCCGCCACGGCGCCTTGAAACAACCCACGCATCAGGGTTCATTAATGCCTCAAGCAGGGTCTTTTCCTTTCCATTCCACTAAGGTTTATTCACAATGAAACTTAAATGGTAAAGCATGGTGCCATGTTATTGAATGGAACCGTTCACACCTGTAAAGACGTAACCGTGGAAGTTCGCGTGGCACAGCGGACGAAAACGTTAGATTTTCTTTGGATTCAAAGATTCATAATTTTTTGGGCGGCGAGTCAACGTCTGTGGTAATTTGTTCACCCCCCCGCTAGATGATATCTGGCGCCGACCTGCGCGTCGCCTTGCAGGGTTGTCCCTCTTCCAAATATCACCGTCAGCGACCCACCGCTTCAGTTGGAGCCAGCTCAGAGCTCCCAGGTGCCCTCCCGACACGTATAATAGGTGTAGTGCATGTAGTGGAGAGGAAGGGGCAAGGATAAGAAAGTGTAGATCGCATGCGGTGCGTGAGCAGTTCGTTAAGGTTCCGCTTCGGGATTCGACTGGTGTTGGTGGGAGAAACCATAGAAAACAACCGATCAGAACCGCCGGTCACTAGAAATCTTCTCCAAACAGCAGCACTGAAGACAATCAAATAACTTCGAGATAACAAGTGTCGAAAATTCTGCTCCCGTCGGGATTCAAACCTTCAGGGTCTTCCGATCAGAGTCACTGCTGTGGCAATAAATGCCATTGTGAATTCATTTGCCAACTTGTAGAAACAACTGTTTAATTTGTCGCCTCTTTTAAACACTGCAGTTGTTGAGAATGGTGTTGTTCTCTGTGACAGATGGACCACAACGCCTGTTTTCTTTGGATATGGCTGCGGTTGTCGTTCTTATAACACCTTAACGGGAACGTGAAAGCTTGCACGTATTATATTTCAAATGAAAGTAATCCAGTTTTGAGAACATAAATCATCATAATTGTACACTGAACCCCCCATTATTATCTGTGGCGGTCATGACATACAAAATAATTATACCCTAGATGATAGCGTTCACTTTACTTAATGTCGGTTGGTTGAACATAAGACTTTCTGTGCCGAGTAGCAGGTCACATTGTGAGGCTGACAATTTCCCGTAGCCGCCTACAATTCAACATGCTTTGCCTAATAATAAGGGGCAAATATCACACGTGTAACTTCGTAATATGAAGTTTTCCACCACATCTGCTTTGCCAAAAAGTTATCTTCAACCCTAAATGCCCTGGAAACGTTTTCTCTGAGGTGTTGTGCGTAGGTGGTGTCCAATAAGTGTTTTGGCGCGCAGGTACGCACGCGCCTGCGCGCGCTGTGGGGCGAGGCGGCGGTGGCGGCGCTGGAGGCGCAGCTGGTGGTTGAGGGCCCCGCGGCGGCGGCGCGGGCGGCCGAGGCGGCGGCGGAGGCGGCGGCGGCGAGGGCGAGGGCGAGCGGCTGGGCGCCCGGCCGCAGCGGGCTGCTGCGCGCGCGCGTGCCCCGCGGGCTGGCTGCGCTGGCGCTGCACCGCCGCGCGCTGCACCTGCCCGTCGCGTGCATCCCCGCGCCGCAGCTGCTGCTGCTGCGCGCGCGCGGCCTCGCGCCTCGCCTGGGCCGCGTCGGCGCCGCCTGAGCGCCGAGCCCTTCGGTATGCCGATGCCCAATTGTTTGGAAAGCACTTTTTAATCCGGAGATGAATAACAGAAGAAAGGGGGCAACTGAAGTGAGCTTATTTTATTTAGCTATTTTGTCCAAAGTCAAACTAGGAAACTGACATCAGCGTCATATAAGAATTATTACCACATGTGTTCAATAACACTGGTCGACAGTAATTTTATTAAACTAGCTGTTTCATATGTACTTTGCCACGCTCAAGTCGAATACAACCCCAAAAATTGCCCATCGGGCTCTGTTGTCGTATAATGGCGCGTATACTAAAAATAAAGGGTAACCGGTATAGTGATGGGCACAGCAAGTGTAAGGGGAGATTTTCAAACAGCGAAAGGGTATCTGCATGTAATCTGTGTCATGTGTGTCTTCAAGTTTGCAACCACGAAATATGAATTAACGTGGCTCCGCAGTGAGCATAGGTACAATACAATAGTTGGCGGTGTTCTCCACGTGTCGTCTGTGAATCGAAACGTTGTGGATTTGTTAGTACAGGTGTGTCCAGTTATTAAGGATTTAAGACAATTCGTTTGTTTTTATTTGAGATCCGCTCTATGCATAGTGTAGCCAAGTTTATAATCTACGTTTTCACATTTTGAGAGAAGACTATAATTAAAAACGGTAGTGCAAACCGTAAATATTTCTGATGTGCAGGACAATAATGGGCATGAAGTGCCCATCACTGTAATTTGAGCAACTTATTTGTTATGTTATGCTGTAATGTTAATATTCAATTTTCGAAAGTTGGTTCTCTTGTTAAGCGAAAATAAACATTTAGAATGATTTTGAATAGTGACGGACACTGTGCTCATCAATGAAATTTGAACTTGCCCATTGCTGTCACAATAAAGATTCTGGGGATGTAAATATTATCACTAGGTGACGTATTTTGATGATCTAAAACATCTCAAAAAATTATCAATAAAATGCTCTTAAAATGTCTTAAAAGCAAAGAAAAAATACGAAAAACCAGTTCAGATTATGATTTTTGAGGTATGAAGACGCTCTGAAGACAAGTTCTTATAGTGAACAATTAAATCTGTTGCATATGTTACTGATGTAAATGAGAGTTCTTCCCATCGTTGCAAACGTTTCGTTTGGCCTGTTCTTTACAAGGTAATTTCTCTCTACTTTTCGTGGATGTTCATAAAAGTCACTTAACGTTTCGGAATTACAAATAATTCTTACTCTTTTCTGAATTACAAATAATTTTAATAGCACTGTATTCGAAAACCACAAGCTTTCTCCAACCAGTAGATGTCTCAGTATTTCAACCAATCAAGAGAGTGTGGAAGAATGGAGTGCTAACATGGCGTCGTTAACATCTTTCTGAGGCTCTCACTAGAAAGGACTTCGCTCTGGTGTTGGAGAAGGTAGTGCGCGTAATAAAGCCAGAAACTTTGCAAAATGGTTTTAGAGCCTTGTTCCCTGGTGCCCTAAGAGCATGGATTTCTCTAAATGTCTAGAGCGGATATACATTGACATTGCATCAAATGTGGGTAATGAAAACACTGTAACCACAACATACAGAACAAATCATTGACTTTTGGAAAATTCTGCGATATTGTTGAAAAAAATGAGTATAAAGGTTCAAAAACATTAAGCAGAAAACACACCATCTAGAAGAAACCAATAATCGGGCTAACTCCAGGAAAACAAACGTCAATTCTACATGAAAAATGACATATTCCATTCAAGGTTTAAACACACTTATACGAAGTGAAAGAAATTAGGACATTTGAAAGCCGAGCACTTCTACAGGCGTATACAAGAGGTAAAGAAGCAGCAGCAAGTCTCTTTCCTCAAGAAGTCCATGGACATATTTTCTTCAGGGCAGAATCCAGTGTTGGATCACATTCAATTTTAAGAACTATGGAGTGTTTTGCCAATTGCGTCAAAAGGTGTTTTACAAGTCATGCCTTTTCTCAGAGAGAATAATGGAAAAGTATTTACACGAAAATATATTTTGTGTAAAATGTTTACTTATTAAATAACTGAAATTTAATATACTAACAGTAACAAGCCAATTGCATTCAACAATGCTATTTGACTTTGTTGGCCTTTTTTACAATACATTTTCTGAGTTCCCATAACTATATAACAAAGTGCCCACGATAGTCTTGAAAGTTCCCATCACTATATTTTCTGCTTTATTTTAAAAACAAGAATAAGATCGTGAAAGAAGGAATCAGCACTCGAAACATAGACAAATCAAAGCATGCTGACACTATCCCACTGTGAAAAAATTACTGCAAATTTGCAAAATACACAAATATTTATAATGTATAAATGTATATTATACATAATATTTTAGTTTAATATTTAAGTATAATGTTCAACTAGTTACCTTACTAGCCTCATAAATGTACACATAGTATGTAGTAATTAATTTTCCCAATATGAATTCTCAATTATTAAAATAAACAATAATATATTGCATAAACATATAGATTGCTCTTAAAGTACTCACCCCTGTGTACACTACTCTATATTTCGCAGATGGTCACGAGTCGTTTATGCTGAAACGCTAGTTGCTTGAATGTTTATTACAAGACGGTCGTCGACAACAACGTATAATATTGTACATTACACACAAGGCGAAACAGATACCACACCGGTCAAATCAGTTGAGCAACTTCGAGCATTGCGAAGTGAATTGCAGTAATCCACGTAAACAATGTGCCGGCTCGGTGCGTTGTGTACGTGGGTGCACTGCATGTTAGTTGCGTCCTGTGTGTCTAGCGAGAAAGGTGTTGATATTGCTGTAGTGCACGACTCATCTATTCGTGGCGTTCTTTTTGTACAAACAGATTCCTTGCTATACCGCGGCAGTGAGTAAGCTAGCCAAACAATTTCAGTTGTGTGTGGTGAGGTAACTTTGAAGGGACAAAGGCAAAATATTACTCCCTTAAGAAGAGAGGTATATAAATTGTATGTCGGGTGTCAACTCGGTTATCAAGACAAATCATGGGCCCCTCATAATTGATGTGCGACTAATGTAACATTACTTAGTGGCTGGATAAACGGAATTTTGCGATATATGCCATTTGAAATTCCTATGCCATGGAGGGAACTTTTGCATCCCGAATATTCCTCCCTTGCACACCAAACTCGGATTGAAGAAATATTTTGTGAAGGTGATGGATAAAATGGGCCGTACTTAATGGACAAATTCCCGACGTGAAAATAAAGAAGGGTATGTTTGTAGAATCACAAATGAAGGAACTTATGAGGGATCATTACCTTGAGGCAAGTTGGAATAGTGTTGAAAACACTGCATTGATATCGCTTCAGAAGGTCGTAATGAAATTCCTTGGTAACAGAAATGCTGGGACATATGAAGAAATAGGGCCGGAACTCCTCAATTATAAAGCGCTGGGATGTAACATGTTCCTTAATATATATTTTCTCTATTCACACTTAACTTCTTTCCTGAAAATTCCGGTGCTGTGAACGACTGACACGGTAAGCGATTCCACCACGACACTGCAACTATGAAAAATTTTATAAGGGAAAAAGGAATCAAAATATGTTTACAGACTATTGCTGGACACTAAGAATGGATATACTCAAATAAAATACAGAAAACCATCGTTCAAAATTACATTTTGATTGAGATTATATTTAAGTGAAGAAAATCAATTAATTAACAGTATTTACTTTTTAAACGTTTATTACCAAGACACCTTGCTCTTTACAAATTAATAATCCACAAATTTTAAATCAGAGCACCATTTTCCATAAGAAACAGCCATTATATTCCGTTTAACAAACAAAAAGTTAAATTTTGTTGACCAGTGTAATCTATCTTTTTGTAACACATTTACGCCCAAATTTTTGTTCCAAAAATTTAACAGATAACTTCAAATGTTTGTCTCTTAGCTCAATTTTTTTATTTTGCCAATTTTATATCCTCAACAGTCATAAACGTCTTAATATTGTAACCCCCCTCCTAGTTTCCCCGGCGTCTTCGGAAGACAGCTTTGCCCGGCTGCTCTGAAACGGGGTTGGCGAGGGATGCATGCGTGATCAGACTCGTGCATGCAGAACCACATGGAAACGTTTAACAACCTGACTTTACTGACCAAAAAGAATAAAAGGGGATTCCCGAGGTGAAGACAATTTTGACACTGCTTTACAATCTGTTGATCTTAACTTAACCTAAATTACGCCTGACGATGGCCGGTCTCGACGCTCCATGCGTCCTCGTAGCATGAGTTTTGAGCGACCTCAGCGGCCAAAGCTCACGGTAGCCAACGCCCGGGACGGCGTCAACAGACCTTCGTAGGCGGTCCAGGCAGTCCGGCGGCGGTGACAGCGGCTGCAGGCGACCGCGGCGGCGTCCGCGCTCCACGCGGTGGCGGCACAGGAGGCGATGACGGCGACGCTCGCGTGCGATTCCGCCGCAAGTTGGCGATCGTTCACTGTCATTCCACGCATTGCCCGTAGTTGGTTCGTCCGGCGGCGCTTGTCTAGGTCTCGGCTTCGCCAAAGCATTCACAGCCGGTGTAGCAGCGGCGATGATACTTCACCGGGCATGATTAGCCCCGTCGCGGGGCCACGCAGAAGCTGGTGGCGATGGCAGCGACGACGTCGGAGTTCGCGAGTGTTTTCTGACTGTGCCTTACGAGTCAAGTAACTGCATCTTCGCTGCTGCTTTTAACTGCGTTCTACAAACCGAATGAAGCCCTTATGCGCTGCTTTCTTTTATTCGAATGACTGACGAAGAATTCCACTGTGGCCCACCTAAGCCATGGGTTCACGTGGTACCCACGTTTGGTTCCGAGCGATGGGCCCGTAAAAATCGCGCGACGCGAGGGCAGCCAATAGCGACGAGATGCATACAGTGGCGGTTGCATCTGCAGATCGTCCGTGGACTGCGAAATTCCACGAAAAACGGGCGGCGACGAGCGAGAATTATTTCGATTTTTTTCTTAGAAAATGAACACTTTCAGACCTGACTTTTTTATCATAAGTAATATTACAGCACTTCCAGTGATGTTTAGTGTGACTATTTCACGAATTAAGACTTTGCATGAATCGAATGGATAATTAAAATCACAGGAATCTCAAAAGATAATAATATTACTCAAAATTGCTCCCGAAATACGTGAAAGATTCATTCAGCTCCGAGTTATCACTACCTCCTGGAATAACTCATAATCAAGTAAAATATGAAAAACAGTTTAATGCAGAAAATGATTTCAAATGTTTCGATTTAATGGTAATAAAACTTTCAAAAAATAATTAAACAAATCTACTTACAAGAACATTTATTCAAAACAATTATTAAAGTTGTAGGAAGTTGAGTTTTCCATGTCTTGATATTTCGAGGAAGTATTTGAAATGGAAGATGTACTAGCTGAATTAGTCAATTTCAAATGGATTGAGCACACGTGTGTATTTAATTGTATTAAAGTATTTTCCTGAATAATTTTGGTGGTATCGTTCCACACAGTTTTGGTACCATATTCTTTATACTCTTCACCATTTAATCTACGCATATTAAATTCCCACAATATGTGTAATTTCTTCATGTGCAGTTGTTGGTGCCCATTTGTATTTTCTTTCTTCACAAAATTTTTGAAATTGCCTCCACACACTTTCTCTGTTTGTTCTGTAGTTTTTAGGCACTGATTGTTTAATAATAGATTCTATTTCAGAGTTTCAAACATTACCAAAAGGAGATATTTTAATATTATATTGATACTCACAAGCTATTACGAACCTAAAACAATTGCTATCTTAAAACGGTAAACAAAGTAATTACAAAGGAGAGAAAAAGGTAAACAAAGTGATACAGCAGAGAGGAAAAGGTAAACAAAATGATAATTTTAAGCAGATAAACATCTGGGATTGGTTTAATATGAATACTGTATATTCTTGCTTATCATTGATTACTTACTACACGGACAGACATGAGTGAAATAGTCAATGGAATTTTTTTCAGTTTGTGATGATTTTTTATTAAAGAAGTTTATTTTAAAGAAATGTATTTAATTAATTTTGTTATGAACTTAGTTGCTTATTATATGTAATATTAGCTGCTTGGTGTTGAAACTTTCAAGAGAATGCATCTTGTACTTTTTAATTCTCTTACCTTAGCATGCAATAGGAGGTAGCATTTGAATTGTTTATTTCAAAAACCCCATAAGATATTTATCTCTATTTTGAGGCCAAAACTCTCAAACTGAGGTGTAAAACACATTGATGTAATGATGAAAAGAAGGGTAATTCTGAGATGGAAATGAGCTCCCAAAGCCCTACCAACAATCCGAGAAATACCACATTAACAGGCAAACTTCGTTGTTCATTAAAACAAATAATGGTAGTTTTGAAACTGTGTGAAAAAATACCTTTATGTCTGAGCAGTCGATTACCGCAGATAGTCTGATGCAATGGATTTAGTTCTTATAGTGTCGGCTCATGGTCATACCATTAAGGTGTGCAACGTCTATCTTCTCTCCCCCTCCCTCCCCCGCTCTCTCTTTAATACATAGAAAGGCATGTATTACATGCATACATATAAATTAATTAACATAAATAATGACAATTAACCACAGAGCATCTTATGAAGTCTGATAGCATGTTGAACGGTATCCTTCATCAGCAGTGAGGGTTTCCCGCATTTCTTTACACAACACCTGCTTCGACTTCGCTCGGCAAAGACCCCTCCGAAATATTTACAACTAGGGTCGGATTATCGCGTATCTACTCAGCACATTCCAGGACCATTTTTCTAGGGGTGTTAAAAGTGTTATATTGTAGACGTTGATTCAAAACGTTTGTACTTTTGAATTGAATTGATGCCTTGTTTTACGTCGCGAAAATCAGGCCTTGAGGCCTGCTTTTTCGACTGACCAAGCAAATTCCGCTACGAGTATTTTCCATAAGCTCGCTGTACAAATTTTAGGCTAAAAGTGCAAGTTACCGAATACTCAAAACACTCTAGATAATTTGCCGTCTACACTGGGTCAAGAAACAAAGTCAATTCAACACTGTTTCTTTTCAGCAATTCTTTCTTCACGCTTGGTAGAAAAACGAACACCAACTTTGGTGTTTCAAAACGCATTAAAAATAGCCAACTACATACGTTTACAAAACGTTTACATTTGGGTTTTCATTAATTAGAAATGGATTAGTAATTGCAACTCCTTCAAAATATAAGGGAATGTGCTTATATTAAATTAACACAATTTTTATGAATGTATCACTGCACAGCAATGTGTTCGTTCGCGTTTTGCGCGCCAGCGAATAACTTTTTATTGTAATGTACGAGAGCTCTTTTCAATAGTTTAATTTCCTTTGTTCAATGTCACACGTACTTCTCCTACAAACTTGTGCTGAGTGTTATATCTTGGAGATATGTCAAGGCCCTCGCTGAGATCGCCACTGCGCAGACGCAGTGGCGATCGCACACTCGACCGAATGATTCTATGATTCCATAAGAAGAAGCCACTGTGGTTTCTTCTTCTTACTCCTCCAGCCCCGCGGCAGTCAACGACGCGCTCTACTCGTTCGCAATTCCCGAGGGTGCGCAGGCTGGCTTTCAAAAAAAGCGCACCGGCGCGGACTGTCAATCGCTGCTTCCGAACGGCGCGTGTTTTCAAATTACATGTTTCGGAGACGCTCTGAGAGGGCTTGTATTCCTCACTTGTTTAGAGAAAATGAGAGAATTTTGAGAAAATGCACCGAATTAATTTGGGTGTGCACAAGCGAACGTGTGAATAGGCACGAGCCGCCACTGAGTTCTTATATTCCGAAAGAGTAGGTGAAGAAAATGGAAATATAAAATTTTAAGATAATATACCACAGGATATGTATGATTCTGTTTGAGTGGCCACCAACAGACCAAGAAAAAACACTTGAGATTCAGCCAGATTAATTCAGAGCATCTCAATTTAAGAACTACTATTTCTTGTACATTTCATCTATTTTCCTAAATAAACCTAAGTTTTAAACTCCTTGAGTAGATAATTTATGATTCCCCCCAAAAGCTAATTATAAGCTCTGTTTTCTGTATATGATTTAACAATAAATAAAGAAAAAATCTGTGTATTGCCAAAACGCCACAAGTGCACTAATTTCTTTTATTTTTATTAAATATATACAACTGAATTTCATTGTTATTGGAAGATCAAGGTGTTCAGAAAACCACATATTTTAATACACATGTTTTGTAAACTGACAACACAATAGTTTGGAAGCTATTCAGTTTTTCTTACTTCCTGAAAAATTTACAGATTGGCGCTTATGGGGTTTTTGAAATAAACAATTCATTTATATTCTAATCCCAACAATCAATATGAGATGACATACTATTTATATTTTTCAGGTATCCGTTTCAGCAGCAAATTTTCAATAAGCTGTAGACTATGTAAGTCTTAAATGCACATAAAATACACTTATATATTACACATGAACTTATTTCAAGTAGTTTACAAACACATAAAGTACACAAACTTCTTGACAATATTTTACAGAATAAAATCTTCAAAACATTACACAAGTTCAAAAAAGGAAAGTATCATCTCAAGCAAAATAAAATACATCAACCTACTCGAAAACAAAAACTTGCACTCTTGCTTAGTTCCTGCAATGAAATCAAAGTTTCAATCTGTTAAAAGTTTTACTGAAATTCTGTTTTGAAATTAACTTTTCAGCCTATACTGAAAAGCCACTCTTTATCTCTATAAAATCTTTAAAACAACATGACGGTAATTGTAATTTTGCCTCTAACAAATATTGTAAAGTACTTCTGGATCAATTACACAAGTCTCTATACGAGTTTTCCATAGAGTTTGTCAGTGATCCATAATACAAAAGCTGAATTAGCTCCTAATGTAATATCTACAAAAATATACCTTCCACAAACACACACATGTAACATTCTTTTCTTTTTTTTTGAAATAACCCAGTAAATGAGGCCAATAGCTCTGCATTATTATGATATTCAATTTACCAGAGACTTTTAGCAGAGAGAGTTTTTCTCTGAAAAATATGATGTGCATTTTGTTTTCAAATTCCTACTGCATAACATTTTTCCTTCATTTTTTTTCTAATTCATGCCATCCTTCAATTATTCACACAAATATTCCGGGCATATTCACTCTTAATTTCCATTAATTTAAAAAGTAAAATATGATTTACTTAACATCTACCATCTCTTCAACAAACATCTTTTCATTACTTATTTATATATCATACATTTCATATCTTCCTCATACAAATAGTAGAACAGATTCATAGTTCAGTCCTAGAGGTAATGATGTGCATATCCACAAGATTAATGCAACATTCTTTGGTTTAAATTGGAGAGTTGATAAGAACAGATCCATCAGTAGCCATGTACATTTGGTTAAACAAGAAAAGATTCATTCTTAACTACCTTGTATGCTCCTGAATTCTCCTTATTTGACTTTGCATGATTATTAATTGAAAAAATTGAGCAACAAATTGATGTGTTCAATTCTAATAGTTTCCTATTGAAAGGCGCAGAGCAGTGAATGAACAAAAATGTTCATCAGTAGATAATGTCTCCTTACCAGGCAAGTGTTGGACAAGGTTCAAGATGACAGTCAATGTAAGTCAAATCAAGGAAAGCCATATAGAAACACATCATGCCGGATCATGCCCTTCTGTCCTTATTCCTCAAAGGTTCACTCCTTGTAATACTAAAATATGCTTAAATTAGTTCTTTCATTTTCACTGCACATGTGTCTAACCACATGAGAATTCTGTGGAGACAATCCAATATCACTGCAGAAGAAACTCTGCTAAATCATGTATAGTGTCAAGAATCATTTCATGGCACTGCTGGCCTGTCTGAACATGTGGTTAAGTAATGTTACAAAACATTACTATGACTAATTTTAAGTCCTTTGTTTTTCCCATAACCCATAAACTCTTTTAGCCCTAGAAGGCTGTAAATAATTCAGGAAATAATTTCTGAATAATATGAGTTAAGAAATGATTTGATGAGTAGTTTTGCAAATTAAATATTGTGATATGTCATTAACCTACTGTAGAATGAATTAATCAATTTTAGAAGCCACATTAAATCCACTCATTCCTATCAAAACTTAGATCTTCAAATTTTAAAGATCTATAAACAGACATCCACATTCATGCAGATGACTATCATCCACAAGTGAAATTAGTGTTACATAAGTCTTCTGCTTTTGCCATGCTAAATAGATATCTGTGTGTCTACCCTACGCAGTAGTAGGCACCTGTTAGTCATAGTAGGCCCTTCACTAACAATGTTACTTAACATAATTTAAATATAAATTAAATTATTTGAATTTATATTTTTGTCCAACTTTTATATCAAATGTAATCCAAAAATGACAGTACATGTATGATCAAGATTTTCATTTGGCTCTGAGAATGTATCCTTACACTGAAAGTGGTGACTCCATAATGAAAGGGTACACGACTTCACAGTCGACCTCTCTGTCACTGTCTCCCTCAGCGTCACTGCGGCCTTCACAGTCCATGTCAACATCATGCGAATGTTCACCACCACTCACCTGAAGCAGCACACGGATGGCATCCTCCTGGCCACTCAGCACAGCGAGGTGCAGTGCAGTGGCACCCTGGTGTCCAACAGAATAACACTTTGTTTTAATATCTCATAATATAGTGAAATACACCAAATACCCAAAAGGAAATTTCTGCAAAATATAAACGAGTCAATAGCTCTTTGATTCGTTAGAACGCTGAATCTGTACATGGGTCATTCCATGTCAAATGGCACAAATTTATGGAAAATTTGACCTTGATCTCCCTGATTTTAAAACATTTTTTCCTGTGAAGAGTATAAGTACAATTATATATATTACAATTAATTTAAGTGTCGACGTAATATACAAATTTGCATTTTAAAAATTAAAATATATTTTAAATATTTAAATAAAATGTTTACAAAATTTATTTTCAAGTCATATTAAAGTACATGTTTTTAAGTTAAATTTAAGTATAATTTTATTTTTATACGGAAACGGTATTTGCGCAAAAAATAAAACAGCGCGCGAATGATTTTTCGAAAAAAATAATTATAATATTTCTGAAAGGGGTGGGATAAGAAAAAAAGAAAGAAAATACGCGTCACCTCTTTTCAACTATCTATCTATTTAGCGTTTTTTTACAGCCTTGGCCGTTTTCCGCATCCCAATTTCCATGCCTCTTTATTCCATACATCGTTTTCCTCCATTTCTCTTTTTTCCATGGCTTCAGTTATTGCCATGTTCCATGTTCTTCTCGGTCTTCGCCTATATCTTCTTCGATTTGGTATCTACTCCCAAACTTTTTGAGGAAGTCTATCCGATTTCAACCTTCTCATATGTCCATACCATTTTAGTTGTTTCATTTCGATCGTCTCGTTCAAGGTTGTTTGCACTTTCATTTTATTTCTTATTTCATCATTTCTTATTTTATCTAACAGAGAAAGTTTACATTTTCGCCAGAAATTAATTTCTGTTGATTGAAATTTGTCGTTCAATTTTTTTGATAGTGTCCAGACTTCTGCCCCATAGAGTGTGGTACTCTCTATGAAGGAGCTATATATGCGTTTCTTTGTCTTCATTGAAATAATTGAGTTCCATAGCACTGGATTCAACTGTCTTGTGGCTATTTTTCTTCTTATATTTTTATTTTTCACATCCTGTTCGTCTCTACCATCTGCTGTTAGTGTGACTCCCAAATACTAATATTGTGTTTTACCTTTAATTATTCCTATACTAGTCTATAAATCATGGGGCATACCTCCCACCACCATATATTCAGTTTTGTGTAAATTTATTTCAATCCCCCATTTTCCATACTCTTCTACTAATTTTCTGAACATATAAGTTACATCATCTTCATCTTCAGCCATTATCACCTGGTCATCTGCAAATAGTAGACTAAACAATGTTTCATCACCTATTTTCACACCTATGCTTCTGCACTTTCTTTTCCATTCTTTTAGGGCTTTATCAATGTATATCTTAAACAGGGTTGAAGATATACAGCAGCCTTGTCGTAATCCTTTATTTACTGGGAAGCTGTCTGATAGATCTATCAGCCCTCTTTTCAACCCTAGAAGTAAAAAAAACAAAAAGTCCCGCAACGGTAAAATATCTTAGGAAAAATATATGCGAGCGAAAAAATAAAAAAATACGTATTTAATAATTTTCAAAAATTTATTCAATGATGGCAAACAGCGCTACTTTGGTGATTTTCCATCTGTCTGGGAAGTATTCAAGTTCCAGGCATTTATTGTAAAGTTGGTGCAGCCCCGTTGTCATGATCGGGGAGGCGCTTCGAACCATTTCGGTGTAAATACAATCATGACCGAGCTCCTTGCCCATCTTCAGCCCAGCAACAACCTTTTCGAGCTTCTCCACTGTAAAGTTCGAGATGGTTTCGCCTTCGTAATGAGCCTCAGTAGTTATTCGAATTTCCGTTTGTAGGGACGAATCCTGTGTCAGGATTTCACCAGGAAGAAGTGTACTTAAGAGGGTCTTGCACGTATCTTCCCAATCGTTCGTAAATTGACCATCCACCTGTAAAGTCGACAGTGTTTCTGACACTCGCTGCGATTTTATGTGGTACACCCCACCGCTTCTTTACTAGCAACGTAATTTTGTCAAGATGATCTTTTAACTTCTATGTTTTTTATAGTTAACTTATTCTTACATCTCGTTGTTTTAATAAGGTAAATTTCTGTGAGATCACTTTGCATACGATTGAGTCTCTGATATCTTCGCTTCAGTTTTCTGGCAATCTTAACCATGGCGGTGAGTTCTGAGTCCTACCAGCTGGCTACTTTTGGTCTACAGATAGGGCCGTGAAGTAGGGTTCTTTCCGCTGCTTTTATTATACACAACGTGATGATTTCCACTTTTTCGTTAACCGTGGTCTGATTATTCAGATTCCCCAATTTTTCCACTTCCACTTTCACCAGCCAATCGGAAGAAAGGCTGTTAGCACATGTTTTCTGAAACAATTGGCTTCATAACAAGGATACGGAAAATAAAACGGCGAGCTGTGATGCCGGAGGATACCACACTTAAACAGCGTGTTGAAAGTATTGCCAGTTTGCTTTCCTGATGTGAAACTTGTATTGATATGAGGTATAGGTTTCCATTTTCGCTTCAACATTGAACAGTATAGCATCGTGGTCACTTTTAATTAGTTGGTCCTTAACTTGTCTCCTTCGAATTCTGGATACAGACGCATCATTTGCTAAAGTTAGTTCTGTATTGGAGTCGATTTCTCTCAGCATTTCTCCTACATGGAGGGACCGACTAAAAGTCTGTGAGTCTGATGGTTCATTCATAATGCAAAGACCATTACACATAATCATGCTCAGAATATTTTCACCTCGTGGATCCTGCTCGCCAGTAAACCATTGTTCTGATTTCGCATTTGCATCCATGCTCACGACTATCGTTATGGACCTATTTGTCGCTATTATTGATTGTTGATTCTAATTGATCACACATTCTGTCAATGTCAGATGTCATATGCCGATATATTACTCTCATTCCAGTCATACTGTTTGTTGTATATTTAGGAACAATTAAGAAGACAACTGTTCTTATCAAAAATGCAGGTTTATTATTCCGAATCCAAAAACACAAACCAAGCACAAGCCAGTTCACCGTTTTCCAGAAGAGGTCCCTTTCACAAACACTAATCATCAACCACCTGGAGAAATAGCATTACCAACACTGCACGTCAAATAGCCCTAGGCGCCTCGTCGCTCACTGCCCTCGTTCGCCGCCCTCGGACTCTCACTCTCTCCGGCCCCGCGGGCCGGCCACTTTATAGCACTTTATACCTGCTGTCCGACGCTGTTCGCCCTCTGCAGGTCTTCCTCGACGTCCACCATCAGGGGTTCTCCGGTTTGCTGCTGTTCCCCCTCGGGGTCCTGGTGCAGCAGTTCGGGCCGCTCCTACCCGATGTCTCCCGCCCATCTTCGTGGGGCGCATCGGGTAGACGAGGCGCTTGCTGCGGCTGGGCTAACTCCTGTGATCCTCTGCATTCCTGGAAATGAGGAGCTTTAGACGTGCTACCCTCCGTTGGTTCTTCGGCTATTAACCACCTCGGGCCATCCAACTCCTCTACTCTAATATGTTTCGTCCGTAGCTGCTCCTGGTGCCGCCTGAGCACTTTCTCCCGGGTCCGTACCACACAGCACTTAGCTCCTTGGACTCCTACCACTGTACCTGGGATCCAGCGCGGTGACTCCTTATGGGCCTTAACCATCACTGGGTCTCCCTTCTCAAACCGTGTTGGCTCCGTCCTATACACCTTTTTTTGAGAAAAAAAAGCGATAGGGGCGTCCTCTGCTGCCGCCCATGGAGCTTCTGTGCCGGACTGACCCATTCCCTTCCCGGAAGGAGTATGTTTTCAGGAGCTCTAGCAATGCTTCCTGTTGGTCCCTATCTTCGAAACTTGGCTTGCTCATTGCATTCTTAAAGGTCTGCAAAAAGCGTTCCGCCTCCCCATTGGAAAGCTGATGAAAGGGAGGAGCCAGCATGTGCTCGATTCCATTTTCCAGACAAAATTTTCTAAATATTTCCCCTGTAAATTGGGGGCCATTGTCAGAGACTAACGTTGCTGGTAATCCCTCTACAGAAAATATTGTCTGAAGAGCCCGGACTGTGGTGTCCGCTGTACAGTTTGCCAAGCGAGTAACATATGGGAAACCTGACGCTGCGTCCACGAGTACTAGCCACATGTTACCTTGAAATGGGCCCGCAAAGTCTACATGTACCCTCTCCCACACCTCCTGCGGTTCCGGCCACTCCTTAAAACTGTTTCTTGGGCTTTTCTGAAACGCCTGACATGGCTCGCACGTTCTAACCCTAGCCTCGATATCCTTGTCTATGTTAGGCCAGTAGCAGTATTTTCTAGCTGTTTCGTGAGAACAATTCCCCAGTGTCTTTTATGCAGAATAGTCAGGACCATCTGTGTCAAACTAACCGGGATGACTACCCTGATCTGGTCCCCGGTTTCCAACAACAGAACGCCTGCCCTAACTTTTAATCTATGAATCTCTGAATTTCCATAGCGGGTTTGCCTCCAGTTTTTCTATGGGTCTTCTTTTACCTGATTTGATGAACTCTCTGATACTTGCTAGTTGCGAGTCCCCATCGGTCTGTGCTGCTATTGCTCGCTGATCTGCTTGCCGTGCTGAGCGGTAGGCCTAAATAGAATCTTATAATTGTAATCTGATAGAAAAAGAGCCCACCTCTGTAGCTTCCGCAGCGTGTTATCTGGTATCTTCTTTGCAGGATGAAACAGTTCTACTAACGACTTGTGATCCGTAAATATCCAAAATGTGTTGCCATACAAGTATTCATCAAATCTACGTACCCCAAAAATTATTGATAACACTTCTATTTGGGAGAACCTACGCTGATGAACGTTAAGTGTTTTAGACGCAAACGGGATGCTGTTTATGCCATAACAGTGTTTATCATATCACACACAACCAGGTCAGGCATGGTAAACAGCGAGAGCACAAGAGCCCGAATTTGAGGATTTCTTCCTACTATGATTTGTTCTGTTTCTGGCCGCTGTGGACGCTTCCACTCCTTCCAGGTGATGCAGCCCTGCTTAGGCGACCTTGTATGACTCTTGAAGTGAAGCAATGTCAGGAGCTTGTTGCGTGTTACATAAGATGCTCAATACTGAATATTTCTGTTCCAATATTAATCTGCAGGAATTTAAGATCCATAGTGTGTTCTAGCAATTTCAATTTCTAACGCAACTTTTTAGCTCGGGACATTTTTTACTGAAAGCCGTTCCACCTCTACCTCTTGGCACTGATGCAATTCACATGTCTGATTATTGCTTCTTTTGTGCATGCATCCGCATTTCATGATCGTCCGCACAGTTAGCACAATCCCTTTTCTCCCTGCACACGGATTTTGTATGCCCAAAACATAGACAATTCATACAGCGCATTACAGAGACATAGGTGTCACACCCATAGGAGGTCATTTCTGCATACATGGTCTTTACAATATTTCCAAATCTTGGGAGTATTACCCAGCTTCGATATGGCTTTGTTTCAAAGCCTCTTCCCATTTTAAACAATACTTTGACGTCTCCTGTCTCGGCCTGAAGATCGATGCCTTCAAAGTTATGTTTTCTAAAGCCTGGCTTTAGAAAACGTAGGCCTTTGCTTGGCTACCGCACGGGGGATGCCATGCACGATTATCTTCGAAGCATATCTCCGGTTCCTTCTCCTCAATCTTTTTCGACTCTTTTATCGAATTCTTTATTAAATTAGCAGCATCTAGATTCACTGCCTCAATGACCAAGATACCACTCTTAACGATGTACCTGGACATGTTTACTTTTACCTTTTTGCCTTGAATCTCATCGAATATCACTTCTTGATCGAGCTTTTGATCTTGCTTGGGCTTTATCCATACAAAGTTATCTTGTTTCCTTTCTACTTTCTGCTCTCTCCTTTTTCAGCTTTAGTACATCTGTGACTCTGGGTACCCTGGACTTAGCTACAACTGCATTAGTCCGGTTATTAAACACTATAGTCTCTATTTTGCCAGTATAGGGCTTTAGGGTCGTTGTAAATGTTTTCGTCAGCGTTTCAGTGATATTTCTTCTTTCGTATGCTGCGTTTTTTAGTCTAGCCAGAAGCACAAAACACGTTCATACAATACCGTTCTATTCACCTGCGATGAATGCCTTATAATCCTTTCTTGTTTAATAATTATTAATTCATATAATCCTTTCTTGTTTAGCAGAGCAATAATTTCTTCATCTACGGTACAACGGCTACAGTCACAAAATAGGATGAATTGTATTTTAAAAGATAATTTTTACTTCTTTTAAATCAAGGGTCTGGGACGGTAGTTTAGGGAAAAAATGTACCACTCCACATTTTCCACAAATCAGGGTTGTACAAAGTAAATGAGTTAACATACATTTTTTTATGAGTGAATACACACCAAAATCAACCTAGTGGTGCCACAGAATGGCACAGACTTTTCAGTATTAGTTTTCTATATCTTTTGGTCTCGAATAGCTTCTAGGACTTGCCATATACTCTTGCCAGCTCCCATCTATCGCCGCCCAAAGTGCATTTTTTAACATTGAAATTACACACGGAAGTATGAGCCAGTTTTCACAAAAAATGGTTGAGTTTTCGAGAAACTTTATGACATTATTTAAAGCACATGTACTTATCAATACAAGAATGTGAACAAATTGCCGCTAATGTAAATATTAAAGACTAAGAGAAAAGTAAAAAAAAATTGTAAAGTTTGAAAAACCAAAGTAATAGAGCAATGCTGCGTTTATGTCATCTTATGGAGTATATTTAGCACTATAAAAAATCTTGAGGGAATACTACTAAAATTTTCATAAAAATATACACGACTTTAATGAAAGAACTAAATATGGAAAACCTATTTTATTTGAAGGAAAATCTCTATTTTTACTTTGGTAGTTGTAGGAAGACCCCGAAAAAGATTCATACTCAAATTTTTGAAAATTCAGAGTTTACGGTAAAAATCGGACCTATGCCACGTTTATAAGTGTGTGTTACTCTATTCTTACAAGAAATTTAAAGAAAAAATTTGGAGACATTTTTGAGAAAATTTCAAAAATGTCTGGAGGACTTCATGTAAAGTATCTCCAAATTTTGAAGAATGTTTTTCAAAATCTCAAAGTTTCGACTCGAGCCAGATGGACAGGGGTTTCTTCAATTTGGAAAAAATCCTACGCATGACTTAGGTGCTAGAAGTGTTCACAAACACCGGACAGACATTTTGAAAAAAATACAACACTTTTTCGGTATCTGGAGACACCAAAATGTGTATTTCGGTTGAAATATCGAAATCGATTTTCCGCAGCATTACATAACTTTCCCTATATTACGTATACGGGAAAATATAACCTCAGAAAAGTTATGAAACCTTACCCAAAAAGTAGGGCTAATTTAAGGCTCTAGGGGAAAAAATATTCGAGCATTTATATTCCAAAAATTAGGGCTGTACAATGAGAAAAGGTAACAACGTTCTTGTAGACCTGTTGGCTAAACGGTTCAGACATTTTTTCCAAAATTGATATTGCCCGATCGATTTTGCTGTTGTCGTGCCCCCTTGAATTTCAAACCGATATGTTAATTTTGGTACGTTTTGAGCAATTTTGCGTGCAATATAGGCAATTTTTACTGTTTGCTTCAACATTTTTTTCTCAAAAACGGTTCCATCGTTTCTCATAAACTTTTGTTGGTGGATAGTCTGAAGGATGTTTAAGAGAATGGTGTAGGACTTATGTTGCTTGAAAAGTAATGGTTATTTAGTAAGGGAGACACGATTTGACTAGACACATATAAAGAGAATACTGTCGCAGTAATCAATGTTATGTTTATTTACGACATGGTATCGTGCAACAAATAATTATGCAGAATTCAAATTCAAATGGTTACCTATAGATGGCATCTATTTAAGAGAATAAGCCAATTCCATGTGAGTTGTGCTCTTTCTGTTTTGTTCGTGGCTTGGTATGGTACCTGTCGGTTGCGCGCACTGGCGTCGGCGCCCGCGCGCAGCAGCGCCTCCAGGCAGTCCGCGCGGCCCCAGCTGGCGGCGGCGTGCAGCGGCGTCTCGCCCTTGGGGCTGCAGCGGTCCACCACCGCGCCCGCCTCCAGCAGCGCCGACACGCACGCCACGTGGCCCTGCAGCCGGTACATAGTCATCTAAAGCTAGCGGCGCCCGAAAACCAAACCATACTCAAAATTTAAGGATCATTTTAGACTCTAGGAAAAAAATTGTTCCATTCAATTTTCCAAATTTTCCACAAATCAGGGAGGTACAAAGTGAATCAGTTGACATAAGGTGTTATGAACGAATGAACACCGAAATCAAAAAATCTCAGAAAAATTATGAAATCCTTCCCCAAAATGTACGACTAATTTGAGGCTCTAGGGGGGGGGGGGATATTCCAGCAGTCATATTCCAAAAATCAGGGCTGAACAAAGAAAAAAGTCAACATACGTTATTTTAGGCCAATACACAGCAAAATCAAAAAACCTTTTAAAAAATGACATCCTACCCAAAGCTTAAGACTAATTTGAGCTTCTAGGTAAAAGAAATTCTGACATTTATATTCCAAATATCGAGGCTATACAAAGACAAACAGTTAACTTACAGACAAACAGCATACGTTCCTATTAGAGATCCTAGTAGTAGTCTTTTCCTATTGCGTTAATACAACATTTGACCCCTCTAGCACTTGACAACAAGTGCTAGAATTGCCGAAGCGAGTACGCGCACTGTGAGTAAGAATTGCGAAATGATAAAACGTCAAGTGATTTAATCACAAAGCGTAGTGAAGGCACCTGAAGACATAGCTCCATATACTTAATAACTGACAATGGGAAGGTAAAATAATCAAGAGCAGACACTCAGACCGCTAGTGTGTGCAAAACAAAGAAATAAATCAAAATATTTTTTTTAAATGATGCTGTCAGAAAATAAAATGTATATTCAATCAATTTTGGCAAATCAGAAATTTGAAACTATTTCACAAAACAGCGTTTCTATTACATTACGTACATACAATACGTACATATTATTTTCTTTATGTTTTCATTTCGCAAGACGCGAGAGTGAGGTCCGTACATTTAGCGCAACAAAGTTTTCAAAAATACTAGAAAATAATCTCAAAATGTGTCCCTTCTTTGTTGCTAATTTGTTATGCAAAAAGAAGAAGAAATATGCCGCTCTCTATGTAATCCCGATATCCAATTTCTGCTAACTTGATATAATATTAGCCCAGCAATTGCAAGAAAACCAAGTTATTAGAGATGAATTTAAAATGATTACCTGGGAAATTTCGCTTTTAGTTTTTAATTAGTTGCCCCAAAAGATTATTCCTCGTTCTGAAACTATTACCGGAATTTCTTAATACACTCCAGTGGCGGATTCTAAGGTAATGCGAGTGTGCCATGGCACTACCAACAAAGAGGAAAAGAAAATCTTTGCCTCAAATGTGTTTAAAATATCGTTTCTTCATTTTTTATCTTTACGGTAATTCATTTGAACGAGCGCTTAGTCCTTTGCTCTATCAATACTCTCTTCAATCGCACAGGGCGTGATGCAATCTGTCAGCCTCCTCCTGAAGCTCTGAGCCACCTACGGATTGGCAATCGTCTACGGCTCATTAACGCTGTATGAAGAACGTTGTGTAGGTTTATATACGTCTCTTATAGGCGACACGGTGCCAGATTCGAAGTGGCACAGATCACGTTCTCTCCATAGAGTGCATGAACGGCACTATCGCTCAGGATGACCCTGATGCCCTGATATTTCGTACGTCTTTCCTTGTGTTTCGCACATGGAGAGGCGGCGTACGCCATTGACGTAAGGCTTCCCCTCTTCTTCCGGAACCCTTCTTCTGCGAACTCAGGAATCTGTGACCTTTTGAGATTACTGTAGGCATTTTGTTTTTCAGGCTGAGTATTTTTGTTCTTATGAGTTTTTTTTTGTTTTCTGTTTAATCTTCGTTATAACTTAATAAATATGGCCACTATAAAATTAAATGTTATTGCTCCCGAATTTTAATTTAGAAATTACTAAACCAGTTTCAAAATATCCATGGTGTTTGATCGATGTTTGATGAGCATCGATGTTATAATTTTTTAATGTTTTTTTATACACACTGGCAGAAGGGGGCCATGGGAGTCATGGCCCCACCAAAAGGCCTTAAGTTTTCGTTTACCTTCTTTTATTTGGCAAAATTGATTTAAATATTCAACTATGGTCGAATTATGAGATTATTTAAACAATATTCTATACTACGAGTATCAAATATACAGTACATAAATAATATAAAATATATTAAAAAAAGTTCATTATTTAACAACAATCTAGGATGCCCCCCTCCAACATTATCGGCAAGATCCGCCTCTGATGTCACATCACTAACTGATACCACCAATAGAATTCCGTACTGGCTACCACTGCTACACCCACTCGAATTATAGATCCATCCACTGTGAAAACATTTTGAATCTTCAATTGCAATCACCATATTTATTTCTTCTAAACTCTTGTGTGGGAAACAGTCGGTCAATGTACTGTTTATTTCAAAAGACATACTATTTTCTTTGTGTTTTGGATTTTCTCCATGCCTCGATTCCTTAATGCCAACAAGTGAACCAATAAATACTGTACAACAAATTCTGCAGCAAGCCTCAGAATTATTACTAAGCCATAACCAAATTTTAAATTCCTAGTTGAAAACCCAATTATTTTAAATTGCGCAATTCGGTTTTTGTCTTTGGAAACTAATTTTTGTTGGCGGACTTCGAGATGAATTCGATTTATTAGGAACAATTGTGCTCTTTGAATGTCTACATCTCATTGCAGTTACTACCAGACAAAATATAATCAAAAATTAGTTGTGTTACAGAATGAGATAGACTTTCTCGCACTTGTTAGTTTCTCCCTAGGCTATCTTTTCGCTATTGTTCCACTGTCTTCCGAGCTGAGCTACTTCATACCGGCGCCTAAGTTACATTGACACAATGTGGCTTTCAGAATATTATAGGAGAGTAAAATATGGTCCTATTTTTAAATTTTAATTGAACATCCTGGAGCAGTTCTTGAGAATATGTAGTTTACGCCTTTCTAAAAATGCGTAATTTTGAAATGTTCACAGAAAACTTTTGAGTTTTCGAGAAACTTCAAAAGAAATCACTTACATATATACTCACACAAAATATAAGCTACCCGTGACGTAAATATTAACGACATGTGATAAACTTAAACTAGCTGTGCTCCAACAGCACATACTATCTCGCGATATTGTTAATAGTTATGTAATATTGTAATATGAAAATTTCTGTCTACCACTTCAACTACCAATTGAAAAATTCTTAAAGAAACGAAGCGCGAAAAATTCAATTTTTAAAAATTCGAACGTTTAAACGAAAACAGCTTCCTGCTATTGAATTCAATGTATTAACGATGGGCAATGCGTATTTTAGCTGTAAATAAAATTATTGGTTTATATTAATGCGAACCAACGGCTTACGTCATAATAGCTCAGTGCAATTTAAAATAGAGTTAATGATTACATAATATTAAAGGAAATATTTCTTTTCAATATTCAAATGACAGCCTCCACGCTCTTTTCACCTTTCCTCATATTAACACCAGAAATACAAAATTTAAATCCACATGTACATCCACTATGTCCAGATCGTCGATATTTCGCAAGAAACGCTCTTTTAGAAACACCGCATGACAATGAGATATTATTCTGTGAATTTCACACCGTACCGCGACGGATCTACTGTTGTGTAACTTCATAACCAGAATGGCCAGATAGCTGAAAAGTGCGTCTCAAATTATCGAACATTAAGTAAAAGTTTGTACAAAATTATTTTCTATAGTAAATTATAATTAAAACGATACTTATAATTCAAATTAAAATAAAAGTCGTCAACCCGGCGTGCATATCAATCAAATAAATCTTAGAAATTCGAATGGCCATGAATAAAACGCTCAAATTAATAAATATTCGAAATTAATCACATGGATATTACTTCGCCCTTCGCACAAATGGTTGCGAGAAATCATACTCTTCCACGCAATATTTGTAACGCTTTCTGGCTACACCACGTATTAGACAATTTTTTTCTAAATGTAGCATCTTGATTATTATGATCAGGGCGGAAAATTGCGAAAATTTCCAGGGAAAAAGGTTTTCGGCTGAAAATTCCAAGTTTTTTCACTCAGCATAACATAACTTTCTCTTCTTAAAAACTACCTTCTTAAGGACGAGAAAGTAAAAATTGAAGTAATCTAATTTTTGTGTAATGAAAGTAATACACGAAACAACTCTTTAACTCTTAATGCAATAAGTTTCTATCCTTTCTAAGGTATCTATCTTGGGACTCTTTCTGCCTGTAAAATACAGTTTTCGTATAGTAGTCGTATGGAGACCGTCCTGAAGACGGGGAAGTCTTGCCGGAAACCACACCTTTAGACATATCAGCCTGTAGTATTGACACCAATCCGGCCTTAAGTATATCTCCCGTTGCCTTGCCACTCTGATATAAAAGCGTCATTTCGCACTTCGCAATATTGAATATTTTCTCTAAAACTAGCTCACGAGTATTTTTAATTAGTAAATCTTTGTTGAAATCCGTCGCTTAGTAATCTTGTGTCGATTTTTAAATATAAACTCATACGAAATGATAGAAATATAATAAAAGTGAATTTGAAAGGACGCACTATCTTTGTGCGCGATAGTATTAATAGTAAAATAATTAAACAGACCTATTAAACTATTGTGGTATCTACATCAATAATACAATTAAATGTCATGTAGTATTGTTTTTATTTTTGCACCGGTTTCAAGGATATTTTTGTCATCATCAGGCTATAACAGAGAATATTTACAATTGACAAATGATAATATCATATTAAGTACATTGAATTGTAGTTACAAATCTAGACAAGAAAGGCATTATATTCAAAACTGATCATTACCAATATAAGTATATGGAGCTCACCTTTCACAACTAACAATTATATCATACTAATCAATCCATAATGTTTATTCAATCATTCTTTTGTACGCAAAGCACTTTGGTATAGTAGCACGCCATGTTATGTTTATATTAGATAGGGGCGCGCCATGTGGAATAAAATTCCAGTTCTGTATTACAGGCAAAGCGTCAGAAAGGAGTAGGGGGATACGATTCTAAGAGTATTGAAGTGTGACATCCTATTGGTGGAAGCCACACAGAGGAAACAAAATGCCAATTTTGATAACTAAAAACATGTAAAATATTGCCTAATAAATTGTCTAACTGGTATAAAAATTATGGAGAAGTGAATCACATACATTGGTGAACACATCAGATTTATTTTGAGTGTTTAAACAACTGTTAGATTTTATGAATAAAGGTTCTAGAACAGTTCTCGAAAATTGTCTCTATTCCATATCTAATATATATATATATATATATATATATATATATATATATATATATATATACATTGTTAAAATCCATACCAGACTAATTCTAAACTAAAGAGGTAAATATGAACAACCGTAATTAATATATGAACATACACGTGAATATTAACAATTTATAATATAATTAAACATCCACTCACCTAGTTTGGAATTCATATTTATAGGGAATTGGCGCAAAACATTAACTTGTTGGTGTAGAAAACTAGCTTCCAAAAAAGGGAATGTAGAGGAATCGCTTTCAGACTTCACAAATAAATTTGGATATTTTATCATTATGGGTGGATTTTGATGGTGAATTGTGGCGAAGTCGCTTGCATTTCACCACTGAGGTTCCGAGTTCGATTCCCGAAGAATCCCCGTAGAACCTCATATGAAATTTGTTACGACAAAACGAGTTTGCCTGCTTCACATGGGCAAGTCCAACACCTGAGAAGCGTCCTAATCCTTATTCCTTCCCAGTTTTCGCCGATAGGTAGATGACGCAGGGCGCGTGCGAGACGCGAGCGCGAACACGCTACCTATCGCCGATTCCCTGACTCGACTGCCCAGCGGCCCCTAGAGGGAGCTGGGTGCATAATAACGGAGGATTAGAAGCTAGGAGACGCGTTGAGTCTATATAGACTAAAAAATACGATCACAAAATCTGCCACTAATTTATTTCATACATTCAATCCATATAACCTACAAACATTAAACTTGAATGCTACACGTAGCTCTTCTAAATCCGAGTCATGCATTGATCACTTAATTCGTAAAAATGTAGGTATTCGGACCTTCAAATAGAGGTATTTTAGTCTGATAAAGGTAAAATACCTCTAAATACACCGTTATTTGAAATCTTATACCGGTATTTGGAAAGGTATTTCCAATAAAGGTAGAACTGAGTTGAGTCAGGTCGACTCGAGAATTACAGTAAAACTTTGAGTCGAGTCGTTGCAGGAACTACACTGGAACAGGATCTATCCACGTAATTTACTACACTAAAACGGGATCTATTCACTTTTTTAGTACCAGGGCCCAAAAAATACGTTGTTCTGTCGAAAAATCGCCGTTTTTTGCTAAAAAGTTACATAACCTTCTCTATACTACGTATATTACTCCGTACATACTATACGAACGTATTCGAGAAAGTAAACTAATTGTAAACAGAATGACTCATACTTTCCCGTACTAGTTAGCTTTACGTTCTTCGGCTCGGGCTAGCATTTCGGTTTTGCCTCGCTGTCTTCCCAGCTGTTATCTAATGCCGACCAAAGTACATTTTTTCACATTTTCTCAATTTCGCGGTTCTCTAAAGGTATAACTGATATATGACTCAAAAAATATAATAAAGAGTACAACCTCGACCTATAGGGAGCTCTTCGTTAAAAAAAATGTGGACACGTTTTTGAGAAAATGCCGATCAAACGTTTTTATAAAGGCTAAATTTGAAGCTCTTTTTCAGAGAAAACTTTGGAGTTTTGGAGAAAATTCATTGGAAATCATTTGAAGCACTTCTGTTCACTAATACTGTAATGTACACAAATCCCTGATAATAAAATTTTAATGACAAGAGAGATATTTCAAAAAAATTCTTTTGTGTAATCAACAAAACGTGTGCATTTATGTCCAGAAGCGAAACAAGGAATCATCTCAGCATTTGGTCAATGGATCAGAGAAACTGGACACAAACCTGAATGAGATAGGAGCAACTGACCCGGAAGCAGCAGGACATTACTTATATATCAAATCTTATTTAAAATTATATAGTACAAAAGTAAACTAATACATTGTACAGGGTGCGCCAGAGAAACTTACTTATTTGAAAAAATTCCCGCGCGGTGAGTTGGGCGGGTAGAGGGGCGAGAGGGAGCGCATCTGGAGGGGGAAGTTCCCAAGTTTGTTTTACCCTCCAGTCAGTTGCCATCATGCTCTGGTCTAGAGAGCAGCGGGCCTTCGCAGTCGAGAGCTTCTTTTCTAACGGTCGTTCAATTGTGGCTACGCAACGTGCCTTCCGCGCTCGCTTTGAAATTCCTCCTCACAGACTCGTTCCTGGCCGTAATTCGATTCTGTCGTGGGTTAACTCATTTCGGGAGTGCGGAAGTGTCGCTAAACCCAGAAATGGACTTCAACGGACCATCAGAACTCCGGAAAATGTCGAAAGAGTGAGGCAGTCAGTTGTGCGTTCTCCCCGGCGTTCGGCTCGCAAACACGCAGCTGCTATGGGAATTTCTGAAACCACTGTTCGACGAATTCTCCATGAAGACCTTCACTATCATCCCTATAAATTGGCTGTTGTGCAAGAATTAACTGAACGCGATTTTGTTGCCCGTCAAAATGCATGTGAAATGCTGGTTGACAACCTGCCTGAAGACGCGGTCGTTTTTTTCAGTGACGAGGCTCACTTCCACATTTCCGGCTGCGTCAACAAGCAAAACATGCGTTATTGGTGTGGTGTAAATCCACGTGAGCTTCACCAGAAGCCACTTAACTGTGAGCGAGTTACTGTCTGGTGTGCGATGTCGGTAATGGGAATAATTGGTCCTTATTTTTTTGAAGAAAACGAACGCGCAGTTACCGTGAATGGAGCTCGTTACAGGAACATGATCGAGGATTTTTTTCTTCCAAGACTCGAAGAAATGAACGTTAGGAACGTGTGGTTTCAGCAAGATGGAGCCACAGCACACACAGCACGAGACTCAATGAATTTGTTGCGACATTTCCCCGACCGCCTCATCTCTCTCAGAGGCGATCTCCAATGGCCGGCACGCTCTCCAGATTTGACTCCATGCGATTTCTTTTTATGGGGTTATTTGAAATCTGTGGTTTATGTCGATCGACCACGGACCATAGCACACCTCAAGAACAACATTCGCGACGCCATTGCCAACATACCGATTGATATGCTGCAAAGAGTGGATACGAATTTCAAAAATCGACTTCATCAGTGTATGCGCAATGGGGGTCGCCATTTGTCCGATGTCATTTTCAAGACTGCATGAAAAAAAAATTGGGATATAGTATTCTCAAATAAAAAAAATTTAAAACAATAATTGAAGTACTTTTGTTTTTATTGACTTTTCAAATAAGTAAGTTTCTCTGGCGCACTCTGTATATCATTAAGATAAATATATTTTTTTATTCTTGGTCAGTGAAGTCTCTGATTGTATAGAAGCAGTTATATAGGAGAAAATATTTTACTCGTACTTTTAACTTAAATGTGTTCCGATTTTAATTATTTATTGTCATTTGGCAATGTTTTGGAAAGTAATGTTCATGAATTATGTGGATTTGTTATAATGAGCAGTTGATACTGACACCTGATAAATGTTATTTCTACGACATGTGTTGTAATTATGAATATTAGAATTGCATGAAACACAATTTATGTCCAGAAGCGAAACATTATTTCACAAAATAATACAGATTCGAAAATAAATTGGCAAGACAATGGTAAGATTCCAAGCTCAATGAAGAAGGGTTTGGACGAATCACGTGGATGGCATTTCCATTTTTTTCGAATAATTTTGTTCAGCAATCTAATAGTCTGGATACTGGGATGAGCTTCCCCATAATATTACGCCATATTTCTGGCAGGTATGTACATTTGCAAAATAAACGCAACGAGCTGAATGAACGGTGATAGAAATTGAAAGAATTCTGAAGCGTAACGTAATGAACTTAATTTAGTGTTTAATTCAGTTATACAAGTATGTACATGCCATTTGAGGTTTGACAGAATTGAGAGATCCTGACATTTTGTTATCTTAACGTCAGAATGGCATATTGTTCATTTTCAATGGAGCATGCGATTCTGTTTGAAATGCAAAAAAACATTGAAACCGTTTTCCTTCGTTAACGATTAATAGCATTTTACGAAATCACTTTGAGACTTCTGAAATCGTACTATTTGTTTCTATTTTGCAAAGAACATTTGCGTTACCAGCGAACAGAACTGTTCTTCCATTTTTACTGGACAAGGGCAAATTGTTTACGTATTGTAATCACACACGCCGTGTGTCTGCCTTGACTCACCTGATTACCTGGTTACGGCGATCCAGCGGTGCCCGGCTGCTCAGTCCGTACACGCTTTAAAGGGAGGCATGCGTGATAGGGCTTATTCCCATTTTACTACTGTATTGAAACACATGGTATTTTCAAAGGTGGATTTAATATTCCCTTTGCAAGAGGTGAAGCATCCCGTTATAATTATTCCTTAAACTAGCTTGTAACTAACTTATTTCAAATTCGGCCGTACGGGCAAGAGTTCATCGTTGGAGGCAGGGCGTCGTACTTCCCGGTGGTCACGACCCCGGTTACGGGAGCCTGGTGTTTGGCGCGGTGCGGTCGGAGGCGGCGCGGCCAGGCGACGGCTGCGGTGGCAGGCGGTGCGGTTCGCGGCAGCGGTGGTTGCGCCTCGGCCCGTTGACAGTCCTGGGCTCGCGGTCGGGCACCCACAGTCATGGCCCGTGGCGTTCGTCCTTGAGTTAGCGACCCCAGACGCGGCCCGCGGTGTGGCGATGACGCATTCGGCCGGCGGAAGGCGGCGACGCGGTAATGAATTTACTGGCGTTCCCCCGTAAGCCAAAGAAACTCGCCCTCGTCCCTACCTCGGAAACGCACTTCTACTCGCTGTCGCCTCCTCTATCGGAATGACCGGGCTTGTGTCCTGCAACTACCTCCACAGTTTCGCGGGTCACGTGGCCCTCCCTCGCTTCGTTTTCCGTGATTGGCGAGCGCGTGTCATGCGGCTTCTTCCGCCCAATCGCGGCGTCATTGCGATGGCCGTTTGAGTATCGCCAAATTCTGTTGAAACTCAAACGTCACCCAAGTTTCAAGAACAGGTGCTGCTTAATTGCCCTCTTATAATACAGCAGCGTCCGTATTTCCCGGTAAGTCAGCGGATGCGGCCAGCCCCCCCCCCGTCAGAACAAAAGAGCTGCATGCCTCCGCCTCCCTGACGCTTCTTACACCCTCGCAGGTAGCAAAAAATGCACATATTCAGGCCTCTTTACAGCAACGTTATATTGAATAAGATGCAAGATGTTTAGTCAATAATGTCATAAACTTAAAAAATATCTATATTGCAACAGGAATTTCAGTTTGTCTCATTGTTAAAGTAACATTTAAGAATTTGTATGGAGTTGAAATTTAGTTACTAATTATCATATTTTCAAAGCTTTATTATATATGTTTTTATAGAATATCATTTGCGAAGATGTGACATTTTTGGCATTTTATTAGAAACTAGTTCGGGGGCATGTGATGTAAAAGTAGAGAACATGTGGGGAAACAACTGAACATGTAAACAAATTACAATCTGTCGCCCAAAACACTAACATAGTAGTCTCGACTCTGCCCTTCTGATACGTCAGACAAACACTAGCAAGCGAGATCAAAAACGCAAAACATCAATTAAAACTGCATCTCAAAGAGAAATATCCAACCAACTACAGAAATTAATATCCTCACAGCAATATGTTAATATTTTACAAGTACCTACCCGGGCGTGTTTCTGCTGCTTCTGTAGTTGAATATATATATATATATATATATATATATATATATATATATATATATATATATATTCTAGCATTATATACTATACACTAGCAGACCCGGCCACGCGTTGCTGTGGTATTCTTGTTCTTGGTTTAATTATTTGGTACTATTGCTATTATTAAGGAAGTGATTGATAAAGAATGATGAAAAGTGGAAATTAAATTTCAACGGATAGTAAATGTTTAATTTTTATTGATTTAATGAATGAGTTAGATAATACTGATTTTTAAAACTGAAGTTATAGTTAATTTACCTAATTTAATTTTTAATAATCATTACTTTTATTTAATTAAGAACTAAGCGATGAACAATATTTTTCGTTAATCTGTCTTTCGTCAAAATAAATAAATTCGATGGGTTTCCAACACGGGAGCATGCAACATACAGCTGTCCATGAGAGAAACACAGGTTCTCCAAGTCTAAGCCACAAATAGCCATTGTTTTCCTTTGCGACTTATTTATTGCCATCGCAAAAGCCAAACGTATCGGAAATTGTAGCCTTTTGAAAGGAATTGTAGATTCTAATGGTATCGTAGGTATTCGAGGTAACAGGACGACTTCGCCTTTAAACTTTCCAGTCAATATCGTTGCTTCAAACAAGTTTCTGGTAATTCTTCTGGTGACTAATTGTGTACCGTTGCATAATTTTGGTGGATTTAAATTACGCAATAGAATGACCGGTGAATCAATTTTGAGACGAAGATTGTGTAGCGGCATTCCTGGTAAGTCCAAAGAATTTAAAAATTCAATTGGAAAATTAACGATCTAGTTTTCATCAACAATGGTGTCAATTGACTTGACAAAAGTCATTGGATCGCCTGGCAATAAATTTTGTATTTGATAGTTAATTTCATTGACATCAACATTTTTTGCCGCTAATATTGCACGATTACTGAGCCAATTATGGTCTAAATGATTATTAAGAATATCTGGAAATACACTCTCAATTAGTTCATTTTTTGAATGAACAATAGTGCAGAAGTTGTCTGGCAATTGGATACATTGCGTATTTTGATGTAGTTTGATGATTGTACCGTTTCCAATATCCAATAATTGATTTGAAAATACTTGTTCCATCGGATCATTATGTAAATGTACTCGCATATTTCTAGTCAATCGAAGTGTTTCAACGTTTTTCCACAAAAATGATTTTTCCAAACATGCGTTAATCTCATCAGCATAAGTGGAGTGAGGAATGACAGGTAATGTCTGCCAGAAATCACCAGATAGTAGTAAAACAGCACCTCCGAAGAGTCGATTATTGCCGTTTATATCTTGCATAGTCCTGTGAAAAGCTTCAAAATAATGTTTATGACTCATAGTACACTCATCCCAGATAATAATTGAACTTTTTTGTAACACTGCAGCCATTCCGCTTCTTCTTTTTTTTTAATATTACACATTGCGACTGGTTTACTGTAAATGTCTAATGGCAGCTTCAAAGCTGAATGCGCCGTTCGTCCACCATCTAACAAAGTGGCAGCAATGCCTAACGATGCAATTGCCAATGCAATCTTTAGTTGTAGCCGTATCTTTGCAAGGATTAATGACACTAAAAATGTCTTACCGGTACCACCAGGTGCGTCTAAGAAAAAAAATCCACCCTGTTATGCGTCAACAGTCAACATGATTCGATTGTAAATAATTATTTGTTCAGCTATCAATAATGGCTCAATATCTGCAATGAGTGTAGCTCAGACAACGTCGTCATATTGTTTTTCTCGTCGTGTATTAGTGTTCATTGAATCAGTTTCTGGACGATCAGGCGAAAGCATGCCATAGTGGTTGAGTGAAAAGTTTGAAATCAAAATACATAAATCTTCTAGTAGTAGTAACGCTTCATTGTACATCTCTGGTGTGAAATCTTTAGTCGGACATCGTTCTGTTTTTCTCACTCGGTTCAAAATATCTTCAGTCATGTAATTTTGATATTTTTCCCACAATGCTAATGATTGTGTTGGATAACATGTTGTCAGAATAATTGCAAATAGTTGAATATTATTTGAAGAAGAAATAGAAGAATATTATTTGGCGTAGATGTTAAAGCTGCATCAGCAAGTGCCAAATCCCAATGGTTGTCATCCTCCAGCAGTTGTAGCTCGCGACATGCTTCTTGATAGGTATCATATGCTCGACCATTAACAGTTCGCAAAAACTCAAAAGTTGGTCCTGGAACATTTACCAATAACAAACGCAAAAAAAACCTCCATGGATCCATGGTCCATTGATCATGTGACTGGTAACAACTTCAAACAATTCTGGGTCGACTGATGGATACGGAATTTCAGCGGAAATGATTAGATCAATTTCTTCCGGGCGTATTTACAAACGAGCCAAATCAAAATGTGAGCATGCGGCAAACCTCTTTTTTGCCATTCAACCGAATACAACCAAGAAATTGTCGTACCAAAAACCGAAAACTTCACGATAAATTCAATCAAGGACTTTAATTTTCGCTTAAACACACGTGCAACGATATCATGACGATGTATTGATTGTTGGCCTGGTAACAGCAAGGTTTGTATTTCCTCCCAATTTGGATTACATGTAAATGTAATAAATAAATCGGGACGGCCATAATGACGTACGTAGGTCATCGCATCGTGGATGTACTCTTGCATGTTCCGTGGAATGCCAATGTAGCTAGAGGGTAAAATAAATGCATTACCAATGTTGTTGATGTTTAAATTTTCATCGTTGTTTCCTATAATAGCATCCCGTAAATGAATATATCCCTCTGACCGTAGCTTAACTTGATTGAAACGAAGGTATCGCAAACGTTCACTCTCGATCTTAGCATACATGTCTACAACATATTGACGGTAGAGCTGACGGTATCGAAGATTATAATCGTCCTGATTATCTCTTATCATCAACCGGTACGCGTATTAACACATCGAGGTGACCTTTTTATTCGTTTCATTACCTGCAAAATAAGAAATAAATTTAAATTAAGATTGTGGTATGATAAAGAAGTAACACTAATAAATTAAAAAATTTAATCCCTACCAGTTGCCGGATTAACCTGATTAATGTTAATGTGATATCCATCTTGACCCAGCCAGAATATCAGTGGATATTGTAGTGCATCGTAGTAACGATGTAAGTCTGATATCACATGAACAGTGCTGTCACGACGTGTTATTTTGATAGCTCTGTTATCAACTGGATCACCGACCATGATAATAGCAACTTCTTCTACGGTTGGCGCGTTGAACCTGCCAGCGTGTTCTCCTGATGGTGTTTTGTCAGCTCTGATGACAATTTGTAAGTTGTCATTTTGTAATTGTGGTGACACTCTTTTAAAAAATTGAATAAGTTGGTTATGATTTTCTAAAAAAATTTCCAACAACTCTACAATAGCTTTTTGTACTGTTTGATAAAATTATACAGATATCAATTTGTCACTCGTTCTTCAAAACTGCCCATAAAATAAATTTGAAGAAATTTTGGCTCTTCGTTAGGTATTGGCATCAACGACCCAATTTTACGGTACACCAGCCCTTGTATTTTAAATGTACTTTCAAAATTACGTCCATTGGATGATAAATCGCAAATTTTAGTTGCACCAAATGACGTCATTTGGAAGCTAGAATTGAATTTGCGTGTCATACGTAAGAATAATTTTGAATCGTCTGATTCACCAGCGAGAAGTGACTGTAGGGGCTCCGGCGGACTAAGAAGAGGTAACAAAACCACTTTTCCTGATGAACAACACATGTCCGGTGGTTCATTGCGGAATTTCAAAGCCTGACGGTATCTGCATATTTATTCCATTGAACCGATGGCGATCTTTGAATGCGCAGAATAATTGATCTCTGGAGAATACTCGAACGCAAGACGAAAAAAAGACGTACGCGTTAATGCGCGACTGGTTTGCTGTCTCTCTTGATCCTGTGCTCGATACCTGGATAAATGTTCACGCACCGCTCTTGACCTTTCTCTTTGTAGGCGCAAACGTTCATCATGATGTTCGCTTGCCTCTCGCATACGACTTCTGCTGCTCTATGCCTTTCAGTGGCGTTTGTTGTAATGGTTTGACTTGTTGACATGAAGGCTCTCTCAGTACGTTTACGTGGTACCTCGCGGCTACTGGCATTATTGAGGTTAGATTTTTTTGGAGGCATATAACTGAAAATGATAATTAATATAATACAATACAATTAAAATAAAATCGCTATGTAATTGTCAATGACAAAAAAACATTAACTTTAAAATACAAATGCAAGCGATCGTTTAATATTATACACTAAGTTTTATCATGCATTGACTTTTTTGAATATACATTATAATAATTTTTTTGTACTGATACATTGATATTCAATTATTTTTCAATTGCCATAATTAGTAATAGAAACACGAAAAACTAATTTAAAATGTTTGTTACTTTGATAAAGAACAATTATGTGTAAAGAACAATGAAGTATAATCAAAAAAATCCTAGAAATAATTTATATGTCAAAACAACGTATGCTGGATCAGCTAGTACAGTATAATAATATAAATATGTGATATGATAATACTTACATATATTTATTTTGATAAGAAAGTTATAAACAATAAAGCACCATTGTTTAAACAAAAGTAAGAATAATTTCACCGAATTTCATTTACTCTAATGAAAATTTTTCTTATACTTTGGACTAAGCAACACGTGGTCGGTTATATTAATGAATTGTAGGTTATTAATTAAAGTGATAGTACTTTTAACATTGTGCCATCTGTTGGATACTCACTCAATTCAGTCAACTGACTACCTTATACCGTCATCTGTTAGAATCTTACCGAACTATGTCTCTGTGTTGGATAAAAAACAATTAATTCGCAATAAATAAAATTGCAATCGCAAATTCGAGAAATAAACTATCCTATCTCTTAAGTTGGAGAAAAGCACACATTTAAAAAAACACATTAAAATCGGTTCAGCAGTTTCGAAGTTCATTCCGGACAAACATCGTGACACTGGAAATATATATATATATATATATATATATATATATATATATATATATATATATATATATATATATATAGGGAGGGTTAATGGGAGAGAACGACTCATATGTCATTTGGTTTTAGGCAACCTTTTTAACCTTTTTACCATCTCATTCGGAGGTACTCTTTTGCCTCGTTTTCGAACTTATATGGTCGGGGAGGTGGCTAGATGTGGTAGGAAGTGTGAGGCAGCTAGCACCTGTAAAAATACAGAATACTTGTTATATCTGTTTGGAATTTTCAAAATTTTATAAACCTTGGTTATTTTTGTTAAAGATGAGAAAAAAAATCAACTTTTACTTTATGTTTCTTACATATATTTTCTCATCGCTAAGTGAAGAATAATCGCTGACTGACCCTGTATTTACTTGAGTTGGTAGAATGACCTGATGAGTCGACATCTCATAAGTATTTAAAACACATGCATGTAGCCAACATTTCATCTAGACACTGCCACACTAGTCACTTAAGTTCGTCTTGCGCGTCCCTTTGGGAGATCTATCTAGCAATGCAGGGAAATATTTCTCAGATGAAAGCAGTTATTTCACGTTATTTTATACCCCAACTTGGCATGGACGTGGAAGCTCTTGACATATTCCTTTTATTGATAACATCTCTATTTTATTTAGTCACAGAATTTTGTTTTCCGCCCAGACTCTGCAAAATATGTCTGATGATAATCGCTTCGTGATCAAAAGGATCTTAAGATTAAAAACATATTGATACTTGACAACACCTTTTCTTCAATTAATTTTATTATTTGGTCACAATTTCCCTCTTGAACATGCACTTTACCATAATACTTAAAAACATTATCAGAAGTGAAGATAGCAGGTCTTTAAACTCTTTTCCAAGGTTTTATTGATATCACACACATCATAAAATGAGAATATGCATGATACTTGAGTACATTTTCTCATGATAGACATGATAGAGCATTATACGATCGCAATTATTTGATATTTAATGTCATTGTAATACGTAAGTGACAAGACGTGTAAAATAATTGTTTCTCAACATCTGACACTTCTGATTAACCTGTCAATAAACAATCCTTTATGCTATGTCGAGATTGGGAAATTTTGTGACAGTGAACACTTGGGACATTGTATCAGGCTTCGTAGGCCAAATAATACACTCGCATTCTCTGAGCGATGACATTGTCATCATGCAGCAAAAATAAAGAAGATGAACGGAAGATAATCTTAAACCCTCTCATCCGATTAGGCAAGAATTTTAATCAATACTTTTTCATATTTATAACTCATATTTCTTCCCTTAAAAAGATTCCCGCCAGGTACAAGCTTATTCTCGCAATACGATTAGAGGAACAATTTAAAAATTAAAAAAAATAGAATTATCCAAATAGCACTTTCTCGAAAACGAATTGCTTAATAAAACAATAATGAAAGCACTGAGTACAAAACTCAAACAAAGAAAACTAACAGACTTAAACTCGGGATAGATGTTCACGATAGTACTCAGTTTGATTGCGTAATAGTTTTAGATTAAGCATGAATCTCTAGAACACAATGTGTCAACTCAACACACTAGGTTTTATGCATCATGGCTTAAGGGTAGTCAGCTGTGATTTAATATTCCTAATATAATGAATTTAGTACGTCGGGTTGAGGTGAGCGGAGGTCAGGAACTCGGTTTACCAACAATGTTCATGTAAAAGGGAACACACTCGATAAGCAAAAATAAATAAATACATTTAAAAATTTAAAAAAGCATCAACACATTTATTTTTATAAATAATTAATTTAGACTAACAGCCCTATTTCATTATTCTCTCCGATTACGATTCAAGTGAAAAGATTCGTTCACAAAATGAAGATAAAGATAGTCTGAGCGTCTCTTTTTACTTTCTCGCTAACAGGGTACCGCTACCGCGGTAGAGTTATGTAACGGTGCGCGAAAAAAACGGCGAATTTTCAGCAGAAAAAACTCTTCTTACAGAGTCCTGGTAATGAATATGTGGATACATTCAGTGACTAAATTTAGAAAAAAACATCCTCTAACACGTGGTGTAGCCAGCATCCATGTTTTGTGGTTCCTTGATACCGAAAAGTCGATTGACAGCAAAACATCTGTCTGTCCGTCTGTGAACAATGCTTGCGGCTAAACCGTTCAGCCCATTTTCTCCAAAATTGATATTTCCCTAGATCTTCGGCTAGATCGCGGACCCTTGAATTTGAAACTAATATTTGAGGGAGGCAGGGTACTTTACATGACGCTCCGGGAACACTTTCAAAACTTACAAAAAATCCAACATTTTTCATTAAACTTTGTTATTGGATAGTGTGAAGGACGTTTAAGAGAATGGCGCAGGTCTATGGTTCGTTAAAAACCCTTATTTTTCGAAATTGAAAAAAAAATCATTTTTTTCGGCGTCTTCCTACAATTACACTTCTGAAGATAAAAATTTGTTCTCTTTATGAATTTTGTTCATGAAAAACAGATCTAAAACTAATGTCATGTTCAATTTTTTGGCGAATTTGTGTGTCATACATAGGTAATTTTTATTTTCTTAAATATTTTTTTCTTAATAACTGCACAATTTTTTTTTAATATTACATTCACAACTTAACGTATAGAACTCTTAAGAGAAAGGTGCAGGTGTCATGTTGTTAAAATACCTGATTTTTCACAAATTAAAAAAATCCACCGTCTTCCTACAACTACAATTGTGAAGATACATTTTTTCTTAATGATTTGAATCAAATACAGATCTTCAAATAAGGCCATATTGACTTTTTGAAAATATAAGCTTTTTTGTGCAATTTGCCCGAAAACACAAGCAAGCTCAGAATTTACTGCGCTTCGTGAACGTAATTCCAGGCAATTAGATGCTTCCTAAGTTAGAATTTGTATATTATTTCATATTTCTTTGTTTCTTACATTAAACCGTTTACTATAAATTTACACATTAATCTTTTAGAAATTATTTTAAACCTATTTGAAATATATGAAATAAAAATTGCTGGCCTTCAGGGAATATCAGATTGGAATGTAGCAATGACATTATGCGCCGAGATTCGGAAGCAGAATTTCTGTGAATTAAGTCTCATTGTTGGAAGATGATATAGCTGTATGAAAAACAGTAATATTAGTCAAATTTGTGTAGGTATTTACTGCAAAATATTTAGCTTTGTTTCACCAAATGTGGTACGACTTTTAATTAGTTTTACAAAAATTGATGACTGAGATGTGTTAATCCGGAAATTGTGTTATACATAGTATTACATAACTATTACTAAAGGCAAATAAGTACGTGCTGTTTTAGCACCACTATAGTTTATTTTAGTCGTTAGACAGAGACACTTTCATTTATGCGTGTGTCAGCGTCCAGAAAAAGGCTATTCATGTTTTCTATTCCGAATTAATGAACGATTGAACGTAGCAGATGTAGTCATGTGATTCAATAAATGACAAGAAATATTAACAATTTACTAAAAGGAGGACATTTAAAATACAAAGAGGACGAGAGGACAACTGACGTCAATGAAGGGCTGTCCTCCCAAATGGAGGACGGTTTGCAACCCTATCAGGAATGTACAGGCTCGTTGATTGTGATTGTTGTGTGTTGTGGTTCCCTGAGTGGTGTAGGGTTTTGGTTGTACGGCAGTGACAGGGCCAAATTAATATCTGAAGGGGCCCTAAGTACGGCCAAATTCTGGCAGGCTTTCATTTATTAAACTACGGTTCATGTAGTAAAAATAAATATGAAAATAAACTGTAACCATTGCTATTTGAAAGATTAATATTAAAACATTTTCGAATTTTTATTAGCTTGTACGAAAAATTTTGTACAAAAACGTAGTGGGGTCCCTAAGCACAAGGGCGAGGAGAGGAGAGTACCTGGTAGGCGGCGCGGTGGAGCGGCGTCCAGCCGAGGGGGTCGGCGACATTAGCGTCGGCGCCGGCGGCCAGCAGCGCCCGCAGCGCACCGGCTCGCCCGTCCCACGCCGCCTGCCACGCGGCGCCCGGCGGCGCGGCGCGCACAGCTCCCGGCGACGCCTCCACCAGCGCGCGCACCTGCGCACGCACGCCGCCACCCACGCTCGTTGGCCACTGGCATTTCCCAATGCGCTCCAACAGACTTTGTTACCTCCGAGGCATCGCTGACCGCGAGGGCCTAAGCTTCGAATCTTGACTCTGGCTAGATAGCAAGGTCGAAATCAATCGCTGTCTAGAGGAGAACTTTAACAGTCGGCTGCTCTCATCTGTAGTTTTCCGTGGTTTAGCTGATCAACACCACGCGAATGCTCGAGCAGTACCCTAACAACCAACAGACCAAGGACTGCGCGCGATCTTTCCTTCCTCTTCCTTGGCCTATCCTTCGTTTACCAAAGGTCTATAGGCGCTACATATAGTTTGATCGTTTGTAAACATAAGCATAACCTCATACGGCCTATTTTGTTAAGTCGTGCCGGGAGTTCAATCGGTTAGCTGCCAAGGTGAAATGTCTTCGCGCAGGAAGCACTGTACCCGAGCTTGTGAAGTTCTTTAGTTATCCCAAATCAACAGTTAATGATGTTGCCACTCGCTACGCAACTTCTGAGAGGTCAGAGTAAACCACCTTCACACCAGAACGGAAGATCCACGTTAAAGAGAAGACTGAGAAGACTCCAGTTCTTATCAACAAGGCACAAGAATAATTTCTGTTGACCGTAGAATATTCTTTCGAACGTTAGCAGGTATTTTGAAGACGAGCATATCTACCACCCATGGAATCGTTAACGATGAGCTCAGGTGCAAGTCTTACGCCATCAAGCTAAGACAAATGCTCTCTGAAGACACAAAGACTAAGAGATGAGCTGGCTGTTGGTTGTTACTGAGCACTGCCAAGAATGAAGCAGCTGGTCGTTTTCGATTATTCTCTACGAAAACAATTTAACTGTTGACCCAAAAGACAAAAAGAAGGAACGCTAGATACCTCGCGCATGACCCCAAGGACAGTCCTATTGTGGCAAGAACAAAATTCCCGGCTCCTGTCTGTGTCCTACGAGAGTGACATCCCCTGCACTTCTTTCTTAAAGGAGAAACAGTCACTAAATAGGTTTTTGTGACAGTGCTAGAAACTGTTGTAGCAACCGGAAGGCACTACGTCTTTCAGTCAGATGGAGCGCCCGCGAACACCAGCCATTAAGTGCAGAAATTGCTCTCGGACAACATGAGCATGTTCTGGAGTAATGACTATCACACACACACACACACACACACACAGCGTTATACAACGTGCGAAACGCCCAACCCACCCTCAAGGGGGGCCTTCTACACACCCACTTCGCCCCGCGGGCGTACGATTGGATCCCAAAAGCATCTGTCCAAATGGCAGCTACGTAGAACAGTACAGAGTCAACAGTGCTAGACAGTAGTCTGCGGTTACTCTGCCTTGGACTCCAATGTTAGACATAATTCGTGCCAAGGCGGAGGCCATGCAGGACGCTTTTTCGCAGACTATACGTAAGTTCTTGTCGAAGTGTAGTCTCGCGTCAATCTGAACTCATAAGTATCTTAAAAATGCTGGAAGGCTATTTTCTTACCCCCAGAGAAATACCATGTTTCACTTTTCTGCTTGTCACCAAGGCAGCCTCCGTTTTATGCTCGGCCATCTGGAGCCCCACCTCCGAATCTCAGCCACCCTATCGTTGGCAACCTGCGTGACCTCTTCAGTATATTTGCCGACCACTACCACAGATATATCGTCAGCAAATCTGTCTCTGTCTGTCTGCCTGTCTCTGTCTGTCTACCTGTCTCTATCTGCCTACCTGTCTGTCTGTCTCTATCTGTCCGTGTCTCAGGCTGTCTGTCAGTGTCTCTGCTTGTATCTGTCTCGGACTCTCTCTCTCTCTCTCTGCCCGTTTCTGTCTTCTTCTCGCGACTCCTGTCCTCTCCTCCTCGGTTTCGCTCTGTGTCACATGACGACGCCCAGCTACAATGAACACAGTTTGAATGGAAACTGAATGAAATTTAAGCGCAATCTTATGCTGCAGCGCCATTTAGTAGAATTACAACAAAATTACAAGAATAAAAACCTGCGTTAAAAACTTGTAGATAAGCCTTCTTTCATGGAGATCGGAGACACGGTTCTATCGCCTTGCTGCTGGGTTCAGGCGGAATATATTAGAAACCCGTCTCGTAACGACAGGCGAAAAATAATGATCCTGATGCATCTACCAGCATAATATTTAAATTATTTATTTTCTGCATTTGTGTTGTACTAATATTTACCAACCTTCGCAAGGACAGTGCCTCAAATCCTGAAGAAGGGCCTGTAAATATTTCGTTATAAAATGATTCACTCCTTTTGGTGAAATCGATGTCAATTACAGGTCCTTGAATTCACTTTTATTAGTGCAGATTTGCTTGCAAATATACAGAACCATACCGTCCACTTTGTTGTTAGAAACACATCTTTAAGACACACCAGTTACATAATGTCCCTTGTCCAAATTCATCTACACTCTACTTCTATTTTACTTTCTCGCACTTGCCAATGCAAGAAGAGAGAGTATTGTAATCGTGCGCCGAAAACGGCGAATTTGCAATAACTACTTCTGGCGGGGCCATGGTTACGACAAAAAGGGTTTAAATTCAGTTGCTAAATATAGAAAAAAATCCTCTAACACGTCGTGTAGCTAGAATCCATGATTTGGGCGACATTCATACCGAAAAATCAATTGATCGCAAAACATCTGTGTCAGTCGGTCGGTCCGTCGGTCTATGCACAACGGTAGCGCTTAAATCGTTCAGCCGATTTTGTCCAAAATTGATATGACCGATGTCGTAGCTCCTGGAATTTGAAGACGGTATTTTAATTTTGGGTAGTACATGAAACCACTCCGACATTTAAAAAAAAAAGTCTCCAAATATTTTCATCAAATTTTGTTGTTGAATAGTGCGAAGGACGCTTAAGAGAATGGTGCAGGTCAAATTTTCGTTGAAATCCCCAATTTTTCGGAAATTGCAAAAAAAAAAAAAGGGAGAAGCAACAACTTAAAACTGCAAAATTGAAGATAGAGATTTTTTGCCTCAACAAAGTCTGTTGGACAAAATTTGCTCTTTAAAAAAGGTCGGGTATAATTTGTAAAAACGAGTAGTTTCTGCTTGAAATTAATGAAATGTATACAGATACCAACTACACGCCACGAGAAAAATTGAATGAATGATATGAAAAATAATTAATGTAATTTCGCCAATTAATAATAAAACTCTTAGGCCGAGAGCCAGTACTTTCGTTTACGATGAATTTCGCAGCAGTTTTTTTACAAATTACCCTTCAGAATGCACGGTTAGGTTTGTTACATTTAATATCTGATTCTTAAAAAAAATTACTGTGCATTGAATAAAAGAAAAGGTACATTGACCGTATGTCTTCTTCAATAACTTAAAGAAACCTATGCCCGCGAAAATCTTTCCATAATAGTCTGTACTAATTTAAATTTCTTTTATTCAGAATTAGGCCGATAAGTGCCAAATTGTTTCTTCCAATCTTGAAGAACAGAGATTTTACTTTCATTTTAAGTATTTTTGGGGTACTTCCCGCGTGGTCGATCTAACGAACATACTACTTTAAAGTTTTATTTTCCTTAGCTTTTTTTGAGTCGGTATGGATTTACAACAAGGATGTAATAAATTAACTTCATATTACAAATCGCATAACATTAGTATTTCTATTATTATTATTATTATTATTATTATTATTATTATTATTATTATAAAGCGAGTATTTTACAGTTCTTATGACCGTTTCTCGCTCTCTACACGCCAATGTTTTTTTGTTTTTTTTTTTCATCAGACCAGGCATCTTCCTTTAATCTTCTGCTCTTCATTGTCGACTCGATGACGGACTTCCAAGATTTCCTTGGCCTCCCTCGTTTTCTTCTTTCGAAAGGGTTCTAGTCAAAGACAATTTTTGGTATTCTGTCACTATTTATTTTCATTACATGGTCATATCATTCAGGGACGGATCCAGCCGATCATTTTAGAGGGGGCCATACTAGATTTTTTGTTAAATAAATAAATTTTAAGACAAGTTTTCCAGTCTTGTTTTGTGATGGCTCGCTCCAAGTTCACTCTCAAACAGAAAGTGTGTATAACTAACTACACTACGTAAATATGCCAATCTATAATGTGTATCGTATCCTGAAGCCTTTCTTCCAAATGTAGACAAATGAAGAGAGTATTTACGATCATTCAAGGGTGGATCCAGCCGATCATTTTCGAAGGGTCAATCATAATAAACATTTGTCATTATATTGCAAATAATTTTTAAGGGTGTACATGATACTACATATTTTTTTAATTACATAATTCCAACAATGATAAATACTTAAATAATTTTGCAAAATAAAATAAAGTATTAAGAGAAAAGTCTAGACCTTTTGGGAGGGGCAATGGCCTTCTCAAAACAACTCCGCAACCGCCCACACTGCTTCGGTTTCCTTAAGAGTTTACAAGACCTTTATGGAGACCACACGTAGCTTTCACGGTCTCCTAATCTGACTCCTTGTGATTTCTTTCTTTGGTGATTCCTGAAAGATCACTTGTATGCCACAAAAATTCCCACACGAAAGAAGAATTACGGCACAATATACAGTAACAGATCTCTGCAATGCCACAGGATATCCTTTATTGAGTGAACCAGACGTTATTTAAATTCAAGAATGTATCAGAGCCGCATTGAGCAGTTCCAACATCTATTATTTTTCTTTCGGCGATCCTTCCGACCGCCCTGACTCGATTTCCCCGGTCTCCGTGGCCAAATTCACCGATGCCAAATCTCTGCGCGACCAGCACATTCATAAAACGGTCGAACTGGAAATAGGGACAAGATTATCCACCTTTTCATTACCAGGGCCCGACAATAAGAGTTATTGTGTCGAAAATTTGCCGTTTTGTTCTCGCAGCATTACAATAATTTCTCTATACTGCATCTGCAGTAGCGAGAAAGTAAACAAAATGTAATATAAACTTGGACCCCCCGCCCATCATGACCCGCACATTAAGCCAGGTGAAGTGGGTGTATCGGGAAGTCTGACCTCGTCGGCGCCGCGCGCCGCCCACAGCGCGCGCAGCACCCCGGCCGCGTCCCGCGCGGCGCCGCACCGCAGCAGCGCGCGCATGCTGCCCACGTGGCCGCCCGCCGCCGCCGCCTCCAGCGGCTTCTCGCGCCGCCGGTTGGGAGCCGTGGCGTTGGCGCCCTCCGCCAGCAGCGCCTCCACCGTCGCCGTGTCCCCTGCGCACCGACCACCCACGCCACCACTTCACTACCAACATTGTTCGCAGATTTGGTCCGGAGACACCCAAGCGCTCTTTAACGGACGATAAAATGCTCCCGGTGCAACGTTTACAGATGTAGAGAGATTACTATAAGAAGGGACTGGCTTTGACCGCTACTCCTCGGCCACTGTTAGCAACATAACTGCAGGTTATGTTCTTGCACTCATTTTGTCAGAACGTTCGTTTACATTCAGCTCATTTGCAAATGGGTTCATCACTTTTCCTTGCTTTGTCGTAGCCCGGCATGAAGTTCATTCCTTCAATGTGGTCCCTTCTTTGACTAACTCCTCTATACAACGGAGCCACACAAGCCGGTCGCGCGACGTCCGTTGTGCTGTTTTTGTGCCTGAAGTACTGACGTCCGTGGAAATACAGACATTGTAACGTCGCTCGTGTGCCCGCAGCCTTATACTCATATTTCTCGAGCGACGGTCAGCTAGGACAAGGCGCACAGCAAACAAATTGAGAACTGCAATTTGAAAGAGTAAATATTTCATTTAAATTTTACAAAATTTAAATCAGCACCAGATCAAGAGAGGTATTCAGATGTGTTGGTGGAGGGATTGTTTTGAAAAAAATTGAGTAAAACTCCAACATCAAAAAGTTCGGAAGCGAGAGACGTGGCCTCTATGGCCCGTCTTGTGTTATCGATATAATAGGCACAGATTCGGAAAGGGTTGTTTATAGGTGTTTAGGCTTCGAGATCAATCTTGCAAGGGAGTTACATTCCTAAATATTGTAATTTCGTGATATTGTGATTTTGTTATATCCACGCATGACAATGCTTTCCCGATATCGTAATAATGACTGTCTCAAATTATTCTCCTTCAATATCCAGTTGATTACATAAGTATATCTGGGTTAACAGCTGGTAAACACCTAAGTTACACTTCAATCCTGGCTTTACTGAGAAAAAAGACGTTTTAAGCAGAGGCGTTTCCTGCTCAGTGAGCTGGGGGATGCGATCACAGTTTTACGGATTAATCAAGGTAGACGAATTAAGGTATCTAATCGACATCACACTACATATATGTTTATATATTCCATATTACGATGTACTACACACCTACTGTACTGCCTTTGAAAATCTTTGAGAATTGCTAATATTGTTTTTCTTGCTCTGACAGGAATAAAAAAATATACAAAAACTACATTGAAGTATGAGCAATACACGTAATTGTTTATTTAGAAGTCGATTTGCCGTCATCTAGCGTACTTGAGAATTCAACAGAGTTTTTGAAACCTTTCAAAGGACATTAGGAGTTTCCACTCACCGTTTCCTGCCTCGTGAAACTTATCCTTTTCTACAAACCATGTGCTCGCCAAGTTGCATATTTTCACACGAAAATTGTTGTCTTCTGATTATCACGCTAGTTTCAAAACAACGATTTTTCTTTGTGGAAGACATGTAATTCTCTATAAAGCAGTTTCATGAAAACTCATCACTTTCGCAACAACCAACAGTGCATGTAAAAACCTGGCAACAAAGAACTATCAGCCGCGTGCGGTTATTTGTACTGACAACCCACCTCTCCTAAATCACGTACTGGATCAGGACAGTTGGCAAACACGAGTACGCATGCGTGTGTAGTGTGGTCAAGATGCCCCTCGAACCCGCTAGGAATCCCAGTCGTTGGCACGTGACCTCTGGGGTTCCCAGTCCTATTCAAAGGAAAAGATGGCGAAGCTTTGGGAGGGGGATACAGAGCGCCAATGGGAAGACCGAGATGCGACAGCCAGCGTCGCATCACCTTCGGCCGAAAGCTCGCTTCTTCCACACAGCACTTGGTGAGAGTTCAATGACCTCGGAAACGAAGCGGATCTGTCGAAGGGATGTTTCTCGGCCTGTCACATCCACGGTCACAGACGCCTATCGGAAAGCGCATGCGGAATAAACAAAAGGTTCAAATGAAACAGAGATATATACTAGAGGAGTAGAAAAACACTTTTAACAAAAGTTTTAAAGAGGCCGAAAAATTGGGGGATGCGACCCATCACTCGCATCCATTGATGCTACGCCAATGATTTTAAGAGTAAAAATGAAACGTGTGTTTTACGTTTACTTTTGCATCCATATCGGTCATTTTTTTCCTGTTTTAACGTTCAGTAAGTATATATGTATGTGTGATCCCTGCTGCCCAGAACCATTTACCTCTCACCATACTAAGCCCCAACATGACAACCCACGACAAGGCCACTCAACACGCCACTACTCGAACGAAAGTTAAAAACGCCATTAAACATGAATGAAAGTTTTATACATGAAGGGGCATGGATTTATACAGTACATCAAGGTCACACGTTTAATTATACTGTTTACTCCTTAAAATTAATTTTCGCGAGAAGGAGGTTACGTTTATTTGCTTCCCGGGGGAAGTCTAGGCCTGGAGCACACTACATTGAAACATTCAAGCACAGTGTGTCACATAATGAATGTTACAACCTTTCAGGACATGTCTAGGCGACTTCTCGGGCACTTCTAGGAGATCGGCAACGATAACATTTTGCCAGTGAAGATGGGGTAGAAAACTTCAAATAATGAAGTTATACGCGTGTCATTATTTCCCGATTAACTGGCAACCCACAATTAACTGGTACTCGGTGGATTTTACGTCAGAATGTCACCTGTGAAACACCAGTGGATAATAAGTTGCCTACTAATTAGGGACACATTTATATTTGTGGTATTTATATGAAATTTCCCATGACATGCTCTTTGGGAAAAGTGATCTACATGCTCCAGATGTACGTAGCCTTCACTGTGCATAGGAAAAAAACGCACTGACCGGCCCGAGCGGCGCAGTGAAGGGGCGTGTCGCCGGGGACGTCCCAGGGCCAGTCGTCGCCGTCGGCGGCGTCCGCCTCGAGGTGGCGGGCGAGGCCACCGGGGCGCGCGGGCGGGCGGGGCCGCGGGCGAGGGCGAGGCCGAGGGCGCCAGCGCCTCAGCGCCCGCGCGTCGCCCCGCAGGGCGGCCAGCTGCAGCGACGGCGACGCGTCCTCCGCCCTCATCGCCAGGGCTCTGCGCTGCAGACAAAACTAGCGGTGGAGTACAACCGCACAGGCCGAGGGCGGAAAACTTTTGGGAAATATGAAAATTTAAATATTGTATATAATATGTTTCTAAACAAATAGATTCTTTAATTGAACAATAAAAATGATAAAAATAAAATTGGTTCACGGAATTGGTCACTGAGTATAGAGAATCAATTAGTTGCGCAACGTTTCCAAATATTTAATTTCTTCATCAAGGCTAGAATATAAACAATGAACAGTGCATGACGACAATAAACATTACAATAAATTGATTCACTCATCTTCATTTATCTTAGATTATTATTTTTTGTTTTTTTGTCTTCTTCTTCTTCTGCCCTTTATGGATTAGGCTTCAGCCTGTTCCGTCTTTACAAGTTTTCCTTCGATCGATTTTTGGGTCTTCCCACGTTTCTCCAAGCGGTTGGTAGAGTAAAGCTAATTTAGGTAGTCGTGAGTCATCCATCCTTTGCGTGTGTTGATACCAATTATCTCGATATTTATTTATTTTGCTTCCAATTCCTTCAGCATTTATTTTTTCTCTTATCTTCTCATTACGAATATGATCTTCTTTCGTGCAGCCAAGCGTTCTCCTCAAAAACCTCATTTCAGCGGACTGGATTCTGCTTAATTTTTTTTTTTTTTGTTGGTACCCAGCTTTCGCTTCCATATAGAAGAGTTGGAAGAGCCATGGTCTTATAAACCTTTATTCTTGTGTCTTGTCTGTTATGTATAGTACCACAAATCCTTTGAAACTTTGCCAATTTAATGTTGATATCTTTATTGGTATCTTGATCGTCTTGACAACCTAAGTAATTGAAATTGGAAATTTGCTCTAAGATTTTTTTGTCCAAAATAATTTTTGATCTTATTAAATGTTTTCTCCAAAATGCCATTACCTTTGTTTTTTCTTTCGATATTTCAACATCGTATTTTTTACATAAATGATTTAAGTGGAATAATGCATATTGTAAATCATCTTCTGTTTCCTGGAATATCAAAGCATCGTCTGCGTAGAGTAAGATATTTAAAATATTTTCTTTTGATATCTTAATACCTTTGTAAATTATTTTCTTCCAATTTTGGATAATGTCATCGATATAAATATTAAAAAGTGTCGGTGATACTGGGCAGCCTTGTCATACTCCTCTGTTTATCAATATTTTATCAGTTTCATTTGTTCCTACTTTTATAACAATAGTAGAATCTTTATAAAAGCTCTTTATTGCTTCTACTAACTTTTGAGGATACCCATTATTTTTCATTATAGACCAGAGTTTCACTCTATTTACGTTATGGAAGGCTTTTACAAAATCTATGAATGCTATGTGTGTCTGTTGGTTGAACTCCATTCTTTTTTCTATTATTTGTTGCAGTATAAATATGTTGTCGGTAGTCGATCTCCCTTTTCTAAAATCATTCTGTTCTTCACCAATAAGAATTTCTGAGATACATTTTAATCTTTTATTTAGTATTCTAGCGTACAGTTTGTACACTGCATTTAAGATACTGATTTCTCTATAATTATTACAATCTTTTCGTTTTCCTTTTTTTAAATATGGATATTACTTTAGCAGTTTTCCATGATTCTGGTATGTTATTAGTTTGCCAACAGTAATTTACAATGTGTTATAGGCGCCAGTGGAGCATCATCCCGCCATATTTCAATAATTCTGCGTTTAGGTTGTCTGTTCCAGTTGCTTTCCTATTTTTAAGTTCTTTCAAATCCTCTTGGATCTCAATTATTGTTATGGGATCGGCTTCACTACATACCACATCACATGATTCATGTTGTGCTTCATTTTCATTATACTCTAAATTTCTATAGTGCTTAATCCAGTCTTTCTTATCAATTACTTATTATTATCGCTGTACCTTTTTTATCTTTGTTAAGTTGTTTAAGAATCTTATAAGCAAACTTCTGTCTTCCGTGTATACCACTTTCTATTTGGCTTATAAAAGTATCCCATGCTTGTTGTTGAGCTTGTCGAATATACTTTTTTGCTAAGTTGCGCTTTTCCTTGTATCTTTCTTTACTCTCTTCAGTATTTTGTTGTAGGTGCTGAAGATAAGGTTTTTGTTTGTTTCTTGCTAGGTTTTCAATCTCACTATTCCAAATTTTCAGACCTTTTTTACTTCTTATTTCTTTTCTTCTTTCTGCCCATTCCTTCTCTTGCCGCCTTTTCAATGCAGTTTTGCACATTATTCCATTCTATTTCTATACCATTCTCAGTTGGAGTTTCTAATAAGTAATTCTGCAGTCTGGTTTGATACAGAAATTTTATACTTTCTTCTTGCAGAAGATGTACTTTGTATACTTCTTCTGAATTGTTCTTCTGTCGTTTTGTAGTCCTCCATCTTTTCCAGAGATTGAATTTGCTAATTAATATAAAGTGATCAGAGCCTATATCACATCCTCGATACACTTGGACATTTAATTTTTTATTTATTAGGAAATAATTGTTTTGTATCCTCTAGCACACTAAGTATATTTATTTACATCCTGTTTTCTGAAAAAAGTGTTAGAGATCTTTAAACTGTTTGTGCTAGCAAAATGAATAAGTTCGTTTCCATTATTGTTTAGGGTATTTTTCCCAAATGTCCCAAGTATTCCTGGTATATGTGTTTTACCTTCTCTCGCATTAAAGTCTCCTCCTACAATAAGATGGTCGTTTTTATTTGTTTTGTCAACATGTTTCTGCAGTAGCTTATATAGATTTTGTGTTTCCTCCTTTTTGCCTTCTTCTGGGGCATACAGTCCTAATATTGTCAGATGGCCTCTGGAAATTTTAACTCTTAAAGATATCACTCTCTCATTAATAAAATTATAACTTTCAATTCTTGATTTCCAGTTTTTATGAATAAGGATGACTATTCCTGCCCGCGTCCTTTCATTTTGCCATACACCACTATAAATCATTATGTATTCGTCCAGTTCTTTGGCCCCTTTCATTTTTTCTTAATTTCTGTGATGATGGCAATTTGTATTTTTCTCTCAAGAAAATTTTCTCCAGTTCTATCTCTTTAGACCCTAATCCTCTTACATTCCAAGTTGCTATCCTTAATTCTTCCGCAATTCCTTTATTCTTGTCCTTTTCGTGCGTTGGTCGTCGTCTCTTTTTGTCCGGCATTATCTTGTGAAGATTGTGAGTATAAGTCTAACTCCGAATAGGTTACCAACCTCTCGCGAAGTTTGTGGTGTGATAGGGCTGCTATCTTATGGCCTTTCCACCTGTCATCATGCGTATTAACCCCGCATGAGGGGTTGCCTCTTCTATGGTTCCTCTTCTGGTGTTGTTGAGATCCTTTTCTGGAGTACTTCTTCGTCTGACCCCTCTCCATCGACCTGTCCGGCAAGGGTGGCCCTACCAGTAGCTAAGCTACCACCGACATAGCTCTCAGGGTCATTGGGGCACTCAAGCTCCACCACCAGCGTCAAGTCATGTACTCCCTAGGTGGGCATTTTTTGTTTTTATAATAATTTTTTGTTTAATATAAACTAAGATGGGGGTGTGTACACAGGGCTTCAAGCGCGACTTCAAGGATTAAACAGAAAAAAGTTAATTCATGCCATGCGCTACTCATTCTCTCAATCTTGGTGGAACAAATGCAGCAGAATGTTGCTCTGAAGCTAGAACATTTTTTTATCCAAATTTGTATAATTTCTTTAGCGCAACAACTAGCAAGTGGAATATTCTACAGAATATACTACAAAGAGGGTCAACTTCAACTATGTTGAAAAATCTTTCTGCTACGCGATGGTTGCTACTGCTCTAGATGACGCATGCAAATCCCTGATGAATCACTGGGCAAACATAGTAGTTGCACTCAATTGTATAAAAACAGATTTATCCTAAAAATCTTTACCTCGTTTTGAAACTAAAAGTACCAAATCTAATTTCGAACGGTTGGAAACTACTTTTGTCAGTAACCTGGGACATCGTCTTAGACCGATTAAATTCTACTAACCAAAAGTTACACGAAGTCAACATCGACTAAAGTCTAGTAATTGAATTATATGATTGCTCTGTTTCAATCTAATCGAAACCATTTTGAAAAGAAAGCAAAAGAACTGATAAATGACGGGAAGGGATTTTGGAACTCAAGAAAACGTGCGCAGATATTCTTTTCCCCCCTACGTCACATACAGTATTTACTGCGGGTTCTTTTTTACTGAATAAATCTAAATTTAAAATGCTACTGATTCGTATGAAAGCGAAACGTATGAAAAAAAGAAAGTTGCCATACGAAGAATCGAGAGACAATGAAATAGAATTAAGACTACTTACGTTTTTACGTCTTTGTAGTAATAATTAACAAGATAAATGATGAATTGAAAAAACGGCGCAACGCAAACTTGCATAGCAATGACAAATTCAAGGCTATTATCCAAATTGATAAGCTGCCCATGGTTGATTTACAAAGAGCTGCAGAACATTTGAAAATACAATTGCCTGAAGATATTGAGGAAAACATTGTTAGCGAATTATTTCATTTTAAATCACATTTAACAACACTCAATTGAGAAATCAAGCTAACGAATCCCATTTCACTTCACAAATCACATTTCGTGAAGTATTACAAAATGTTTAAACAAATGTAGACATATGTTTCTTCGTGTCCTTAATATACACCTGCTTCTAACTGCACAGCGGAAGGCTTATTTTCTTGCTTAAAAGCATAAACTAATGGTACTAAAACAGAACGTACTTTCTCGCCTTTAGTAAGAGTTATGTACGAGTAATACTTTTTATACTAGTTATGTAATACAATATATTAAAATAAATTACAAAAATCAATGAATGTTTAATTATTTGAAATTTTAGCTTTTAATTTTCCTTTACATTAAGCCCCTGGGACATTTTAAAAACAAAAAAAAAAATAGCTCCAACGTTTTTTATTAAATTTTGTTGTTTGATAGTGTAAAGGACTATTAGGAAGCTGAATAATTAAGAAAATGTCAAAAAATGTACTTCGTCGGCGATTGATGGCAGGAGACACCACTAGTTCGGTATGAAGGACGAACAAAACATTGATTCTGGCTACACCACGTGCTAGAGGATTTTTTTTCTATATTTAGCAACTGGATATATCCACTTTTTCCTTACCAAGGCCCGACAATACGAGTTTTTGGGTCGCAATTCGCCGTTTTCCGGTGCACGATTGCACTTTATCTTCTTACGTTAATAAGTGCGAGAAAGTAATAACAGGACGCAGTTTATAACGCTGTCAATACACAAAATAACTAATGGTGCAACTGAATGGCACACACTTCCTTGTATTAGTTTTCTAAATTCGTTGGTCTGGTAAAGCTTTTCGGACTTGTCACACATTCTTGCCATCTATCGCCGCTATATTTTTTGAAATTTTCTTAATTTTTCTGTATCCAAGGGTACAAGCGAAAAATTAATTTACGAATAGTATAGTAAAACCTCTTTCTACAAGGAAATTTTTGATGCAAAATTTTCAGCGGTTTTTAAGAAAATTGCGTTTATGCGATATTGTATATGAATCTCTTTTTCACAAAAATTATTTGAGTTTTCGAAAAACTGGAAGTCATTTGAAGAACTTCCACTCGCAAATACAATTATGTATTCAAATTGCAGGAAATGTGCATAATAACAGCATAAGAGATATTTTAAAGAACTTACAATTGTGTAATTTTGAAAAAAAATACAAAATGGCGTTTAAACAGTGCAATTATCACTACCCGTACAAGTTTGAAGAAAAAATTTGAAACCGTTTTCTAGAGAATGGTATTTGAGATTTTCTGTAAATGCATAATTTTGGGCTCGTTTTCACGAAAAACTTTTGAGTTTTCGAGAAACTTTATAAAACATCATTTAAAGCACATGTAATCATAAATTCAATAATGTTAACAAATCGCCGCTAATGTAAATATTAACGACGTGAGAAAAGTCCAAAAAAGTACATGTATGTAATTTTTGGAAATACATGAAAATAGAGCCGAATGATGTTTTGTCATCTTATAGATTACATTAAGCACTGTAAGCACAGAGCCGTTTTCGAAAAGTTTTGTTTTTGTTATTGTTTAATATCACACATACTCGCACGCAATATTGCGCGAAAAATACGAAATTTTTCAAATAATATGCATGACCTTAATGATAGGACTAAATATGGAAAAACAATTTTACTTGAAGGAAAAATCACTACCTTTAATTTTGTAATAGTAGGAATGCGCCGAAAAAATTCAAATTTTGGAATTTTCAAAAATTTAGAGTTAACAATTAAAATGGCCTCTTTAGAAGTGTATTTTATTCTATTGTTACAAAAAATATAGAAAAATGGGAGCCACTTTTGAGAAATTTTTGAAAATGGCCCATGGACTTCATGTAAAATCCCCCCAAAATTTAAAGAAGTTGTTTAAAATCACCGAGCTGTGAATGGAGCCAGATCGAAATGAAATCCACGGATAGTTTAGGTGTTGTTCACAAACGGACAACGGACAGACGTTTCGAAAAAAATCTTTTTCGGTATTAAGGTCGCACAAATTCTGAAATCTGACCACATAGCGTGTTAGAAGGGGTAATTTACTGCATATTAGAAGAGGTTGTACCTACTTTTTCAGTATCTGGGTTGCGCAATACGAGTTTTTCGGTCGAGAAACTTAACTTTCATTACCGTCTCCTATATTATTTCAATAGTATACAGACCTTTGGCGATTCTCACAGACAACCAATCTTTATAAATGAAGTCTCTTAAGAAAGAGAATTTCACTAAGACGTGACGAATTGCACTTTGACTTTAAAAATATAAAGTATTTGTTTTAAAAAACGCATCTAAATAGTCATGTTAAATGCAACCCGCAGCACTCAGCTAAATCGTTAAATAACTCCTAAACAAAGCGTTTTAGTGCCTTAAAAATTAAATTTTGATACCAATGGTTTCAAAGAAACGTTCCTCACATTATAATCTAGAGGATGGGACATTCTATTGAATTTTTGCTGATTCGGTACTTATCGAATACTACCAATGACACATATGTGACCCCTTGGTGAAGGTGGCCACCTTTTGACATCACGCTTGGAAACGCTTAGATTTATCTATCTTTTACTATTTACACTTTCTGTGTGGTGGTGTTTTGGCATACTGACGATGTGCACGCAGTGATATCTTGTGCGCGCAGTGAAATCGTTCATTTAACGTTTTGCCGTGATCTACAAGTGCTTTGTATCTAATTGTGGAGGAAACTACGATGGAAACGGATCACATGTTTTCAAGTTTCAGTTTCACGATAACCTTAGAAAAGAATAGTTTATTTGCCTTCATCGGCAGGATTCTCACGCAACAAAAGAATGTAAGGATTGGCATTTTTGTTTTTGTGACATAACCTACATTACACATGCACTTAGTATGAAGTATAATTGGTATATTAAAGAAAAACTACACGTTTTCTCGAGCCCTGGAATATCTACCTAACTCCTTTGCCAACACTGGTTGATGAAAAATAAAAAAAAGAAGACTATAAAAGAGAAAAATATTACATAAAATTATTTTTGTCAAAATAGCCTAACTCCCCACTCCTCTTGCAATTAACGAAACGAGGGCTCAATAAACCGTGCGCGGATAACAATCTTTCGGTGTCAAGGACTCACAAAACATGAATTATGCCTTCTCAACGTGTTAGAGGAAGTAATGACTATGTATAAGGGCTAGAAAGTAAAAACGGAGAAGTATACAACACAAAGATTCAGGGTGTCATACTGTCTGCGTAAATACACATGTTTACTATTTTCTGATGTAATTCGATATAAAAACATTATTTTAAATATTTAAGGCTAGGCTCACCAGCAGGATCTGTTTTAACACTACATGCTTCTGGCCTGCAGATGTATGAAGCCCAATGTTTTAAAACAAAGGCTAAATACAATTTTAATTTTTTTCAGCTTTATAAAAATTCAATTCTATTATTGTACATCACCCGCACTCTGTATTGCTGTCTTCAAAAAGAGTTCCGCACACCTATTGCAGGTTTATAATTCTACAGTATATATAATTCTGACTCTGTATTAAAACACGTAATACTTCAAATAAAAGCAACACATCTCACGACGAAGGCCACACTCCTTTCTAATGTAACATTCGCCTATCAGATCGCCGAAATTACATAAAAGTTAAAAAAATGCGAAGCATTCGAGAATGACCGAGACCGCTTTGAGCACTTACTTGAGTGACTTGCGAACTCAGGAGTTCTCTTCCAACCCTCCTAATAACACAGCCGGTCCGCACCTTAACTCCCAGGCTAGTGTCACGCGTCGCTGCCGTAACCAAGCCCCCAATTGGACTAACTTTGCGAGGCTTCAGCAACCTGACGCAGATCGTCACCAGACGAACTACGACATGCTTCAGTAGCAAAGAATTCCGGCACCTCTTTTAACATTGCTTTCTTCCCTGTGCCTACGAATAAACACTGCATTACAATAAAGAAAAAGTCAAAATTCCTGCGAAATGCGTTTATGATTCAGTTAAAGCAAATTTTTTTCTTTTCACGTATCCGAATCATTTCATGTCAAATCGGACAGACACGCATTAATGTCATTAATATGTTTACAAATCTTCTCGTTAAAAGTACACATGTACAGTTATTTACATTAACTGTTATTATGTAATTGAAACTAAAATAATTTAAATATTAATAAAAAACATAAACGCATGTTTTTCTCATAGTTTATTTAAACTAAAGCACACACTTTCCCGCATTATTGTAAATAGTTACTTAATATAGAAATATGTAATTATTTTTAGTATGTCAAATATGTAATTTCTACCATATTAAAAACTCAGTTACAACTTTAAAAAATCACTTTCAACCAATTGAAACGAAGCGCCTGAGTTGCATATCTGCGTTTGTTTCGAGAGCCAGGAACGGTATTAATTTCTAATATTTACAGGTAAAACAAACATTAATAAATTTAACGGTTTCAGTATTTAACCATTAATATTTAGCATATTAACCAGAAAAGAAAGAAGATATCACACAAGCTTGCCTTGTTTATATCCAAGTGAGCTAACAATTTCTAAATATCATAAACAGCGATCAGAACTTCTTAATGTAAGTTCTAGGTTAACTAAATTCATGGGTTTTGACGACAACTTGTCAGGACCGTCAACTTCCGCAACGTTTTTGGGCCAGATCAGTGATTTTCGAATTCGAAATGCCTCTTGTCTAGTAGGACTGGAATTTATTTATTTTTCCTCTCTTTGTTTTGTTAGATTTTGAGCTCAAGAATTCGTTCTTTATTCGTATATGTAGGCGATTCTACGTAAATTATACGCAGGATTTGTAAAAGGTACGTAGGCGATCATTTGATAACTACAGTCCCTGGCCATATTATTAAACACACCCTAAATTTTCGATAAAATTCACGTTTTTGTGACGAAAAACGTATTTTTTTATTTCTAACGAAATACATAAGTAATAATTGAATACTTACGATAGAAACAAGATATCATAGGCAAAATTATGACTGTCACTATAATATATAAACTAATATTAATAAAAAATCTCCATGCACATGTATATCTTTAATACTTTGTCAGGCCACCTTTGGCGGCTATTAGAGCTTCAATTCTTTTTGGTATGATATTAATGCATGCCTGGACAGTTTCTTGCAACTCTGGATGATGGTACCAGACTTGAATTATTTTCAAGGAGGCGAATTTTTGTTGTTATTTCTTAATTTGCGATTTCCCTCTTTATGAGCTCCCAAACATTTTCTGTTGGGTTCATATCTGGTGAATTTACTGACCATGGTAACACAGGAACATTTTTCTCCAACAAAAATGATCGAACTGTTCGAGCAGTATGACATGGAGCCCCATATTCCATAAAATCAAATGATTCTTCATTTGAGAACCATTCCTGTAGTTGAGGCAGCAGTCGTTTCTCCAATACTTGCTTGTACTGGTCTTGTTTCATGATGCCCTTAACCAAGAACAGACGCCCCGTGCCTTTGCCACTGGTCACTGACCAAATCATTGCCTTGACTGGATGTTTCACAGTCTGGATGACACAATCTGAATGATACTTTTCACCAGGGCGCCTTCTCACAAATTGATGCTTGTTTGATAGAATTTCGAAAGTGCATTCGTCGCTAAAACAAACCTTAAATACAAGTAAATGACATTAGAATTCATTTTGGTAGCCATTTATACTTATAAAAAAAGCACTAGACTAAATTTTTACCGATTTCCAGAAGTCCAAATCTTTATTCTTAAGGTTCTTAGCCCATGCAAGACGTTTTTCTTTCATACCAGCTGTTAATCTGGGTACTTTCCAATTTAAATTTAATTTGTTTAGTAGTAGCAAACCGGTTTTCATGGCAAATCTTCCTCAAACATCTCTCAGATCTTGGTGAAAATATTCTCTTCCGTCCACATGTGTTCTTCCTTCCTGGAGATAATTCTTCACCATGGACAATTTTTTTTCTTAATTCGCCGAATAGATGTCTCGGATACGTTCAACCTTCGAGATAACTCACGATTTGAATAATTTTCTGAGTCGACAAAAGCTTTCACTGCTGCGATCTTCCGATGAGACAAATCACTTGCCTTTCCCATTATTTTTATTCAAAACTATCAGTTTTTCCTATAGAACAATTCACAATTTTTAAATAAACACGGCTATACCTATTTCACAAACTAATAAATGGAAAATAAACCATCTTCATGCAACAACACACTACTCATGTCACTGCTTTTTCTACTCAACTCTTGCAATTTGTGCGTCTAAGCAACAATGAGGTGTCACAACAATGGTACATAATGACAAATAATGTGTTAATTATTAGAAAAAGAAGCTTTGTTTTTATTGATTGATTCGCAACAATGCCAGATGTAATGTACTGCAGTGAGAGACTTCAAAACTTAACATTTTGTTAAAAATTTGGAGTGCGTCTAATAATTTGGCCAGGGACTGTACATGTACCTAAGTAAGTAATACAAAAGGGTAATTAATTACTGATTACATACGAGTACTAATAAAATTTATATTTACACAAGACATTACACAAAAAGAGTATACTAATATATTTTTAAATCAATATCAAATAAAATAAATCAATATCAATTTAAATCAAGAGAGACTAATATATTTTTAAATCATTACAAACAAAATGATTCATCAGCACCCTCACAAAATTAAAAGAAATAATAATTATTTCTTTAATCAAGAGAAATTATAACATCGAGAAATGATTAAAAATACAAACTAATTTTAGTTAATTTATTTAGTCAGAATATAACCTTATCACAGACTCAAAAATTTTAACTATATAAGGTTTTGTTAAATTGCATAAGAACTCTATTTAAAATAAATGGAATTATTTTCCAGTTTTCAGTTTTGCAGCTTTTATGAAAGTTATTAAAAACCATTCTTTCCAGAACACGACTGCTTCTGTTTCGAATACATAAATATATTTTTCGACGTGTCTCGAAAGTTCATTTTTAAATTTTTCATTTTCGTTTAAATGAAGACTTACAACCACACATATCAAAAGTTTCTTCAAATGTCTTCAAACAGAATTACAGTTATAAATTCTGCTGAAAGCAGTTATACAACAAAACATTATAATTTACTTTATTTCAGTAATGAGAATACTGTCGGAAAAGATGCAGTGATTAACATTCAACGGATGACTGACGCCCCGAGACATAAATGGAAGCGTGACGAAATGGCCAGACGTGACAACTACTCCGCGGCTATAAAAGGCGATGTTCACTGCAATAAGGTGTAGTCGAACTTAGTATGTCACGGCGTCATACTCGTTCGTTCTTTAAGCAATTGGACCAGTTTAAGCGGAGTCGGATTGTCGGTCTGCGCGAAGCCAGGTGGTCCTTTCGGCGCATTTCTCACCATGTGGGCTGTGATGCGACGTCGGTGCTACGGTGCTGGCGACGATGGGTAGTCAAGCATTCCCAAAGCCGTAGAACCACTTCGGGACGACCACGGAACACTGACGATTGTCAAGATCGACGCATCGTTAGGACGGCGTTGGTAGACCGTACAGCTACCCGCGCCGAGATACAGGTACATGGGAACCCCAACATGTCTCCACGCAATGTTGGGGACCGGTTACTTGGTGCAGGATTACCATCGTGCATACCGCTAGTCCGACTGCCACTCACGCCGAACCATTGTCAGGCACGTTTCCCGTGTTGTAATGTGCAGATCAGCTGAGAGACGGAATGGCGTGCAGTGGTGTTCAGAGAGAAACGCTTGTGCCTGCACACCAGTGATGGTCGCGTGCGTGTGCGGCGTCTCACAGGCGAGCGCGTGCGGCCGGATCGTGTTCGACCACGTCACGTAGGGCCCACCCCGGTAGTGTTGGTGTGAGGTGCCATCAGTTACAACACGCGTTCGTCTTTGGTGTTCGCGAAGGGATCATTGACAAGCGGATACATTCAGTTCGCTGATACCTTTCTTGCAGTGGGAGGATGGTACGCTGTTCTAGCACGACAATGCCCACCCTCACACTGCCCGCGCTACGCAACATAACTCTGATGTTCAACAACAGCCCTGGCCGGTACGCTCGCCGAATTTGTCCCCGATCAAGCATGTGTGGGACATGATGGGCTAACGCCTCACCCGTGTTGCCACTCCCCTAAAACTCGCGATGAGGCGTCGCAGGAGGCGGAACAATGAACCACATGACACTATTCGCCATCTGAACGATGGGATGCCAGCCCGCATCAGGGCTTATCGTACTGCCCACAGCAGGTACACGCAGTATTTATGTGGCGTTTCCCTCATGGTTCTCTCGTTTGCTGGACATGCGAGTCTCACATGGCTCTGCCTATGTAAACATCCTATTACAGTATTTTAGTGAAACTCCGTATATAGGTGGCGTTGATTAAGCTCCCGTACCCAATGCCGTTTTTCGCTCAATATGCCATTTCTTGCACGGCGTTGGCAACACTGATGTTAACATCTTTAATTGAACGATTGAATTACCAAGTGAATCGCATTGCAGATTTCATTTCAATTTTGATTCTAACTACCGTATTTTTAAAAATACATTTGCGAAAACATTGCCTCGGAACTTATTAAACTTGAACTTCAAGTGAATACGGAGAAAAACTGTGAATAACGCTAGAGAATGAATGAACGTTATGTTCGCCTTCTCATCTTTACGTTCTTATACAAGTGTGCAAATATCGATTTTCAAATGAATGTGACCCACATCTTATTCACATAAACACAAAAAAGTCGCCTTTTAATGTTAATTTCGCATAGAAAACGATTAATAGAGCAATTGCAGAAGTAGAAGTGAGGACAAATTAGACTGAGTTTGTGAAGTTTTAATCTCTTCAAAAAATTGAGGAGAAAAATATGTAAGTGTTAAAGAAATCTGAGGAAGAATCAAATTAGATAAGATTACATTTATTATTAATTCTGTAATTAAGTTTCACAACTTGGTGGCAGAATATCTTAATTTTCATGAATTAAGCTTACATTGACTAACAATAAATTACACGAGAGTAATTAATTAAAGAACAATAATTAATAATAAATAGTACAAAATTCACAGCGCAAGCCTTACTGCACATTACTTCACTGCACAACAAATAGTAATATAATAATAATAATAATAATAATAATAATAATAATAAGAAGAAGAAGAAGAAGAAGAAGACGAAGAAGAAGAAGAAGAAGAAGAAGAAGAAGAAGAAGAAGAAGAAGAAGAAGAAGAAGAAGAAGAAGAAGAAGAAGAAGAAGAAGAAGAAGGAGTCGGCTCAGTGGCACAGGCGGTTGCGGCAGCCGCAGTCTGCGCCGAGGAGGCTACAGGTTTGAGTCCTGCGAAGACATGGTCGTATTTGTGATTGTCCCCTTGCACCTCATCATCCTATCATTTCATAATTCACACATCAAGGCGTAACAACCTTGCCGTACTGAGGGATACAGCTGAGTTATGGTCTATTCGCGAATAATAATAATAATAATAATAATAACTAATAATTAAACAAACGTAATTATTAGGAAATATTGATTTAACAGTAGAAACTTAATAGTAATAAATTTACCTAAAATATACATAAATAACTAGAAAACTAATTTATTTTTAAATTTTCTCAAGCTTTGAGGAAAGGGTTCAAAGATTGTCGCATGCAAACTGTTCCAGTCTCTAATAGTTCAGTTTGTGAATTAAAATTTCCCGATGTCCGTTTTCTGTATTCTTGTCTAAATGTTGTGAACGTGATCCGCTCGACTGAAGTATGTAGGTTTTTCTAGGCGACGGTTAATTTCATTCCAAGCCGGATAACCTGTGCATGCTTTATACATAGCACAGAGTCGCAACTTAATTCGCTTTTCTTCGAGTGACTCCCATACACCTCAATGTTTTGTACTTGTGAAAGAGAATTTTGATGCTCTGCGCTGGAGCTTTTCTAGATTACCTTGTTGCGATATTCTGTACGGTCCCAACATACAGCACCATATTCTAACACGGGTCGCACTAGTGACATATAAGCTAATTCTTTACTTCTCACTGTACTCTTTAGGATCCGCATAACGAAATGTAAGGTTTTCCCCACAACGTAATTTACTTGATTTTCCCAGCTCAATTTACTAAATGCATTCCTAAATATTTTCACGATGTGACTGTAGGTATGACATTCTTGTTCAGTTAGTTGCAGTTTCACCTTATCATCGACTCCGTTATTTCCATGCCGTTTGATTCTGCCAAGGAGTGTAATTTGTCTGTGTCTCACGGCAAAATATCTACGTCCTCTGATTTGAAAACCCGATAGATGATAGTCATCGGCAGAGAGACTTACATTTGAAGCTTTTTTTTTTTTTTGGCAAGTCATTCATGAAGGCGAGAAACATGAGAGGTCCAATGACACTTCCTTGTGGAATCCCTGAGGTAACACTTGCGGAGGTTGATAAATATCTTCCGATTCCAACCTTCTCCTTCTTATCACGTAATGTCGTTTATGCAAGGCACCACCCTTGTGTCTATACCAGAATCTATTAATTTGTTTCCAAGACGATCTGGAACAACAGCAAAAGCTTTGGCAAAATCTATTACTATCGCGTCTGCAAAATGGAATGGTCTGGGAAATGTGTTTGTAAAATATGTGGCGACAGAATTTTCGGAACTAATTGGGAATGATCTTTATTTCTGCATTTAGTATTTTGCTGATCAAATTTGGTAAGTGCATTTGTGTAACAGGTAAAAAAATGAGAATACCTGGTTCTGAAGCGGAAGGCCGCAGCAAACGTCAAGCACATATGACAAAAAAGATTCGAAGAGGTATTACTTTCGACTCGTCGTCTTTAGATGAACCTGTCAGCACAATGATCAGAGATGACGACGAACTAGATGACATCGAACCAAAGAGCTTTTACAGTGTGAAAGGGATTGTAAGGAGAGAAGAAAGTGGATCCAAGGTCACTTACAATTAATGGGGAATTTGGGAAAGATCATGAACTTTGGTCCCGGTGACGTTCGTGCTCTAGGTAGACGCACGCGACGTGCAGTCCTGCCGAATGTGAAGAAAACTCCATCTGCTGTTATTATACGATGTAAATAAGTTATACAGTTAATAAAATGTTACGTAAGAACTACGAAACTGTTAATATACTACTGTAAAATTCGTGTGTTCGTTTTCACAATATTAAAGTACGATGTCTGTATAATTTAACGCTTCATTTATCATCATTTTACAAGGTGTATGGTTGCATGGTATTACCCCACCCGCTGTACGAAGTTGCCCCGGCCCTCGGGGTAATTTCGTACGATGTTTTTTCTTTCTAACATTTATTAAAAAATTACTCGAAGTAAAAAATTAGGAGTTAGCGAATCAAGTGTGAAGAATTATTATAGAAACTAAATTAAGTATCAGTAGTAAAAATGTGATTTTAATCGCCATATTAAAGCGACAAGAAGTTATCTGGCTTGAGTGGACGCCATTAGCCCGCTCTCCCCTATAACATTCTCAGCTACTACTACGATTCATTCGTAAGTCTAACGACAGATACTGAAAAAAATATATTTGAACAAAGTTGGGCATTAAAGAAATGAAGAATAAAAGAAAGTTTCAACGACACTATTTTTAAAACAGTTTACAGCGTCGGCGTCGCCATATTTTACTAGTTCATAATATTATTGTTATAGGGATACGCCATTTTTAATTTTTAAATTTTAAATTTTTGCAATTTTCGAAAAATCAGTTTTCAACGAAAATGAGACCTTCACCGTCTCTCAAACGTCCTTCACACTACCCAACAAACAAGCCCCCTAAAATCAGTTTTAGTCATGGGGGCCGCAACATCAGCGAGATCGATTGGGAAATAAAATTTGGAGAAAATCGGCAGAACGGTTTAGCCGCTAGCGTTGTTGACAAACGATTTTTGCCGTCGTTCGATTTTTCTGTATTAAACATCCACACAACATGGATTCTGGCTATACCACATGTTAGAGGACGTTTTTCTAAATGTAGCTAACTGGATTGATCCTCTTTTTCGTTACCAGGACTCTGTAATAAAGCTTTCCTCCCGAAAATTCCCTGTGTTTTCGCGCAGCATTACATAACTTTCTCTCTACTGAGTAATCGGTAGTAGCGGGAAAGTAGAAACGTGAAATTAGCGTAAATTATTATATTAAAAGATTAACTTTTTATGTATACATTAAAAAAAATTTAAAATTAACGAAATACATTTTTGAAAATTCTATATTGTAATTCGAAATTGAGATACCATTTCAAAATTTAAAAATGGCAACAATAAATTAATTAAATTTGCGCGGCGCGGTATTAAATTGCTCACAAAATATATTTAAGTAACAAAGAATAAGAATACTAGAATAAAAACTACAGGAAAAAAATGTCCAGAGGCAAAGTTTATGATTGGGGCATAATTTGTCCGAAAGTAAGATACATAATGACAGTAGTTGGAAACAGAAATAAAAATTTAATTGATTAGAAAATATATTATTGAAAACAAAAAAAATATAGAGATTATTGCTCATTTCCTTAGCGTTCATTGGAAGCAAAAGTAGTTGGACTAGAATATTCTCCAATGTTCTATGATCAATAGTTGGATATTCTCCGATATCTAAAGGCCTATGGTCGTACTAAGTGTTCGTCTTTCCCTGTCAACTACATTTTTCTGGATTGCTTTCTCATCTACATTTGAAAATAGTGGTGTTCCACAACACGTACTTTCTCGCACTTACGTAATAGTATAATTATACTTGAACTCGCAAAAGTGTTTCCAAACCTGAAAAACATATGACCACACTGTGATTCGAGCTCTGGTACTTAGGTTTAGTAAGCATTTACCATAATCACTACTTCAATTGCCTCAGAAACTATAAAAAGAAAAACATCTTCTTGCCGTTTTCTTAACCGCTACTTCGGTCTTTCGGCGCCTAATTTTCTCCAGTCTTCCGTGTTCTTCCAGGAATCAGGAGGTAATTTCCACTTCTCGATTATCTTTCTGATCTGGTCGTTCCATCCTGGTTTTGATCTTCGTTTCCTCCTTTCACTTGATTGCCATTCTAACGATCTTCTGGGGAGTCTTCTCTCGTCCATTCGCTGAACATACAACCGAAACAGAAACAACAACCAAGAGAGTTGTTTCTTTTCTATTTCCTCAATAATATCATGTTGCAGATTCATTATTTCCTAAACCTGTTCATTCCTAATTCTTTCCCTTTTATATATAAAAACTTTCCTAAAGCTTTAAAAAACGTTAAACATTTGCAATTTTCGAAACTTTAGAGAGTTTAATAAAAATTGTTCGAGTTCCAGTAAAATAATTACGAAGTAGATTCCTTTTTTCATTCTTGTTTTAATTCTTTTTAAACGTCATTATTTTACTCAAAATTACTTCAAAACTACTCATATAATTTAAAAAATTATCCATTATATTATTTTTAATAACATTTTAAATTACATATTTTATTAAATATAACGAATTTCCAATATTGTAGTAGTAGGCAGGTGCCGAATAAATCCTTCTCTTTTGCAACTTTCAAAAATTCACTTTAACAGAAATCGTAATTCCACATTTTTTTTATCAGCATGACCTTCACTATCACAATTTTTTTCGAAAATATTAACGACGTTTTGGAGATAATCTCGTTTTCAACACTGCCTATATTTCATGTAAAATTACGCGAAAGTTTCTAATATTTTGGAAAAAATAGTACGTCAACTTATCAAAAGTTTTGTCTTTCAAGAACAGATTTCATAAGAAAAACATGTATCTTCAATAAAACACTTGTAGGAAAATGCCGAAAAAAATTCAACATTTACAATTTTCGAAAATTTAGAGAGAGAATTCAAAATGAGATTTGCACCATTTTTAAGCGTAGTACTTTGCTTCGTCCGAGAAAAAATCCTTTTCTGACAAAATTTTGAAAACGTTGAGGCTTCTTGTAAAGTACCTCCCAAAACGAAAATATCTGAGAATATTAATTTTGGAGTAAAGTCTGTTTAGGAGCTGGTGTTGTTCACAGACAAACATGTTGAGAGAGAGAGGGGGAGAGGGGTAGAGATGTAGAGATGGGGAGGGAGTGGAAGAGAGGGGGAGGGAGGGAGGGGGGAGAGTGAGAGAGAGGAAGTGATATACTAGAGAGAGAGAGAGAATCGTGAATTTTGTTGACATTTCTACTTTTTTGCAGCATTACATAACTTTTTCTCTACTAAATAAATTAAAAAGTAAAAACGAATGGAAAGTTCTACAAAAGGCATTATTCAGAGCAAAAATAAGTATTGCAAAACATGGAGAGGTAATTTATTTCTTAGAACAGACGTTGCGTTTTTATCGTAAGACATCATTCATTTAAGAGAGAGAAGAAAAGTGTCAGTCCTGAGAAGTATCAAAAGCCCACTTCGTAAACGAGATAATCTATTTTATCTCAGTTTCGGTCAGAATATGCAATGAAGATTACGATAAAGCTGGCATAAAAAGTAGAAAGCTGGCTTGTGGAGGACATCAAACTATTCAATTTCAAGACTGTCTTGACATCTGTGGCTGTACAGTGTGGTTAATATTAAGGGATATCAATGGCATCAAAAGTGAAAATGGATGCAGATGAAATCAATGCAGTTGTTCCAAGGTTCACGTTTACCGATTTTGAATGAAGCGTATAATGGGTTTTGCAATTTTCAATTAGTCATTAATTAAAATGTGTTTTCAGTACGACCTGCAAGAGAAAAGACTATATATGCTGGGATTCATATTTCATGGCCACAGCACTGTTGGCAGCTAAAAGAAGTAAAGATCCATCAACTCAAGTAGGTACTTGCATAGTGAACGAAAACAACATAATAGTAAGGGTGGGATACAATGGATTTCCTCGAGGCTGCAGTGATGACGAATTCCCTTGGGAGAAAGATTATTTCAGCAGTTATGATCAAAAATACTTATATGGTATGAAGAATTTTCTTTCGTAATAATTTGTTAATAACTTAAGAATTAATATAACCTAGTCTTATCACTGTTTTCTTTTTTTTAAGTATGTCATGCTGCAATAAATGCTGTTTTGAACAAGAACTGTTGCACTCTCAAAGGATGTATTATGTACACTACTTTGTTTCCATGCAATGAATGTGCAAAAATAATTATTCAGTCGCAAATTAAAAAAATTGTCTACATGTCTGACAAATATTCAGAAAAATCATCAACAAAGGCAGCGAAAGCTATGTTTGAGTCGGCTAATATTACTGTCAGGTAAGATAAGTGCATACTTTCATGTCCACTTTGAAACACGCCCATATCGACTTGTGATAAACAGATCTTTTCTCTGATCCTGATCTCACGAAAAGTTTTTTTTTTTCATATATCGGGTCAAGTAAAGTAAATGTAAACGGTTTTTTCAAGATACGATGTACACATTAAATTCACAGTATGTACTAATCATTTGATCACGCTTTCAAGTACGCTTTGGGTATTTTTTGGTAGATGCATGAAACTTTAATGAAATTCCAGAATTTAGTATGCTAATGGAAGATGATTTTTTTAATGTTCACATTTACCCCATGGCATTTTTAAGTATTTACATGTACCCAACATATATGGGGTAAATTTAAACGGTGTTATTTTCATTATACATTTAAAAACGACATTTTTGACTAAGAGAAATAGTTAAGTAGATATTAAAAATAGTATTAAATTGTAGTAATTATTTATTTTTCTACTTCAGGGTAATAAAAGCAATTATTTCCGAAAGATAAATACATCAATGAACAGAGAAAATAATATTGATACAAGTTATATTTTACAATACAAAAACTGGCACTCTTTGTTTAAATTTGTAGAAAATTCTTTCCCCAATTACTTTCAGGTATGGGATAGGCAATATGCCTACAATCTGAGTGTATTCTATTGACGCAACTTTACTTTCAATTAATTGAAAGGTTTTTCTAGATTTGTCCACGCATCTACATTCCAATACCATTATTTCTTCATCTATAAACATTAACCCCTTTCTGAACACGACATATGTGGCTTTATGTAGAGGCGTTCCTCTTCCTTCCTTTAAATTGAACTAACATAAAGTCTCCTTCCTTTATATTTTCGACAGCTCTCTCTTCCACGTAAATTTCTTCTTCCTCCTCTTCGACCCACTCACTGTCGCCACTCTCAGGCAATGAAATATTCTCACTTTCGTCACTTTCATTGTCACACACAGTTTCGACCACTTTTCTTATTTTATTTTTCGTCTTCTTGCGAGGTGCTTCAATGTTCATTTTTTCCTGCATCTCATCAATTTCGGAGACGACTGGTTTTTGATTTTCATTTTTGGGTCGACCTCTCTGATTTCGGCCTTTATTTGTATTTGATTTCTCTTCAGCTTCTTTAAGCCTTTCCAAAACAATTTCAGTCGTCAGCACTTCTCCATACGCGAGTTGTTTAAGTCTAGGTACTGCATTTTTCTTGGCCATTTCATGATTGGGTAAATCAAATAGAGAGCTTAAACTTTCACACAATCGGTGGATTGAACTTTCGTCTGTTTAGCTGTTGCTACTACATGTGTCAATACGTTTGGTTGACTACTTGTTGACGGCTTGGAAGAGACGCTGAAATTAAATTTTCCCGTCCAGTTAATGAATGAGCTAAGGATTGAAAAAAAATTAACAATTGAATGTTTTACGAGACTACCCATGTCAGAAATTTGCATTCTAGCTACTGGATCTATTTTAAAATTCGACAAATCATTAATTTCATCTCCGACATTTTCCGTAGTGCTGGTTTCAATGACTTCTGTTGTACTTACTTCCGGCAATGACTGGTACCACGCCTTCCTTTCTTCATAGTACTTCTCAAGATCTTCCTTGCTAAATTTGTCAACTGGAAATTTAAAAGGATCAACTGGAAAAGCGCCAGTTGACATAAATCCTGATATTATATTTTCATGCGTAAGCGTCTCATTCCACACCTCCGCAAGTAGAGAAGCGAGTGTGTTCTTGGGGTCTTCCTGTACCTATTCCCAGATGACTTTTTCCAAAGGCCACTAATATTTTGTCCCAAGCTGTTTTCACTGGCCCGAAGACACATTTATCTAAAGGCTGAAGCTTATCAGTCAAGTGATTCGAAAATTTAATAATTTTATTCTTATTTTCCATTGCATATTCTACAATTCTCATATTAATATGGGGAAAATGGCCGTCGTACATAAGAAGGGCACTTTTATTTTGTTCTCACTTAAGTCTTAGATTGTTCACATGTTATATATATATATATATATATATATATATATACATATATATATATATATATACATATATATATATATATATATATATATATATATATTGTAGCGATACCGATTTCCTCATACAAATTAAATAAAATAAACCCGGACCAAAGGAAACTTACTGGGAGAATAAACAGATGGCGACACGCGCGCAACCCCTCTCTTAGTGACAGCCACTTGCGCCTCCGGCCCATTACGAAGTTGCTGTTAGGGCCGGTGTCAAAAGATTAACTGAGAAGCGCTCGGACGCAAGAACATCTGCGAAATCTCTAGAAAGCCTGCTCGCATTCGTGGAAACCCAGAACGATAATTCTTTCATCGGACAGCGCCCCTTGCGCAGGCATGGCCGATGTTCTAGAAGGAATAAGAAAAACACTGTACACTCACAGATGGCACAGAGAGCGGAAACTTCCTTTGCTCCCCCCCGTCGCGATTGGTTGAAAATAGTGTACTACGCCATTACCTTTGGCCAATAGCGACGCGACTATTATAAGGAACTGGAGCATATGAGAAAATGGGTGGGGGTAAAAGTTTACTTGCTACGTTTTCGATTTACAAATTTTCATTAGGCTGAGGGCAGTTGGGAGAGAAACTTCTCTGGGGGGAGCTATTCGTCGGTCAGAGGCGTGTGTACCTCTGAAGGACTTATAAAATTTCTGCGTGGGCTATTATAAAGGGCTGAGTAGTGTGGGCAGAGAGACTTCTCTGAAGCGGGAATCAGTCGCGGAGAGAGGCGAATGTTTCTCTGAAGGATCTCTAGACTTTCCGAAGTTGTGTTCGAGAATTATCATGGAAATCAGAGGGACGCATGGTTGATTGCTACGCTCTTGAGATCGAGAGCTAATCCCGGCCGCCCCGAGTTCTACCAGACACCGCCAGACGCCGCCAGACGCCGCCGCCCCCTTGGTGACGTCACAAGACGACCGCTCAGCTGTCGACAAAGGAGGCCATCGGCCTCTGCCGCATTCCTGTGAAGGACGCCAGCCGCCCCCTCGACCGCGCCGTGCCCTTCCCGGACGCACAAAGAACTTTTCCCAGGCAGTATAACTCAGGGTATTCACCCCTGTGTAACTTTGTAACGCGGTGCCGCGCCATGGCACATTGACTTGTAATTTTTTCACCATTGTAATGTTTGTTATAACAATTTTGTATTCTTTCTAGTTTTAAGCTTTACTCTGAATTCTGACCTTTCATTTTCTTTTCTTTTCACCTAATTTTTTTCATTTTTTATTTAATTTACAAATGTAACTTCCCTGGGGCATTTCTTTTTCTTGCCCAGGAATAAAAGTAATTTTTACCAGTGATCAAAGTGTTTGTTTCGTACTGCCATTGTATCTGTTTAACAATTCCTTCCATCACCGACTGAGCTACAACCGGACCGCTAACCGGGCATTCTCTAACGAGATGCCCGGTGGTGTTACAATATATATGGGGGACATATACAAAACACTGCGGTAAAAGTAAACTGAAATGCGACAAGAAACACTTAACCTAATCATTCTACGATTTGTAGAAATTGGTGTTTAAACTTAATATTTTCCAATTATGTTATCACAAACCAGTCACTAATAAGAATAATCGAGATATAAACTTACCACGATTAGTCTGCAGATCCGTGTGAGACCTCAACAGACACCTGTTCAGAAAATAGCCTCAATTCAAGCTTACCGCGCTACAGAGAGTAAACAAAGAACTGGCTGCTCCGCGTAGGAAACAAATGAACGCGATGACACCATTCAGAAATTAATTGCTCGACTGCAGGCGGAAAAAAGGTAGTGTTTACATTTACCCCACTTGACCCTATAGAATGAATAGTCCAAGCGAATAATCCACTAGGTTTCTACTAAAATATAATTAGGTCAGTGTGGGAGATTTTCTCAATTTACCCATTGAAAAAAAGTTCGTCTGAAACGACTAAAAAAGAGAAATTGATAATATAATACTGTCTTTTATATACTTGCAACACCTACGAGTATAATCGTTTGTATCTTTATTAGACTTACGGATAAATGACGGGTTTTGGCACTTTAAACGTGGCGTCAAAAATCCCAGTGAGCGTGCTATTGCAAGATAGAAAACGTACTCACCAGCCCTGCAATCCAACAGATTTAAAAAGAAAAAATCTAAGTTTGGAAATCACTACAAAAAAACAGTGGCGCTAAAACAGCACATACTTTCTCGCCCTTGGTAACGGTTACGTAATACTATTTTTACGGCAATTTCTGTCTCAATTAACACGACTTGGTCATCATTTTTTTTCTAAAACTCATTGCAAATTATAGAACATTAAAATATTTTCGCGATATTTTCAAGCAAATAACACAAATTAGTCAATTAAAACTGCCTTTCATACAGCTAAATCATGTCCCTACTATGAGATGGAATACACTGAAGTACTTAAAACCTACTTATCTTGTCGCCATTCAACAATGAACTTCCAAAATACTCTTCGCAGCATTGTGGCTCAAGGCAGCGTATGGCGGTAATATAAAAGTATAGGTAAATACAGGCTGTCCCGGGAGGAAACGTCGAAACTGCCCGGAAACTGCCCGGGTAAGCTCTTAAAGCAATTTAAAGCATATTTTGTCTAATAAACTAGTTGGATACTTCGAATAGCTGAGCCGCAATATGTACTCAAACGTTACTTTGAAAAAATGCTTTCTATGCAAAAATTTGCATTGCAGAAACATAAAAACACTCTATAAACATGTAAATTGTTTATTATTTACAAAAGAAATGAATATATTTGTTCAGAAAGAAAAATTAACACAGAAATAAAAAGGTACTCAATTTACACCATTCGACTGCTTGGTTAGTTTATAATATATTATTTTATTTTGTAAAGAATAAACAATTTACATGTTTCTAGAGTGTTTCTATACTTCTGAAATGCAATTTTTTGCCTCGAAAACATTTTTTTCAAAACAACTTTTGAGTGCTTATATCGGCTTAGCCATTGCAATCCCCAAGTAGTTTATTAGACAAAATATGTTTAAAATGTCCTAAGAGCTTATTTTCGAAGTTTCAACGTTTTCTCTCCGGTCATCCAGTATACGTTCGTACAAATTTGTGGTATTCATTTTTTTCAATTTTTCTTTAATGTTACATTTAAATTGTATTTTTAAGAGAGAAAACCTAATTGGGCTATTTTCAATTAAGGTTTGCAGGTTGCTTGACAGAAAATACATCAATACCTTGAGAATACTAATACACCCCTCACAGCATGGGCAAAAAATATGGATTATCAAACTTTAAAATCATTTCTAAAAGGTTAATTGGTAAACGTGTATCAAAACCTCGAATGTAAGAATTGAACAGAGAAATGTGAAATGAAAAACAAATCCTAACGTAATCCAATCAAAGGGAATCTGACCAAGGAAAAACTTCTGGAATTTTTTTTCTTCACGGTTCTGTATTCTTTGGATGGGGCTGAATTCCAATTTCATGTTTGCCACCAAAAAAGGTCGGCTTCTCAGAGACATCCCAAAAAATTTCGCCGCTTTTTAGTTTTTCGCTGATATCTTGAAAACAATGCGTTTTATCGAAACAATTGTTCTTTAATAAATTAAAGTAGATAAAATTTCCTACAAAAGTCATACTTTAAATTTCTACAAAACTGTTTAGGTGCTAGAGCGCGCTGAAAAACGGTTACTTTTTGGGCCTCTAGCCAAAGCGGAAAAATAGCTCTTTCCAGCAATCCTATCTCGCGACGGTGCTCTAGTTTCACTTTAGCATGCTTGAAAACAGCTATTGTGAACAGATAATTGGCGTTGTTGAATAATTAACACTCTGATACTCATAGAATCAGTAGGGGCGAATTTGCTCGCGCGATGTATCTGTAAATCCTTGAATCATACATCATAAGGTACACATGCTGTTAACTATTTTTGTTTTGCAAGGAATTCTTCCATGGTAAATTGATACTCCTCGTCGCTGTTTTCAAGAACACTAGAAATAGTTTACATAGCTGATTCTACATACAAGGTGTGTTAGAAAAGTAATGAGACTGATTTTATACAAACTAAATTTTTTATTTTTTTCAAACAACAATGTGACCCCCTTCAAAGTAGTTCCCTTGGGCAGCTATACACAGGCGGAGTCGTTGTTCCCACTCTTTGTAGCAGCGCTGGAAGTCTTCAACTGGAATGGCTTTTAACTGGTCGGTCACGGTCTTTTGAATGTTCTCCAGAGTTCCAAAATGACGTCCTTTTAAGACATGTTTCAATTTAGGGAAAAGGAAAATGTCACAAGGACTCAAATCAGGTGAATATGGGAGTTGAGGAACAACAGTAATGAGTTTTGAGGTCAAAAATTCACTGATGGAAATGGCCGAGTGACACGGGGCATTGTCATGATGAAGCATCCACTTGTATGCAATGTGTAGTCTCACACGAATCACTCTTTTCCTGAGCCTTTCAAGGACACTTTTATAAAACACTTGGTTAAACAGTTTGTCCTGGTGGAACAAATTCTTTGTGCACGATTCCCTTACTGTCAAAAAAAACAAATCAGCATGGTCTTGATCTTCGATTTGCTCATTCGACATTTCTTCGGCCGAGGAGATGACGGAGTGTGCCACTCTTCGCTTTGCCGCTTCGTTTCAGGATCGTACTCAAATATCCACGATTCATCACCTGTGATCACACAATTGAAGAATTCTTGGTCATTGGCAATCCTCTCAAGAAGATCAGCGCACACGTTTTTTCGATTGTCCTTCTGTTGTTGTGAGGTTCTCTGTTGTGAGGTTTTTCGGCACCATTTTGGCACAAATCTTTCGCATGTTCAAATCGTCTGCCAAAATTTGATGTACGGTGAAAGTGTTTAAATTTAACTGTTCACTGATCATCCTTATTGTTAAACGGCAGTCTGATCTCACAAGAGCCCTCACACGTTCAACGTTTTCGTCAGTTTTTGAAGTTGAAGGTCTCCCTGAGCGAGGGTCATCTTCAACGTGTTCTCGACCTTCCAAAATGATTTGTGCCAGCTAAAAACTTGTGCCCTTGATAAGCAATGTTCCCCATAGGCTTGTTTCAACTTTTCAAAAGTCACACTCGCGGATTCACCAAGTTTAACACAAAACTTTATTGCACAACGTTGCTCTAAATTCCGATGCTCCATTTCTCTAACACAACAAAAACACAACTTCACTGATGGCGCTGACAAAAATAATGTGTTATTTGTACGGAGTTGTAAATCGGACTGAGGATGTGGAAGGGATAAACAAAACAATCTAGCACAGGCCGTTAGACACAACGTTGCCAGATCGCCCGCAGTGTTACCAGTCTCATTACTTTTCTCACGCACCTTGTAATCTATGCAGAGCCTGACTATGATTTGTGTTCCTGTCGTCTTTGGGGGCCGATTAGTTGGGATTTTATGTTTCATGCGCATCAAATAAGCATATGCCTCAGCAGCTAACAAATACACTGCCTCATATACTGCCTCATCGGAATATACTGTGGAACGTCCAAAATTATCATTACGATTTCTAGCGAATCATGAAACAGTTTCTCTACTAGCTAATTTCCCCACAGGATATACTAGATTTAGTTTTGATTGAAATTGATTGAGATTGATTTATTGTTGATGTGTTTTTTCGCGAAGTCTAGTGGTTCTTCCTCTCCACTAATAAAACACTGAGTTTTGAAGATAAAGTCAGATAGAGATGAACGTAGTTGAGGCGATTCAGCCTCCTCTTGAGCTGTCTACGCGTAAGCAAAAATCAATTTTTCGTTTCCGTGTTGCCTTCTTTATTTACCGTGGACTTCAATTTGTGAGTTACATTAAAATGAAAAAAACTTACAATCCTGTCACCTCTCTGGCTTCAGCAAAATATTCAAGTCCCTTTCTTTCACCAGTCTGCGTTCCATCTTCCAACGTTTTATCCTAAATAGCCCACTCCCTGCAAGGCAGTGCCGGATTACCGCCTAAGCAGACTAAGAAATTGCTAAGCCTCCGTCAAATTGGGGTCCCTTCAAAAGACGAGATTTATGTTTGTTAACTTTTAAAAAATAGCGATTTTACGTATTTGCCGGTGTACAAGACACACTTTTTTCCTTTAGCATTTCATAAAAAAATAGGATGCGTGATATACAACGGATGGACTTTTTTGTAACTGTTTTAATCTTAAGTGCACAGCATTACAAAAATCATTTTGTATCGTACACTGTTACTGTCATAACAGTGTTCAACAGTCTACATGTTTGTTGTAAAATTTCCTAGAATATCGTATTTCAGAATCAGATGACATGGTTGATAATAAGTCGGCAATCAATTACAGTAGCCGTTACGTCTATGATAACTGTTCCGTAACTGAGATAATAAATCTCCGTAAGTGCTACGCAAGCGAATTTTTTGGGATAGTGTATAAGGATCGAATTTCTTCTTATTGCAATAAAGTTCCTCAGTTGATCTTCACAATAGGTGAGAAGCGAGACTGCTCACAAGTTCAAAGTTGTTAAATATGCAATAGAACAAGGTAATTGTGCAACAGAACGGAAAGTTACCTAACCACATAATGAGAAAATTATGTGTATCCTAATACTCTGAAAGTAAGAGTTTACTATTACAGTTAAGTCTATGCCTTTTATTGGTGAAGCGTAATTAGTTATAGCTGTTATGAATCGGTTATCCTTTTCATGTAATTTTTAAATATTCATCTTTTTAAATCACTTATTTAGATATAAAAATACATGGTTGTTGAATATAAAAAAAATCATTTCTTGTGGAAATAAATTTTCCATTTCTTTCATAAAAATCAAGTATAAAATTTAACATTAAAGAATGAAATCCTTCTTGAAAACAGTGGTGCGTTTTATACACTGATGCGACATATACACCGGCAAGTACGGAATCTAACTAACTAAATTTGAAAGTATTTATAAGTTGTTAAATAAGGTTGCTTATTTAAACTTATAAAATTATTAATATTTATGAGTTCAAAAATATCATTCGTCATTCCGTCATCCAAACGTTGGCAGAACGAGGATTGCGTTTCCGAATGTCAAATGAGAAATTCGGATATGTCAATAATGGAAATTATTTGGGATTCCTATAACTGATCGCTAAATTTGATCCATTTTTCACCTCACTCTTTTCAAATTATGAAATCGGAGAAAAGGTGATCATACGTTTGAACTAAAGAAATCTCCTAAAATATTTTTCCACTTTACGATTTTGGATGAAATAAAGAGTTTCTGGATATTTTAGTTTATCTCTCGATTCAAAACCTGATCTATCCCACGTTGATGAACTGTGCGTTATAAGACATGTATCGCCGTCAGATGCACTGCCTGTAGAACGTTTTTAACATTTTATGAACTGGAAAACAAATTGCTACTCAGGTTTTGAATTATTTATAGATGTAGATATACATCCCATGTGCAGCACATTCACTGAATCGTGTTGGTCGCAGCGCAGTCGATGGTTGTTTGAAAGACGTCAATTGTTTTTCATTAGTACAAACACTGTACACATTTTTTCTGCTTCAATGATAAGAATGGAGTGCTTAAAATACATGTTGGCGGCAATGAAAACCGTTTAAAGAAACATTCAGATACGCATTGGAAAGCGAAAGATGTTGCCACAGAAGCAATACTCGATTCATATTCGCATATTCTTAACGCGTTAGATTTTATCTCCGACTATAATGATAAAAGGGAAATACTCAGCGAGTGGCAACAAATATCGCTACAAAAAAGCAAGAATTTCAGTTCGTTTTCATGCTAGCAATGTGGAATAACATTGCATCACTCTCATCGCATATGTCAAGCTCTTCAAAGTGCACAATTAATTTGAAAGTTTACAGTGATATCTATGAATCGTTGACAAATTACTTGCAACATCTCCGCGTAGTTTTTGACAAATTCGAAAACTCGAAATTAGTTCCGACTGTGTTGATTTTAAAGAAAGCTACTCGAAGACATACTCGGAGAAAACAGGTTAATGATGTTCAAACGGGACGTAGTTTCAAGTGCAAGAGTCAAATTTCGGGTTTTTAACTTTTTATGTGATCATTGACACTCTGCAGGCTCAGGTGAAAAGTTGAGGGCAGGTTTTTAAACAAATCTGTCAGACAAGGTTTCTTTCTTTTTAAACATGCACTTGTCTATAAATAAGTTATCATCTAACGTTGAAACGTTTGTCGTATTGTATCCTGAGGATCTGGATTTGAACCTTGATGGAGAGTTGAAACAATTTCATCATTACATACTTTTGAAAATGAACGAAGATAAAATTATTCATGTTAATTATACTGATTTCTATAAAAACATAAATGACTAGTTCACTCATGAAATTAAAACCAGTAATGTTCCAAAACTATACATACAAAATGCCCCAATCAGGGCGGTGTATCTCAAAAACTGTATCGCTTTTTCTATCCGATTTTTCTTACAGCTTCTTCCTACTGGCCAATCATAAACTGTGATTCATCTATCATAGGAGGTGGTGACTCATCGACCACTATGTCGGTGTCCAACAAACCGCGTATGTACTATAACATAGCATATTTAATTTTAACAGAGATTTCAGTTATTTTCAACATTTGATACATTTTGGAACTGCTGGACATAATTTCACTCGTGCAATAGTCCTATTAAATACCACTCGTGCTTGAGAAATTCTCAGATAAATCACCTCTTCGCTTCGCAAAGCGGGAATTTATCGACAATTTTCAAAGCACTCGTGGTATTACCAATGATAAACTCCTGACAGTTTTTCCGAACTTAGAAATCAGCCTTTGTATGTCCTTTTAACATGAATGATAACAAACTATTCTGGAGAGCCATCTTTTTCACAGTTAAAAAGGATTAAAAAAATCCTCTGAGAACTACAATGGAACAAGATAGACTGAGTTCATTAGCTTTACTATTAATTGAATCTGATGATATTCGTCGCTTAAATTATGATTTAATAAAAGAATTTGATCGTCAAACGTGTAGGAAGAACATTTTAAATGAGTCAATATTTTGAATATCTACTATACATACGAATAGTCAAGTGTAAACCCAAAGTATTAATGAATGTATATTTATTAATTGATAAATGAAATCGAAGGAGTTGTCGCGCAAAAGTTCGAGGCTGTGGTGTGATATGATGTGGTTCCTTCTGGTGGTGGTTGTTGCAACAGTCGGAGAATCCCAGAAAGTGGTAGAGCTCAGGCACGAGAATACGAAACGTTCGCGTAAATGCAGGTAGCTTCAGGGAAGAGGAGTCTGCCAAGAAATTGTTGAAAGTAAAATAGAACACACAGTGAGATTAGAACTACGCAGCCATTAAACAGCAAAGAATAAAAGTGCACTCACTCGTGCCATGTATTATCAAAGAGAACACTAATTTCACAACAGCACTAGCTAGCGGCTTAGTAACAAACTACTAGGACTCATTAGTGCCTACTTGAAAGAAGTTCACAATTACGCTACCTAGCGACTTCTCAGCGAACTAAAAGGAGCTAGTGAAAAGCGAGACGAACATGCCAATTAAAAAATCACAAACTCAAAATTCGAGAGGAGACACTGAACCTCCGGTACAAGAAATCATGAACGAGATCAAAAAATTAAAAAAACTAAACAATGAATTGAGAACAGCAGCAAAGGAAGGAATAACAAGAGAGATACTACATGAAATAAAAATGTTGAGAAAATAGAATGAAAAACTAAGGAGAGAAACAAAAAGAGAAATTACAGACCTGAAATGGAAATTTTGACTAGAGCAAACTGTGAGAAAGAATACAATAAGAGATTAGAACACTTAGAAATCAAGAACAAAGAAGTAAGTCGTTATACTGAACACCGGCTACGAGTACAACTAATAGAAGAAAATGACGAAAGAAGAGCTAATAAGGAAAAGAAAAATATAATTATCAAGTCGGATGAGTTCAAATCAAGAAACAGAACACATGTTAAAGAGATAACTGAAAACCTTTTAAAAAACATATAAGAAAAGGATAATCCCTCCTCCCTTTACTACATTGGTGAAGACAAAACGAAGAGGAATTGTTAGGGTTAAGATGTCTATTAAAAAAATACCTTCCCTGCCAAAATTGCAACTTTAAAGAACAAGAACAAGATAGAAGAAAAAAATACTTAATAGAAAGTCACCTTACAAAACGAATCAGAGATCTAGAAAATAGCTCAGGAAGAACGAATTAAAGGAAAAACTGTTAGGATAGGATACCAAAAAATTCAAATAGACGGGAAGTGAGAATACTGGGGCAAATCTACAAATGCAGAGACAAAAAACTAGAACATGCAGAAGATTTATAAGAAAAACTACAGTTTATATCAGAAACAAGATAAATACGTGGAATACTAAACCAAACATATTAATTCCAGATTATAAATACGACACACATGCACCAATCCCTGCCACGATCAATGTACGGATATTAAGAACCGAGGAAAGAGAACTCGAGTTAGAAAATGCAATATCAAAGAAAAAGTACGGAATACGTCTAAGCGAAATAAGAAAAATGAGAGAAGCAATAAGTGAAAAACAATATGGAGATATATTTTCTTCTAAAAGAACAACTGCAGGTCAGAAAGGAGTATGCTCAATAATCAACAAGGAACTCAAGAAGCAAATAGAAATTATTGAGGATATAACAGAAAGGATTGCAATATTAAAACTAAAAGCAAAGAAGAACAAAATAACAGTATTTCAAGTACACGCACTTACAACACTCAACTCGGAAGAAGAAATTGAATCCTTTTACGATATCTTGGATGACTCTAAACAAGCACAGATCGTCAATGAATTTTATCATCAGGGATTTTAATGCAAAAATTGAAAAGAAGGAATACGCAGAAGAGACTACACTGGGGAGTTTCACCCTTGGAAACCATAACGACAGAGGACGGAGATTAATACAATTTTTAGCGGGTCAGAACTTCAAAATAGTTAATACTTAGTTTTACAAGCCAACAATTAAAAAATGGACGTGGCATTCCGCAGATGGAATACTATTAATTAAATAGATTTTATCCTAACAGACCATATGGAACTGGTATCAGACTTCAACATTACCGCATTACCAGATTTAATGACTGATCACAGAATGGTTGAAATCAGGGTAAAAATTGCAAAAGACACGAAAATACGGACACACAAATTCACCAAAGAACAATTTTGAAGTAGTAAATTACAGGGATAATTTGAAACATCAAAATGAAAGCAAACGAAAAAGATATCCAGACGTACAAACCTCTAGAAAACGTTATAATCACGGCAGGAGAAAATGCCACACTATCAAAGACAAGAAGTGATCGAACAAAACAACTTAGCGACCACACAATCAAGTTACTGAGGAAAAGAGATACTTCAGAAAGTACAAATATTCGTCGATTGTTTGCGCAGAGAGTACAAGATTAATAAAGTAAAATGAGAAATAAGGGAATACATGAGAAAGGGCAAAATAAAACTAATTGAGAGAATAATTGAGAATTCCAAATCTGTTAAAATTATAAAGAAAGAATTAAAATAACTTTGAGTAGATGTTGAGTGTTGAAGATAAAGAAGGTAGAAAAATCTTAGCAAGGAACGAAATTGACGAAGCTGCAACACTATTTTTAAAAAGTATATACAAGTGAGGCTCAAGATGATACTAGAATTGAAAGAGCAATAAACTATAACGAAGACCAAGAGGATCAATGCTCTGTTATTACATCTGAGGTGCGTACAACTAGAGAAAAATTAAAATTAAAAGGAAGAATATAGGAAATGAGAGAATGACAACCGAACATTTGAAATATGGTTTATCTGAACTAGCAAAAAAATTACAGATATGTTTAATAATATACTAGAGAAAGAATAACTTCCAAATCAATAGTTGTAAAGCATCATCACCCTAATTCACAAGAAGGGAACAAGAACCGACCCAAATAACAACAGACAATCAGTATCATGTAAAATTTATATTAAGTATTTTCTATGATAACGGAAGAATAACGAGGATACTTGATGAGGAACAACCGACAGAACAAGCTGGTTTCAGAGCTGGCTATTTCACAACTGACCCCTTCAAGGTACTGAATCAAGTTATTGAAAAAGTACATGAATTCAATCTGAAACTTTACATAGCCTGGATAGATTATACTAAAGTATTTGACTCTGTGGAACACTCCGAAATTATCATTACTTTGGAAATGCCTTAGTATAGCCTTAGTAAGGTAAGTACCTTAGAATTTTATCAAAAATGTACGCGAGCGTCCCAAAAGTAAAAACAGAACGAGAGAGAGATCAATTTCGTTTGAGTAAGGGAGTGAGGCAACGAGGCCCAATTTCATCTAAGATTTCCACGTGTTTGCTGGAAAGAATCTTCCGTTCACTGAAATGGAAAACATTTAAACAACCTAAGATTTGCCCACATTGTTTTGTTCGCTACATCAGTTGAAGAACTAGAAAGTAGGTTACAGGAATTAAATACGCAAAGCATTAAAACAGGTTTACGCATGAATCAACAGAAGAATATCCCAAGCTTTAAATAAATTCGGGAGCCTTGCTTTCATTCTAACAGACATAAAAGTAAGCTTTGGCATTAAAAAGATAGTAATGGATCCATGCGTTCTCCCTGTTCTCACCTATGGCTCTCGGTCATTAACTGATGCACAAGTAACAAGATTACAAAGAAGTCAAAGGAAAATGGAGAGAAAAATCTTGGGAATCAACCTGAGAGGCAGAATTCGAAGGAGGACATACGGAACAAGGATAAGGGATGAAACTACTCAAGCAGTACGATTGAAATGGAGTTGGTGTGGGCGCATCATGAGGCAACAACCACAACGCTGGGCTCACTCAACTACAGTATGGGACCAAAGAACGGGCTGGCGAAATCCAGGTAGACAGCGCAGATATACACAGTGCATTCAAAAAGTTCCGGGACTACCGCGCGCTAAAATCGGGAAGTGGCGCTATCTCTTCTCCAACACGCGAACTACTTTCCGCCGACTTTGGCTAGCTTACTGTTCAAATTTCAAACTGCCATCTCGATTCAGTTGCGAGTTTTGGCTGATACAGTAAAGCTGTGATTTTTTGTCGCGCCACAATTTTAATTATGGAGCAGAGAGCCGCCATCAAATTTTGTTTTAAATTGAAGAAAACTCCAAGTGAAACCCTCGAATTGTTACAAGCCGCGTATGGAAATGAATGTCTTAGTCGTAGTAAAGTGTTTGAGTGGTATGCGCGTTTCAAGGCCGGTCGGGAGTCACTGGCAGACGATCCGCGAGAGGGGCGTCCCTCCACTTCCACCACTGATGCGAACATCGAGCGAGTGCGCGTTGCTGTGGCCTCCAATCCACGTGCTACTGTTAAAATGTTGGCCGCCGAGTTACACATCAGCGAGGGAAGTGTTCACACCATTCTAACCGAAAAACTGGGTAAGAGCAAGATCTGCGCGAAGTTCGTTCCTCATTTTTTAACACCAGAGCAAAAAATTCGTCGAGTGAAGCACCGGAAACTCTCATCGAAATGGCGGATTCGGACCCAAATTTTTTGGATAAAATTATCACAGGTGACGAATCATGGTGTTTTCAGTACGATCCTTCAACCAAACGACAGTCGATGGAGTGGAGGGGTCGCGGCGATGGGAGACGACCAAAATTCGCGCGGTGAAATCGAAAATCAAGACTATGTTGATCACGTTTTTTGACTCTCAGGGCATTATCCATAGAGAATTTGTGCCTCCAGGGCAAAAAGTGAATGCGGTCTTCTACAAAAGTGTCCTTGAACGATCATTGGAACGGATACGGCGCGTGCGGCCCAACCAGTACAAATCCGGAGAATGGTTCTTGCTTCATGACAATGCGCCCGCACACACCGCGATTTTGGTAGCGCAGTTTCTAGCCAAACGGAAGGTGACTGTCATCACCCATCCCCCCTATTCTCCGGACCTCGCCCCGGCAGACTTTTTCCTGTTTCCCAAGCTAAAGAACGCTATGAAAGGGGACCGTTTTGACGATGTTCCAGACATTCAACGAAATGTGACGCGTATTATGAACTCCATACCGGCTGAGCAGTTTCAACGCGCCTTCCGGCACCTCTACGAACGTTCAAAAATTTGTGTGGAAAGAGAAGGCCTATATGTAGAAAACTAATAAATATCTTTTAATTATCTCGTTTTTTCTCTGTTTTAAAAAATAGTCCCGGAACTTTTTGAATGCACTGTGTATATTTAAGAGTAAGCTTGAAAATACGTGGTCAAGGGAAGCGAGAGACGACAGCGGAAGGCATCTACCGAAAAATGTGACATAGAGAAAGTTAATGTAATTTTTGGGTTTCAAGTTTGCTTTTGTAATACACGTAATGTGAAAATCGGTTCAGAGTAAAATCAAGCGAGAGACTAAGTGTAAGACATTGACGGAAGAGTTTGTGTCAAAGAGATTCACTTTTCATGTACAATTTTGTAATTAGATGTTGTTTTTTGTGTGACATTGCGTAATGTGTCATTTTTGTTTAACATTGTGTTATGTGTTGTGTTCATTTTTTGTGTAAAAGTGTAATTATGTGGAATTTCAATATGTGTAAAAGCAATTTCATTTGATAAACATGAAAGCCAACTTTTCACCCTGCTGAAGCAGGAGGCCTTTGCCCTTAAAGGGATTTTGCAGGCTCAATAAATAAATAAATGAAATGCATATATATTATATCCATTCTTTAGTTAAGTTATAATGCAATGCATCACTAATGTATAAACAAAACTATAAAAATCCTATTTAGATAGATTTTAAATTAAAAATTAGAGCTTAATGTATACATTTGGATTAAAAAAATATCAATAGGGCCCCATAATATTTACGGCATAGAGCCCCACAGACTGGTAATCCGGCCCTTCTACAAGGCATTATGTACAAGTAATAAAATTGCAAATATTACAGGTTTATATTAGTTTCCCATATACGCACGTATATACGGAGTATTATATGTATAATTGGAAAGTTCTGTAATGCTGCGAAACTTCGATTTCGAGATTTCAACGCAAATACACGTTTTGGGGTCCCCTGACACCGAAAAAGTATGTTTCTTTTCAAATGTCAGTCCGTCCGTCAGTGAACCCTACTAGAGCCTAAACAATACGTAGGATTTTTTCCAAATTGATCGTATGGCCCGAGTCGAACCTTCGAGATTTTGAAAACAAAAATAACTTCAAAATTTGGGGATATTTTACATGAAGCCCCCCCCCCCCCCCGAACATTTTCACTTTTCTCAAAAACGGCTCCAATTTTTGTCTTTAAATTTCTTGTAAGAATATAGTAAAATAGACTTATAAAGGTAGCATAAATTCGGTTTTCAGGTTTAACTTTAAATTTTCGAAAACTTTTCAATTTTTCGGGCGTCTTCTTACAAACAAAAAAATTAATATAGAGATCTCTCCTTCAAATATTTTTTTCTCTCCATAGTGAGTTCTTTCATTAAGGTCATGTACATTTTTTGAAAATTTTAGTAGTTTTTACCCAATATTGCGAGCAATATGTTCAATTTGAAGAAAAAAATACAAAATACAAGATTTTCTCAAAAATGCCTCCAAACTTTTCTTTAAGCTTTTAACGGATAGTCCTAATTGTACTCTATAAGATGACAGACGCCATATTGCTCTTTTGTTTTGTTTTTGCAAAAATTACAAACATTAATTTTTTTGACTTAACGTCTCTTACGTCGTTAATATTTATATTAACGGCAATTGGCTCACATTGAGTACATTCGCATTAAAAAATGTCAAAGTTTCTCCAACACGTTACAGTTTTCTGTGAAAACTCAAATTCCACGAAATTTAAAGTTAAAGTACGCATTATGTAGGTAATTTTATCTACTTTAATTTTCTAAATAACAATTGTGTCGATAAAACGCACAATTTTGAAGATATAAGCGAAAAACTAAAATCAGAGGATTCTTTCTTTCTTTCTTTCTTCTTCTTCTTTTTCACGTTTCTCTATGTGGCCGCCATTTTTATGTGGAAAATATTAAATTCAAATTCAGCACCCTCAAAAACGTAGAACCGTGAAGAAAAAATTCTGGATTTTTTTCCCCTTTTGAGCACCAATTGACTGAACTATTGCGTAGCATCCAACTGCCTCCAAGTACCTCTCAAATCAGGTTCACGAAGGGCGGGGAATTCGAAGCGGGGGACTATGTTTGACGCCAAATTACACAAAAATACTCATATTTTCGAAAAAATGAACTTGACCTTTGAACATCTGATTTTGATGAACACATTACATTAAGAAAAAAAATATCTTCAAAACTGTACTTGTAGAAAGATGTTGACATTCTTTTAACTTTCGCAATTTTCAAAAATTAGAGATTTAAACGATCATGAAACAAAAACCTTTCTGTTAAGCGTCCTTTACGCTATCTACATACACCAAACAACATAGATTCTGGCTATATCACGTGTTATAGAATGTCCCTCATAAATTTTGGAACTGGATTTATACTTTTCGGTATTAGGGTCTGGCAATAGGAGTTTTTCTGCCGAAAATTCCTAGTTTTTCGGCGCAGATAAAATAAATTTTTCTTCTTACCAAGTTTCTTCGTAAGGCGAGAAAGCAAAACGATTACTACAACTCACATTATAATATTCTGCCAGTTCGTTGGCGTGTTATATTTTCACTCTGAAAACAAATATTTACAGAGTGCAGTTTTCGCTCGGGTCCAGCTACAATTATTGGATACACTAATAATAGAGGAGAAATTGCCGGGGAACATTTCTACTAGCGCTATACATTCACACGTGTTGACAAGTCAAAAGAAGAAAAACCCTAGTGTGAGAGTCAATTTCTTTTTGTTGAATGACAAGAAGGGTTTTGGAGATGGAAAACGGCGGTTAAGCGCTACTGTAAATTCGAAATCTGAAACTATTTTTGAAAGAAAATTCGAAAAACTTAATTAAAAGTCATTTGAAGCACTTTCACTCACAAATACAATAGTGTTTATAAATAACTGGAAATATGCATATTAACGGGATGAGACATATTTCAAATAAATTACATTTGTGTACTTTTCGGAGGGGGGAATATACTCCGAAATGAACTTCGTCATATTAAAGAGAGCAATTAGTACTATCCGATGGAACAGTTTGAAGAAAAAAATACTTAGTTGTTTTTTAGAAAACGGCGTTTGAGCGTTTCTGAAAATGCGGAATTTTAAGCAAATTTTCACACAAAACGTTTTCGAGGAACTTTACATGAGATTTTTAAAGCAAATGTATTCATAAATACATTAATGCGACCAAATTGCCGCTGATCGAAATGTTAACGACGTGAGTGACAAGTCAAAAAATCAATGTTTGTAATTTTTGAAAAAACAAAAGAAGAGCAATATGGCGTTTTTTATCTGTAGAGCATTTAGCACTATCCATACCAAAAGTTTAAAGAAAAAATTGGGGCCGATTTTGAGAAAATTTGATATTTTTTTAAATTGCACATATTACTCACAATATTGGGCGAAAACAACTAAAATTTTCAAAAAAATGTACATCACCTTAATGAAAGATCTCGCTATGGAGAACAAATTTTATTTGTAGGAAAAATCTCAATCTTTAATTTTGTTGTTGTAGGAAGACGGCCAAACAATTTTGAGATTTTGAAATATTCGAAAATTTAGAATAAACCCTGAAAACCGATCATATGCCACCTTTATAAGTGCATTTTTCTTCAATTTTACAAGATATTTAAGGAAACAATGTGGAGCCGTTTTTGAGAAAAATTTGAAATTGTCCGGAGTTTCATGTAAAGTACACCCAAATTTTCCCGTATGGTTTAGTGTGTTCTAGGTTATGGTCTAGTGGTGTTCACAGACGGACAAATAGTCGGACGGTCGGACGTTTTGAAATAAACACTTTTTCGTTATCAGGGGATCCCAAAACGCGTATTTCCGTTGAAATCTCAAAATCGATTTTCCGCAGCTTTACATAACTTTCCCTATATTCCGTATATACACGTTCGTATATGGAAAAGTGAAAACTTCAATGAAAAAGAGGCACATGAAAAAGCCTTTCCCTTCTCCAACACACACACACCGTTATTTTAGTCTGTGCCTAAAATCCCATATTTTAGGCTGGAGGTAATTCCCTATCCCTCATAGTAATACATTATCAGGGTTTCATGTCAATGTTCTTTTTATGAGGAGATTAGTCTGTAATCTTTCTTTAGCGTATGGGCACGACCGTCTCTAGAATAAGTATAAATAAAAACAAAAGAGTAAAAATCTAAATGGAAAGTATAAACTAGGCGTTGCCAAAGCGCATACTTTCTCGCATTGTTCCTAAACGCTTCGCAACATTATACTACTACATAAACCAGCAAAAGTATTTTCAAACAGCAACTTATTTTTCTGCTACGAGACTCGAATTCAGATCCTCAGAGTTAACGTGCTGGCACTCAAACTACTACGCCACAGAAGCGCCGCGTGGACCAAACTCGGACAACGGCATAAAATGGTAAAGGCCCGATTTATGTAAAAAAAATCAACAATCAAAATACCCGAACTCTCAAAGCCTCCAGTCAGTTACGATCAATCAGGGCATATCAATTTTGAAGAAAATCAGCTGAACGGTTTAGGCGCTAGCGTTGACCACAGACGGACAAATGTTACAAATTGCAAAAGCACGCACAGACACGTCGGGTTTATTTGTATATGTATTGATTGCATTTGTGGGTAGAAATGCTTTAAATGATTTTCAATAAAGTTTCTCGAATCCTCAATAGTTTTCTACAACACTTTCATCAAATAAAATCCCTGTGAGGGACTTGCAGCGGCGATCTCTCGGTTTCAAGAGATGAACCAGAGCACGCCATATAACAATTTCGGCCTCCCAGGAGAACAAGACCTCTACACAGCATTGTAGGCTTTCACGGCCGGAGTCAATATTCTTCATGTCTTCCTCTACACGTCCATATCACTAACGACATAATTGTTTCAGCTCTACCATTACGGAGCTTAGAAAATGTGGACAAAATTGTTTCTCGGGCGACAAAGCCAGTCGTGAAGAGAAAAAGGCCTATCGAAAGGCTACTCCAGACTAGAGAGATTAGAAAACAATCTAGAACGAGAAAGTCTGTGCCATTCTACAGCCCACATTTTATTTATTTATTTATTTATTTATTTATTTATCATATGCTGTTACATACGAGAAGAAAATTAAATGAAAATGTTTCCTGCGAGTTTTCAGACAATATTTTTAGAAGTAGCATAACTTTCAAACATTAAGCGGAATCAACTCATTTTTTCAAAAATGTACATGGACTTCTTTTTAAAGACAACAGACTTTGTTTAAAGCAAAAATCGCTATCTCCAATTTCTAGTTTTGAAATGTTCACGTTATTTTGGCATTAACGAAAGAATGAAGCTTTTTGCCGAAAATGAGACTAGCAACATATTTTTTTACATCTGTGGAGAAAATTTAAAGAAAAAATTTGGAAATTTGGTGCCGTTTTTGAGAAATTTTTTTTGAAGCTTCATGTGAATTACTCTCAAAAGTCAAAACATCTGTTTAAAACACCCAAAGCCACAAGTACATTGCGATCGATTGGGGAGTATCAATTTTTATGAAAATCAGTACAACTCTAGCGTTGACCATAGACGGGCAAACGTACGTTTTGTCGTCAATCGATTTTTCGGTATCAGGATCCAACAAAACTTGGATTATGGCTACACCACGAGTTAGAGGATTTTTATTTCTAAATTTAGCAATAGGACTTATCCACTTTTTCTTTTACCAGAACCCGGCAATAAGGTTTTTTCTGGCGAAATTTCGGCGTTTTCTGGCGCACGATTACATATATTATCTTACGAAAAATTCGTAAGGCGAGAATTTCTAGAGCGTTTTGTGTCCTCAGTTTCAGCAAATTTTCCGAAATTACCGAAAACGTCACAATGATATCAATCCATTGCGTAGATCTAATAAATCTTTAAAGGGTGAAATTTACAAGACCATGAATAAACAAAAGGCAGTGTTTTGAGAGAAAACTTATAGATTAAATTTGCAGGAATGCATAATAAACAAGACAACAATCTTAATTAGATTGCAACAGTTAATGTCAACCAAAATGTGGGATGTTCAATTTCTAACATTCACATTTGTTTTCTTTCTCATTTCTAGTAAGTTCGAAGAAAACCTGACAGTGACTGTCGTCGTGGAAGATGAGAAGAAATGTTGATATCTACACTTAAGTTTGATGTTCTTTATAAAAAGTTAAATTCTTCTAAAATTATTTTTGTACTCAAGATTAATTCTTTGATTGTTTCACATATAATAGATTTGTGTATTTAAAAATAAAAGAAAACAATTTTAAGAACTGTAAAAATAAATTAATTAATTATGAAACTTTGCGCATTTATACTAACCCTTGACCTAAATGAAAGTCCATTTAAATGTTAACTATGGCTGAATAAGGCTCCATCAAATATTCATTACAGGAAACTATGGATACTTGAGCCAATATTTACATTTTCAGCAGTGCAATTTTTCCTGTGTTATTTAAGCATTTTTATCATATTTCTGCATACTACGTATAATTCAAAAAATATGGTTACAAAATTTATATATTACAATTAAATGTTCTAGTGATTAATTTACTCAAATCCAACAAATAGGTATAGTATCCCTAGTAATTAAAATACTTCATCCTTGTAATACAGATACATGGCCCCAAAAAAGAAATTACTTACAATTGTCAAAATGAAAAGAAAACTGTATTATAATTAACACTATTATTTAATTATGTCATTACATTTTTAGAAGAAGCCCATAGTCCTCAAATATGTTATCATTCTGTGAAAATATTAACTGATTTCTTAGATCTTACTTAACCTAACTTCCTGAAAATAGTCTTATTTATTTATGCATTTTTCATATATTCTGTACATTTATATTCCTCCCAGTTGTAATGTCAATGCACCTTACTGAGAAATTAACAAGGTTTGTATCAATAACATTTTAATATAATAATCAATGGACTCTCAAGATCGTATTTGTTATAAGATGTAAACAGTGTTGTTAGATACAAATTTCATGCCACATTATTTTTTTATTTATTACTCATAATATTTCAACATTTTTATTAGGTCTGTGTGTTATTGTTTTTCCATTACTCTCAACATATCATTTTTCCTTTTTTTGCTCAGAGGTGGCTTGGAATATTTTCAGATCTAACAGAATATGAAGATTTTTCTTCATATGACAGCAGATCAGCATCAGAGGTGTAGGGATTTCATCATGATCAATGGGCAAATTTGGAACATTTTCATGAGAATATGCTACCTTCATTGCTGCTGGATAGAGGAAATACTTTTCAGTAAAAATTTCATCCTTAAAAGGCAGAAAACCTGTAGCCAATTATTACGTTTGATAGGGTGAATGCTTGTAGAAAGAATTTTCCATGTATGTAACATTATCAAATTGGACATTGATCACAGTTATGGCAGTAATCCTTAATGCACTTTGATTACTTAATCTAAACTTTCTAATTTATCACAATTTTTTACAAACAACAATGTAATGACCACAATTGCAAAGTTGAAATCATGTTATTAACAACAAACGCACATTGTATGTCCGGCGATTTGCCAAAAATATACTTTCTAGGACCGAAATTGATTTGCATACACTGTGCCAACACAAAACAAATGCTCGAGAATGGCCCCAATGAAATCAGAAACGCCATTGAAAGGTCTGTGTGTTCAATCAAGAGAGCATTCTCTCCCCATAGAATGTTTCCTACATTGAGAAAATTACCTTGGATCAAGTATCCTTAGTTTCTCCTACATTGGATTTTCAGACACCCAGACTCAAAAACAAATATTTTCAGTTTATATTTTGAACTCATTAAAGAAATAAAGCATTATATACATACATAACTGCATCACTTGCCATGACACTTACAAATGACCCATAATTAAGATTTTCAACAATCAACATTTTTCAAGAATGATTTCTGTCTTCAGACATTTGAAAATCACACATCAGAATTACCATACAAATATCTTCAATGAAATAGTATAACTCAAAATATCTTGAAGAGGCAACTGATGAGAATATTAAGTTTCTTTTGATTATTGGCAGTGTTAATTATTTATTTTATTTAAACTCTTAGTAACTAGTATGAATGCAGCCTATTATTCATTTTCGCATCAGATCTAAGTTACAGATGCTATTCATGATATTCTAGGTCAGAGAGCACAAAATGATAACCTACCTTCATAGTTCTACCAGATTTTTGACAACAGCAGACAAGAGAATTTGCCTTCTCATGTTATTCACCGATATGGGTACACCAATGTTAATCGTTCACAAAAACATATAGACACTTGATTAATAATAATTATTATTATTTAAGGTTCATCCAATGGCCATAAACGACACATGATTATTATTTAGTGGCACTAAAGCATTTCATTATTCTTTATTCGACATTTATACACCATCATGCCAACATATATGTACTTCACCCATATTTGCCACTATCCTTTACTTTGGTTTGCACCACAACGGAAAGATACCCAGCAGGTTTGCACCCAACGACCTGTCAAGTTGTGTACTTGGGCTTTTATTTCTTGGCGCGTGAAGGCGTGGCTTGACGATGGTATATCTCACGGCATGCGGCATTCTTACAATGCGAACAGTGGAACTCCAAGTTCAGCACGGAATAAAATGAACAAATGGAACTGGTGAAACTCGCGGTCCGGTAATAATGAACACGATAAAGAGACATCCAGACAGTGATTGAATAATGAAAGTGTAACATTTTGACATCCTCAATATTCTCTATAAGAAAAAGTAAAGAGAATAAACTACACACATTGTGCGCTTTCCCATATTATATTATATCTCACGGGATTACAATTCACGGCATTTTGCGTCTTTCTCGGCCATGGCGCAAAATGACACATGACCACCAGCACTGCTCGATAATGTCGTGATCATGCGACATCTAGCGGCACGACCGAGAAAGACGCTAAATGCCGTCAATTATATCATGCTACGAAGATACTACAAGTAAATGATCAAAAATAAAAGGCAAATCAAATAGAAGAAGAAATTCACAAAACCGTATTAGATTTACCGAGAAATCCGTATTTAGCACTGCCAGACAATCAAAGATTTCCCACAGATATACCAATGGAAATATGGGGGAAATATATGAAAGAGATACTAGCTGAAAAAGACACAAGACCACAGAAGATAAAAGAAGTGAGGAAAACATCGGAACTCTTCAGTAAAGCAGAAAAATAAGAAAGCAATAAAAACATCCCAAAATAAAAAGCAATGGGACCAGATGGACTGTGCTGTGAGCACCTGAAACAATTGATACCTACTCTTAGGCATATATGGACAGACCTCATGATCGAATGCCTAAAAGCAGGTGAGCGTAGAGAACAGCAATAATAATAAAAACAATATATAAAGGAAAAGGAAATATCACCTCACCCGGATCCTCAGAAGAATTTCACTAGAAACTGTCCAACAAGATATTAACAAAACTGTTAGCACAAAGGCAATACACATAGAAGAAAAACTTCCAGGTGAACAATTTGGGTCCAGACTACGACAAACCACGCTTGTAGTAATAGAAAATATTTTTAAAACATCCAACTGACAGACAAAAACGCATGGGAAAATGTTTGTAATATTTTGAATCTATCTAAAGCATTTGATAGAGTAAACAGATAGAGTATTCTCACACACAAGTTAATAAAACTAGCAGGAAGGTTATGGATAACAAGTCAATAGTCAACATAATGCACATGAATTGTATACAAATAGACAACCAGATAACGCTATCAGTGCCAATATATCAAACTGTTGGGGTACTACAGAGAGAGACACTAAGCGCATACGTATTCATTATAATGCTATTTGTCATAACAGGAGCCATCGCAGGAGATGAAAAGATGTATATACATACATACATACACACACACCTGTGTGTGTGTGTGTGGGGGGGGGTAAGGGTCCCTTCTCGCGGCGCGACCGCGGCGCGCTTCGCAGCAGCGCGGCGCCTAGCAGAGCATTGGTTTGAATGGCGGCCTTCCAGCGGCCTTGCAGCGGGTGGCGGCTGCTGCGGCAGCCGACGCTGAACTCCAGCTACGCGAAGCGGAGGAGGGGCCACGCGCCACCGCTAGCAGAACACAGCTTTAAATGGGAGCGTTCCCACTGCGCCACGGCCGCAGCGTTCTACTTGCTCCGGTCCCTTTGTTCGTCGTCGCCGGAGGGTTGGCGAAACCTACCCCTCCAGACCCCATCCTCTTCCACGGCGGGCGGCGGTGCGGCCGTGGCTCCGGCGGTGGCTGCGTCGGAAGGGCTCTGCTGCTTGAAGGAAGCGCGCCGCGGTCGCGCCGTGGGAAGGCGTCCTAAGTGGGTGTGTAGTAGGGTCTTGGAAGCAAAATTCTTTCAGTGAAACTCACACGCGTTTCAACAATAGCATTTAATTACTAGATTGCTACGTACAATATAAGCATATCTTCTCCCCTCCCCGCACCAAACCTCTGCCACACACATAAATCTCTTTTCTGCAGATCAAGTCTTTCCACATCGTGTACACAATACGTATCTTTTATGACGGGTCGGTACTCTCCCTTCCTGTGGTCTCAGCCCTCTGCCTGGGTCGCCATCCTCCGCTATTTCCAGCTACCCTCAGGCCCCCACTCGTCCACTCAGGCCCCTACCCTCAGGCCCCTTCAAACAGGCCGCAGGCAACCACCTCCAGTATCAGGCCGCCAACTTCAGCGTGAGGTATCACTGATACTGGATGAATCTTGTAAGTTTGTCTGGCATCATCTAACTAGACAAACTTACAAGATTCAATGAACCCACTAAACAGATGGGCTAAAGGACATGATCTCATTATTAACTCATCTAAAACAGAAATGACAGTATTGAAAAAAGATGGTAGAATATCAAAAAATGATAAAGTAAAATGCAAGAATCAACTACTACAAATTTCAAAACCACCAAACTTTCTAGGCCTAAATCTACAAACAGAATATCATTCACATACACATCAGAATAATAGCAGCAACAAAGAGCATTACAGAAATCAAATACATACCCGGATGTCACTACAGCACCGGAAGTGAACAAGCGATGACAGTTCGATGCGCTGTTGACACACATTTCTACGCTCATTGCACCACCTACATGGCAGGTGAATTAAAGCTCAAAACATTAACACTTACTAACAGGCGACGATAAGTCTTGATATTATCATCATAACTAGGGGGCGAATTTTGATGACCTAAATTATTACTAAAAATTACCAATAAAATGCTCTTAAAATGATTTTAAGGTGGTTAGAGCGAGATAAGTGTTATTTTTAACATGCCTTTTTTTATTGTATTAATCGAAAGATGAGAGGTTCTTCTATGTTCTGGTAGAGTTTGAATCGATTTCGCCGTCCAGTTTTTGCGCAACGAGACCGTAAAATTTGCTGTTTTAACATGGGCTCTTATGGGGACCTGATAGATCAGACCTGAAATTTTAAAATTGTGAGAAAATTAACTGTTGAGCATGCTTTTAAAAACTTTTCTTTTGGTAGCTAGCATCTCGAAGAATCAACATGGGCAATTTGAAGGAAATCTACCGTTTCAAATGGGAGAATTTTGCAAAATTATAAGCCTAAATCAGTCCAAAGGGAGACGTTCGCGCGCTTTCTAGAGGGTCGGGGCAGTGACGCGCATCTCGGCAACACCGCGCGCTCAACGCGCTTCATTCAAATCGAGTGACAAGACCTTGCAGGAGTACGTACATTCCTCTGGATCTTCTGGGATCAATTATGATATCATCACTCCTGGAGAACATTGCTTTTGATAGTAACCAGATATTCAGAAAATTGGAATTTTATGGATATAACGATTAGTGCGATCTGAATGAAATTTTAATTCAATTAATATTCCCAATGACTCACTTTGATACTACTCCCTGAGAAAATGGGTGATCTCGAGAGTTTATAGAATTTTTTAAACATTCAGTACAGTATTATTATTTTGTTTTGTTCCGTACGTCAGTTTCTTGCTCCTGAACAATGATTATTTATTCAATTATTCGAAAATTATTCATATTCTCTTTTTTTATGGTGGAGATACACAGTGGATTGTCATTGTCTTTTGCACCACAGATGCTTTCACAGAACTCAAAGCAACAATCTTTAGCACAGATCAGCAACTCAAACGGTATAGCTACTGAGTGGGCATTCAATTCAGAAAGAAATAGACTTTGCAGTGGCTTCAAATGTGTTGCAATGATAAAATACTGTTTTGCTGGTGTTAATAAAATGCTGGGGTTTTGCTGGGGTTAAATAAAAACATTTTATGAAATGTTATGGTAACCATTCAATGTATAGGTGAATGCAGAGCTGGATTTCCTCCTAGTAAAATTACGCTTGGGACTTCCATCCTCGTGCCCGTTTTTTAAAAATAAATATTAAAAACTTCATAAAATGTTTTTATTTGAATAAGCATTAATAAAATAGTTTACTGAACAACAATGTTTGATTTTAAAAATAAATTGAGTGGAACAATAAGAAACCAAACATGTATTTGTAAATGATAAATTTAAAAGCAATTTCTACTTTGAAAGCAACTTGTTAATTTACATCTGTATTGGAACAATGATTTATTATATCATAATTAGTGTTTTTTAGATTTATTCATAATTAGTTTTAAAGACTTTTTCTGAATGAGTGCCCAGTATAGTTTTGTGCCTGAAGGCCTATAGTATTTAAATCCGCTTGGGCAAATTTAATAATTACATTTATACGAGTAATTAATAATTACATTTTATTGAAATTGTAAGAGGAATGATATATCCAGCCTTTGGTAGTTTTAGTATTTAAATAGAAACTCTTTTTCTCCTCAGCACTATATTTTATCTAATTGTTTGCATTTCCTGAACGATAAAAGTGCATTTTAAATGGTTCTCATCTTATTTTCAAAACATTTAAACCTTTTTTTCATTTTGAGTGCAACATCAAGACAAAGAATTACAAAATACTATGCCACTTAGAAATCTCTTTTGAAGGTTTTTCTCCAACAATGGTATAATTTCATTATTGAATGTCTCAATAATACAACTCTCAGAATTATCTGATGCAGTATTTTCATTTTATCAGCTTTAACTTGATGTGTACTTTACACAATAATTTGCATCTAAATCAATATCATAACATGATATAAAATTATGCTGAAAACCAGCAAATAGTTTCTATGAATTATATTATAACCGCACCGCTGGAAATAATACGGCACATTGCAATTGCTAAAATACTTCTAAAAGGTTCAATCAAAACTATTAAAACATTAAAAATTGATCATGAAGTTTAATTAACTAAGCAAAAATAAAATAGGGGACTAACAGAAAAAAAACAAAATATATTGTGATAAGAAGGATAATAAGTAACAGTAGAAGTCAATGATCACGATGTCCGTCAAGTTAAATATAAAGCTTTATACAATGTTGGAGAGAACCAAACTTTTGATCTTGTTAAGCAACCGAATAATCTAAGGTTTGCTCTACCATTGGTTCAGGTAATTCAAGAAATAAAAATTAGAGAGAAACAAACATTGAAAAAATATTTGAAAACTTTTTATTTCGTAATTTTTCTCGTAATAATGGGGGAATTATTTCGTTTTCTCTCAAATTCCGCCTTGGAAATGAATTTTCCGCCAATTCGCTGAGATTGTGATATTTACCGCGTGTCGACAAGGCAACGAACAGTATTAATAGTGATTTAAAACAACAAAACTTTGAAGAAGCATGAGCTCTGAGCAGTCATGCCAATCTCAAGGACATTACGGTGTTGCCCAATTTATTATAGACTTTTTTCCCCACTCACACATGGAAAAGTTTGCCATTATTAGCGATCACTGTACAAAAATATGTAGAGATGTGTCTGTAATGTTACTTTTTATCATTTTACACATACTTATTGTGTAATAGTGCTTTTTTATGTTCAATCTTATGCTTCAATTTTTCCTTCAGTGGCCAAGCGATCTGTTGGTACTAGTTAACAAACTAGTCAGCGGTAGCTCTTTATGTGGTATTAAAATATTTTTATTTTACATCTATTAAACTAAATTAATTCGAATAATTAAATGAAACTCAGCATAAAAGTCTCTATTTGGTTTATATAGGTCCCACAATACCCACTTATCTCGCAAATAATAATTTTCGAACGTAATATGGACTCTCTGTCTACCAGGGAATATCTCGCTCTAACCACCTTAAAATACCCTAAAAACAAAGAAAAATGATGTTTTTTTTTTTATTAAAACCACTTCAGATGAACACCTTAAGCTGTTGGATAAGGTCCAAGTAGCCGGAAGCTACTGTCTAGGACTGTTAACTCTAAGCTGCTCCCCGCAGTTCCCATTTGCGCTGATGTCTTTGAGATCCAGTCGTACGCCCGCGGTGCTAAATCAGTGTATAGAAGGTCCGCCTTGAGGGTGGTTCGGACATTTCGCATGGTTTCGTAAGACACTGTATGATAGCCGATAGACCTATATAGACCTCACGGCACAAGAAAGGGCCAGGCTCTACAGACGTAACCTAGAGGGAGTTCAAATAGGAGCGTCATCATGAAGAAAGAGTGGGTGTGACAATGGCCCAGTGGCAACGGCGATGGGCTCTAGCATCTACTGGAAGATTCCGTCTGATTCCTGACGTAACGAAGTGGACCCAAAGGGAACACAGAGATGTGGAACATTATTTGACACAGTTGTTTACAGGGCATAGGTTCTATCGTACATAGCAACTGCGTTTACGGTTGGACAATGACTCCTCACGCCCAACTTGTGACGCATTGATTGAAGATAAGGAGCATGTGTTTTTTCACTGTTCACGCTTCGTCGAAAAGAGGGAAGAACTCCACTGACTCCTCCAGCTGGTAGTGACTCCTGATACCATGATCACCAGGATGCTGGGGTCCCAAGAGAATTGGAATGCGGTAGCCACCTATGCCGCAACCGCAAGTATTAAAGAAGCTTCGGTTAGAAGAACGACGGCGAAGGAATACCCCGTGACATAAGTTGACATAGAGCGATTAGCCAATCTCCCCTTCCCGTGATGCAATGCCTGACTGCGGATCCGCGGGAAGGGAATCGGAGGGATGGGAGGGGTTTTTAGTGGGTAGGCAAAGGTAGCTGTGTAGTTTAGTAGGTAGCTGTGAATCCCACAAGTGCGGACCCCGCAGTGTCTTTTGAAGATTTTCTCCTGCCCTCGTAAAACCTCACACACGCGCGCGGTGATTTGAGGTCAGTTACGAGCTTTCGCCCAGAACAATCAACAGGTGTCAGCACATCCGCAAGGCAGACTTTCTAGTTTGTACAAGTCACTGGTATGGCTCTGCACCAAAATAGGCGATAATGGCAGACCTACCCATAATCCTACCCGCTCACACAACTACGCTGAAATTCTGAACGGTAAAGTCCTAACCATTGGCATACACCATGAGTTATTGTCATGGGTGGATAGATGGTGTTAATCTATGTTAATGTTTTGCTCCTATACTTCTATTTAATCATAATTTCAAAGTTCATCATCTGTTAGGGTGTCATCCAATCGGGAGTTTGAACGCCACTGTAGTGACGTTTAACCTCTTGATTGGATGTGCCCGTAACAACTGATGATCTGTCAAAGGACCCTATAAACAAAGCGAAGTATAACTGCAAGAGCCATTCATCAAAGGGAAATAGATTATTTCATTTTATTATTTCCCCGCAGACAAAACAAATCAGTCTGGATACAAAATTGCAGATGCGATAAGTGGCAGCCCACAGAACATTCACAGTTGTGTGAGGTACCATTTTTTTCATATCAAGGAAAATGCAGGGGTATATTGTTTATTGACTTACTTTTGTATTGAATTGTATTTTAAGCTTCACTTTGAAGATTTTCAATTGAGCAAAACAGAGCTGATGGCAGGAAACCATTGAAGTGAAATGCTATCTCAACACTTTTTCATGTACCAAATCATCCCAGATTTCTATCACGAAAAAAGAAAACCTCTCAAGTAACGGGAATAACCCCCGAAGAGACCTGAAAATGGTAATTAATTTTTGTACATTTTTTAAAAATATTGTGTGATTTCTTAGTGTTTGTTTTATATAATTTAATTTGTTTTGCTGTTACTCTGTGGTACAAGTTTTAAATGATTATCCTTGTATGGATGCAGGAAGTTAAGATGTAAAGGAAAGTATGGGGTCAGAAAACAAGAAACTTAAGTGTCACATAAATAATTAATCAAATTGATTGTCAGATTAATAGATTAATAGAGCCACAAAATCAATCTAATTATAAGTAAATAGAAACATTTCACTACCGAATTCTCGTATGAGCGGTAATTTCAGCCCACAGGAGAGTAAAAGAAGAGCCCCTGAAATTGTAAGTACGAGGCAACGCCCAATTTCTTAAATAAAATCGAGCTAAACAACGAAATATTTTTTTTTTAAAGAAAGATAATTAAGAATAATATAACGAAAGGTAGATGGGTATTGTCACAGTATGTTAGGAAATTGTTACTCTATGTACAAAGTAATTCATTAGAATATTATTTGTTTACTCAAGTTAATATAAAATTAATTTTAGTTAAGATACGTGAATAAGGAAACTCCAAGAAGTGGAGAAACGGTTAGGTGTTTCTTGATGCCTGACCAAATCGGTGTCTCCACCGATTTGTTTCTACTAACCCTATACTTGGAGCAATAAAAACTAAAAGAAATTTACAGTTGAAGTGTTCAGTGGGAAATAAAGGATATTCATTTTTTAGGGGCATTGAGTATCCATTACCTTAATTTTTTTTGTTAGCCAACTGCACATCCCATTAAGAGCAAGTATCTCCAGCTTGTGAAGGTAATTATTAGTACTTCTTTATTGAAGTGATAGGGTGATGATGAAGAAGGGCGAAAGGACGATCACAAATACAGACTTGCCCGAGGCGGGATTCGAACCCGCCATCCCTCGACCCGAGATCGCCACGACACTCGATCGGCGGATCTCGACTTAGCGAACTCGGCTACTCGGATTGGTTTACCGTCTTTATGAAACACTAAACTGAAGAATTGAGTCTTGTTCATTTAGTGAAGGAATTCAACACGATCTTATGCAATGGCTGGGTATTTAAACTTAAGTCATCGGATGAACACGGTTAACTTTGTGTGCTATTGTTGGATGAAATGCAGCTAAGGCCATACATGGAATATGATCAAAGTTTAAAGAAATGTGTTGGTATTGAGAATCTTCACTTCAGGAAGTAGATAGCCCTGTTCTAATTCCAAATCTAAAAACTAAGTTATCAATCCCAGTGCATTTGAAAAAAATGAGAGTGCCTATTGTACAAACTCTATTTTCTTCTAAAGTGTCATCAGCTTTGTAATTTTGTGTAATTGATGGATTTATGACTGAAGATATAGCTGCAGCTAGCTGGTTTATTAATCAAGTAAGTACTTTGAATGAAATAATATTAAGCAGAGATAATATGGGTGCTCTTAGTGAAAATACCCCTGACTAATTTTCTCATCTGAAAAATATTATGCCTTGATTTTACATAAGTTTTAATGGCAAGGGACTATTATGAATAAATCAATTTCTATAAGTAAATTTATGTAATTTATACCGTATCTTCTCTTTTCCTGCCTTTAAACCTATCATTTAAAAGTTTCATGCTTTTTGTATGCAAACTACAAACAGCACAATTCGCCGTCATGCTCACTAAACTGTTGAAATTAGCGCCATTCGTCAGAGTTTGCAGGTAGAAAAGAAAATGTTCGACCACGTCCCGAACCTCTCGGCTCCGAGCGAATGTGTTCGCTCGGCGTTCGCTTTCTCTTTCCCTAAACGAACATATCCAGCGACCGTTCGCTCGTTTTCGCCAGCCGATCTCGTCCGAACGACACGATTCGCAGGGGAGGGCGCTCCGGGTCGAAGGATTGCATTTTGTAAACAAAATGCAATCACTCCTGACAATTAACATGCTTTACGTTCATATGAATTTTTATTTTTGTAAGCATCCATGCACTGCTCTTCCTTGATCGGACTGCCTGGAAAGTTAGAAATACAAACAGTGTTTTTAAGTCTTGTCTGTCAGAAGTAGTAACAATACAATGAAAATCTCATAACTACATCTTCTCACATTTTGTGATAGAAAAAATGATTGATGAAATACATAAAATTATGGAAGGATCCTTTTAGTTTTCTTCGAAGTACAAACCTAGTGTTGGTAGATTAAAGAAATATTTAATCCCTTTAAAGTAACTATCAAAATTTGCTGTTTCGAAATTTGTATTTCAAATATTGTTGGGTAAAATTAGTTACTTGTTTTCACAGGATTTAATTATCGTAGCCTTGTCTAAATAAACGTCAAGGCATGTATTCCAGTCTCCTTCGCAGAGTAGGAGCGCTACGATACGGCTAGGTTCCACTAGTGAATGACTCGCTACAGGTTTCCTCGGCATGCATGTATGACATCATGCGAGAGCACCAAGGTCTATATACAGACAGATACAGGATGGTGGGTTGAACACAATTCATAAAACGCGCGACGAGCTGTTGCGCGAGTAATACCATCCAACATATATTTTCCACGAATTATTTCAAGCAGAGCCTATGTGCCAGTCACTAAAACAATAACAAAATACACATGATTCAATGATACCTCATCGTGTTTAAAAATAATCTTGAAGACTATATGAAGAGATAATTATTGAAAGAAATCACTCCATGAGATGACGGTGCTACTCATCTATAGCAAAGAGTAGCATTGTCTAGTGTTGAGTGGGTTACGGTATACATGTGTAGAAAAGTTCTATACGTTATGGTATAATGAAAGAATTAACTCTGGAATTGTGCTACAACGTAATTCTCTATATCCCATTTATTTTTCTTCATAATATAACACTGATGTGACCCCGTCCCATGGCGCTCCATTTTTGCGAGTGCAACTGTCGCATGCCACCTGCACAGCTTACTCTCGGGCGTAACGGCTGGCATGACTGCGAATACAAAATTACTGAAATCGCGCGCGTCAGTGCGGTTCCACGGATGCTCGCGCATGTTTATCTGTGGTGTGATTCATGCGGTTTCTAGTAGATAGCAGTATGTTAAGACGCTTATGTTAATAGAAAATCTGTTCTTAAGTGTATATTGAGCGGAGCGCGAAGTGTTGAAATTGATTTGACAAGCGAATAATTTTGCCATTGACCTAGAAGCATTCGGTCAAGGCTTCTTAACCTATCTAGCATGAATATGGTTGAAGCCGAATCGAGCAAAGAAGTATCCAATGCAATATTTTCAAGGTACTCTAATATTTAAAAGTTTTCTTTCCTTTGAGGGAAGTCGTCAGATAGTAACGATTAAAATGTTTCCAGGGATGTAGATAAGAAAAGAGAAGACTATTTGGAATGGACTGACTACTTTATGGCAACGGCATTTCTTGCTGCCAAACGAAGTAAAGATCCGTGTTCTCAAGTGGGGGCTTGCATAGTGAATCAGGAGAAAAGAATAGTTGGTGTAGGATATAATGGAATGCCATTTGGATGTAGTGATGATGAATATCCTTGGAAGAAAGCTTCTACTTCTCGATTAGAGACCAAATACTTGTATGGTATGTAAATTTCATAGCTTTGCCTCTTAACTTATTTTGTAGTTGCTTAGAAATGTCATTTCTTTACAGTTTGTCATGCTGAAATGAATGCCATTCTGAATAAAAATTGTTCGGATGTTAAAAACTGTACAATTTATGTTGCTTTATTTCCATGCAATGAATGTGCTAAACTAATTATTCAGTCCGGTATCAGTGAAGTGGTATACATGTCAGATAAACATTCAGCAAAGGAAGAAACAATTGCAGCCAAACGCATGTTTGATTCTGCAGGGATTAAATATTGGTAAGATTGGAAAGTTAAATTGTGAAAATTCATTTGTTTTGATAGTATAATATCTTAATACAGCTAAAAATTAATCTCATTTTTAGGCAATATGTTCCTAAACGTAAGCAGATAACAATTGATTTCACTGAAATAGATTGGAACAGAATGACACAGCTGCCTCCAACACCTTTGAAGGAAACAAAGTAGGGCTCTGACTGAGGACTTTCAATTTTGCCTGGTTGCAATGTCTGTACCGAAGTGAAAATTGAATGTGAAAGGTGTTTTCAGTGTTTTGGGGATAAATCTGTGATATTTTAATATTTGGAGTGTTATAAATGTAAACATTTTCTAAGTTTTGAATGACATGGAAAAGTTAAAATATGGGTAAACCACAAAGTTTTTATGTATATCTTCAATCTTTAAGATTATTTTTAAAATGAGTTACCATTTTCATTACAAGGATATGTAAACAGGTGCAAAAAGTATGTCAAAGTAAGAGTAGAAGAGGGATTTAATCAGACACCATTTTTTTAAAATAAAAGAACTAATTCCATCATTGTTGATTTCTTACCTTCTTTTCCTGCAACACACGTTTATTTAGTAGTAGGAAATAAAATACAATGTACAGTCATTTAAAAAACATGGAACAAGAGAGACCATATAAAGCTCAGTCCCCTGCAAGGATTCCATTTTGCTGTCTAGTTAAGATGTTCTGGGGGTTCACACATGGGTCTCAAATAAATAATCTATTAACAAAAAAATATCTAAGGAGTACATCTTCCAGTATCAGGTAGACTCCTCACTAGATAAATACATTATCTACACGAATTAAAAACATATGCTTATGTTCCATTAACCAATGGGGAAGTTCTTGCTTTCATGATTTACTCTAAAATACTCAGTACCATACATGTATTTACAGTCATTTTCAATTTAATGTGAGAAAAGCACTAAAATATGAGCAACTGCAATGTAAAATGTCACATTTAGCAAACTGTTTATCCCCTTTATTTTCATACACATTAGTGATGCCTGTTCTGCTGGAACTGAGTATTTTATTTGCTACTACAAACTGAATCATTTAAATTAATATCAGTATATCCCTGCCAAGCCATTAGGTATCGAAAACCCTTCATACAAAAGATACTGGCAGGAAAAAACATAACAATCTGAACCATCAAGGACATAACTAGTGTACATGGCACAGAAGGGAGCCCAGTTGTCAGTTCATTAGAATTGCTCAAAAGTAAATCTTGCAGATTTGTTCCTTATTAATCTGTTACAAGCACAATTAATATTTTTGGCTTAAATTACCAATACACAAATTAAACTATACGCAAAAGTCCATTTCCTTTTACAGGTTTTTGCTTGGGTACAATAGTTATGACTACAGGAAGTTAAATGGAAGATTATAATTATGTCCTGAATGTTCCAGATGCTCCAAGCAATTTCAGTACAAGATTTATTGGGTCGTCTACAATGCTATTCCTTCAAAAAAGCCTTGGGACACAAGTTCTTTGATTACGTACATATTTGAGAATCTAATGATTGATATCAATGAATGGGCCACAGGGTTGTGACTAAGACGACAAAATTGTTCATTAAAAAAATGGACGCACTCACGCCAATTTCACTGTCTCTTTAGAAACAAATTAATGTAAATTAAAAAGGAAAGTGACTGGCAAGACCGATGTCCGAGACGTTCTTCCTTGTGCAGGCACTGTTCCAGTCTTGAAGGGATGAGCCTTAATATTCCAGCGTTCTGTACGTAACCTGAGTTTCTTCTGAATGTCACAATGCACTTCTTTGTGGAGGCATATGTATTCTGTTTGTCAACTCCAACCAACAGGTTTATTATGAAGCCTCAATGACTGACAGCCAGAATACATCACACACAAAAGGTAAACGCTGGCCAGCCTCTTCACACTCAATCCCGAGTGAGAAAAAGGCTCTTTAAAAAATTGATTCAAGTTTCAGTTAATCAATATGATCTCTAATGCACTGTTATGTTTCAAATTTCACAACATTCAAGTCTGTCCTGTACAACACAATAAATCATTTCATTTTTTCACTATAGACTTCTTTCCTATAAACTACAGAGAACATAAGTATTCTGCAACAAATGTTTTAAGATTATCTACAGCAGGTTTAAAAAAAGTATTATCTATTTTTAATGCCTATTCAAAGATTCATTAAATAATAGGAATTTAAATTTCTTTCTAAACATTGTGTCATTTATCTAGAATGCTCAGGAGCTTTCCTCTAACCTACAGCACAAGATTAACAGGGCATGTACTTTCTTACCAATTTTCAAAAGAGAAACCTCAACAAAGACTGCATTTGCCAGAAAACATTGCAGAATTCTTACATCCCAAATAAATGAATTAGGTAAACAAAGAAATTGTCTCTCTCCACAACACACTAGCACACCCATTTCCACTTTAGCACAGATTGTATTGTACAGCCTCAGCATTCAATTATATATGGTGTTAAGGACCAAATGACTGAAACCATTATTCATCACGTTGCACCATCCAGGAGCCCCACCTCAGATGAGCAGGGCGCAGGTCATTTGGGCAAGGCGTAGCCTGCATGGCCTGTGCTCCACTCCGATTGCCACCTACAGATGGAAGCCCAACATCAGTTGCCAATGCAGTTTTCCTTGGTAATGTCAGCCAGATGGTTACTATCACATGGCGGAGCTTGGGTTGAGCTGTTTGCTGGTCGGAAAGTCTCTGCGTATGGGAAGAGGGCATGACAGCGAGCTTCATAATCCACTACAGCAGTAGGGCAAGGGCCAAAGTCATTGCTCTTGAGAGATTGCAAAATCACTGTGCAGTTCTGAAAACAAATCAAACAGTAAAAATTTAGGAAACACTACTTCTCAGAGAACCTTATCTATGTAACCCTATGGCAAGAACTGAATTTTCTCCCCCCCTTCTGCAGAAAAAATTAATTTAATATATGTCAATTACTTAAAACTAGAAGTCTGTTGCAGCAGAACTCTAAAGCAACATTTTAAAAATTATAATAATAAAATTAAATTGTCCATTTCTATTTTGAATAAACGATCCCAGGAACGGACCTTGCTTCCCAAGGTAAACACTTGTCTGAAGTCTTCCCTGATAAATATTACTTTCTTACCAGCTGAAACAATACTTAAAAATGGTTCTTCATGTGTCGTACATAATGTCTCCATCAATGTACAGTTAATTGCTGTAGCTGGGATCACTAACTTACAGAACAACTAGCTCTTTCTGAATCAATGGTTTTTCAATGTACATTTAAGTGATATTGACCATATTTTTTAGCAGACCTTAACTTACATAAGTAAATAATTTTGTGTTTTATATAAGTGTTGACAATTAAAATACAAGTTTTCTCTGAAAGTAGTAGTCAAGTTTCTACCTGCAGTTGCGGCCTCATCAGGAAAATTAAGTAGAACAAACCTAACAAATCGTTACAATTAATAAACCGATTATTTATAAAACTTTTTAAATCAAGTAAGGTACAAGGTACATACTGACTTTGTTCTGCTAGTAAACACGCTCAAGTTAGTTGTAATCAACAACTGTAATAAAATCTGGGCTATTGGATAAGCATATTATCATTAAAATAAGAATACGGTGCTGTAGTGTCAAACTGTTTGGTGTATAGGGGAATTAGTAAAGAGTTTGTAAGCTCAAAGAATGAATAAATGAGATCAAGACTGCCTGTTGAAATTAACTACAAACATACGCATTGAACAGAATAGATGTGGAGGATATTATTATACCATAAATGTTCTGGAGCTTTTCGGTATCAGTGAGTAGATTTTATAGTTTGGTCATTGTTCGTAATGAGAAACATCTCTGAAATGAACTTTTTGAGAGGATTGTATTCAACATTCAGGGTGGCTAGCTATCTGGCTTTTTAGAATTCAAGATTTTCCCCTGGTTTTCCAGGTTTGAGAATATAAATTTTCCGGGTTCTGTTTCACACATTACTACACATTTTTTTCTGCACTGTACCACGTATCTCGTGCCCTTTTCTCTCGTAACCCAGTACTAGAATGTAGAATTTTGTACAAAAACAAGCTTTAAAGAAATCTTGGATTTCTTTTTTAGGAATCATATGTTACTAATTAATATTCACAGTCCTGAAATGTTTAAGAAAGTATTTTTTCAGCCAGAAAGTATACCGATGCCAACACAGGGTTTGAGGCATCGTATTTGTTACCATGAGTAATGTAGCTTTCAACATGCAAGAAGAAATATTTTTTCAAATGGATATTCTGCTATTGACATTACCAAACAGACCACGACTTTAGAAAATAACTGCAATTACCTGAAGTCCATATTCTATTTTCAACATTACCGAAAAAATGCTGATTATCTTTCGATTAAATTACATAGAAGTTGGTAACAGTATGCTTCACAACATTGTAACATTTCCATTTTTAATAATAATTTTGAACTTTCAGAGTTAATAAATCTTCACATTTGCATGAACTATCTCCAATATCATAATTTATGGAATATGGAATTTGGAATTTTGAAAAGCACATAATAGATTTTGCAATAAAATAATTTTAACTACTAGAGCTACACAACAGCATGTACTTTCTTGTGATATTGTTAATGACTATGAAATATTATATGACAATTTCTGTCTTACACTTCAAAAACCACTTGAAAAATTCTTAAACAAACAAAGTGAGAAAAGCACATACATCCCCCCTCCCCCATCAAATGTTTAAATGAAAACAGTTCTTTTCCATTGAATTTAGTGTATTCACTTTCTACATAACTGTACCAACGAAGCACGGTCCATATTTTAGCTGTAGATAAAAAATATTAGTTTCTTTTAACACAAACGAAACAGAGCTGTCATTATTGCATTCTGTTATCATTGTAGCTTTATTACAATGGGTTGCAACAAGCAACAATGACTGCTAATTCGTATGGGATACACACTTTGAAAATTAGCATTCTTGATACCACTAGCAAGATAATGAAAATGGATAGAAATATATAATTAACTACAAATTTTTATATACATCAAAATTACTCTGTTTTTACAGACATTACTCTTTGTTCCTACATATTATGCAAAACGAAATCTTTTTGTTTTGACATTCAACTCAATTAAAGGATGCAATTTAAAATAGGTTTTTAATAAATTCCGTGGTGGTAGCAGATATCTTGTGGTAATCCATAATATGGTAAAGGAAATAATCTCCACAAAAGTTTTAATAACTTTTATTAATAATTTTCCAGAGTTAATTTTCATGAAAACAATTTTCCTATCCTCAGTGGATCTTGCCCAAGCAACGTGGATCTCCCCTGTGAATGTTCACAACATGGTCAAAAAATGTGAAAACGCCTAACTGTAACCAGCATGTTTTGCCATTTTCACATTTTTTGACCATGTTGTGAACATTCATGGGAGATCCACGTTGCTTGGGCAAGATCCACTGAGGATGGGAAAAGTGTTTTCCCGAAAGTTAACTCGTGGAGATTATTTCCTTTACCATATTAGGTTTTAAATTATTTCTAAAAGATTCTCCGGAATCTATTAGAACTATAGAAGAATCTATTACTAAACCTCATATTTTAGGACAAATGTCCATTTAGTTCTGTTTGGAGGTTGTGGAATGTAATTGTACATGGGAGTAAAAACAAAAAGCTTGCCCAATCTCTAGAAAATAGGACAATGACAAAGTCTGTGACATTCTGTAATTCCTCTAGTTTGTACCAAGCAGTGAAAACTGCAGCCTTGTGATATACGCAAACTTACAGCTTTAACAGTAAACTGAATTCATTCTTATATAATTTTCAAAAATGTTCTAAATGTGCATGGAATGCTATGGTACTTAAGTTTCTGACAACAATGTAACCAAATGTTTATCCCACTGAGCAAAGGAAGCAGATTTTTTTTTCTTTGTTGAGGATTTTGATTGTTTCTTCCTAATTTAACTTATCAATGTTAATGATACGAAAACCAAACAGTGTATCACTCTCATACCTAAAGTGGACTTGTATAAAATTAAAGCAATGTGATCATTGATGGTTATCATTTTCGTCTTTGTGATCTATGCTGCATCAGCCCAGAGATGCAGTTCCTAGTGTACTGGATATTATTAATTATTATTATTATTATTATTTAAAACCATTACCTACTGAACTTACTAGTGAAGAAAGTATGTTTTGATCCTAAAAATGCATTGGTTTTGACTAAGATGAGGTGTTATAAAAATCCATTGATATATTCATAATATAATGAATCTTATAAAAGCTATCACATAAATGCAAACACATGTATGCAAATATTATCAAGAATTCTTTATGCATTATAAGGATCATTAAATGTTTTTACATACTTTAATGCAAATGCCTTCAATATTTTTATCCAATTTTGTACACAATTTAATAGCAGCTTCTTGTTGTGTTGGATCCAGATAGTACCACATCCGAGACCCTGTAAACAAATTAATTGAATTTTTTAATGCATCTATCTTGTTTCTATATTTGATTGAAATTCCAAAAAAGTTATGTTACCTTCAAAGAGAGCTTCAAGGGAATTGGGATGGGCAGCTAGGAACTCTGCATTCAACTGCTTTGCATCCTTCCCCTTGAATATAGGAGCTAATTCTCGTTGAATTACTGTAGCAACTGGAGCCTCCAGAGACCCAGCACACTTCTCCATATAGCCATGACATAGAATCAAACATCTGTGCAACCGAGGATTGTCAGGCTCAAGGCGATAAGCCCGCTTCACAGACTGGAGCATAAGTAATGGCTTTTCTGAAAAATTATGAAATTGTTAGTGTTCAAATATCAAAAACTCCCCCTGGCTGAAAGCACTGTTTGGTTCAGAGCCCTTCTTAAGTAATTGGATTGTGTATAGATTGCTGAAGTGAGTAGAAAAAATATAAATTCAAAAACATGAAGATACAAATGAACCAGAATGGTAGAATAAGGAGACTACTTTGACTATGCTAATGTGCTGTGAATGAAAACAATGTGGAATATTACATTACTATAACTTAGAATGTTACAGCATATGTACAGAGTGGTGTTTTGGCATGCTGTATTTTCGAAATAAACAACTTTTTCTTTTACAGAATATTACATATGCACTATTTTGGGAATGAAAATCCTTTAAGCCAACTCTATGCTGTTCTTTTGCATACCAATTTCTACCAATATAAGAATTCATCCATAGAAAATGAATTTCTCTAATTTTTATTTATTTATTTATTTATTTTCTTAATAGTAAGTGGTTCAGTACATTGTGAAATTATTGTTCATGCAATGTTTGTGATCAGTATTGTACTTATGTTTCTTGGTCAAAAATCAATGAACTAAGATAATCTTTAATTTGTAAAATATGAAGCGTTTTGAAAATGGTTTAAAATGTAATTGTAATGTACTCCCATGCTCCCATCCAGTTTCATATTTTGAATTTTATTTTGTATTATTTGGTAATGATTTTACTGGGAATTACCAACATTGTGATAATATCTTCACAGTATGTAATATAATTTCATAATTTTTTGTTAATACACCACAATTGTTTTTCTCTGACCTATTGAAATGAAAATTATATTATGATGGAAACAGAATTATATAATAAACATAGTTTCAAATCTTACTCTACAAGTCAATTAACACACAAAAATCACATAAACCAAAAGATTCTACCTAAATTTTTCATGAACAATGTGTTTTCTTTTGCATGGAATTTTCAATTATTGGTACAGTAAAATATAGAATAACACGGAACCTCTCAAATGCAGAAATGGAATTTCTCCTGCAGGAGAAAAAAAAATCATTAAAAACCGGAAATCCAGTGAATTTAATATAGTTGACAGAGATACGAGATGTTCTTAATGAAACAAATGCATCTGCAAGCTTGTTCAAAATTCTCTCTCTCAGTGACAAGCAATTTATTCGAGGCAGCCGGACATTGAATGAAAGGGGCTTTAAGGAGAAAATCATAACCCCTCGACCAGATACGCATTGCTCAAGGCCGTGCAATCAGGGTATCAGAAAGTCATAGTACTAGTTTCTGAAGCATTGTGCATTTGAAGAGTCGGCAAGCAGTCTGAATAAAACCAGTAAGGTGTGCATTTTTCAACTTGGAAGCTGTCAATGAAGAGTGATTAATATTCATATTTTGGTGATTTCTTCCATAAATACGTTATATGTTAATGTATTTTGATAATTTTAATAATATCGTGTAATTTACTACTTTCAGGGCAGATAGGTCAATATCACAAGTGTCATAAACTGGACAACCTTGCATAAAACGGAAAACTCCCTTAACCAGAATTTTTTGTGTCCCAGTAGATTCTGGCTTAGACAGATTTTACTGTAATATGTATATCTTATAAAATAAATAAATGATTTTAATTTTCAAATGACACCAAATGGAATCTTAAAAATATACATTTAAGAATAAAGTTGCTGCGCAGCCTCTAATAACAGTGTAATCTGTAATAAAAAGAAAGAAAATGATAGTAATCATTTTATAGAAATGTGAACGAATTCTTTAGTAAAATAATGTTTTTAAAACTATATTATTTACATAAAAATTAACTGAAGAAACATTCTTCTCTGAAAACAATTTGATAATAAATTGCCTGGCAACACCAGGTATTCTGGCGGGTATAAATAATAAGAGAAAGAGAAATAATAAGGTTTTTGAAATCGAGGAAAGTAAAAGAAGAGAGAAGCTGCTGCATAGCAAATGAATAGAGACAAAGATCTGAAAAACACAAAACTGCTGCTGGGGATAGAAGACACCAAACCTTAAAGCGAGGAAGAGCAAGAAGGTCAAAGAATTATATTCATCAAAAGAATCTGAACTTAGTCTGTCTTAGGACAGTTGGGTGACTACATCAGTTGATTTGAATGCTGATCAGCTACGTGAAGAAGAATCCGTGGAAGATGTAGATACTTTTGACCAAAATATTGTTAATTGATTTCATTGTAGTGAGGTTTTCAAATTAGAGATTGGTTATTCACTTTGTAGCCCAAGTTAAAGGAAAAATTGATGATGGTGACCATCTCTTCCTGTTTATGAACAGAAAACCTGCTACTTTTTTCCTTTTTCATAACAAGATAATTGTGAGTTTGAAGAGCAAGATACAACAAAGTTCCCACAGCAAACAATCGGACAAGGAACAGGAAATACATCAGGCTGCTACATATTTAAGTGTTATTGCTTCAACATTCCTTACAAAAAAAATTGTGGGTAATTTGAATTTCTTTAAATAAATATAAGGCAGCACATTGTGTGTTTCATTTCGATTTTGGTCATTTTGACATTCCTTATAAAAAAATATAAAATGCTAATTCATTTCTATGGAAAACATGGACTGGCAGTTATTTCACCCTCCCTCTACTTTTCCCAATGCGTCAAAACACCCCATGAGATGTACCAATCTACCCCAGAGATGGGGCATATTGATACAAATGATTTTTTTCCTGGGCAAGAAAAAAAAATATCTTAGAAGCAATATATCAATATGCCCCCAGTGTATTGCCGCTGAAAGAAGTCACTTTATTAAATGAGTACATACACACATTATTTGTAGAAATGAAAAAGAAACTTGAGTGAGTAATTAAACAATTGTCTTTTAGTCCTCTCTTTAATAACTAGAGGAGCTACTGCAGCACATACTTTCTCACATTGGAAATAGTTATTAATACTGCAATTTCTGCCCTACTAAGACCTCAGTTATAACTTGAAAAAGTCAAATTCAACCAATTCAAATGATGCAACTGTGGTCCATAACTGCCTTTATTTCGATAGTCATGAACAGTAGTACTTTCTAAGTTTTATAAATGAAACTTTAATACATTATTTGCAGGTCATAATATAAAATAATATATATGTGAATAATATTTCACACAAATTTGCCTTGATTATATTAAAATGAGCTAACAATTTTTGAATACCAATATCGGCAATCAAAACTTCTTTAAGTAAAATAAACTTATTTGTTAGTTCTATGGTAAATATATCTCCTTTCTTAAATCTATTTCCTTTCAAAATGTTATTTACATCATGCTATTAACACGACCGACGTCAAAAAATCCTAAGGATTTCGAACTTCCGTGTTGCCATTTAGTGAACTGACAGTGCGGCAATCAAAGCACGAGAAATTAATTTTGATTTTTTTTTCCATTTTCAAAAATACAGGAAGTAAGACAAAATTTGGACTAGCACCACTTTCTTTAACATCCTTTGCAACATAGGTGGCAAACATTTTAAATAAAAAAAATTGAAACCGTTTTTGAGAAAACAAACTTTAAAATTTAAAATTGTCTACATGTGACGCAAAAAATACTATTTTCGAAAAATTCGACATGACCTTATCAGAAGCTCCATTTGTGAATAACACATTTCATTAAGGTGAAAAAAACTAAAACTTCATAATTGTAGTTGTAAGAAGACTTCAAAAAAAATTTGAACTTTTGCAATTTTCGAAACAGGGATTTCAATGAAAATGACACCTACACCTTTCTCTTCAGCGGCTGTATGCTATCCCAGGGCAAAATCTGATCAAAAATGTCCTGACTTTTTTGAAAATGTCCCAGGCCTTCATGTAAAGTAGTCCCAAAATGAAAATATCGGTATCAAAATCAAGGGGCCGCGACATCTTCGAGATCGTTTGGGGAATATCAGTTTTGGTGAAAATCCTGCTTACAGGTTAGCAGCTAGCGTTTTTTTACAGACGTTTCGCTGTCAATCGATTTTTTGATACCCAAGCCCCACAAACCACGAATTCTGATTACTCGTGTTAGAGGAAGTTGTAATTTACCACATAGGGACAAAATGTATCCACTTTTTCAGTACCAGGGATAAGCAATATGGGTTTTTTGTCGAAAATTCGCCGTTTTTCCTGCAACAATACAATACTTTCTTTATACAGCGTAAGCAGTCGTGGAAATAAAAATAAGATTTATTTCATTATTTCTTTAGGTTTAACATTGATCTTTACTCAACGTGTGGATTAAAGACAGTAATTCATTTATTTTTTGATCAGTAACGTCAAAGATATCGTATCTTATTGTTGCGTCGGCACGGAGAACGCGCACCCTTCTAGGGACAGAGGACTTGAAGCAAAGACGCATGCGCAAAACCTACTTTTTCTGGAATAGATTTCGAAGGCCATGAGGTGCGTGTCTATTCGTTTGGCGGCGAGCGTCTGCAGCGGCTGGAGGAACTTGATGGCCTGCTCCAGGGGGTCCTCCGCCCGGGCCAGCTTCTCGGGCACGAGCTCGTCCTGCGGCGGCGCGTCAGGTTCCGCGTCGCCCTGCTGCCGCGACTTGTTGTGCTGCTCGCGCTTCTCTTGCGCCTGCGCCGCCTGCTGGCGCTCCAGCTCCGCCTTCCGGCGCGCCTTGCGCTGCTTGTTGCGCAGCTTCTTCAGCTCCGCCGGCGCCAGGTTCTCTGCGCACAACACGCGAGCACAATCGTTACAATGAAAACGGAAGCCACACACATACATACATACATACATACATTCAGGGCCAATACGCAAAGCGATGGAGAGAAAGAAGCTTGCAAAAGGGCGCTCTTATTTCACTGACGGAAACTAGTCAGTTACAATTAACTCGCTTCAGGTGTGGCACCAAGCAGTGCCGGCGTTAGGCATGGGCAGACAGTGATCGCCAGGGGCCACGGAAGTCAAGGGGCTCCGATGATGGGAAAAATCAGTAACAAAATTGAAAAAAACAGAACTCGATAAAATGCTTATCTTAATTTTGTAGTCGCCGTATAAATCTGATATTTCATAAAATTTACTATAAAATTCGTACCTTAAATAGTTAATTATAGTCATTACTAGGGAACGGAATTTACTGTAATAAAAATTGTAAAACATGTACATATATACAATTTGTATCTATATTTTCCAAAATATGTAAGGAAAAAATAAAATACGTGAAAAAAATAAATATGAGTTTAAAATTCCTCTATATAATCATTTTACGAGCACAGAACGTCGACGATCAGTCTTATCATAGATTTGGAGAGAATGAAAGTTCTTCCTGTACAGAAGTAATTGTACAGCAGTTTCTTATAAAATACGTTTGTCAGATATACACTGTTTACGAGGAGATGGTGCTCAAATGAATAGTGTAATACCATGCTGTCCATGATGGATCCCGGAGGTGAGGGGAAGGATTATCACCCTCCGACCTCGTTTTCTTTTTATCGCGTTATGAGCAAGCATGAGTTTGATATTACTTCTACTACACATGTCCATTTGCTCATCTTTGAATCTGAGTATGCGATTTTCAAGAAGCAAGGAGAGGAATACTTTTGACAATTCATGAAGAAGGACCGGGTCATAGAAGCGTATTGCATTGCTTTGTAAGAAAGACGATTCCGGTAAAATGGTATATTGCGAACTCGCATCTGAAATGTTCAGTTTTTACTTTATACCAAAATTAAACGAAATGTAGTAATAGGAAAAATATATAAAAATATGTAATTATACCTAAATTTTAAAAAATATGTAAAAATACATATAGTTCTATTTCATTCATAATGTCCTGTAAACTCTAAAAAATATATTTGAATGCAACAATCTTGTTCTGGTAAATATATGTATTTACATGAAAATCCGTTTCCAAGTCATTACTTATACAGTATGAAATGAATCAAATGTCGCTAACATTACAATATGTTTTAGCGAAATTCATAATTATTATTCCACACGCCTTTCACGTTTCGGGGAGAGGTCCGACGTTTCAGCGTTGCCTGGGTCCAAAATTGTCTAGTACCGGCACTGGCACCATGGAAAGCAATGACTATACGATGCATAAATACTAATAAATTCGCGTATACGTATTTCAAATATAGCGGCCTATTAATTTACTTCCCCTTACACTTACTATGTGCGGATATTAGAATAATAGCAACAGATCTAAATTGTATTAAAATCCAATTTCAAACTTCAAAAGTTATCTGTGCTCCACGAGATGCGTATAGAAAGTCCCACCCTAGGAGTAAGAGAAGATCTGGGGGCGATATCGGGACTACAAGGTGGATGATCATACGGTCGGACACACATGGTTCGGTTCACAACAGATCTTACCTAGAAGTTCCGCCGAGATGGGTTTGACCAAAAGTGCAACTAGTTGTTATCTTCCAGAATACAGTTTTTGCATTATACGAATTTTTGTTGACGTCCTAGGCAAACTTACTTTCTGGATGCACCTCGCATCTTCGTTCTGTACTTAACAAATAGTACGAAATAGGTAAAACAGATTGTTGTTGTCCGTTGTTCACCATTAGAAAACTATGAAGCAAGTATGCCGGTAATGGTATTAATTATTTCTTAAAATGACCGCGGTATTACTTTTATATTTACTTTCGCGCTTAAGCAAGAAAAATAACTTGAACACATAATCCGATATTACACATGAGCACTACATATAAAGGCAATTGTTTGCGCATTGGGCGCATAAAAATACTAGAATATTTTGAAAAGTCTTTGTTACGCCAGAGATCGCCACATTTCACTCAGAAGCCGACAGGCGCGAAGATAGGAGGAAACAAATTCTTAAAAAGTGAATGCATTAATGCATAATTGCCTTCCGCGCAGTTGCGTCACGCGGCGCCACGCGCCGGCGCGCCGTCAACGCCAGGCTCCGACGCGCTTCAGATCGCGGTTGCCAACTCAGCAGCCGAAGCCGCTACAACTTGCGACCCAAACACATTCAGACGTCTCTAATTGATTAATAATAAAATGACCATTAAATACCGCTCCCCGGTGAGTGCATTCTTTTAAAACTATTCTCGTGGGTGAACTACTCTCGCAGGCGCTCCTTTCGTCGGCACCAGAAAAAGTTTAATCTTATGTAATCTGTCCGATTGTACGTCATGATATTTAAAATATGAATTTTAACAAAACAATCAAATCAATTGCTACATATATTTTACAGAAATACTATGTCGTCTTGTATAATAAATAACTAATTCCGTTTGAGTATGGAGAACTAAATAATTCAATTTTAACCACCCTTCAAGGGGTGTTGAAAACAGTAAACATTACCAGGGTTGAATCTCCGATAGTGAGAAATACGAAGGGGGCGAAAAAGAATCAGCACATGAAACAAATAGTCACGTCGTTCTGAGACAGATTTACGCTATTGGGTTTCACAGTGTTCAAAAACTTACTGGTGATAACGCGAAAAAAAACTGTGTTTGCCGTTTATTTTTATTGTTGTTAGTAGTACGTGGTAGCAGTGGCGGCAAGGAGATTGTGAAGGTGGAAATGAGGAATGGGCGTGGAGGGACGAGGGAGAGAAGCGGGGTCTCGGTCCACTTGCTGCGAGTATCGCAATCTCCGCCGGCCATCGCTTTGCCGGGGCGGGGCTCGTTCGGCTGGCAGCCCTCGCGATAGCAATTCCCCGACGCGGGAAATGCTGAAAGGCAAACAGAGGCGTGCACGGAACGATGATGCAAGAATCACATCCGAGTGTGAACATCCACCTGAAAGCCCGGCCTTGACAACATTGATTAATGTTGCAGAATAAACCCCAAAACAAACAAAAAATAATGTGTCCTTTTTAAAATGGTCTTTTTGACGTTGGCAAAACGAATTTATATTTGCACAAACCATTGGGTGCCTACATTTGTATTGTTTGTAAGCCTTCATTCGGTGCCAAAGACATAATGTGAAACTCTGTGGAATCAGTTACGAAAATAAGAGTTCGACGAGCTGTTTGACAATTACTTAAATGAGTAAACTGGATTTAATTATTTTTTTTAGACCTTTCAATTAAGTCAGTGTTTTTTTTATTTCAAACTTCACGCCTTCGAATTGCATTAGACAAGGAATAGTTATGTAGGTTACGGTTACAATTTTTGAAGGGTGGACTGCCACAGTTGTCGAGAATGCCTGCAAAACGAGACAGACAGACAGGAGAGAGAGACAGGAGAGAGAGGAGAGAGAGACAGAGAGAGAAAGAGAGTGAAAGAGACAGAGAGAGAGTGAAAGAGAGAGAGAGAGTGAAAGAGAGAGAGAGAGTGAAAGAGAGAGAGAGTGAAAGAGAGAGAGAGTGAAAGAGACAGAGAGAGAGTGAAAGAGAGAGAGAGAGTGAAAGAGAGAGAGAGAGTGAAAGAGAGAGAGAGAGTGAAAGAGAGAGAGAGAGTGAAAGAGAGAGAGAGTGAAAGAGAGAGAGTGAAAGAGAGAGAGTGAAAGAGAGAGAGTGAAAGAGAGAGAGAGTGAAAGAGAGAGAGAGAAAGAGAGAGAGAGTGAAAGAGAGAGTGAAAGAGAGAGAGTGAAAGAGAGAGAGTGAAAGAGAGAGAGTGAACGAGAGAGAGAGTGAACGAGAGAGACAGAGAGAGTGAACGAGAGAGACAGAGAGAGTGAACGAGAGAGACAGAGAGAGTGAACGAGAGAGACAGAGAGAGTGAACGAGAGAGACAGAGAGAGTGAACGAGAGAGACAGAGAGAGTGAACGAGAGAGACAGAGAGAGTGAAAGAGAGTGAAAGAGTGAAAGAGAGTGAAAGAGTGAAAGAGAGAGAAAGAGTGAAAGAGAGAGAAAGAGTGAAAGAGAGAGAAAGAGTGAAAGAGAGAGAAAGAGTGAAAGAGAGAGAAAGAGTGAAAGAGAGAGAAAGAGTGAAAGAGTCAGACACTTCTTTCGTTCAGTCACATCCTCAACATTCTACTGTGCGTCACAACGGCTGCTCATCTACATGCGCAAAGGCACGCCCAGCAGCTGCTTCCCTTCCGCAAACAATGGGAGCTACTTATGCACTGCGCCTGGTGTACTCGCCCTCGACCACTTTCGTCTCACTCCAATTAGCTCCCGGGAATTATGACGTTCCCCTTTAGCATATAACTGAATGAAAGGTGATTTTAAATTGTTACACGACAGACGGAGTTTTTCACTGTTTGTTGTCCACTGCAGAGTACTCTAGATCGCTACACGCCAGAAAAGGTATTGAAGTTGTACGAACGATTCTGATGTAACTAAACATTTTAAATGAAAACAATACACTATGAGATTTAAAGTTATAAAGCAAGTGTACCAAACGCTAACAAGAATTCTGAAAGCCTATGCTACGTTAAAATTGACCTTGAATTCTATTATCTTCTGATAAGCAGTTTTTGAACTTACACAAACTCTCTTTATGGGATCTCTTCTATTTCTTTGCGACTGGCTCCCACCACAATACAAGGTTCTCTTTTTATAATACTATCTGGGGCTGACGGAGGCGGATAGGTGGTTCCGGCAACCGCCTGACTGTCCGATTGCTTGGCGCGCCGCCGCGGGCACCAACTGGCGTCCTATCCGGTTAGCCCGCCCAATGAGGCACGCTGCTACACGCCCGCCGTACAATCGAACCACGATCTGCTTGCTACCTAGCGGCAGCCTTGCCTTGGCCAGCGGCCTTGGCAAGAAGACGTGGACAGAGGTTTCGCGGCAGTTTGGAACGTTTGTGTGTAAGCTTTTAATTTTAATTGTTTTAACTCTTACACGCACCACCGTATATTTTAACAATACGCAAGGCACGGATCTAAAGCAATTTTACTATATTACACATACTTCGTTTTGTAATTAAAGAGGCGTTTGTGACTTGTGCCTTTCAACACCATTTAAAATTACTTTTAGATAAGTCATTGTTAATAAAGCTCCCCGTTTTTTAAATTTCGTTTCTTATAATTGAATTATACCATACGTTCTGTTTTCTCCATCACTGTTGGAGATCTTCAGAAGAACACATTTAATAAGAAAGGATTCTCTTTAACCGTAATTAAAATAAGAGAGTCTTACATCAACATGGCAGCTTTTTCAGCTACATCGATCCCTTCCCTAAGCATTGAAAACTTCTAGCTTCTTCAAACGAATTATTTGACCAAAAAATTGGACAAGCATAGAGAAAAGTAATTACTTTTAAGACTTTCAAACAAGAAATTGCTTGCGCCGAAACGAAGTCTAGATTTTCTCGTAAAATGGACAACAAAGTTCTTCCTTATTTGAGCTTCCTTATTATACATTTTTGCTGGTTAAATTTACACTTTTCCTTTGGGTTCTTTGTCCCCATCATCAAATAGAGACCAGATATATACGTCATCGGTCAAATAGTAAAACATTTGAGTCCATCTTTTCGTAAGCCTTCACTGACTTCAAAAATGTACATTTTAGTAAGGTGCTTTTACTGCCCCAAAACATTGGATCCATGGCTACACGTGGAATGTCATGAACAGGGAGGGCTCTAACAGTGCTTCCTTATCCACGCTTATAACTTTCAATTAAATACTAAACAATGACATTGTCAAGGAATAAATCGCTATTGCCGTACATCGCACTTGGTGCATGGCACAACGACGACAAATTTTAAATATATCTATGTTTCTGCCTAAAAATGTAACAAACCTCTAGCAAATTACAATAATCAACTTTGACAGCTCAGTTTGATAAAACGCAAGCATATTATCGCAGTCAAGAACGACATAAGCTTTTATCTATAACACAATTTATCAGGATCGACTTTTTTGAAAGTGGATTATGGAGGGTTGTAGTCACTTGAACACACTTTATTACACAATCCTTACTCATGATGGCGACAAGCAAAACTAACATTTCTCGATTAAGTTTTTGCTAAGCCCGCAGGCACTACTGCTTTTGAAGCTGTAGTATCGCAACCAAGAATTTTGCACTTTATTTCCAAAATCCCAGGCTACAATCGCGCTCCAAACAGCGTGAGCACGTTTGCTTTCTTTAGAGCTTTCCAACCTAAGTACTGCAACAAGTTCTTTATTTCCATATGAAATAACGATTGGGTGACATACTTCTTTTGATTTCAGAGCATCCAAAGAAGGCAACAGTTTTCCAACCCACTGAACTGCTACAACTTCAGGTACCTCGTTTTCAAAATCTACTTTCATGCCTTCTACACACTCTTTCCCTTAAATCGTAGTCGTTCCCTAAGTTCGAGATCTTCCTTATTGAAAATTCGTCAGTGGTCAGTATTATGTCCAAGTGCCTCAATGGTAGCTACAAGAATATTCACGATAATATTCTCATACTTAGCTAGCACCTATTAAGCACTGCTACTAATTGGAGTAAAGAAATATTTTCACTTGGATGTTGATCAGTTCGTGTGTTCTCGATCAGCAATTGCAAATGTTTGCAAATTCATATTTTAATTAGAATCCGAAGAATAATTTGAAAGGGTTCGTGGCTTTTCATCCTCGATAGTTCCAAAGCGTGCATTTTCCTGTTAGTTTCTTTTACATAAGTTTTGAACCCATTATTTGACGTTTCACGTTCCCTATTAAAAATATTCTCTTTTTAGAACTACAAAATTCCATCGACATGTTGAGTATTTGAAAACAATGAGTTTACTAACAAAATAGATAACACTCCATACATCGAGTTCGTCGATACGCTAGCTTGCTATGGCTGAGTCTGCAAGTACTGACACGTTTCGATGCAAGTCAGCACGAGTTGCCGTGATACGACGTACACGAAATTTCATTTACAATTGTTTTGACACAAAAAAGTAAGACTGCATGCGTTAGAAAAAAACGGACTTTTTGGGTCACCCAAAATACTGCGAAAAAGTTAATACAATTTTTGTCTCTCTGCAATAAAGTATTTAGTCACTGGATCTAGCGTCTGTTTCAAGTTATGTTATCTTGTAGAAGAACACGAGAGATCGGGCGTTTGTTTTCATTGATCAATAATTCTCACATTCCATGAACGGTACTGAAGAGAAAAAAAAGCATGTTGGAAACACAAATTACCGGGTAAATTCACCACGAAAACAATGTAGAATAGTGATTTTTTTCTTGTCGATGACACTAGGTGGTCGATGGATTGAATATCACCTCAATATGGTTGCATATCCCAATAATAGATATTCTGAACGAAATACTTTGTTAACTACGCACGAGCATAATAAACGTTCATAAATAATTCACCTAATTTACAGTAAAATATATTTACCGGTGATAAACACTATACTACCGGTGATAGGATATATCAAATGGGTATACAAGAATGATGAAGTTATTTGGACACATTTTAAAATTACTACAAAACTTTATATATATTAAAAAAAAAAACCCCTGAAAAGTGCGTGTAAAATTATTGACATTTTAAAATGTAACCCGACTGTTGAGTCCCGTGAGGTTTATCCATGAGTTCAAGGACATAATCAAGAGTTATTGAAATTCAGTACAAAAGCTGCGACGAACTGGCAAAATATCGACAAGAACAATCTTATAACGAACTACAGAGCGAAACACTAAAGAAAGGAGACGATTGGATTGAACGTAAGAAATTCATCTCTAAAGTTGTAATTATTTTTACAAATGTGATGCATAACAGGTACGTGTGCAATTACTGTGTTTTTACTCATGTTTAATGACTGAAATACCGATATAAAGTATAGGAAATATAATTAGTTGTAATTATTCTGACATATGTATTAATATTGCAAAAGAAATATACTGCGGAAATATTTTAGCACTGAGAGGGTATTTTTTTCCTTTTGGGCAACCAATGTACATATTTTAACAAAATCATATGGTAGAGGAGCACGATTTTTCACGTAATATTTATACGCATCATTAAGTGCGAGGAAAATATATACTTGCCTGAAAATGAAAAAATGATATTGTTTAGAAAGAAAGTATTAAAAATACAATTTCACAGACACGAAATTGTGGAGGAAAAAAGAAAAAATGTGTGCAAGTATAACATATATAGGAAGCAAAAAAATATATAGAATTTGAAGGGAAATAACTTACCAAAATAGGTTAATAAAGAACTTAATAAAATTTTAAAAAAAACAAACCCAAAATAAATACAAATAAGGGAAAATATTCCCATTTTAAATATATACATCCTCTCTTAAAGGAGAAGGTAGCAATTAGGAATTGAGAGTGTACATATTAACGTAAAAATATGTAGTTATTACAAAAAGTTAACAATGAAATCAAGCAAAAAACAGAAATACACAGATATGAAATTGGGAAGAAACAGATTAAGAATGGAGTACACTTGCACAAATAAAGGAAAATTGAATATATCACAAAAAAATAAATATGTTTTACGGTATTCTTATTTTTGACCGAAGTCATAAATGTTAGTGAATAAATTCGATTCCAATATAACATTAATGGCATTCTGTGTTTTTATACGCAATATCTTCTTAATTAATCTTCAATATTTTCTAGGTTCATTATTCAAAATAGCAGAGCTGTTAAAATTAAAATAATATCAAGGCGACACCCAGTTTAATATTGTGCCTGCCTCCTTAATGTTATTAACATCTTTTTTAATTCTTTGCACGAAAGCACGTTTTGTCTGTCACAGAGACCGAGATAATGCCAGAGAAATCACGACAAATCGCGACAATTAAGGCATTTCTTTATCTGTTAAAGACATTTTTAACAGCCCTATCATTTTTATTAATGATTTCCTGAAAACTTTGAAAAAAACAAATTCTTCAGTATGGCGGTCATTTAATGTCGTCTTATCAGTATGGAATTGCAACTATTTATCAAAATGGATCACATTTATCAAAATGGATTCAAAGAATGTACCGCCAAAGAGTGTACCTATGATACGTATGTGCATTGCCTAGTGACAAATTAGACATCTTTGAATTAGTATGGCGATTACTTACAGAGACGCCGAAAAGGTATGGCATGGTAATAAACGGCAATGAAAAAAGTTTCTACCATTAGAGCAAAACATTAGCTTTCAGCTTGAATTACAAGAGAGCAATAAAAATGACGCTTTGAATTCAATATACCGTACAGTTTTGAGACGTCAGATAGGTATGGCATACAACTCCTTAACACTTTGGCTAACGAACAACATACAACAAGAATTAGCTGTGTGCTCATTACAATGGAATAGTTTTTTTCAATACATTGTGCAGCGCACCGCCGACACACACAGGCCGCCGTACTTGCGTTTCCCTGTTCCTCATAACACTGGCTAACTCAATAAGTTTTAGCATTGCGCATACATAGATTTTATTACTGGCTCCCGGTCTATTTTATTCGTATTGAAAATAACTACTACTTTCATTATCATTAACCATTACAACAAGAATTTCATAGACATCTACATTGAGAAACGCAAAACAATGAAATTCATATTTGCCGATTCATACATCTTCACCACTTTAGTAGATTCCTGAGGGAATATCGATTGGTGTTTTGTTTGTGACCATTGTGTCTCATTTATTCAAAACTAATAAGAAGCAATTTTCTCGTTAGTTACCACCGATAGCGAATTGAAAGGAGGAAGTGTTGAACTAAGCCCAAACCCCGCAGCGCTCAACTGCCGCCGCCAGCATAGGCTGCCCAAACCTTTGTCCTCCCTTTGCCGCGCGTCATGACGCAGCACGAGAGCGAGAGCGAGAGCAGCCGAGGGGTGGCAGCCTTCGCGCGGCGCGCGGGCCCTACGACTGCAGTGGTGAGCGACAAGGCCGTCGACATTCTGCAGCGCTCTGCCCGCGGCTGCGGCGGTATAGCGCGGCTCAGGAAAGAGCGCTAGGCTCCTGAGCACAACTGGCGCTCAGCGCAGGAACGAGATTCCCATCCACTTGCTCGCCTGTGTCGCACTAATGACCACTTATCCCGTAACTGAGAGGCGTTATCTATGTCGCCCTGATATAGCCAGTCCTTAAATAATCTTTCCTACAAACCCCACCAAGTTCCTCCTCAGTCGGACATAGGAACTCTCTTGGATGGGCTCCTCCGGAGCACCGATTTTTGCGTCACGAACCACGTGACCACAACACGGGCACTTCATTTGAAAAGCCAGACCAGACGCTGTCCGCCATGTTGCATGAAGAGCGAGAAGTATTGAGAAACATTTTGAAAGTGGCATAAAGAGACAATTTCCAACCGTGACCAAAAATACCACGACGAAGGTGTAAGTGAAATAAAAGATGCAATATTTAAAAAAGTGATTCATTCACCTGTTTCAATGACTTGTAACAAGGTAATGCTTTTGTTAGCGGGCTGCATTTAAAGTTCCTGCTAATATTGTGACTCAAATTGGTACCTGAAGATCATTGGCTGAAGTCTGATACGAAGCGCAAGAGACCACAAGTTCTTCCCTCATGGAACTCTCCATCAAAATCGGAGACAAAGTTGGAGGGTGATACTATAGGGGACGCAAGTGTCGCCGGAAATAGCTGTAGGTTAGGCTCGCCAACTTCCGCACATAAAAATTGGCTAATTTGTGAGAATACGAAAAGTGTCTTCTAGATTCATAATACATGCATACAAGAAACCGCTGACGAAAGCGCGCTTTCTTTTGTAACATTCGCGCTTGCTTGCGTCCTACGAACCCACGCAGCAGCCACACACGTAGTGGTGTTGACAGCAATTCGTATTTTAGTTCCTATATGAAGGTACAACAAGTGAGAACGCCACTGTAATGGTCTGCATCACGTTATGTGCGAGTTGAAAGGCCCTGAGGCACACTTCTAAACCCGTCTCGAGGGGACAACATGAAATCCTTTAAATCTTTCATGTTTGTCTTCGTCTTAAGAAATTCTTGAGTTTTATACATATAGGATGCTAATGACAAAACTTGAAATACTTTACAAATTGACCACGTGAACATATAAGATGAAATTGATGCTCCGTAAGAACTCTTCAATGTCATACACTACACGAATAATAGTACATATCTAGTCAATTCAGAGAAAAAAAGAGAAAAAGTAACTAAACACTGCACGATCAAAAAACTTTTAGATTAAAATGAAAGAGCACTTGATAAAGAGATTGTGAGGAGGGAGTCAAAACGTCGAAGAGGCTGTGGACCGCTGTGCGGGAGTCACAGTTTCTGCACAGGCATCTCGTCCGGCAGCCGGCGCGGCGCGCACCGCGGAACCGCGCTTCCGGGCCCTCCCTCCGCGCCGCAACGCTGCGCGCACGTGGGCGAGCGGGCTGTTGGGTGGGCGGGGCAAGCGGTGCGTTATCGCCAGTCATCTTCAACAAGATCACTTTTCACACAGGTCCTATGCAATCGCTCTCTCCATTCTCAAGGCTCTTCCGCCTGCTAAAGCTTTAACCAGAGCGTTCTGCTTCTCTCACAGGGCGCCAGCCAAATCATCTCAACGCGAGGACTGACTCACTGCAATAAAGGTGGCAGGATTAATGGAACGACGGTCGGGGTATTGCGAGCGCACACGCATGCATTTTAAACGTTCTGCTGTAAACACATAGAGCGTGCTTTAATAACAATTTTAACACTAGGTTTGTAAACTATCATAAATGACGAAAATCTATTCTGTTCATTTTATTTTCTGCTTTGCTACTCACATAGCTCCGAGCATTTTTTACGACACAAGAAATCCAAATGTTTACATCTGAAGTTCTCATAATCATTACGGATTTGAGCGAATATATTCTTCATGAACAGAACTCTTTATCTCTCCCAAGTAAATTAGATTTTTTTAAATCGAAATTTAATAACCACAAAGTAACTTTAATGCAATTCTGTAGAGGTTTTTTTTATTGCTCGGAAGGTATACCGAGATACTTCCAGAAAAAAGGCATATAACAATTGTGGATTGTAATGATTCAGGTAATTGCTTCAGGAAATGTGCTAGTACGGTCAAATAAAATCCATATATGGAGAACGACTTCGCTCTATTGAAGTGTTCATTCCAGTCAACAGTTTCTGCAAGTAAACAAAATATACTAGACCAAAAAAAGCAATGCCAGGCCGTATTTACAAACAATAATAATAATACTTTTTAACATAATCAAATGTATATCAATACATGGATTTTGCTAAAAAATATTTAAGTTTTCGCAAATTCAAAACTTTTCCTATATTCCAATTTGTATCTCTCAAATAAGTGAAAATACATAATTTACCTTAACCTAATTCTGTTTAATCTTACAACTTCGTTCACACTAAATACATAACGGATAACGAAGGCTTTCCCTGCAAGGAGATATGCTATGACCAACCGGCGTGAGTAACCGCTTGCACCCACGCGCCGCCCCCGCCCCTGCCTTCACGCGGGCGCTCCACGAAAGGAGAGAAGTAGGCGCGGGTCCACACTCCTCGCGATTTGCCACCGTCTCGCACACAGTGCCACGCTCCGTCCATTCACGAGGGCCCAAGCGGATACAGCCGTACCCAAACATCAAGAATCCATAAAGAATTTCACGAAATAGACACAATCCGCAAAAGCCAATTACTAAGTTCCGTCCTTATTCATTCCAGGGCGGACTGGCTTTCTTCTGAAGTTTTTAATACACGCACGTTTTGCTCAAGTATGCAGTTTTGATAGCCACTCGGAAAATTAGTTTTCTTTTAAAACATGTTCAATTACGTAGATTCAAATAAATTTCGCTACTAAAAATTTAATAATCATTAACAACTTCCCGATTATCATTACTCATTTTTGTACATAAAGTTACGATTCTGACCATTTACCAAACTTATTCATCAGAAAGTGCCAATCCTGATCACTAGAATGAATATTACCACGCGTTTGATAAATCAACTGATGGCTTTCGTGGGAACATGCTATATTGCATTTCCTACACAGCAGTTCAACTTTACGAAGGCATTAACGCACAATTGCGACCGCGTATATCTCCGATATGCCATGGGAAAACTAATACAAATTCCATTCTTCAAAACCGTCGTATGTAAAAAAGGCTTTAGCCCCTTTTAGGCCGACACATTCCTCCCAGAGTGTGGGGCAAGCGATCGGCCAAGGGTCAAGGCAGCGGCGGCGGCGGAGAGCGCTAGCGCTGCCGGGGTGTTCACCGCGCCGCTGCCGCCGCGAAGGCCGCACGCGGGGCGGGGCCGGGCCGACGGGGGGTGGGGCTGGGGCGGGGCGTGGCTCCTCAGGCTGGCGCGCCGCTACGCGGATGTGGAGCGGAGGCGAAGGCCACCGCCAGGCGCCCATTCATTGTCCTCGCTGGGAAGCGAAGGGAAGGGAAAGGAAAGGCAGGCGGGCGGGCGAGGAGTGCATGCCCACACCCAGAGTTTAACTCTGATTCTAGTAGGACTGAAGCCAAATGCTACTCTGCATGCACCAACAGCCTTCTTCGGGCCGAAAAAGCCCGAGGGACGGCGATAAACGGTCTGGTGGTTTCTTCATTGAGAGCGCTAACCAATATCCATTACACACACATACAAGAGAAAATGCGAAAGAATTTTAAGAAGCATTTCAATTACAATCTGAAGCACTCTTCCCATGGACATTGGATATCAACTCGTTTCGCAAACGCGAATTTCGGAGGAACACACACGATTTCCAGCCAAGCAAAATCATAGCAGAGCAAAGGCTGCAAATGCGGCAACTACAATCTGGTTCGGGCCACCGTGCACCGCTGCCAGCCCGCACGCAAGTGGTCCCAAAGGCCTCCGCCGTGGCCCTGCTCGGGATTCGAGCGAGGCGCCCCCCCCCCCCTCCCGCGAAGAAACTGTCGAGTCACTCTGCTCCTGAACATAAGGTGTTTTTCGGAACAAAAGACCTCTCGGCTCAACACTTGGCGGCCTCTCCATAAAGCGGATTTTAGGGGTGTTGTGACGGAGACCGTTGAAATCCTTGTCTTGGTCGAACGAGAGAACATTGCGGTTGCGGTAGCTTGGTATAAGAGCTACGTTTCATGGCCTGGTTTCCTATCAATAAAAATAATTGCTCAAGAAGTTGTTACACGTCTCAGTGTGTTGATGTACACAATTCTCTGTTTTGTTCTACTTGCCATTCCTCATTAATCAAATGAATATATACACTACAGTTGTCAAAAATCAGTATTATTGAAATTTGTTTAAACGTGATAAAACTAAGAAGCGAACTCACTTCTCGAAACAATATCACAATGTTAATAATAATAATAATAATAATAATAATAATAATAAACTACTACTGCTTATTTAGACCATTACGTAACTTTGGTACAAGCAAATACTTCTAGCTGAACGAACGCACTGCTCTGACAAGTTTCCTCTGGCAACTCAAAGCTTAAACAAAAAAGTAATAGTAGTGAAGACTTTACAGACAAGTTAATGTTATTTCCTTCGTTTTAAGTATGCAATATTGTTTACTTAATCTACTTCACACTTGAAGCAAACATTAACTCTCCGCAAATCCAATGTACTACTCAGAATAAATTAACAAACATGTCCACATTACTTTCGAAGGGATAGCCATTTTACGCGAGTGCAATTATTGGCGAAAAATATGATTCTACTAAAAGCGAGACTCCCTATAAATCACGTTTCCTAACGTCTACTGCACTGCTAGATTTTTCTCCAAGGACCTAATCTTGATTGCGTAACTCAATGAAACCACCTTCCCACCACAATTACCACGCAGCCCCGCCATTTCGCCCACCCTCGTGAAGCCATGGTGTAGTGGAGGGGCTCAAGGACAATTACCGCACGGAAACGAAGCACAGAATACCAGAGCGATAAATTTAACGACGCTCTTACAGTTGTTTACAAAAGCACTAATATGTTTTTACTAGCGTCGATCAATATTTAGCCAAGAAATTTTTGGGTACGACTTACAACGGTATCGATTTTGAATGCAAACCAATTTCCCTGAATAGAACCTTAAGCGAAACTGATTTACTCATTTCACAGACAAAATAGGAACAAAGAGCCCAGTGTTCTAATAAATGAGCACGAGACGGTCCTCAATGTAACGGAGGAGCTCGATAAACGGGATGTCAGGTCGGAGTTCTGGCAACTTTGGCCTAGAAATGTATCCAGTTCCAATATACACATTAAAACAAAAGAGAGAGAACATGAAAATAAAACGCTGTTTTGCATCTGCATTACAAAAATGACGTTTAAAGCCAAGTCTCCATAATTCCATTGGCTAAAAGAATTATACCCTTAGAGTCTAAGGCTAAGTCAAAGATAAATTAAAGAAGTTTTCCAGAAGTCCAACAACAGAACAATGTGACTGAGCATTTGGAATAGATTGCATCCCGCAAAAATATGAAATCACAAAAAAAAATTTAAAATGAAAATTTACTGAAGAACATATTGCTCATCTTACATAGCTATTCAGGCGTTACCTTGGGTTGCAACGTTTACTAATGAAGGCAATTGAAGAAAGCCGAACCAAAGCGAAGAACATTTAATAATTTTATAATGGTCTAAAACAATAAGAAAACAGTGTTATGCCCCTATTTCTTTCTACCTCAAATAATCCACACGTCAGAAAAATCTACATTATTCATTTACAATGCGCGCAGAAATTGAAAGAAAACTGCGGTCTACCGCCATCAGAGAGGTGTTCAGATAGATACTCCGGAACTTGGAAAAAATATAAAATCAATGAAGTTTGAACTTAGAAGAAAAAAAAAGCAGCAAACATTTTGATTGTGTTATTCCTCCTATACTCAAACTGTATGTACTAACTCAATTCTCCGGGCACACTGCTTGCGCTATGTGGGTGAGTGGTTAGTTTAATGGCATCTACGGCAGCAGTGCGCGAGTTCGATCCCTGCAGAGGGGTATGGGCGTTCGAAGGGCGGGAAAACCACACAGTGGCCATGCCATGCTTGGGGGCATGAAGAAGCAAAACGGAAGGCGCCCGGCGAAATTAAATCCATCCAGCTGTCATGTCCTAACGAGAACTCACGTTCTCCCAACCGGACAGTTCGTGAGTAGTAGTTAACCGACACTAGCATCTCACGGAGAAGTGAAAATCACATTAGATAGTCATGGCACACATGGACACATGGGGCGCGCCTACTCGAAAAAGATCTCTCGATCCGCGACGAGGGTAGGCTTCAAAGGAAGCCTGGGCCGAAAATACGGTTGAGGAACTACGTCAAATGGCCAGTTCCCTTGCAAATAACACTATACGATAAATAAATATTACTTCCAACACTCATGAGACACCAATTCTCCATGGAAATGGTCGTCCGCACTTATACACTCACGCGAGGACCTCTCTATTTCGCGTGGTTATGAAGAAACGTACGTAAAAACTGTATATACTTCACTATTACATATGCGTGAAGACTTTTTTGTTAAAATATTTAGATTTTACATTGTACGAGAATATTTTATTTGTTGTTCGTGAGCAGTGTGCGGGCTACTTTTCGGGAAAACCATTTTGTGTAGTTTTATTGCTGGAGCAGGCCACTAAGTTCATAATCAAATTCGAACACAATCATTACTTTTCTACTTCCACTCTCTTTTTCGGCGGATACTGCTGCTTCCACATCAACCCTTTGCGAAGCACGCTTCCTCCAAGCGTTAGCTCCTGGCGCGGCTCCACAACCGAAGTCCGTCCAGTTCCTCGTGGCGAACGACAGAAGAAAGCGCCGCACGCGCTCGAAGGGGAGGGGAGGCCGTGGGAGCGTGATGCGCCGTAACGAGGGACGGCGCGGCAGGGCAGTGCGTGCGAGCGCCCAGGGGCTCTGCACTTCCCGGCCGGCGCCTCGCGCCTCGGCATCCTCCCACGGCCGCAGCGACGTTCTTGTCCGCGTCGCGTCGCCTAGCTCTTCGTCCCTGGTAATTTCTCGCTACACCCCCCCCCAAAAAAAGACAAACAAAACCTAACGGTATTTAGTATCCTCTAAAAATTGCATCATGTTACAGAAAGTTAATAATTCAAAACTACGAAATTGAAAATCCAGATTTCTACCTCAAGCAAAGATTGTTGTAAAAAATCTGCTCTATAAAAAAAAAACTCAATTACAATTTTTTTGAGGGGAAGGACTTTTCTTATTTCTTATTAAAATTTATGTAATTTCTTAAAAAAAACACCTTACCGCTCCAACTTATTTCGTTAGTTATATTTTTTCAAATAGAAGTAAAACGCTTAAAATATCGGTGCAGGTTTCATTTTTGTTGAACTCTGAATTATTTAAAACTGCAAATTTAGAAATAATGCAAGAAAGTATGTGCTCTTGTAGCACTAGATTATTCGTCAAAACAGGAAACAAGTATGTAGCATACGGGAGAAAAAATAATATAAGCTTAAATTCATCTGTATTTTGTGCTTTTTACTCATACTTCCAAAACTTAAAATTTCAACTTTAATTTTAGCAAATGCCCAATTCTTCAGATATTTTATTTGAAAATATTTTTTGAAATAAAGACCTTAATTTAATGTTACATGGAGTACATATTCCTTCAGCTTTTCTAATCGCTTTGAACAGCAGAAGTCTGTACCTAAACCTAGGAATTTCCTTATATTTTACTTCCTCGCGCTTAAGAAGGAACTTCTTAAGAGATGGTTATGTAAAGGTACGGAAAACACTGGTAAAGAAAAGTGGTTAATCCAGTGGATATATTGAGATAAAGAAATCCTCTAATACGTGTTGTAGCCAGGATCACTGTTTTGTGGGTCCTTGATTCAATCTATTGATGGCAAAACGTCTACCCTGCCCAAGTCACTGCCCTGAGGAAGCCTGCGATATGTCAGGCGAAACGTCGGCACCCCAGCCAACGACGCGGCGTCTCCCGGATAGCCCAGAATTAATGGATTCAAGCCGCGGAAGCTTACGTATAAAACGTCTACCCGTCTGTAAACAACACTAGCAGCTAAACCATTCAGCCGAATTTCTCCAAAATTGATATTTCCTAATCGATCTGGCTGATGTCACGGCTCTTTGAATTTGAAATCGATATTTCAATTTTAGTGAGACTTTACATTAAGACCCTTAGATATGAAAAAAGAGGCGGATTTTGATTAAATTTTGTTGGTGAATAGTCTGAAGGGCACTTAAGAGAATGGCGCAAGTCTCATTTTGGTTGAAAACAGTATTTCGAAGGGGGGGGGGAGCAACAAATTTTTGACATCTTTCTACAACTAAAACAATAAAGATAGGTATTTATTCCCTTCATAAAATCTGTTTCATAAAGATAGAATTTGAAATAGGTCATGTACAATTTTTTCGAAAATTTGAGTATATTTCGCATGATTCTGCGTAAAAGACAAAGTTTTAATTTTAGTTTTAACAATTTATTCTCAAAAACGGCCCCATCGTTTTTGATGAAATTTTGTTCGTGAATAGTCAAAGATGTTTAAGAAAATGGTATGGCTCTCATGTTGGTTAAAAACTCCCGTGTTTTCGAAAACTGAAAAATTTCAGCGACTTTCTTCAACTACAATTTCGAAGATACATTTTTTTTACTTTCCCGTATACGTAAGTATATATCAGGAAATATAGTAAAAAAGTAAGTATAGTATAGAAAGTAATACACGTAGTATAAGGAAAGTTGTGTAATGCTTCGGAAAATCGATTTCGAAATTTCAACGGTTCCAAAATCCTGGGCCTAAATTTGAAGAACCTTTTCAAACGAAAAATTTGAGTTTTCGAAAAAATCATACATATGCTTTTTCGGTATCAGGACACCCCAAAACATGTATTTCTGTTGAAATCTCGAAATCTATTTTCCGCAGCTTTACATAGCTTTCCCTATACAACGTACATTACTCCGTATATATGTATACAGTACAGTAAAAATGGGTCCAAATTTGGGTATTGAAATTTGTTGTCGGATATAGTACAGGCCACTTAAGAGACTGGTGCAAGTCTGATTTTTCGAAAATTGTAATAGTTCAATTTTTTCTGCGTCTTCCTACAACTAACGTATTGAAGATAGAGGTATTTTCCTTAATGAAATGCGTTCTTTAAAAACAGCTTCAAATAAGGTCACGTGACTTTTTTCAAAAGTATTAGTATTTATTGCGTAATTGTGCGTGAATCAGAGACACACTTAAAATAATTTTAGACGATTTTGTCTCTCAGTCTCCGGTTTTTTCTTCTTCTTGTATATAACAAAGTACGGTAAATAAAACCAAGTTGGTCCCAACGTCGGCACACATTCTATTTTCAAAAAATCTGCCAAACAAATTTAATATTGCAGAACAATATTAATGAGAAAGATTTATTACATGAAATCTGTTCTAAAAATGAGTTTTTTAAACCATGTCATGCACAGTTGTTTTAAAATACGTTAGTTTTAAAAAAATAGTTTCGCGTAGAATTTTATACTTTTTGAATTTTTTAAAATTTCCAGCGCTCTGTTTGACGGGCTGTCGCAGTGGAATCCTTTTGAATTCCCTTTGTTGGACATTGACATTTCGAGGCATTATTTTATTTATTTAACGTCAAAACATTGTGTGAAGTACTATGGAGAGAAACACATTCTGTTATAGCTTTCTTAAGCCTCCTAAGCCATGTCCATGTTGTTTTCTGAAGAGAGATGGAAACGAGCGTTTGTTCTTTGATTAGTAATTAGGTTTAGGAGGAGTTTTCTTAGGTGTGAAAATGTATGGAGCATTTAGCATTACAAGGAGTTCGGACAAGGAGGAACGTGAAATTTGTATTAAATAAGCAGATTTGGAGAATATTGTAACGAATATTGCATCATCTGCCCAGATTTGCTGCGCGGATTGCGTCATCTGCCAGCGCCTGCCCTTCCCCCCGAACTGGAGGGTTCCGGGCTATTCGCGAGTCGCGTGGAAATGTGGAGTAAGTGCCGGGTGTGTCGAGACGAGCGCCGGCCCGGTATAAATGCGCCGCTGCCGACGGCCGCGAGTCAGTGTAAGAAGTCAAGATTCAGTAGGAAGTAAGCAGCCGCGAGTCAGTGTATGTAATCAGTCAAGTAGTAAACAGTCAGTCCGCCAGTGTGTCTGAAGTGGAAGCTGTGCTGTAAAGTGTGCATTGTGGTGAACAGTGGTGCAGTGGATGAACAGCAGTCAGCAGTCTGAAGTCTGCAGTGGAAGCTGAACTGTGAAGTGTGCATCGCGGTAAACAGCAGTGCAGTGGACCCTGGTGTGCGCAGGGAATTGAGGCCAGCGCAGTGGACCGTGGACAGTGTATCGGACTGTGTGATAGTATAGAAGTGAACAGTGTAAATAAATAATCAAGAGAACGGAGTTGTGTGTAAGGAAAAAATAATCAAGTGAAGAACACAAGGACTGTGTAATCTACTTGTAGTAGATCAAGTAGTTTTTGGTATTTAATTGATTACGAATAAACGTTTTTGTTTAAATACCTGTGTGTGTGTGGGTTTTAATTCACCACCGAGAAACGTTACAATACTACAACACTACGGTATTTAATAACACCGGTCAACACGATTTTTGTCTCCCGAGTACCAATAAGTGTACTGTAACGTCGTGCCAAGGGGCCAGATGGACAACACATGTCGAAAGGCCAGCGAGGGGGCGGGGGCAGTCCTTTGGCGGCAAGCGGAAGGCCGCCAGAGTCCGGCCCTCGGGGGCAGTCCTTTGGAGGCAAGCGGAAGGCCACCACAGGTGGGCCCCTCCTCAAGGGCCCGGGTGGGCGTGTCTCGGAACGCGGGTGTCAACTGGCGCAGAGGGAATTGATGGGTGAGTCCAACCGCGGTGCAGCTGGACTCCAAAATTGCAAACAGGCCCACGTTTCGGGATGAGAGGACGCCGCCGGCATGTGAGGTCTGTCACGTGACCCCTCGCGAGGCGGCTGGAGAGTAACCAGCAGTGTTCATTCGAGTTTGAACCGAATCGCAGTGCGGAAGGCACATTTCACCCGCCAGGGGTTATCGCGAGCTTCGGCAGCGAGGTGTGGCGGTTGCCACGGGACAAAAGACCAGGAGCGGCGCCAAGCCGCTGGGGTCTGCGTCAGGCTGGGGAGGGGATGCTTCAGAGAGGTGCAGTGCTGGGAATGCAGCGCGTTTCCGAGGAGTGTGTATATAGTGTAATAAAACTTGTAAATAAAATTGTATAAACAACTCCGTGTCTGTGTTACTCGCACCCGACGACGCCACAGTACCTAATAGTTTTGTTTACGTAGTTTTCATATATGTATTCGGAATTTCTCCATTACTCAATTTCTTTATTTAATTTTTTAAATATTTGTAAACGTTTTTTTTCGTCCATTTGCCCATTGTCAAGAATAATATCCTCGATCATTGTAATTATGATGGAACCAAATCAGCTAACTCCAATGGGAGTAGTCCTACTGTTAGGCAGGTTCTGACATGTATAGACGTGTACAAACGTGATCAAACGTACCATAGATTCCTCGGACTCCGCCAGTTGAGAGATAATTGTGAACACAAGTGTGAACAGTAGACATTGTGCGCTCGAATTATTGTGTAATATACATTTTCATATTTATTTAGTTATTTTAATTAAGTTTAATTTTAATAAGCACATTTTTGAGTCGGAGAGAGACAGCCCTGTCAAAAACAAATAACACGAGGTGGCATGAAAGTGCTTGGCGGAGAATTGCTCGCGGAGAATACAAGATCTCTTAAAAATCTGGAACTGCTGTGAAGAGCAAGGAAGGAATATTAACCGTCGGACTATTGCATCACAGCTCAGCAAAGCAAAGCAAAACAGCACTCTGCTGTGGTGGGCCGCGAGAAAAGTAGTGGGAGAGAGAGGGGGAAGGGTGTGTATGGGAAGAGATGGGTGTGAATGGGAGGGGGAGGAGAGGAGAGGAGAGTAAGAGTAGAGGAGAGGAGAGAGTGGCGAACGCCCGCGAGGCGGCACGCAGCGTGTAGCGAGTGCCGCACGACTGTACGACTGCGAGCGCCTGCATTACCCTGTATTGCCCGGCCCGTGCGAACTATGGCTCGAGCGATTCACAGACATTTCAAGCGTTGGACAAAGCCTGTCTAACAATTTTTTTTAGCTCCCTTACTCTTTATAATGCTATTTTACCAATTTTTTTAGCTCCCTTACTCTTTATAATGCTATTTTACTAATACGCCATAAGGTATTCCGGAAGGTCACCCACACGGACCGATATCTGAATAAAATGTCAAACCACCACCCAAGCCAAAAGAGGGCAATGATGAAGACACTTGTCCACCGCGCCAGTCGCATATGCGAAGACAACAACTTGCACCAAGAACTCGGTCATCTGGAGAATGTTCTTCAAGCCAACGGTTACTCATCCCAAGAAGTAAAGAGAGCACTACATCCAAACAAGAGCGCACGCAGCCGCCCCGAAGACGAGGTAACCTACACTGTTACACTGCCATATCTCAAAAACGTGACGGACCGCATCAGCAAGATCCTGAAGCAGCACAAAATTAAGACAATTTTCACGCCTACTACTCAGCTCCACATGTTTCGTTCAGCTAAGGACCGAAGAAATCCATTAATGACAGCAGGTGTGTACAGAATTCCCTGTTCCTGTGGTTCCGTTTACATACGAACAACGCAACGCTCTGTCAACACACGCCTTACGGAGCATAAACGGAACTGTCGCTTCGGCTACACTGAAAGATCCGCTGTGGCTGAACATGCTCTTTCGGGAAAAGAACACGACATCTTGTTCCACAACACCGAGATTTTATCTTCTATAAACCACTATCACGCCCGCTTACAACGGGAAGCCATAGAAATTTTCAAACACCCGAACAATTTTAACAGGAAAGAAGAAGGAGTCAAAATTAGTTCTGCCTGGCTTCCCGTACTCCAAAACACCAAGGCAAAACCGTACAACAATGATAACCCCTGCCCCACTTCCATCTTGGTCGATATCCAATCGCAAAACAGTTCGCGCAGCGACAGCCAATCAGAAGCCAGCGCGCGAAACCGCCCCCTCCACTACCCCCAACCGCGGCCTATAAATGGAGCGGCCGAGACCAACGCGGCGTCAGTCGCCAGTCAGCCGCCGTCCCGGACACTTCGCCCGAGACCTCGCCACTGAAGATGCCCACCGCAGTCGTGGGCGAAACGTTTGGTATCTCAAAGCCAATTGGACCACGGCCCATCAGCCCGGAAGACATGAAGAATATTGACTCCGGCCGTGAAAGCCTACAATGCTGTCTTTATAATGCTGTTTATTCAATCGATTGATTGAGATTCCAGATGCATCACTTACTAGGGTCACTAGCACCTCACTGGATAGCGAGATCCAGCGCTAACCTACCGTCGGCTAGCGGAATTTTCCGCAACTAGGTATCTCTCACCAGTACACAGTCTCAGCCGGGACAAGTTCTAAGGTCTCGCCCGGTTTCCCAGCATGTGTGGTAGTGTAGTGCATGTTAGTGTTTGTAAGGGGTAAGGATTGGACAAGGAAGAGGCAGGAAATATCGCTCGCGGGCCGTGGCCCGTATTTTAAGGAGCTGCTCCGGCATTCGCCTGATGCTGATCACAAAAAACATGGATTTATTAAAGCCATTCTTCGCAATTCTGAGATGTAGATACATGTACATATATTTTGTTCCAACTATTGCCTTCATATATTTCAGAAATTTAAAGAACATAGCGTTTTTACAATAGCTGTTTCATAAAAAAGGAAAATAAACACGTTCGCATTCTAGATTTAAATTCGATATGTTTCAAGAAACAATAAGAAAGAATATTTCTGCTTCGATATCACGTCGTGTCGATACATATCCTCATAGAATTTAACTAGAGGTGCTGCAGAATGACAGACTTTCTCGAACAAGTATTCTAATTTATTTGGTCTGGATCAGCTTTTCGGTTTTGTCTCAACCTCTTTCCAGCTGCCATATATCGCCGCCCAATATGTGTGTGTGTGTGTGTGTAGAAATTTTCTAATTTTTTTTCAGTTTCGTAAAGGTAGAACCGAAATATTAGTTATGGGAAACATTTTTGAGAGCATTGAGTTTGAGCGTGTCTGAAAATGCGTAATTTCGAGTTCATTTTCATGGAAAACTTTTTGAGTTTTCAAGAAACTCTGTAATCATTTGAAGCAAAATTGATTAAAAATGAAAATGTACACAAACCGCAGTTACTGAACAAATTAACGACGTGAGAGGTATCAAAAAATTACAATGTGTAATAAAAAAAAGAGTGCAGCGAACGCGAAATTGCTTATTTATCGCTTGTTCGTTCGATAACGGAATATGGAACAATTTGTCGCGACCTGCACAAAATTATGCAGTGTAAACATTTAGAAAGGATTCATCGTAAGGCAGCTAAATTTACTAGAGACAAGAAAAAGGCAGAGTGGGATTCGCTTGAAAACAGGCGATCAGTAGCAAGACTCTGTGCTTTGTATAAAGCTTATAGCGGTTATCCAGCTAGGAAAGAAATTAATCGGCGGCTAAGTATTCCCATATACATCAGTACACAAATCACAGGCACAAAATAAATTTAAGACCACTGAGCACGGATGTCGAGAAGTTTCTTTCACAAATCAAACGATAACGGAATGGAATAGATTGCCTGCAAAAACCTATGAACCCTTTCCCCGAAGCGTTCAACAGTTAAGGAAATTAATTTAGGGTATAACTAAGTAAATGAAGGACTTAAGTAAGAATAGTACGTTATAGAGCGATACATAAGTGATATATTGTGAAGTAAGGTATCGTGCAGTGTAGAGCAGAGAAATAATGCTAGAAGTGATTTAAGGGTCATACTGAAGTGCTGTGCAGTGCTGTGCAGTGCTGTGCAGTGCTGTGCAGTGCAGTGCAGTGCAGTGCAGTGCAGTGCAAGAAACATTTAGTGCGGAATTAGATTATAGAAGTTTATTTTCACTAAGGAAAATTAACGTTTTATGAGTTTTAATATTATATTGCTAGTCTTATTAGCTGTAACTTTTGTTTCTATTATTTACCATTATTATTATATAATTTGCATGTTAGTTATATTATCTTATTTATGTCATTAGATGCCACCGGTTTATACCCAATTGCAGTTTAAATACATTTGTAAGAGCCAGTGTTTTCTTCCTAGTGAATCTATATCAAAATACACAAGTCCTTTTAGATCTTTGCTACGGATCCACGTTCCCAGTTCCACAAAAAAGAACTCAACTAATCTCGGTTTCGAACTCGTCAATGGGAAGTCCTCTGCATTCGATAGGTATAATAAAATTTAATAGGCAATAGTTGAAAGAGAGGCAAGAGAGGCAATAGATGAAAATATTATATAAGAGTACACTGAATAAATGGCAATGGGAGTAAGATATCCACATGCCACCATTTTCGCAAATAAATTTTGTGCAATATTACAAACTACGGATTTTGTGATATTTCCCTACTCAGAGCACGGAAAATGTGCTATATATGCTAATTGTTCTACTCCGTCCATCCTACTGTCAACGTGCCTACGAGAATATTCTAAGATCACCTTTTTTAAATGTGATATTGAACTTCTGAAGCTCCCCAGAAGCCAAGCTTCATTTTACCACGCACTGCTCGTCGCCTGCCTCCGCTTCCAACCCAGCACGTAAAATGAGAAGGAATCTTGTCGCGTCCGCCAGCGTAGCGGCGTCTTATTCGATAATCTCTAATCAGGATACGGCCCCACCTTTCGAACGAGTCTGCTCCCTCCGGTCATTCTCCAGCCGATCGGGTCATTGCTCAACTCTCTCCCTTCACCCAGCCTTCTCACCCCAGTTGCATTGCGCGGCCACAGCGACATGCTCAAATCCAACGCCACGCTTACTCACTGCTGTATCTACACTTTCTGGGCGCAAAGTTGCGAACATTTGAGCCTACGCCCAGGGATAATCTGTTGGCGAATCGTAACATAATTATTTAAATGAAAGATTTATTGTTACAGAGGGCACCAAGACGCAAAATCAATCCTTCTGTCTAGAAGAGGGGGGGGGGCGCAATACGTCCTATGCTTGGGTTTTTATTTCTTGGCGTGTGAGGGCCTGTCTTCACGATGGAATAACTCACGGCATTTCGCATCTTTCTTGGACGCGCCGCTAAATGTCGCATTACCGGAAACGTATCGAGCAGTGCTGGCGATCACGCGATATCTAGCGGCACGACCGTGAAAGATGAGACAAGTTCCCTTGTTACAGTATCATGGATCTGGTATACTGCAACTGGTTTTGTTATATTTCATATATATTTTAAAGAACCGAGCGAAGTGGCTCAGTACTTAGCGCGCTGAACCCAGAGATTCGATTTCGATCCCTGGGCCGGCCATCCTGTCCCGAATTTTCATAGTTTCCTTTGGCTATAAACGGATGCTGGAATGGTTCACAAAATGCCACGATCACCTATCACCCGCCCTCCACCTGCCACCTCTTACCATCATTTTAGTCCTTTTACCCTCATCACCGTTTCACTTCATCCAGCATTCCCTGCAAACGGCAGGAGACCCTTGCCCTTAATGGGATCTTAGTTGGCTAATAATAATAGTAATAATAATTTAAAGTATTTAAAAATATTTAAATTGTTATTTAAAAAAGTAAAAATTTTTAAATTTATATCCGTTTACGCAATAAAGTAATTTTATTTTCAAATAGGACAAATGGTTCAAGGAGGGAAAAGCTGTCATTTCCCGGATATTCTCCCTTGTTCTCTTAAGCGAGAAAGCCTGAACGAGTGGGCCAACGAGAATCTCGTGCATCTAGAACGCATTTTCGAGGACGAGGCGACTTCAATCTCGTAGGTAGGGTTCAGACGGAGGTGAACGCCAACGGTCTTCGTAGATATGAACACGGGCTCGTTCGGATGACATTGGATCTTATGTCCAGGTAAAAAGTCTGGTGGCATGAGAAACTGCATTTCAAATTCATCGAATTTCTCTGATCAGATGTCATTGTCTCGATTTTGAGATTACAAAATAAAATAGTTTTGCTTAAATCCAACCGTATCATCAACATTTGCGAAAATAATAACACAATTTCAGATGTCGTAATCCAGTTTTTCTGCAATATAGCATAATCGCTATAGTTTTTGAGTCGCTTATCGTTAATGCGTCAAAAATTAACATTGTACACTGCTAAATAGACTCAACGATTTGCACTGAAATGGAAGAGCGTACAATGCGATGAATCCAACCTTACTGCTCTTGAAAGGCGTTCACTCTGGCCGGCCGCAGTCCATGAAGCGAGTGCAGCGGGCGCTAGCGGCATTCACTGCCAACGCTGTTTTATTTCCCCCCCGCAGCCGCCCACGCGGAAGCGAGAGCGCTCCGACGGGTTTCACCGGCGTCGCGGGCCGAGCACCAGGGCCTCGTTGCGGACTCCCATCCGGTGACCGCTACATTCAGCCAATTCGATGCACCATTGCACGATATTTTCTCACTGTTCCTTATTCCCACATTTTCACATTTCTTACAATGCGGAGCAATAAGCGATATTCCGATTTTATGCGGAGCAATAACCGTATAACCGATTTGCACTGAGGGCGAGTGTTAAAACTGATCATAAAGGACACAGTATGGGTATTTTGAATGCTATAATGAAATTAAGAAAGAACTGGAAATAAATTACATTTCTGCGATAATCAAAACGATTTAAAACACCATACCATAAAGGGCATACAATGCACTTGTTGTTCGGAGTAGGCGTCTTCGCTCATAAAAGGCAATGAAAATTTACAATTTTTTAACATTTCAATACTTCACACATTTTTCTAAGTTTCATTACAATTCACTTACTACGTCGAAGCGTATGAAATAAATAGCAATATGCAAAACGTGTCCCAAATCGTCACTAGCGCGAACCTTTACAGCGGTTAAACATATTTTAAATAGACCTATCAGCGTTATAGAGAAGTACTGTTTGCATGCCAATTACTAATTACAATTAAACTTGCGGTATGCTCGGAATGTACAATAAATAAGATTCAAAATAATTCCACATTGAATTGGAGACACAGTCTTGGACTCAGTGGACCATTGCAAGGCTGAATGTGGGGCGCATTCCTTGGAGTCCATAACCGACGCCATTCAGTCTTGAGTTACGTAAGGGGGCGTACGCGCCTTTCGGGAACGCGGTACATGGACCCAGGTCACACTGCGACGCAAGGCGGTACTACAAGAAAGAGCACGCCACCAAGGCTAACCAACACTCAGCGAACAGGACACATCGAATGAAAAGGAAATGAGTTGACTCAGCTAAATATCCGACAGGATAGGACAGCTTATCCGACAGGATAAGAATATAAATAATTTCAAAAGTCTTAATTGCAAATGAAGCCCTTCACATTACAAAACTATGGAGGCTTCATATGATTTTAAGAAATTTAAAGGAAGAAATCACAACGAATACGAAAATTACGATTTATTATAAATTTTGTTAAATTATTGGGGAGGGGCATCCAGCGGGGCCCCAATTTTGATTTTGACTCCAGATGATATTTCGAATCATTAAAAGCAGTCCCGCTTCTTTCTGAAGAATGTGTTTCCAACAGTACGAATGAACGAAGAATCAATTACACTTTTTGTGCAATTCTATTGTACTCTTATTTTTCTGATCCTCTAGAAAGGCAGAAGAGAAGGTAAAACTGAGAACACTGCTCAAGATTAGCGTGAGAGGGGTACGTAAATAGATCATTGTTTATCAACATCATATGGAATTAATCGCCCTCTCCCAGTTCATATATGAACCTACGTCTGTGAATTCAGCATGTCACCCTATTTCCTTTACTATAGCATATGTGAGGGCAATAGAGTAGGCACAGTGACATCTAATATCGCCCAGAGAATATGAGAGTTCAAGAACTCATACGTACTTCAAGGCCTTCTTGTTCACATCCAAAACTTTATTACTAAAATGCTTTAGGTATTGTCAGATGCAAACACATTTGCACAGAAGTATATAAATGTTGCATTGAAACAAACATAATACAGGAAAAAATAACAATACGCTCTCAGGCCGACAGAAAGTCAAAAGACAGATTTAAAAACTTCTACAGTTAATGAAAAACCTCTAATAAATTAAGCGAATAAAATACCACGATTTCTGTGAACTATCTTTCACAAAGGCAACAGAACCAGCGATGACGTCGCGCAAGGTAACACCGGCTACAACACGACGTCCATATAAATTCATGTAAGAACTTGACAGGTGCTCTCATTCAAAAGGGCCGGAGCCTCGCTCTTGCGTAAATCTTCACATACACTGTTGGCGCGAAATAATTGCAAGAGACGACAAACACAAGCCAAAAGAAGCAATGGGAGCTGCGAGACTGCGAGTGGCCCAGCGTCGGCAAACCGTGTTAAGCCCCCTTTAAGATCGAGAAAGAATGGAGACAGAAATGGGTTGCGTTTAATCATCCAACCTGAACATTGGCAGCCTTCGCCACTTCTAAGAATGAATATGTCAAATACATTAACTGGAATTCATAGAAATGGCTGTCGTCACAGCGTGGGGAGTAGGCGTAAAATAATTCAAGTGGTGACAATTTTTGTTTGGGTTATTTGAATCAAAACGTTTCAACGAAGCGAATGTATTGCGAATACTCTTTAAAAAAAAAAAAAAAATCTCGGACCCTATGACTCCATTTACAGAGGCCGATAGGTCGGCGGTATCACAGCCGAGCTCCTGCATCACTGACCGGGAGATCCTAGGGTTCGAGTTCCAACTACGGCGGATTTTCGACACAAGCTACTCAGCGTCTAGAGAAGAAGGGTAGAGGCTGCTTTCGGTTCGGTCATTTTCCGTGATTTCACCATTCAATACCATATGAATAACGGTATAGTACGTTCACAAACGGGCCACGGACCGCGCGCTGCCTTTCATCCAATATCCTCTTCTCTCGCCTGACACACTTTCATGCAATTCATTACCTCATATAAAGGGATCTTAGAACTTATCCCAGCTGAGACGATTCACGGTGGGGCAGATACCTGGCAGAGAAAGGAAAAACTGTAAGCAGACGTAACGCATTTCCGTAATTTCCTCGTGAATGCTCGTCGCGGTGCTTCTAATTACTCTTCTCGAAGTGGCTGCTCGAGTAGTTTTTATCAATGTAAGCTACCCCGCCTAGCAGAGGGCCCTTGCCCACTCGGGATGTTAATGACATTATTATTATTATTATTATTATTATTATTATTACTACTATTATTACTATTATTATTATTATTAACTTCTGAAAGCGTTTTTAATTCCCACACTACTCTGTATATTGAAGAGCTCGCAGGAATGTGTATTTGCTACACTCGTTCCTTTTGACAAACACTAAATTCAACAGCGGCATCCGGAGCTGTGAGTGGCGCCAGCGTGCCCGTCGGGGACGAGGACAAGTTATCCGCCGGAGAGACTCCAGTGCAAACACAGCAGCGCCGGTCGACACTGCGACTCGCCGAGAAAGTTCGCGATCCTCTACGGAAAATGGTGATCCCATCGCGGGGGCGATCGAGATGGTAAGTTGGAAGCAGTGGACGTTTCCTCGTGGATTTCCTCAACGGCGAGGATTATCTCCACATCCTACAAGACACTCTTCAGACCCAGAAGGATTAGGATAAGAACATTTCAGTGAGCGAGAGAGACAGAAAGAGAGAGGAGAGAGAGAGAGAGAGGAGAGAGAGACAGGGAGAGAGAGAGAGGTCTCTCATCCAGTTCTGTCGAAGGTGAATTTCATTCCAAATGCAAGAATCATACACAAACCCCGCTCCACTGCTGGATGCCCCAATACGAAATGCTTGGTTCTAGATAGTCATATCCATATCAAGTTCATTCTGAGAAACAATCAATCCGACAGGGCTTATATTACCAGAGAGGAGTGTAATGTTGGCGTTCTTTACACACCCCAAGGATTACACAAAATGCTGTAATTGATGTAGCGAGAAAATTAGTATTTTATTTTGGCAAGAATATGGCATAGAACTATCTACAGCAGTGGTCGCCACACCTCTGAAGCTTGTGAGCAACTATACCATTTTCAATCCTTACTATCAACTACCAAGAAACCAAGACAGATTTTTTCACATCATAACATTTATTATCTAAAAACACATTTATATTTAATAAGAAACAAATTTTAATACAATTGCGCATAAAAAAATTAAAATGAAGTTAGTAACATATGTAAATTTAAGAATATATTTTTCATCAGAATTGTTAATGAGACGGAGGCACACACTTTTGTCACCAACAAGTTTTTTATGTTGGGTGAGTGAGTAGTGACTGTCATTCGAATAGTTGGGTGATATGAGTAAATCATTGCGCAGTAACAGAAAATGTTTTCGCAAGTCATCTGCATGAGCTCTGTTGAACAAGTCCAGGTGATCCAACTTTGAGCATGACCGCGTTCTACCGAAAATTGCTCCGCGAAGTGATCGACTGTTTGGCTATCACTGATCTACACATAGCTTTTCATTCCAAGCGGGCCACATTTTATGCACCAGTCAAAGTGGCTCAGGTACTTATCTATTATATAGTATAGGGAAAGTTACGTAATGTAGCGACAAACTACTTTTATTACAGAACAACTGGTTTTGTAAGTCTCTGATACAAAAAAAAAAAATAGATTTTTCTTGCCCCTGCATGTAGAAAATTACTTTCAATACGTTGTGTAGTCAGCATGCACGTTTTGTGGGATCTTGTTTCCGAAGATTTGGTCTTCGGGTAAGGATCAGTCTTCCGTCCGTGAACCCTAAATCGTTTACAGGATTTTACGCCTAAATCATTTACTGAATTTTACACGATTTAATATTCTCCAATCGATGCGTCTAAAGCCGCGGCCCCTTGAATATGAAAGGGTTATTTTAATTTGGTGTGAGGGGGGACACTTTACATGAAGCCCTAACATTATTTAATTAATGGCTTCAATTTTTTTCTAGAATATAGCGAAGTACGCTATTAAAGAACAACTCAAGTATACTTTTCTTTGACATCTATTTTGTTAATTTTATGAACGAACCATTTATTCAAATTTACAAATAAATCTAAAAAAGAATGTGCTGATGTAGGACCACTAGCTTTTACTTACACGTGTTATGCGAGGAAGCGTCCAAACTAGGCATCCGCACTGAGCCGTTACGTCCGCGTCAGCTGTCTTTTCAAAGCCGCCTTGAGTGATGAGTCGCGAAGTCGGAAGGGGAAGGGGAAGAGGAAGAGGCCGCGGCAGCTGTGCTGGCTCTGCGAGGAATCAGCGGGCGCGTCAGAGCACAGCACCCGCGCGAGGTATGGGGCGGGGCGGGGCGGGGCGGGTAGATGAAAGGCCGAGCTTCCTGCCTCGCAGCAGAGCACGGCTCGCGCAACTCCATTAACCATTTCGCCGTGTCCGCTCGCTGCGTCACGAGGCGGAAGGAAGTGCGAACATGGAGACGGTAGCTCGGACAGGCGCGCACCGCCGCAAGCGGGGGAAGACTCGGACTAGGCAACGGGGAGACCGCACGGAACACTGCGGCTGGGTATCACTTGGGTGGCAATAGCAGGATCCTGCAGGTGGCATACTTAGGAGCAAAAAACTTGGAAGGCGTAGACCAAACGAAGCAACTGCAACAAGGGAGGGGAGGAGGCAGAATGGGATAACCAGATCAGATAATGGAAAGTCAAGAGATTAAGTATGATAAACGTAGGAGAAGGATATACCTCGCAGTAAGTAAGGCCGTATATGCGAATAATCTTAAGTCTGAACTGCGCCGGCTCTGATGGTTGCTCTTACTCATTCAAATAACACAACCTCCCTCTAGTAAGTAAGTAACATCACTTGTCTGGAAGAGTGTGATCATTTATAAATAATCGGATAAATCCTCAATACCGGATGGCTCTATCACAATCTAACATTCAAGAAAACTTGCAGAGGACACCTTCCTTTCAACTGGGAAGTGCTTCTTAGTTTTCAAAGTTGTTCGACAAAACGAAATGGACATTCGCTAGACCGGCGCATTCCATCTCTCAACGAAGCTTCTCGGACACACTAGCTATGATACAGTGGTGATACAGTGATTTTCCAACTCTTCTTGGAAATTCGTTTTAAAAATCAATGATAAGATCAGAGAACAAGGTGATATTCCCTCGTGATACACAAAATACGTACCGTTATTCACTCTCCTTTTCAGTAGTAGATAAAGTAAGCTGTATTAACAGCAGTTCCATAATACACATTTCAAAGCGTTTTCGAAACTACCTATGCTTCTTGAATGTACAAAACAGGTCTTTCAAATTCGCAAGTTAGAAACTTAAATCTCATCATGGAACTGAAAAATTTCGCAAACTAATCAATATGAATGGAATAATGATTACAGGATATGCTACAGTTCATAGTACATATACTTTCTTTGCGAAATTTCTCCGATTATAATGCCGAGAGAACGACGGTTCGAATTATTAATGCAAAGAATGAACCACGAGCTTGTGTCACGAAGGGAGTAACCATCCCTCTTTCTTAGAAATGCAACAGCCGAGAAAACACCGAAACAAAGAATTCAGATAATTTAAAGATTTGTAGCGAACCCCAGTGGAATAATGATCGAATCACTGAACTTGCATCTGTAACAAAGGCGAACGCTGCCGCCAATTTAAACATGCTCAAAGCAAAATTAATGGATTAATAAGAATCATAAAACAATGCGATATATCGCAACGACATTATCACGTACAAGGGATTTAACATTGATAAACATTCTTAACCTATAAAATCCAACATTGGAGAAGAACCCTAACTGACTGGCTCTTGTTCGCTCGAGTGATGTTGCGTCGGCTCCTTTGGCACTGGCTGAGGAGCAGCGGCCGTGGAACCATCGAGAGAGTAGTGATGCAGGGCACACACCTCCCGAGGAAAGTGTTGGCCGGCATCCATGGCTGCCTCTGCTCCCGCGCCCGCGCCCACCTGCTGCCCGGAAGACTGCCGACGCCAGTGTTTGGCGAGGCCCATTCGGAACGTCGCACGGTCGATTTCTCCGCAGTGTCGCACCGGCAAATACCTCCACCGCGCACGCTCTTCAAAGGCTCTTCAGCGCCTTTATTCCGGCTATTTCTGCCCTTCTTTCCGTCCACTCACGATTTTTAGAAAGTTGGAGAGGGCGAATCTACACGGTTTAAACAAGGTGAAATCAATTAAATGACAGACTCCAAAGAATTAATTAACTCCTGACATACAACCAAATAATGAAACACAAACTTCGGTACATATATCGACAAAAAAACTGGTCTACTGAAATTCATTTAAATTCCATTACTCAAAAATTCAATTAAATACACAAGAAAGTTACAAGTATTGCAATAATTTTAAAAAATGTAAATTTTCCAAATAATGTAATGCTTTATTATACACCATCCCTAGTAACAAATAAACAGAATACAAGTCTACTTTCTTTCTGACAAAAATTCCAAGAAAACTCAATAAAAGTGGAGGGCAAAAGACGTGCCACATACCGTACCAATATGTTTACCGCTTTGACGACGCTCCTTGCGAAGTATTGTTTTACAAGAGTGATCTTAGAAGTCACACAACTATCACCGCGCCATTCATTGTCACGTCGCATAGGTCAAGGAAACAGATTTTGAAAGGTAAATAAATGCTAGTGAAAGCCGGGAGGGGGGGGGGGGAGGTATTCAGAGAGGCAACAATAATGAATTCGCGGCCAAAGTACCGCTCTCGCACCAGTAATATCCACCGCACGCTGAACCAGCAAGTGAAAGGAAAGGGAAAATAAGTCACATAACCAAGTCAAGTGAGTACACTTACAGTATATTACGTGATAAGCGACCGGCGCTTATAGGACCGGCGAGATAGTACTCAGTAATGCGAGAAAGTTCATTTCAGTTTCAGTTTGAAGATTTAATTTGTTACCTGATATTACGTAACGATACTAGATCATGTGTTGGAACAAACAAAAATAAAGTTTCGCGTTTTGAAGGATATGCAACCGGCAACACTATGCTGTATTAAAAATCTTTGACTTAAAAATCGTGTACTATTCCCAGCTCCTTAGTAATTATCTGGTTTCATGACCCATGTGATTATTCTTGTGACAGCAACAATTTTGAAATTAAGCAAATTTCAGTAAGAGTCCAAACAATGTCGATGCACTGTCTCTTCAAGGGATCACGAAATAAGATAACCGTTATTACACAATGTTATTGTTGGTATTATTATTATTATTATTATTATTATTATTATTATTAGCGTATTTTCCCAATAATGGAAAACGTTAAGCAAAAATTGACTCGTTTTTGTGGAGTTCTAATTAGTTTTTTTGGAGTTGTTCTTAATTTTCCAATATTCTTTCATTCTGTTGGAGAATGCCAGTTTTCTTTCTTCAGACCATTTCGGTCTGTAGGGTTTTGATTTTGGTTCTGGTTTGACTTCCCATTTGTTCACTTTGTTACGGAAGGTGTTTTTGTCTGAGGTGTCAGTTATGTCGGCGTGTCGCATGTCTTTTTTTGTTTCTTTCATCCATGGTGTTGTACTTTTAAGTGAGGATATATAGTTTAGTATTCTTTTAGTTAGTCGAGTATTTGGTAGCCTGTCTATGTGTCCGAAGAATTTCAGTCGTCTTTTCCTGATGTCGACTTCTATGTTCGAGTACTTTTCAGTTGTCTCAATAGATTGTAATCTGTATCCATCGGGAGTGAGTCTCGCACCGAGTATTTTTCTAATGATTTTTCTTTCTTCTTTTTTGATTTCTTCCAGTTCATATTTCTTGCTGAGCGTGAGTGTTTCGCTAGCGTAAAGAGCTGCCGGTTTGATGACAGTATTATAATGTCGAATTTTGGTTTTCTTAGACATGCATTTTTTGTTGTACAGGTTTTGGATTAGTCCGAATGCTTTCTTGATTTTCTGGAGGCGGGTTTGTTGTGAAATTCTTTCGGATCCGGTTGGTTCGATGAACTCACCCAGGTATTTGAAATGTGTTACCCTTTTGACCGTTCCATACCTTGTGTGCATGTTGTCACCTTTGTGGGATAGGACTTGAGTTTTCTCGAAAGAGATCTGTAATCCTACCCTTTCTGCACATTCTTTGAGTGTTTCTAATTGTTTGATAGCGGTCTCTTGGTTTTCAGACAGTATCGCTATATCGTCGGCAAATGCAAGGTATGGTATGCAGAGGTTATTTTTGGGTATGCCGAGAGTGATAGGTTTCCAAGCATCTTGTCTTTGAAGTTCTTTTTCCCATTCTTCCATTACTTTGTCCAAGACTAGGTTGAACAGGAGAGGAGAGAGGCCATCTCCTTGTCTCACGCCTGTCCGAATTTCGAAAGGTTCTGAGATTTCTCCCATGAATTTCACTTTAGAATTTGTTTTTGTAAGTGTTTGCTCGATAAGTTTCCGTGTTTTGTGGTCTAGTCCTCTTTCTTCTAGGATCTGGAATAGTGATGGTCGATCGATAGAGTCGTAGGCCTTTTTGAAGTCGACAAATGTACATGTTACTGGTTTGTTTCGAATTGCTCGCATTTTGATTAATGTTTTTAGGTTGAAGATTTGTTCGGGACAGGATCGGTTTGGTCTGAATCCTGCTTGAAAATTTGATAATTTTGGTTCGAGTTGTTCTTGTGTTCGTTTCAGAAGACAGGCCGAGAGAATTTTGTAAATAACTGGAAGGAGGGAAATTCCTCTGTAATTGTTTACATCTGACTTTTCTCCCTTTTTATGTAGTGGGTGAATGAGTGCGGTTTTCCAATCGTCCGGGATTTGTTCTGTTTGCCAGATTTCTTGGACGATCTGTGTGATTTCTTTGAGTGAGTTGGGTCCAAGGTTTTTGAGCAATTCTGCTGTAATTCCATCTTCACCTGATGCCTTGTTGTTTTTGAGTCTTTTGATGTGGGAGTGGATTTCGTCTTGACTTGGTGGTGACGAGTCTTCATTTGTGTGGTCAGGTTGTTTCTTTGGGAATCTCCTTGTAGGTTCCGGACAATTCAAAAGTTGTGAGAAGTATTTAGCCAACTCTTGGCAATTTTCCTTGTTCGTTAATGCCAATTTTCCATCTTGCTTTCTGAAACATAAGTTGTGTGGTGTGTATCCCTTCATTTGGTTGGCGAATACCTTGTGGAAGTCGTGCGTGTTGTTTCGAAAGTTATCTTCGATCGACGTCAGTTGGTCATTGATGTATATCCGTTTGATTTGTCTTAAAGTTTTGGATGTCTCTTTTCGTACTTCGAGGAAGATCTTGTGGGTTTTTTCAGATTTGTTACTGTTGTAATTTTGGAAAGCGTTTTTTCTGTTATTGAGGGCAACTTCGCATTCTTTATTCCACCAGGGATGTTTCGGTCTTTTGGTGAGGGGAATCAAGGATTTGGCAGTCTCTATGATTTTGTCCTTGAAATTTTCCCAGTTTTTTGCGGGTTGTTCTTCCCATTTTTCAGCAATTTTGGAGTCTTGGATTTTGTGTGTGTCGAATTTTGGAATCGTTGGGGGTTTCTTGTTGAGTTTTCTCTTGGGGGTAAATTTGATCTTGATTCGGGAAAGGTAATGGTCGGAATCTATGTTTGCTCCTTTGCGGACTTGTACATCGTGAATTTCTTTCTGGTAGAAGTAAGAGATTGCAACATGGTCGATTTGGAATTCTCCTAATTGTTGGATGGGGGAGCGCCATGTTTTCTGTTTCTTGGGGGATTTTCGTAGTGAGGTTGACATAATTTTCAGGTTGTTCTGTTGGCATAACTCGATGAGCCGGGTGCCATTTTTGTTAGTGAATTTGTGTGCAGGGCAATTGCCTACTGTTTTTTTGTATCTGTATTCTCTGCCAATTTGTGCATTAAAATCTCCGAGGAGAATTTTAACGTCGTCTTGTGGAATTTTGGACATTTCATTTCCGAGTTCTTCCCAGAATTTGTCAGTCTTTTCGGGTTCTTTTTTGTTGTCTGCATTTGTGGGCGCGTGAACATTGATGAAAGTGTAATTCTTATTCGTATGTTTGATCCTCATGGTCATGAGTCTGTTATTGATGGGTTTCACGTCTTTTACTGAATCTAGGACTTTTTTATTTACAACAAAGGCCATGCCGAATAGAGGTGTTCCTTTGCAAACCTTTTTCTTAGTTCCACTTTTGAAGATCCTGTAGTTGTTGTAGTCGATTGTTTCTGAGTCAGTGAAGCGTGTTTCTTGTAGGGCGAGGATTTGGATTTTCTGTTTGGTAAGTTCTGTTGTGAGATTGTGTAGTTTACCGGTTTGCATCAGCGTTCGAATGTTGAATGTGCCAATGTATGTGTGGCTCTTTAGTGGAAGTTTACCAGTGCACTCCGACTCGCTCTCTCGTACAGGTCCAAGCTCCCCAGAATCCGAATGCTTGGTTGCCGTCTGTTGACGGGTGGATCGTCCACCTGGGGTACTTTTGTTTTTGCTTGTACGAATCATTGTTGCTTGTAATTGATATCCAGCTGATGCTGGTTGGGTAGAACCAAGGATTGTTAGTTCCTGGAGCAGTAGTTGCAGCCGCATCCTCTGGATGAACAGACGCTGACCAAGTTGCCGGTGGTTTCCACTACAGACGCCTCTTGGATTTTCTTCGCTTAGTTTTGGTCCGCCCTGAGTATTTTATTTCCTCAGTACCCGCCATATCTGGTGAGCATTCCCCTATCCGCCACCTGGGGAGGCGCCCGACGGGAGACTAAAAACTCCGCACTATTATTATTATTATTATTATTCTCTACATCACGGCTGAAGATGTTATAGGTCAGATGAATATAAAATCTACTCCAGGTTGCAACCAGCTACCTAAGGAGCAGATCTAGGGGCTGTCGGGGCCTCTGCAATATTTTGCGCAAAATGTGGGCTGTTTCAAGTAAAGTAATTTCTTGCACTTCTCAGTGTTTTGAAAGACCAGGGAGGTTAGCCATGTTCTTACACAAAATTTGCGGAACAAATTCACGAGCTCCGATGACTATCGGCACGACCTGTTCTTTAACGCCCCACATTCGGCTGATCTCGATTTCCAAACTCTTTTATTTAAGACGATTCACTGCCTCCTTGGTTACCGTTTTAATCGCCAGGCACAGCAATATCTCCAAGTAAACAAGATTTTTTCTCCAAATCCCGGATAACAAAATCCGGTTTATTTGCTGCTATCATGCGATCCGTTTGAACTTGGTCGTACAATTTTGTTGAGTCCAACAGATGTCACCGGTCTTGGTGTTTGTACCATTTGGGGCATGTGTTTGGAACTTCGAGGACGGTACAGATACGCCAGTGGAGGTGACTACAACTCGGTCGTGTCTTTTCCTTTTTCTTAATAATAATAATAATAACAATAATAATAACAATAATAGCTCCCATGAAGGATTAAAGCCTCATGATATCTCAGGGACGATTTGTGCCTTGTGGCTTTCGTAACAGCTAATTCGCTGTCTGGTAATACATTTGTGGTTATGATCAACTTCACTAGTTCACTGAATTACTTCACTATTCTGACTACGCAAGTTGTTGACATTTTCACTGGTAATAGATACTTTACAGGTCGTACATTGATACCTACAGTTATTCGTTTTGTTTGATATTCACACTTTTGTTAATCACTTATTGGTTTTCACCGTTTCTAAAACAAATTCACCTGTTTAGTTATACAGTTTCCACTTCGTTAATCATTGTCTATTTTATATTTTTCAGGAACAGGGAAAGATGTTCTCGTAGCTCATAGCTGTCGCTCGCCTTTCAAGGTCCGGGAATCTGCCTGCTTCACCGAGGCTAGTGCAACTCCTGTGAAGTGTCTTAAACCCTACCCCTTTTTTCTATTTCCTTTCCAATTCAGGTAGCAGAGGCGCGTGGTATAAGAGGTGCGAACGCGGAAATGGTACCATGCGATTCTCTTGACGAACTGACTGACGAGACTAAATAAATACAGCGCTCTCTGGAATACAGAGGGATATTAATGGAGGATTACACAGGAAAAGCGCTTAATGCTCGATCAGGGACTAAGAGACGCGTTGCATCAATTAAATATGAATAATTAAGATGATACGACCCAACAAATTTAAAAATAGTTCATGACATGTATGACCTCCACGTCGACCTGTCCAGGGCCAGCCTCGTGCCGACTGCCTCCCTGAAGCTGTCCAACTATCTTTTGTGTTGCTTCCAGGGTGTTGCCTGCCAATGTTAGGTTCCCATATTGTAGTGTGAGACCATCATTGGCAGTCGTCCGCCCCCATTTCCACTTCAGTTTTTCAACTTCTGATTCATCTTTTATTTTCGATTTGCCTCATTATTCGCATGTTATATGGTTTTTGAGGGAGATATTGAAAAGTTTTCTATCCATCTTCCTTTGGCATTTTGATATTTTTAGTTTTTCAGTTGAGGTTAAGGACCAAATCTGGCATCCGTAAGCGTTGCTAAGACAAAAGTTTTACTTCTCTCTTTATTTTTAAGCCTACCTGTTTTTGTAGTAGGATGAAGGATAGACTCAAGAATTTTTGGCGTGTGAGGGAAATTCTTCTGTCAATCTCTTGTTTCATTCTTTTGTTGAACGATATATGTTGTCACAGGTAAATATATTCATGTACTATCTCGTGTCAAATTTATACAGTGATTTCCTTATGGTCATTAATTTTGTTTTACTTGACTTTAGATGAAGTCCTACTTTTCGGCACTCTTTAATTATTCTAACATTCTTTGTAATTTATTTTGGGATGTCGCTAGTATAATGATGTCGTTGGCAAATTTCAGGTTGCTCGGTCTTCCGTTTACTTACAATCCCTCGTTCTATTTCAAATTCCTAAAACAATCGAGTAAACTGGTGAAAATATTAGGTGATAAAGGGTCTCCTTTTTTTAATCCCGCTTTTATTTGGAATGCTTTTCCTTCAATGTCAGTTTTGATCTTATCTGTGATGTTTTTGTACAGTGTCATAAAAATTCTGATGTATTCGGAAGGAACACCCTGAGTTTGCAATGCCTTAAATGTTGGTGTGGTTTCAACACTCACAAATGCTTTGGAAAAATCTATTAAGAGCTATGTGTAGGTTCAGGTTGTATTCTTTGACTTTTTCGAGTATCTGGTTTATGATTTGCAGGTTGTACTGTAACCAATCCTGCCAGATTTGGTCCTTAACCTCAAATAAAAAATGAAAATGCCAAAGGAAATGGAAAGAAATATTTTCAAATCACCCTCAAAAACCATATAACATGCGAATAATGAGGCAAATCCAAAATAAAAGATGCATCAGAAGTTGAAAAACTGAAATGGAAATGGGGCGGACGACGGTCCAAGATGGTCTCACAGCTCGCTCGGGTGACAATTGTTCGTCTAGTACATTTGTTATTTTGTTTATTATTTTTGAAAATACTTTGTACAGATTAGACATTAAGCTTATTGGTCTATAATTACTGAGTTGGTTCCTTGGGCCTTTTTAGCGTATGAGGGTTACTGTACTTTTGGACCATTGGTCTGTAACTTCTTGAGAAGTATCTCATTGAAGACATCTGTTATTATCTTCTGGATTACCGGTGAGTCGAGATCATTTGTGATACCGTCCTTGCCAGAGGATTTGCCCAATCTCAAACTTGTAATTGCTGTTCTCACTTCACTTATTTCACGTACATCATCTGTGTTTGTTTTTTTTCTTCTCTCTTTTCTCCTTTCTTTCTTTCTTTCTATATCAAGAAGATTCTTACTATTGTAATGCTCTCAGAGTATTCGGAGGAAGTTTTGTTAATTGTCAGTCTCGATGTGAGTTTTTGCTCTGCGTGTAATGAACTCTTAGAATTAAGTGTTTGTAAATATTTGCCTTTATTTACTGACTTAGATTCCTTTATTTGATTCTGTTAAGAATTGCGTTGTCTCATGTCTCTTCTGAACTTCCTTTTTACTTCCTTTTTTATGATGTATTGGGATTTTTTGTCATGATCGGTACTATGTGGCAGTAGTTTCTTCTTTCTTGAAGAAGCATTTGTCTTTCAGTTCTCAGCTTATTCTTTCTGTTGGATGATGGCTGTCAACAGGCAGAAACGTATTTCTCTTAAATGTTTTGAGATGTATGTTTCTCTATGTCAGAGATGCTTTTTCTTATGTTTGGATTTGAAGGAGTTTATGTCAATGTTGCTGAAGTGTAGGTTTCCGTTAAGTGGTTCCTCTTTGTCCTTTGGTTGCGACGATACATGAGCATGTCTCAGGTTCTACAGCCTGCTTCACGCCACGACAGCCTCTGAAGCCCATCGGAGGTTGCCAACAACAGTGGGACATTCTGGAGAGGTAACGTGAGGTGAGAAAGCCAAGCATGAGGAAGAAGCAATGCAGAAACAATGTAATCTACGAAACGCACGAAAGTTGTAATGACTAAAAATGCACTGTGATTACGCGTTTTTAGGCCTAGAATTTTCGCTTTAATTCTTAGGAGAACTCTACACGTCAGAGATGAATATATATGATCTTATATTTATATGATATTGTACTTAGAACTGGTAATGATTTTGAACAATATACACGCCTCTGTACGCGTGCTACTTACCAGAGTTACGTTTTTCAATATTCAAGAATGTTCCATGGAGAATAACTTACGGGCACTGTTTCCTCCATTGCTAAATGTGAACCATGTTTTATGAGTTAATTCATGTTCAGTATTTACGACGCGGGGGGGGGGGGGAGAGAATAAAGGGAGCACCAAAAAACAAATGTAGAAGAAATTGTGAACACAATTTCTCACTTACGGGACAAAGGTATTGCCAGACATTGTGCGGATTTACCATCTTATGATATCCATAAATTCGTCAGTTGTAACAAATAACAAGGAAACTTCAAATAAAATACCTTTTAATTAAGGGAGTCGAAAACGTCTTCTGAAATATTCATTACAAAGTAGAAAGTATATATTTAACGCAGAGCGTTTGAAATTTAATAGAAGACTGTCACTTCAAGAATTGTAATCTCAGCATTCTGCCGACTCCCACTTTCTAGCTTACTCAATTCTTCCTTATTCTAATAACATCTACCTCGATCATATCTTCCAGTTAGATTTAGGATCTCCAGATGAAAATCCTTTCCTGGAAAGTTAGAAAGACACTTGTAAATTCTTTGTCCCTCCCCCCAATAAATTGCCGAGTATAAAAGAATCCGCCGAAGAGTGAGCCAAAATGACAGTTCGCTAAACAAATTAACATCACATGAAAGTTAGAGAAGTATCCCTCCACCGCGTCAGCTGTTCAGCCACGCCTTTTTGTACAGTTGGCACTATCCCGTCACCTTGTTGGACGCAATTACGCTCGGAACTTAAATACATTAATGTAAAGAAATTGCCGCTATTGTAAATATTAACGTGAGAAGAAACAAAAAAATTAAATTTTTGTAATTTTTGATAACAAAAAAATTGAGCAATATGGCGTGTATGTCATCTTATAGAATGCATTTAGCACAATTCCTACCAAAAGTATAAAGAAAAAAATTGGAGTCGTTTTTAAGAATATTATTAAAATTAAAGCATCCCCAAATTTAAAGAAAGAATTTCAAAATCGCGGCGTCTCAAGTGGATCCAGATCGATCGGAGAATATTTTGGAAAAAATCGGACGTATGGTTTAGGCGCTACTGCTGGTCACAGGCGGACGTTTTGCCGTCAATTGGTTTTTCGGTATCAAGAAACCACAAAACTGGGATTTTGGCTACGCGTGTTAAAGGATTTTCTCTCTTTTAATTTTGTAACAGGATTTATCCACTTTTTCGGTAATAGGGTCCAGCAATTATTTTTTTCTTCCGAAAACCCGCAGTTTTTCACGCAGCATTACATAACTTTCCCTATACTACACACATTATTCCGTATGTATACTGGAAAGTAAAAACAATGTATCATCACAATTGTGTAGGAAGAGGAGAAAAATTTTAAATTGTTGCAATTTTCAAATATTAGAATATTCAACGAACACGAGACTTGCACCATTCTCTTAAGCGCCCTGTATGCTACCCGAGGTGAAAATTTAATCACAATTGTTGGTTCGTTATTTAGGAAAAAATGTTTTTATTTAAACTGCCAATATTTCATGCAAAATTACGGGGAAACTACTAAAATTTTCGAAAAGTTGTACACTTCTATTTTTTAAATTCCATCTATAAGGAACAAAATTCAATAAAGGAAAAAACGATCTTTAATATGTTAGTGGTAGGAACAATACGAAAGAATTGTGAACTTTTACAATTTTCGAAAAATTCGGGTTTTTAACGGAAATTAGACCTGCACCATTCTCTTAAACGTCCTTCACACTATCCAACACAATTTAATCAAAAACGTTTGAGCCCTTTTTTGAAAATTACTAGTGGTTTCAAGTACCCTCCCCCCGCGCCAAAAAATAAAAATAAAATATCGGTTTCAAATTCAAGGGACCGTGACATCAACCACATCGATTGGGGAATGCCAATTTTCGAGAAAGTTGAATGAACAGTTTGTTAGTTTCCTGTCTTTCGATTTTCCAGTAGGTCAAGGACCTACAACACGGGTTCTGGCTACATCACCTGTTATCCAGATTTTATCCAGTTTTTCGGTACTAGCGCCCGGTAATAAGAGTTTTTCCGCCGAAAATTCGCCGCTTTTCCCCGGAGCATTACATAACTTTCTCTCTTCTCCGTAAGCGGTATCGAGAAAGTAAAATAGGCAAAATAAAATGGTAATATAAATAGTCGTAACTTCATAACGCAATATCAGGCCAGTGTTTTTTGTAGTATTACGGCCATTCCCAAATAAGCATCCCCGAGCCCCAGAACCCGTTAACGTGTTCTACAGAATACACAACGCATCCCTCAATTTTTTTAAATACAGTCTCTCACCAACAAATACAGTACAACTCCGCTAATCCGAAAAAAATAGAGATGGAGGAAAAAATAATGAAAATAAATCAAATGCTATTGTAGCATAAAGAAAGGATTTTATTATTACCATAGAACTGAACAACTAATTATTGAAAGTTGTCGAAATGATACGTTTATTGCATTGGTAACTATGCTGCATATCACATGTTTATGTAGCAGTAATTGTAACTTAGAGGAACTTGCAAACTCGGTAATCGTTTTTTGACACAAGGAACTGAATCTGTATGATGCTGGGATGTGATAATAGGAGTGCAATGCTACGTTGCCATTTTCTCGTAATGCACGCTATGTTGCATTGGGCGTGGTAATCCAATATATTTGCATATGTATGTTACATGTTTTCCTGATAATCTGAACATTTCCGAATTCAAAACAGACCACACACCCCAATTAGTTTGGAATACCGGGGTTCTACCGTATACTGAAATAAAGCCACATTATTATATATTATCGTTTCATTGTGAATTATTAACAGCATGCTTTCATTTTCAAATTAGCCTAATTCCTATTAAGATTTTTTACTGCCATTTTGCCTCGCTGCCTTTCGCATTGACTTCACGAACAGCTTGGTGTAATGTACCACGGCAATAAACCAGAAAAAAGTTCACACAATATGCGCATTCTCGACTTCGAGAAAAAATACCTTCAATGCCTAAAATATCTGAAAACTGTCGAAACTGAGTTATGGTAACTTCAGAGTACGTTTGTGTAAGATCACAATGGCGTATAATCTTTTCTTTTTCACATTTCCTTGGTTTCTTTTTGGTTATTAGCTGTCCCAACCTGCTCCGAACACTACAAATTCTCTTCCTGTGCGAAATATCAGTCGCCCTTTCCCTCATTCTTTGGAGCGGAACTGGCGCTGCAACGGAAGGTGGGGCGCACCAACCATTCAGTCGAAGGCCACGGTTACGCCCCGATATGTTCGGAAGAGAGAAAAAAGGACCGACGCGTGGGCGACTGCAGAACTTTTGTCAAAGCGGTTTCCTTTGGGCGGAGGTCGCTCCCGTGCGCAATTTGCGAACGGCCAGGAGACAAAGGTTTTAACGAGAGGGAAGTGCACCAAAAACCCAATGGACATACGTATTTTGTTTTTGCTTCTAAGTGAATGGGTCCCGTCTAAGACTTACGGTAAAAACACTGACAGAAACTATGAGTTATAAATACATTTGAAACACGTATAAAAAATGCCTCGTGTAATATTTTCCTAAAATGTATGAAATTATTATTAGTTCCCAAGTATGCAGAGGCATCCAATGAAATTTCTGAGCATTTATGCACAATCATTAACATTAAGTACCAAGTTTATATACACGTGTATATAAACGGAGTACAACGATGAACAATTTTAATGATACGATGAACAACATACGATGAACAATTTCAATGATGTACTATTTCCCCTTAACCATAATTGCACACATGAAAACTGAAATTAACTGACGTACACACGGCCCCTTCTGCAGAAAACATGCTAAATATATACATCTTCAATATTCCGATATTTTCACAGCTATTTTAAAGGACGCCTAAACATGGTATTTCATACACGTCATTCGCCATTCTACATTATTCCTTCTTAAGCAACAAAACTATTTTCTAGAAAATGATAATTAGACCCACAGAATTTATCATACATGAATTATGGTTAGGGAAGGCGGTAATGTAGTAGATTGGCCAGAAGCGTAAGTGGTTATTACGCAACTGAAAAATATGGAACAATTTCGCAATAAACAGGAAACGGATGACTGAGTGAGAATGCAAATGCATTCATGTGGGGACGGGAGTTAACACGAGGTCAGAGGAGCGGGGTCGAGAACAGCTGCAGGAGCTGACCGCAGAAGGCTGCTCGCGGGGCAACATGGTGATAGGTCAGCACGGGCAGGGAGAGCCTGGGGTGAGGTCCGGCCGGCAGGGCAGGCGAAAGCACAGCAAGGAAGGAAACAGAGATGGGTGGAAGGGAGAGGGTCGAGAGATGACTGTGGCAAGTGACCCTCCATGAGCTTCGCGTGGGGGGGGGGGGGTCAATCCGGCCTCAGAGTATGGGTACCTGCGGCGTCTCATCCCCACCCCCATTCTCCCGCCCGAAAATACGAAAAAATGAGCCAAATAAATAAAGTTGATTTTATGTACTTCAATATTTATTATTTAATACTACATGCAAACACAATTGCCAACAAGTAACAAGTGATTATAGAATTCGTACCCTCACGAGATTTTCAAACATTGAAACAAACAAAAGATACGACGTAGATTACGGTGAGAGTCGCTACCCTTCAATTAATCTCGCAACAATTGGAAAATAAAAATCCTGACTGTCCATGTAGGGATTTCAAAGGTTTCTGCGGTGTGGGAGTTCCGTTCGCAGAACGAGTACAACACAGCATCGTGCGCAGGATTCGCATCCCGTGCAGCTCGTCGGATGGCAGGCGCGCGAGACGGGAGGTCACTGTTTGCGGCGGCGGCGGCGTGGGCTCGGGCGCTGGCGCTAAGCGACTCTAATATTGATCCGCCTGCGCGGGCCGAGGAGGAGCGCGAAGTGGGAGGCGAGGACGATCGCGGCGCCTCGTTCTCACAGGTCAACCAGACGCGCGCGGGCGGCCGGCTGCGAAGGACGGCGCGCCGCGCCGCCAAGGCAGCTACGAGGACAGGCAGAGGTGCGGCCGCCCTCATCGCCCCAGCTAATCGCGTGAGCTCACTGCTTCGCCGCGCCAAGTACACGACGTAAACCAGAATTCTACCAACATTTTCTTCTACAACAATGCAGCGTTCTTTGGAAAACAGTTTGATGTCCCATATGTTTGAGAATCTTCATAGTTTCAATGGTACCTACATTTCCCTTGACTATTTCACCAATAAAAATGTCATGAATATGTTTACCTTCAACGTTGAACAGCTGTGTGTAAATAATGTAACTTCAAAGGAATCGAATACTTACAACACGCAATTGAAGGCTGGGTGAATGATTTTATTGATTTATAAAATTAACTAGTGGTGCTACAGAATGATACAAGACGTTCTCGTACTATTACCTAAATTCTTCAATCTGAGCTATCCAATTATGTTCCATCCTGTTCTCAGCTGGCATCTATTCGTGCCTGAAACATTTTTTTCATATTTTCAAAACGTGATGGATCCCTTACAGCAGAATTGAAATATGCCTTAAAGAATATTACAGACCGGTAAAAATCTCGTCTTATTATTATACATCTTCATTGAAAATTTCAATCATTTTTAACGAAAACATTGTTCGAGCGTTTCTGAAAATGCGTATTTTAAAGCTCATTTTCACCCACAACTTCCGATTTTTCAAGAAATATCATTTGAAATTATTTGAAGCTATTGCATTTGCAAATGTGATAATCCCAAAGAAATGCCACTAATATAAATATTGAAGGTGCAGTATATATTTTAAAAAATAGATCTGTGGAGTTTTGGAAAAAGAAAAGAATATATCAAAGTGGCATGTTATTCAGTCTATTTAGCACTATCCGTAAAAAAATGGGGCAGTTTTCGAGAAAATTGCGTGCAAGCGATTCTATAAGTTTGAGTATTTACAAACAAAGTAAATAATATATCAAAATAACGTTTATGTCAACTGATACATTCAGCACTATTCCTACAAAAAAAGTTTTTTTTTAATTGGAGCCGTTTGAGAAATTTTTTAAAATATTTTTATCATTGTGCATATTTCACTCAAAATTGCTCGGAAATTACTAACATTTGCAAAACAAATGTACACGACGTTAATGAAAGAACTAATTTTATTTGATGAAAAAATCTTTCTTCGAATTTGTCGTTTAAAGACGACGTCGAAAAAATCTAACTACTGTAATTTCCAAAAATTCAGAGTTAAGTGAAAATCGGGCTTATGTCTTCTTTATAACAGCATATCACATTATAAGGGGCGTTCAATAAGGTACCTCGTAATCTTACGTCATTGTTGTCGAGAGCTGAGCGTGATCAGGGAAGTTGAGACATGTCTTGATATACTTCGGCCTCAGTTACTGATCAGTCTGCCGTAAGCTCTTGATGTGAGAAGACTAAGTGCAGTGCCGAGCGGGTCATCAGAAAATGAGAGATTTTGATATCGTTCAGCGATCAAATTCCTCACGAAGGAAGGGAAGCAACCAAAAGAAATCCATGACAGAAGGAATGTTGTTTATTTTGATGATGCGTCTTCATACTATGAAGTAAAATTTTGGGCCAATCAGTTAAGTGGGGAAGAAAATCGATTGAAGATGACTCACGTTCAGGGCTCCCTGTAGAAAAATCCTGTGCGCCATAAGGCGGAGGCCGTGATTTTTTAAGATCGATTAAATGTCAGTAAAATAGCTCATTAACTTGACATTTCAGCTGACACGGTACATAGTATATTCCATACAGAATTGATATCACAGGTCAGTTCTCTCTAGGTTCCACGAAAGTTGATTCTCGAGCAGAAAACATTTTGCCAGCAATGTTGCAAAGAGAATTTCGACTTGCATAGAGAAAATCCAGGTAACATTTACTCGCGAATTATGTATGCTCTAAGTGCCCCTTGTAGGCATATGGCAACAATACATTATGCCAAAGCGCTTATTTCCATCTGTATTCAGATTACAACTTCATCAGTAGTAGTATATCATACACAATTGATAAATATCTCTAATACTAATAAACTACTTAAATTATTAATATCCTTCGATTTGTAATTTAAAGTTAATTAATCGCCGCCTTTTTTGTATAATGACACCGCCTGAAATGAAGCGCAGGAAAATAAAACTTCAAGGTGATATGTTCGTTTGGCAGACTACGGAGAAGAATCCCAAAAAAATATTTAAACGAAAGTAAAATCTTTGGTCTTTAAGATCGTAAAAACAATTTGGCCCTTATCCGTCTAATTTTTAGTCAGTTTAAATTGGTACAGGCTCTTACGGAAAAAAAAAATTCGCGGGCATAGTTTTCTTAAAGTTATCGGAGAAGTTATACGGTTAACATACTTTCCTTTTATTCAATACAGAGTAAATCTTTTTCAGGATTAGATGGCGTATAATATACCTCACCGGACATTCTGAGAAGTAATTTATGAAAAATCTGCTGCGAAATTCATTGCAAACTGAAGTACTGTCTCATACTTTCACATAAAGTGTAATTGAAGCACCATTTACTCATTTCTAGTCGGCGGAACTTCATGGAATTGCATATTTTTACTGATTGCGCTTATCGTAAGGAAATGTACATAACATTACCTACCACCAAAAATAAAACAAAACTACCCCATTTTTACTTAGCATAATTTCATATTTCTGGGATGTTTTCATTAACTGCATATTTTTATTTATGTCGCATATATTGCAGATGTTTGCTTAGAAGTGGGCTGAAGCGCGACTTTTCGTTGCCTTACTTTTTTGTTTATTATGTTTGAAAATATACTTGTATTATACGCATTTGGTACTAGTGTAAAATAAATAGGTCCCTAGAAATCATAGCTTGCAATCTCACAAACGCAGTGAACAGATGTAAAAAACAGTATTTTTGCTCAAAACTACAAGAATAAAGAGATTACAATTGAGAAAGTTTATCCATGTCAAGTTTCTTCTAAGAGTATACATAATTCAGCGTTATCTAGATAATTAGGTTGACCGAATACACAAAAATTCGAGAGTTCATATAAACATGCCCTCGACCTGTGGCAGAGAGAGATATAAACATTAAAAAATCAATTTCTCTGCAGAAATTTACAATAATTGTCAAATCACTAAGTTCAGAAAAGTGTAAATAATTTAAATAGATTAGTTTGTAAAAATGTCAAAATTTTCATATTTTTTTGCCATACTCCCATTATCAACGTTCGAACAAGTTCATGGTACTCAATTTTTTCAATTGTTTTATATTAATATATTTCAATCGTATTTCTGAGAGACCCAACTGGGCTAATTTCAATTAAGGTTTACATATTGCTTGATAGAAAATACATCAATACAAATTGAGAATACAAATTGTAGAATAGAGTAAAAACAGAATATTGTGATTGTAAATAGTAAATTATAATAAAAATTAAATTCATTATTTTTATTGTGTTTAATCCATTCGTGTTCGAGGATTCTTCTCGTGGCCCGTAGTTGGCGAGACACTTGTATAAATTTCATTAATTTCAGGCAAAACGTTCTGGAAATTACTAGTTTTTTAAAGAAATGTACATGACCTTCCTTAATGAGCTGATTTTGTAGAACAGATTTTAAGGTACAAATCTATCTTCTATTTTGTAGTTTCTAAATGTTAATTTTTCCCAATTTTTGATAATACGGAGAGTTAAACGAAATTGACACGTGCGCCACTCTTTAAACGTCCTTTTCTAAAGACCGTTGTGTTTTTTTGTGTTTTTTTTTGTTTTTTTTATTTTACAAACGGACTGTCCTGAGGCAAAGATCTCTATCTACTTTTTTTAACCTGCCATTTTCGAGAGTGAAAAACGATAAGGTTGTTGAAAACGGGACTCGCGCCTATCTTTTAGCGTCCTTTATTACATATGAAGAGAAAATTAAAGGAAAAAAAATTGGAGTTGTTTTATAAGATAAAAATTAATTTTATAAAAAATTGCGTATATTTCGCGAAAAAAGCCACGAAAATCACTCATATTTTCTTGTATAACCATTATATATGACTTCATTTAAAGATGACTTTAACGAACCTATTTTATAAAGGAAAAAATCCATGTCCAATATTGTAGTTGTAGGAAGACGCAGACCATTTTATTTTTGAAAATAGGCAATTTTTGAAAAGTCAGGAATTTCAACAAAAATGAAATCTCGTTCTCTCAAGCGTTCTTGACGCTGTCCGACAACAAAATGTAATCAAAACATTTGGAGCCTCTTTTTAAGTTTTGAAAATGTCACCCATAAAGTAACCCCCCAATATTTTTTTCTCATAATTCTGGGGCCGCGACATCAGCTAGATCGATTGGGGAATATCAACTTTGGAGAAAATCGGCTAATCGGTTTAGTAGCTAGTATTGATCACATCTTTTCCAGTCATTCTATTTTTCGATATTAAGGACCCACAACACGTGGATTCTGACTACTCAACATGTTAAGTAATTTACTATACGTAGGGACAAGAGTTATTCTAATTTTTTCGTAACTAGGGCCAGGCAATAGAAGTTTTTCTGTCGAAAATTCGCTGTTTTTCCCCGCAGCAACACAATACTTTCTCGATACTGCGTAAGCAGTAGCGAGAAAGTAAACATTTGTTTTTGTAAATTGCAGAGCTAGAAGACAGGCCAGATCGAGCGAGGAAGATTAATTTTTGGAAACATGCTACAATACACTCTGTGGTCACCGCAGAAAGCTATGGATAGGAAAAAAAAGTGATCTTCCACAATAAAAATTGTTTTTAAAAATTTAATTAAATTCAAATAGGTTCATCAACTACAATATCACGACTTAGCCGAATGTGTCTTCTTGAAGGCTTCAGTTGGAAACGACGGGCGTGACGGCAACAACCGAAGCAGAAGGAGAAAAGCGCATTTGGGTGATGCAACGCACGCGCAGAGCAGACAGCAGAGCTAGGGCACGGGCCGCGCCGTGCTGCCCCGCCTCGCTTCGCTCCCCATGTCCCCGCTGCGTCCGGCGCTTTTGCCCATCGCTTGCATTCCGTTTCGGGGGGCGGCGACCAATGCACTCGGGCCCGCTATGGCGGCGGCGGAGTAGAATGGGAACGGGGATGCTGCTGTTGCGTGCTAATTGCACAATGCTTTCTCCGCGGGGCGACCGACGTCGGGTGCAAGGTCGAGCGATGCACCTATTGCCTGCTCTCTCCCTCCTCCACCGGGCGCTTTTCCTCTCGTTACTGGACCTGAGCGCTCTTTGTTCGTAGGTTCTGTTGAACCAACTAAATTTTCCTTTCCTCTGTACCGAGGAACGAACAGAAAATTGCGCGCTGACGAATGAATGAGCAGCAGCAGATTTTTGTCCACTAAAAATATTTCAATGATATCCTGGATATCATTCTTAGATTTCACCGCTACACGTATGACCTATGAATTAAAGGAGAATTAAAGAAAAATTATTTCCCAGCTATGACATCTCTTACATGTTATTTTAATGCTCGCATACAAAACCTACGTCTTCTCACCAATTAATAACATCCTTGTAATAGACCTGCGGTCTTCGAAATGCTTGCAACAAGATTAAAATGTGCGTTTTCCTTTCAATACTTCTAGATTATCAACACTGCTTATATCCGCTGTGACCCATCACACCTTGTTCCCAAGACGGCGTTCTGGTTGCCAGGGGAGTGCCGCTATCGTCCTTGGGGGACAGGACTGCAATTTTGTGTTTTGTTACGGTTAAGGTTCCGGCCGCGCTCAGAGAGAAACTAGATCCTGCAGCGGTCGCAACTCTGTTATTATTTCCCCCTCGCAGAAAAGCGAGCGCTCTCTCCAGAAATCGCCGCAGGATCGTCCAACGCGCGGTTTGCAGACCCGATGGAGGGTAGTCATGGCGGCGGAGGCAGGCTGCCGACTTCCTGTGAATCGGCGAGACCACCCGCCTTCGCGGGAGGTGCCACCAACCATCAAGCGCGCGACACGCGGCGGTGGACTTGCGAAACGCTACGTATTTCGTTTCCCCTTTTCAAGTACGTTCTCACCCACTCCCGTCGACGCTGGCATCGACCGTGGCGGCGAAGGCGACGATGAGGCAACAGTGGGCTGCAGGGTGGAAACAACAATGGCATCGGCGGTACCACCGGTGGGTGAGGGGAGGGAGGGTGGCGATGACAGAGGCGGCTGATGCTGACGCTGTGCGAGGGTCTTTGCAGGAGAAAAGGAAAGGAAAAAAAAGAGGTCAGACGAAAGTTAGCGTCACCCCCTCTTTGAGGAGGATCTATTAAAAGCGAAATTTCCAGTTCGTTGTCTTTTGAGAACCTGCCGACCGCGCGCTTTCTTCATGAGGCGCGGGAATGTCGCAGAACGCCAACGCCCCCGCCCACGCCGCAGGCGCGACGTTGCTTGGAGGGAGATTGCAGTCACGCACGGCGTTTTCATGGCGTTGTTTACCCTCAAGGAAATCGGAAAGTAAATACACCAGACTGTTCAAATGTTATTAATGAATCACTGACTCCGCGCGTACTCTCACCGACACGATACTACGGAACTACTACTTTCCCGAACCCTAGTAAATGTCGTTTGATATATATATATATATATATATATATATATATATATATATATATAGCAATGAATCACAATGACACATTGCACAGCGCGACTCTAGTGTCAGGCCCTTTTAGAAAATCTCCGAGCGAAGGGCGCTTTTGGCACAATACGTCTTGCGCAGCGCCACCACCCAAGGATTCCCCGACGTTCGCCCGCCTCCGACAAACACCCCCTACGATCTTTTCTGTGGCAACAGGAGATTGACTCCCGGAACAGTCGTACTAAGAGACTGGGGGGCAGCTCGCTAGCTAATCCCTAAGGGGCAATAAACAATAAGCAGAAGAGTCGCAGACGCTTGTCGAGTCACGTAGGCGCTAATGGAGAATAATTAACAACCAATTATACGTTAAGAAGTGAAGGTTGCAAAGACGTGTGGTCCCTTTAACCCAATCACAGAGGTCGGGTGATAGAATGATCTGAAAACTTTTGAACAAGCCAATGAAAAGCTTCGCGCTACGCACGTGGCAGAGCTCACGCATCTGGCGAAAGGGATGGGAGACGGGAATCGGGCGAGCTGATGGCGCTAAAAAGACAAGATTACGTATTAGAGAAAATCTCGACAGCGATCGGTCGGCTCTTAGAGAGACCCTAGTCAATTATTTAACGGTGACAACAGCCATCCGACGGACGATCGCTGTTCTTCGCACGATCCTACCAGCCCTCACTCCGCATCGGAATTCATTCCGGATGCCGGGCTGGGATAATAGGACCAACACCCTAAAATTATCCGTGAGGGTGTGCAGCCCGACCATTCGGCTGTACAAAACAAAACGCGATTCAGGCGACGTGTGACGACCTGCGCATCAAAACCGACTCATTTCGCGGACGGCCACGGATGATCTCCCCCGCCCAGCCTGATGATTGCGAGCGCTCCGGCCGACTACACGGGTCCTCCGCTGCAGATGACCGGTATTGGACGTGTAATCCTTTCGGGGTGAAGTAGCGACATCACAAGCATCACTATTCTATAAATGAATTCACGGCCATAATTATCAGCCAGAGGAAAGCTCAACAGATAATTGTATCTGAGAGACAATTTATCCATAATAAACGTGTCTCCGCCATTTCGTCGGGTGGTAACACAAAGAAATATAGCCTGTGTATTAGTCAGTAAGCCAAATGCAATCGTTCGTCCCAGGGCGCTCACCCCTGAGATGCTCAACGCCGGTGACCGGATAGCAGGTAAGACATGCGCTTGGCGCCCTTTAATTTAATTCGGCGCGCGCACACTGCCATCTGAAAGTGACCGTCGTACCTTAAGTGTGACGGCAATTCCCCCTCTTATGATAGTGTAACTCCCATGTTGCATTACACATACACACACGACTTGCATTTTTAATTTCCCATATACGTACGTATATACGGAGTAGTACGAGGAGCTAGCCGAGACCAAACGAAATAGAAAACTAATACGGCAAAAGTCTCTGCCATTCTGTAGCACCACTAGTTTGTTTTTGTTTTTTTACCAATGCATATTAACGCTAACAATGTTTCTTTAATTGAATGAAATGAACTTAAGATTGTATCGCTGCTTTTGACGCCATCATTCTTGCGTGCAGATGAATGTAACTTTATTCTATCTTTCCCAGTATCTATTCTTCAGAGTTATCTAGATTTACTATTACTTTATGAATAATCTTCATCTCTCACGAACACATCAAACCAGATCCAAATAAATACTGTACGTGTTCCACACAAACCAAACAAGTTTCCTAACTGTAGATGACAATATTCGAAATGCTTTCTTCGTGATCCTTAAATATACAACTAGTCATTGCTGGCAGTTGAAATTGTGAATAAGAGCAAACAAATAACATCTCACTTCCCTTTCAGGGAGACTTTATCTCTGGATGCGCTAATTGAGTCAAGGGCAGCAAGGCAGCTAAACCGGCCACGTTCATCCGTGAAGACGCTTTTTGACTGTACGGGGAAAAGCATGAGAAGAAAATTATTGCCTTGCAGGACACGTGATGCCTTCTATGATGTACGGGAAACCTGAACGATTCTGGCGCAAAATGTCATGCGCATTGGTAATTCCCAGTGCACCTAACAACTGTCATTGACGCACTTATATACATGCTCATTGAATAGCCACAATACTGCAACTAGCCAGTGTCACACGATGGCGCTAATATATCAAAGTATTTACGTCTATTTCCAAATTCTTGTTTGCGTAAAAATAGGCTTAATATCGTTTTTCTGCAATAAGCGTGAGCTAGAGAATCAAATCTTAAAAGCAGATTTTGCTATTTTACAAGTGTGATTAGTTTTTTTTATGAGTCTTTATCAACAATCGCCGCCACGAATAATATTTCTTTTAGCGACGAATTCTGAGAAAGATGATAACTTTTGTAAATGAAACGATTGTAGACAACCTTGATATATTCGCATTCCAATCACGATTTCCGAAGCATAAGGTGATATCAGCACTGATTTTACCAGCTCACACAAAGTGTACTTAATCACGAACTGATACACTGGCCAACATTGATCTGCTATGTTATTCAACAATGCGCAGCTTTTGGGGATTCTAGTAACTCCTAATTACGGATCGGGACTGACACTTCCACAAACGATTTTATACTAGCCTTTAAGTTCAGGAAGATCGTTGCGGCGCGAAACACTGCAAGGAAAACCAACGTACTCCGGGAATAAAAGCAGCTCATATGCAGCCACGACTTAAGACTCAAAGTGGGATGGGTATCTATTCTTCAATATCGACAGTAACAAACATGATGTAGTAGTACAAGGAGGGCGTTTGCAACCGATGTGATGCTTGATGACAAGGGGGACATTTAAATATTTCTTGCCGCACCAGTTTTTGACAGCAGTAATATGATTTATTACATCGATATTACCTCACCATTTTTTATATGAACGTCTCATTTGGCCTGTGGAACTATCTGAATCAGTTTCTTTCCGTGTTTATCACGACAAGCAGCAGTACCAAAAGACCTCAGTGTTATTTAGTTATTTAATATTGTTATTCTAAGCAGACTTCCTAACACAATGTTCCTCACAGAAAACCCGCAGTCCGCCCGACCTTCCTGGGCAACCGTCTCCAGGATATACATCGCCGAGGAATTCGTCTGAGGGGCCAAGGGCAGGCAGGGCACAGCCCAGAAGGTCAACGACCCGCTCAGATCAGACACGCGGTCGTTCACATCTGTCCACGGCGCCTCGTGCGAGACAAAAAACTGCTGCGGAGCAGTCGCCGACGCCTAGCGAGTCCTGGCTCGCGCCCACTTGAGGCACCCTCACGCGCCCGTCGCAAGGTCATAGCACACAAGCCGACGCGCGCACGCCGCCCGTGCGCAGCGCATGACTGGCCGCTTCAAGCGCCCGCGAAAATTGCTGCTAACAGGAGATGGGCCGGGGGAAGGCCCGCCGGGAGGCCTTCGGGACTCAACATTAACTACCGCCGTCACGGCATTGTTCCGCTATCCCCCAACGCCACTCATATTCTAGTCTACGCGCGTCACTTGGGAAGAAGGGCGTAATGCTCCAGTGTTGTGCGGCACGGGTCTTGGGGCAAACAGCTGCGAAATCTGCGAATTATAATTGTCACTAAATGTGTTCTTAATAATCACTAAACTCATATGCGGATTTCATTCTTCACTTACGGAGAATGGAACATCTCTCACGTTTCGGCCTACAGTGTTTGCTCAGAGGTACAATTCCTGGGCCATGTTTTCCTTCACGCAGAGTACTACAATTCGATCGAACATGTAGCCCCCCCCCCCCCACCTTTCTAGTAATCATGCCTTAAGTATAGAAACGGATGTCTTATCCAACAAACGAATTGTGGCTTCTGGTCAGAAAAGTGACGACGCTGAACTAATCCATACTTGACAATCATCAAAAGAGATACGATAGTCGCTGTTCAGTAATAGTCCTAATTACGCAAAAAGAGTGAACTGCAAGGACAGGCCGACTAACCCACAATATTTAACTTGTGGTGCTAAAGAATGGTACATTTCCCGTGTTAGTTTATTTCTTTTAGTCACAGCTAGCTATTCGGACTTGCAACATACTCTTGCCAGCTGCTATCACCGCCCAAAGTATTTTTATTATCCTTCATAAGTTTTCGGTTTCCTAATACAGGATGGCCGCCGTAACACAAATTTATTTTCCCTGAGCTATTAAAATTGTCCCTGTGTTACATGTACCATTGCATTACTTATATAATGCTATTTTATTATAATTGTAATTTCAAATAAATGGAGAAAATCGTGTTTCACGTTTTATGCATTATATATAGGAAGGGGTGAAGGAAACATACGAGAGGCGTTCAAAAAGTTCCCGCAATGGTGTTTCAACTTGTTAATGTAATTGTAAACCTATGGCAATGGTAACCTAATCACCAAGTAAGACCATTGCGCATCCTTAAAGTAGCTCCATCGTTCCTGCCATTGTTGGAATCAGCGGTAGAAGGCTTCTTTTGGCACCTGTCGGAGCTGAGCCGTCTCATTCTATTTAATGTTCTCCACGGCTGCAAATCGTCTCCTTAAGAGACTCATTTTTGGAGTAGGGAACAGCCAAAGTATCTGGGAACGAGATCCGCAGAGAACAGTGGTTGAAGGAAGACAGGAATGTTCTCGGAGAGGAATTTCTGCCCAACAAGCGACGTGTGGCTTGGCGCGTTATCGTGATGCAGACACCATTCTCCACTTGTCCCTGTGCGTCCTTCGACCTGACAGCCAGTCCAGGCCACGGTGTAGCAGCGCCGATAGAGTCTATAAAGCCGATTTTCGCAGTTTGCACATGAACGTCAGGTTCGCGCGCAGTTCGAACTGCGACTTTACGCCCACTGATCACCATTCACCCCCACGTGACACGGAGCAGTGGCACCACTGCGCACTGAAACGTGGTGGTTCAGCAATAGTCGTGCCAATTTTGCCTGCGTACGAACATGTCTTATCACACACACATATAATGTAATTTCACGTGAACAAAATAAATAATTTTCTTTGATCACACTTGATACTGACGAAATCACAGATATTTCTTAAATGTCTTAGTGACAATTTTCCCTCCAAAATTTTAATTTTCATTTCGAGTTGAGGTTGCTTAACCCGCAAATCTTTTACTTTCTCGCTACCGCTTACACAGTAAACAGAAAATTATGAATGCGCCAAAAATGCATATTATCGGCAGAAAATATCTTATTGCCGGACCTTGATGAAAAAGTGCATACATCCTGTTGCTAAATTTAGAAACTAATGGTGCTAAAACAGCACTTACTCTCGCCTTCAGTAATAGTTATGTAATACTATTTATACCACACATTCCTTTTCGAATTAACACATCTCAGACATTTTTTGTAAAACTCATTACAAATCGTACATTTGGTGCTTAAACGACATATTTTCAAGCAAATATAGACACAAATTTGACAATTTGTAACGGCTTTTCATACAGTTAAATCATGTCCCAGCAATAAGACGTAATTCAGAAATTAGATAAGTCATTTTTGCCGAGTCATTGTTGCATTCCAAACTGATATTCCCATAAGGCTACGAATTTTAGTTTCATATATTTGAAGTAGTTGTCAATAATTTCCAAAAGATTAATTTGTAAATGAATAACAAACGCTCGAACATAAGAAACAAAAGTATTTTCGAAAAACTTCATTAGAAATTTGAAGCACTTCACGTTGCAACTAACTTCAAGTGTGATTACAAATTACTGGAAATGTGCATATAAATTGCGTGAGATAGTTCAAAAAAATTACATTTGTGTAATTTTTGAAAACGAAAACCAAAATATCCCAAAATGAACTTAACGTCATATTACAGAGAGCAATTAGCACTATCAGTTCGAAAAATGTGAAGAAATAAATTGGAGCAGTTTTTGTTAAAAATGGAATCTGAGCGTTTGTGAAAAAGCTAAATTTTGATCCTGTTTTCACAAAAAATAGTTTGAGTTTTCGAGACTTTTATAGGACATTGTTTAAAGCACGTGTACTCATAATTACAATAAGGTGAACAAATCGTTGCTAATGCAAATATTAACGACGTGAGAGATGTGAAAATATTACGTTTTTGTATTTTTTTGGAAAAACAAAAGGAAATATGACGTTAATGACTTCTAAGAGTGCATTTAGCACTATCCCTACCAAAAATTAAAAGAAATAATCTGAAGCAGTTTTTGACAAAATCTTGTTTTTGTTATTTTTTAAATTGCACATATTGCTCCCAATATTGCAGGAAAACTACAATAACTTTCAAAAAATGTACGTGACATTAATTAAAGGACGGAGAACAAATTATATTAAAAGGAAAAAGGTCATTTTCAGTTTCATAAATGTAGGGAGACACCCAAAATATTTCAAAATTTTGACATATGCCATCTTTATAAGTGTAGTTTACTCTATTCTTACAAAAAAATTAAAGAAAAAATCTGCCGTCAGTTTTTAGAATGTCCCAAGGATTCTGTTAACCGTGAAAATCGAAACCAGGCCACCTTTATAAATGTATTTCATTTTATTCTTAGAAGAAATTTAAGAGAAAAAAATTGACAAGTTTATTTAAAAAATTTTGAATATTTCCGTGAACGTGATGTAAAGTACCCCCGAAATTTGAAGAAAGACTTTAAAAATCGCGGCGCCTCCAGAGGTGCGACAGCGACCTGGGAATATCCATTTTGGAAAATTCTTACGTATGGTTTAGGCGCTAGTGGTGTTCACTATCTGACGGACAGGGACGAACGTTTTGTCATCAACTGGTGTTTCAGTATCAAGGACCCACAAACAGGGATTCTGGCTACACGTGTTAATAGGATATTTTCCCCTTAAATTAACAACTGGATTTTCCACTTTTTCGTTATCAGGGTTTGGGAATGATTGTTTCTGCCAAAAACCGAAACTTTTCCTATACTACGTATATTACTTCGTATATCCGTACGCATACAGGAAAGACACAAAAAAAACATGATTAGTTTAAATGAACACAATTTTGCTGAAATGTTTGCACTTTGTTCTTGATAGTAATGGGCGTGTTTGAAGAGTGGTTTGAATTGTATTGGACATGTGGGGGAGTTATTGATTTATTCGTTTTATGACGACTCAAAAAGCTCTGAACTCTTCGCAAACCGCCGCACAGTCAAGGATTAAGAGCATCTTCACTGCACACAAGTATTCTGCCCCTGCGACTGTGAAATATTGGCCGGAATTGTTACATGAATCTCGCACAAGAAAATCAAATTTCTCCAAGATAGTGTCAAAGCGAATGCATGCCCAAATTTGAGGGAGAACGTTTGCACAATGGGATACTTGACAAATACGATCAAACCACGACAGAGAACTAACACCTACTTGCGAGAAAGTCTCATCTATTACATTTTTTTCTCAGCGTTGCACACACACACATTATATATATATATATATATATATATATATATATATATATATATATATAAATATATATAGTAACGAATATTGCATCACCTGCCGGATTCGCCGCGCGCGGATTGCGTCATCTGCCGGTGCCTCTTCCCTTCCCCGCCGAACTGGACGGTTCCGGACTACTCGCGAGTCGTGGGGAAAGGTGGAGAATGTGCCGGGTGTATCAAGACGAGCGCCGCACAGGTATAAATGCGCCGCTGCCGACGGCCGCGAGTCAGTAAGAAGTAGCAGTCACGTCTGTCAGTAGTCAGTGTACGTTAGTGTAACTCGGTGTGTATAAGGTCTTTCTAGTGTAACTCGGTGTGTATTCTAAGTATGCCAGTGTAAATAGCAGTTAGAAGTATGCGGCTGTTAGTGTATGTAATCAGTGAAGAAGCAGTCAGTCCGTCAGTGTGTCTGAAGAGGAAGCTGTGCTGTAAAGTGTGCATTGCGGTGAACAGCAGTGCAGTGAACCCTGGTGTGCGCAGGAAAGTGTGGTCTGCGCAGTGGACCGTGGGCAATGCAGCGGACTGTGTGATAGTGTAGAAGAAGTGATCACTGTAAATAAGTAATCAGATTGCAGAGAACAGTGTAAATAAATAATCCGCAGAAGAGAACTGTGTAAATAAATAAGAGGAGGGAGTCGTGAAGAAAAATAAGTAAAGAAAACAAGGGCTGTGTAATATACCTATAAATAGATCAAGTAGTTTTTAGTGTATATTTCTTTACAAATAAACGTTAAATTATACGAGTGTTTTAATTCACCGCTGATAAACGTTACAATATATATAATTAACGACAATGAATTAACACATATAGAACAGCCTTCCAACCATAAACGTGCACGTTGTAGATTATCTTAGTTGTTTATCGTATTTCCTTCAATCAAATTGTAGAGGAAAATCGATTTAAGTATTTTGTTACTGTACGTTTCCAAAACAATGAAATAAAACGTAGTGTTCATTCATTTTAGAAATTAATAGTTGATACGCCTATCAATTTTAATCATTTTTGCTAACTTTTTTACGTCCTTCGATTTTATTTTTCTTTCACTCTGGTCACCATGTGTCTTATTTTTTCCTCCTCCTATACAAGTCCCAAATAATATTTGATTTTCTTAAAAATGTATAATCGAGTAATATTGAATACCAATGGTGAACGTGAGAATCTTCTCGAGATTCTAGGGCAAATCCCAATTAATTTTCGTAAACGAGTTTCAGGATCGAGCACTCTCAGTCAGAGCTTGACATTCGCAACCATGTTCCATAAGCATGTTAACTCACCATACAAGCCGATATACACAAAGCCAAGGAGCTTCCGAAGACGAAAGATGTACGACCAGCAACTCACCTGAAAGGTCAAATATTCACAAAATTAGCATTTCTTAAAAATAATTGAACTGTGAAAAAAAGGCAAACAAACGTCTTTCAGCTCATTACTAAGAATAAAATAGGTAAATGTTTCTCGCATCTACTTAATTCTTTTTCATCGTAGCTGGCAAAGATTACCTTCATTTTATTATTTTTTGTCCCACCTGGCTCATCTCTATGAGTTCGTGCTATAAAGTCTGTAGTGGAGAAATAGGAATTTGAGGAGGTTTTAAATTGAAAGATGCGAAAGCTTCTAGACTATGACTTCCTAAGAAACGACGAAATGGCTGCATCTACCGAAACAATCGGGAAGAGTAGACCGCGGCGTAAACAGGCGGGGTGGGCGGGGCGAGAGCAGCGCGAACACACTCTCGCCGGCGCGACGCGGCGCGGCAGTGAACTTGGGCGCGCGCGGGGGCAGGCCCACTTCCCACTGCGGGCGCAAGTGGACCGTGCGGCGCGGCGCGGCGCGCGCCTCATCCGCGCGTGGGAAGACGTCGCGCCGGAGAGAGAGCGTGGCGCGACGGCGCTTGGCGGCGCTGTGCAGCCTCAGCAAGCCCCTGGCCCTTCAGTCTCAATTCAGTCTTCGGCAATTACTTTTCTCCTGAAACCGTTTACGGTTCTAAAATACTGCAGTATGACCATGACAGAAATGTGCTGCATACTCAATTGCTCTGCAGAATGAGGTAATAACTATACAAATCAATTACATTTCTCTACCATTTTTCGTTTGGACAGCGACGGATCGAAGGGCTCTTGGGGGCAAACATTGCAACTTTTTTCGATGTGCCCACACTTTTTCCGAAGTTTACGCAATTCTGTGTGAAACGAATAATGTGTACCAGTGAGGTGCTGTACGAACGTCGCAAAATATTTTCAATCATATTGTTACCATTTGTTGCACGACTGCATAAAATTTATAAAATACGACTTTTTGCGACGTCATTAAAAGATTCCTATGCCTTCCAACAAATTTTCTTTGTTTCTGCCAAATGTTCTGAATTTATATTCTGTTATTTCACTCAGTCCTACAAAAACACTGCGATTTGGGCCTACTTGTGAACTACGTCATAGAACCTACACACTACAAAATAGAATCCAAGCGGCTAATTCCTTTCTTAAGCAAATAGTTATTTTTGCCTTATTACGGTACAATCTGAGAGATGAAAAATAAGATAAAGAAAGATAATGCGTTTTTTTAAATTGAAGTGTACGTGTTTTTCTGGGATGCAAAGGGAAAAGGGACCAGTCAATTTCAGTGTTTTAATACCGACCAGTCGTAATTTATTTAATATTTTATTTAAATACCTTGAAACACTTCACATATTTCGTCATGGAAAAATAAGGAACCGAACTTGGATAACCTCCAAAAGTCAGGGAAATTCGTTCTACAAAAGAAGTGGTCACCCTCATATTATTGAAAGTGTGAAATGTAATTTATATTATCTACTGCTTAGTCTGTTTTCTTGATATATTATTTCCCTGTTACATGAGTAACTTGATAAACTATTTAGTTGTATAAAAATAAACAATGTGCTCTGAAATGTATTTCGGATATTTTGCTTTGAATTCCACTGTTATCCTTATGGCAAATCTATGATTCGTGGCTTTACAACAGACCGCGAAATTTTTACATTTTTTTGGGAAATTGTAGTTTTGGAGAAATATTTCGTGAAATATGTGCAATATTAAAACATTTTAAAGTTCCAAATATTTTTTTGAACTATTGGTAGGCATAGTGCACAATGTACTGCACAAGACGACATAAACCCCACTACGCTCTATTCCTTTGTTTATTCAAAAATTACAAAAATATATTTTTTGTATAAAGTTTCTCGAAAACTCGAGTTTCTGTGAAAATAAGTTCTAACTTCCGCATTTTCAAAAACGCTCATTCGCTACTTTCTCAAAAAATTGCTCCAATTTTTTCTTCAAACTTTTCGTACAAATAGTGCTAATTGCACTCTTCAATATGACATACAATTCATTAGGCTGTATTCTTTATTTTAATACACAAATATATATTTTTTTCAAATATCTCTCACGTCGGAAAACGCTTAAACGCCATTTTCTGAAACGGCTCCAAAGTTTACAATTAAAATTACCTTATAGAACGATATTTATTATTCTGATACATTCGTAAAGTACTATTTCAGTTCTATTAGAAAATTGAAAAATTGAGAAAATGTTTTTTTTATTCACATAGGGAGGCGATAGGATTGCAGCTAGAACGCGGGTGGGACAAATACGAAAAAATAGTCCAGACCAAAAAAATTAGAAAACTAGGACGAGAAAGTATGTGCCATTCTGTAGAACCAGTAGTTAAAATTGTGATAAATTCGGTTGAGTTCAAATGAAGGGGCGCGGAGGCCAATTTGTGACCGCCTTTGCACCGCGTAAAATGTACCGCAAATGAGGCGAAGAAGGAGAAGCCCGAAGGGAACGAAACCTTCAAGGTGAACCTCGCAAAAACGCTGTCATATCTCGGAGGCAGTAGCGACAGAGAGGAAAGACGCTCCAGAGACAAGGCAGCGCCGTCGCACTGGGCGCGCGCGGCCGCCGCCGCCGCCGCCTGACGCGCCAAGAAGCGCCTGAGGACGCTGAGGGCGGAACGGTGGAACCGCCGGTGACGGAAATCCCTCCTACACCATGTAACACCTGACGAAATATTCAGCGAACTTTCGAGGCTCTGGAGCCGACATGGACCACGGCCTACATGACCGTAACGCACGTCCATGCACTTTCATTACAAGTTGTTATTATGAACGTGTCAAGTAATTAGCTCAAGGATTTGAAACCATCAAGATTTGTTAAGGTCTCGGGAAGTTTTGAATTTGACCCTCAAGTTGTAGCAAAAATCAGCAGAATTACAAGGCCTCAAACATCTGCAACAACAAAAAGGGTTGTCTGCCGAACTTTCTAACTATTTAGGGCCGGTTTCACCAAACAAAGAGTAAGAGTTTACTCTGGAGTAAATCATGTTTACTCGAGAGTAACTTCTTGGATAGTTTCACAAACACTTTACTAGAGTCTAAATCGCTTACACGAGAGTAAATTCATGAGTAACTTTACACTGCGAAAATCTGTCGGGTAAAGTACGGAGTAAATTCAGTTTTCAACGTGCATGTACCTCCGAAGTGTTGTTACGTCTCGACGATTACGAATGATAGTATTTGAAGACCATTCCAGCAATGATTCGGAATATTATCCACTAATGCGAAGACAAAGGGTGCGAGAGAGAATAGATTGGTTTTAATTATGACGATCCAGATTTTGCCCCGAGGTTATGTTTGACCAAATCAGCTTTTAACTTCATCAGATACATAGTAAACTGTAGTGAACTTGTAAATTTATTTTTCGCCCATGTGGATACGAAATAAAGGTAGTACGTACCGAATACGATAACAAAAGGAAAAATAATTACAGGGAATACAAGTACTAAGAAATATTCATTTATTTATTCAATAAAAACTGTATTGACGTATGGGGGAGATCATTTGCGTATATTTTTGCTTGAGTTCCAGAATCCCTTTCCAACATTTCAACTACAAATAGATGAAAGGTGAATAAAAGTTTAAAAAATAAAACAACAAATAATAATAAAATTTAGAAAAATGCGAGCTCAGCAACATTTGAAAAACTAAACATTTTCGTTCCCTAGTTATAGAAGATTCATTTGCACTGCCATCGGTAAAACTTGAAATTTAATTTTTCTGCATTGCGAACAAAATTGTAACTCATCTCCAGAGAAGAAGAATGAATATTTATTAAGAAATAAAGATACAGAAGCTAGGAAATAAACTATGCTAACTCAAACCACCATAACACCACACCATATTACAACGCCAAGAACTCCGAAACTATAATGAATGATAGAATATCAGGAGTTAATCAAAGGTTCGCGTTGGTCTGCATTGGTTCCCAGCGTCATTCTCGCTCACAGCCTCTTGAATTGCTCTCAAATATTGTGTGTTCAGCTGATTTGCAGAGTAAATCGGAGAGTATGAACTCTAGAGTAAAATAACCCTCTAGAAGCATGGTGAAACGCTCATATTCTACTCGAGAGTTACTATCTTGGAGTAAATGGTTACTCTCTGGTAACTACTCTCAACTTTACTTGGCTATTGGTGAAACCGGCCCTTAGAGAGATACTTGAATACAAAAGCAACTCGCATTTCTTTAATTCGGAGATCGTACGTCAATGATCTCAAGATCAAACAAACGTTTCCTTTTGAAGATAATGTTCTTCTTTCCGTATACACACCACTTTGGAAGGTACTCGTAGCAACGGTGCTCCATCAAACCCACAAGAAAAATAATCCGGCCATTTAGAATCATGTTTTTCTCACAATGGCGCCATAACGAACGCGAACTCGTCCTCGCGCGACAATGCGACAGAAGTGCGGCGGCTTCTCGCGGCGCGACACGACCTCGTCTCCGTTCTCCGACAGTCGCGCCCCGGGGCGGCCGCAAACACCCGAGCACGCGCGACCTGTGGGCGGGAGCGGGGGAGGCGCACTCTTGCCTAACGCAGTGTCGCCTCGTTCGCTGTCTTGTTGCAGAGAACGTGATAACCACCGCCTCAGCAGACATGCCCTCCATTCTATTCGTGAAGTCGCAAATGATAATTATTAAGAACTATAGAAACCAAAATAAATTCACGTTGTTGAGACTTCTACCCTGTTTATGGTGTTAGCTTACTCTATACAATACTTTCTTTCAGTCGACTATTATATAATATTTACACCCAATCATTTGGACAACCTGCATAAAACTTTCATTTTAAAAATATTGTTACACGTTTCCTTTTCTCGTCCACGTATGGAAAATTACATCCTCGGCTCGGTATTAGTAGATGGCAAGTCACGCATTATTGTTAAAATAATATCTCATAGGGAAAAGGTTGAATTATTTTAAAATAAAAGAAAACCTGCAGGTCGTGGGAAAGTAATTAGAGAAGACTCAACTAACCGGACATTAGCAATATTGAGAAAATGTACTTCAAAATTTGACCTTACATGTATGGTGATTTGACGATGTAATTTATATAAATACTTCACAGGAGAAAAGATGCACCACGTTGACTCGCTACCTCTAAATGGCAAGCAACTTCAAAATTTGTTTTCAGAAGGTCATTACTTATTCTAAGATTATATTTAATTTTTACTACTCATATATATTTAGTTTCTTTCTGCCTGTGAAGCACCAACTTTTCAAATACTACGTCAACTTTGACAACCTGAAGACTCTTGACAACCTGACAACTTTGACAACCTGAAGTCTTGCCGGAAACCGCGTCCCTAGACATGCCTCGCAGGAGCATTGGCCCAAATCCGGCTTGTTGCCTATCTCTTGTAGCCTTATTACTCTCTCAGATATCAACGCCTCCATTCCGCACTTTCCTTGTGGTTTGCCAGTCTTTCACATTAATGTGCAATTTCTAAAGAGACTTTATTCAGGAATTTTGCATTCTCTCTCAGAAGCTAGCTCCAACATATTAGTCAGTGAAACTAGGTGCAAATTCACTGCGACGCCTGATCATGTGTCGGCCCCTAAATATAACTACGAAATGATAGAAATTATATAAAAGTTAATTTCAAAGAGAAATCTGATGCGAGAGTTGCTATATCTGTGCATTATATTAATTGCAAAATAATTAAAACCAACTACCAACTCGCCGAGCTTGCAATTCATGTTTATTCATATGGTGATTGGCGCAAAATATTTACTTGTCGGGGTTATACAAGATGTCCAGGGACTGAACTTCGAAATTAAGCTTTTCCTGCGTCAGTTGTAATTTTTAAATTCTCTTAAATATTGAATTTTGTTGCTCAATGCTGAAGAGCTAACACACACCCCTTGTTTTCCTTGATTGTTCGGCAGTTTACAGCAAATGCTGGTACGTTATTTTTCGCTTTTGTGGGACCAGGGACATGATTAAATTGTGTTAAATTATTTACTAAAACTAATATAACTTATTTACTAAAAGAAATAGTGTCGACTTCAAAGAGGTATCAACATTGGTAACTTTGTACAACACTTTAGTTAAACCAATCCTGTTATACTGTTCCCCTATTTGGTCTCCTCACTTTGCAACTCATATAAAACGCTTGGACAGAGTACAGCATAATTTTTTTTCATACGTAGCATTTAAAGCTAAACTGCGAAATCCAGCTAGAACTCACGATTATTCCGAAATTGCAACCTTAACTAATTTGAGTTCATTAAAATCATTTAGAAATTATAACGATGCGTGCGTTTTATATAAGGTTGTAAACGGCCTGTTTATCTGTCCTGAACTATCTGCATTTTTTGTTTTTAATGAACCCAATCGGCATCTCCGAAGGAATCGATTATTTAATGTTCCAGTTCATAGAACATCGTATGGATTTTATTCTCCTGTGTCTAGATTGTTACGAATGGGAAATGATGCGTCTTGTCCTTCACTGTCTCTAACATCGCTTCGTATATTCAAACGTCGTGCAAGATCCGCATATTTGTATGAACGGTATTAAATATTCACCGTTATCACCTTTATATGTCAACATGTTATGTATATTATAACCATTTTTAATCCTTTGTACTATACTGTATACTTTTTATTCTTTTGTATTGGGCTTTTAGCCTGTTGCTAAATAAATAAATAAAAAAAATCTTACTAAATGTATCACTATGTGCTGTGGTATTAACTTAGGACTATTCTACTCGTGAAATTAAATCCATTATACTTATGAAATGCCCCAACCAAGGCGGTGTACCTAAAAAATATAGCTTTTTCTTACCGCACTTTCCTACCGGCCAATAATAAGCTGCGACTCATCTTAGGAGGCGGTATGTTGACGTGCAATAAACCGCATAGTATTATAAAACAACTTCTTTGATTTTAACATGCTTTCAGTTATTTTCAATATTTGGCGCATTTTGGAACTATGTTAGACAATTTTACTCATGTAATAGTCCTATTAATACCACTCGTGCTTTGGAAAGTCTCAGATAAATCCCCTCCTCGCTTCCCGATTTGGGGGTTTATCTACCATTTCCAAGCCACTCATGGTATATGGCTTGGAAATGGTAGGACTGGACCTATTGACCTCATGGTATTACCAATTTCACGAATTTCATGAATAGAATGGACAATTAAAACCATAGCAATTACAAAAAAGAGAAATAATACCCCAAACTGCTACCGGATTATGTGAAATTTTAAATCCGCTCCGAGTTATCACTACCTCCTAGAAAATCATATATCCAAGAAAAATATGAACAAGTTTAATGCCGAACAGAATTTAAACTGCTTCAATTTTATGGTAAACTTTCAAGAGACAATTATAACAAAACTACTTACAAGAACATGCAGTAAAAACAATTATTAAATTTATAGGAAATTGGGTTTTCCATATCTCGGAAGTCTATGGAAGTACTTGAAATGAAAGATGTAGAAACGGAATTTAGCAAGGTGGTTAGTCAATTTCCAATGGAAGAAACACGCGATATCAGCTAGATCGATTGGGGTATATGAAAAAACAAAAATGGGTGAACGGTTTCGGCGCTAGCGTTGACCACAGACGGACGGACGTTTTGCCGTCAATCGATATTGCTGTATCAAGGACCCACAAAACCGATTCTGACTACGCAACATCAGAAGAAGTAAATATTCTGGGATACTATTTATTCACTTTTTCGTTAGCAGGGCCCGGCAATAAATGTTTGTCTGCCGAAAATTCGCCGTTTTCCTGCATATAGCGCAGAAATTGCAGCTTTATAATACTTTCTCTATACTGCGTAAGCGGTACCGAGACAGTAAAAAGTCATCAGAACCCGAGAAGAAATACTAATTAAAATTGTCAACATTCACCTTCATAAATAAAACACACTTTGAAATGATATAGCGGATGTCAAGGCAAATAATTTTAGTTCACACAAACCTATTTTCACAGTTTATCATCAAGATATACGTGCATCGGAAACGAAGCAGTACGCTATCTTAAAAGCGGAGCTGAAATCCCGCTTCCTCGCCTCCCTCTTCACCACCTCTAACGACAAAGGGACGTCGGCAGCCGCAGCAGGCACGGAGGGTGTGGGGGTCGTGTGTCAAGATGCCGTGAATGCCACGCGCCATCAACGCAGCCGGCGAAGACGTCCGTGGAAGGGGGTCGGGGCGTCGCAGGGAGCGACGCAGGGAGCGACGCAGGGAGCGACGCAGGGAGCGACGCAGGGAGCGACGCAGGGAGCGACGCAGGGAGCGATGCAGGGAGCGATGCAGGGAGCGACGCAGGGGGGCGACGCAGGGGGGCGACGCAGGGGGGCGACGCAGGGGGGGGGGCGACGCCACGGCGCGCACTTCGTGCCTCGTGTGCAACGTGTGGGGTCGCTCGCAAACGCAGCCACCTGCACTGACGGACGAGCCTCGCTTCAAAACCCATTGGGTAATTTCTACGTGCGAGTCCAATCGCTAAGCTTTTCACCACACGGTAAAGAACGATCTAGTTAATCCACAGGTCGTTTGGATTGTATGCAATGGTAAAATGATTCGAAGGCTTCAAATATGGTTATCGAAATCTCTAAAGAGAATCGCAAGTTGTGTTTTCAGTCCTTGATTTTATGATTTCACATTCATTCGTTGGAAATTAGGAGTCCTACGACTACTAAGGTCATTGAGGTCCATGAGTGATCTGGTGAAACGTTGATTCGATAATGATGAGATGAATGACGGAGACCGAGAACTCGCTCTGTCCATCACAAATTCTACATGGGTTGGAGGAGATCAAAATCAAGTCGCAGCGGTGGGATGAGTATGTGTTAGTCCCACCCCATCAGTCTTTAAGATTCGTTGATTATTTCGTGTTACCGGACGCGTGAACTGCTGCATGTAGTGCATGTTCTTTCATGTGATGAGGCAGATTCCGCTGTATGGTAAGATCCGGCGTCGACTTACAAGGCGGCTTGTCGGATTTTCCCATCCAGGTATCTCCTAGCAACGGGGCACCGCCTTAGCCGAGACAAGCTCTAAGCATCCTACTGGTCTTCCGATAAGCACGACTAGTAGTGAAGTACGTGTAAATGTATATCAGTATTTAAAGACAGGATATGATGAAGGAAAAATTGCGCACGGCCCCAGGCCCGTTTCTTAAAGCTCTGGGTTCGCCAGTGTTAATCGGAGAAATCACAGAAAACGACAATCAGAGCAGACCTAGAATTCTCCTCCAGCGGCTGAATTCGTCCTAGTAGTCTAGCTAGTGTCGAAAACCCTGCCACCGTCGGGACTCGAACCCTATCACCCAGGCACGAGGCACAGTAGTAACATCAGCTGATACACTGAACCACTTGAGCCGGTCTAGTCTTCATATTTCCAGAGTATTTTGGCGAAGAATGAAACAGACGAACGAAAATTACGATTCCAAAACAGGAATCATATGACTTGGGTTTTCTGAAACAAAGGAACAAGAATGTACCTGAACCCTTTTTACGGAGCGTAAAATAGCGGGAAAAAGGTTCCTTGCGCAGAGTATTAAAGAAATTGAGCAGGGGCCTGAGCCCAGGGTTCAGCCCCACATGTCACTTACAGAACATTATATTTTGCCTCAGGCTGCTCTAATACCTTTCCTTGGCCATACCCAGAGGCAAATTACAAGTTTTAAAAATATTTTTTAAAAAGTTGAAGTGCATTTTTATCCAACCAAACAAATTGTGCCAAAGGAAGAGATGTACAGTGAGGGCAAGTTATAAATATTGCATACATTATTTTAATAGGAAATATCTTTTTAGATTGGACTCTTAACATTCAAATCCTCTATGAACTGTCGAGCGGGTGCGCTTTATTTAGTCACATCAGTTGCACTCCGTGCAACCCTGCGATTTGTGGATTTTACGTGCATCGGGAGGAAATGTTTCACTTTATAACTATGGTATGCTATTGTTTTACTCATTTAGAATAACTGTATTTTATAACATTAAGAATTACCTTTTTATTTTTTCGAGGTATACATTTTTTCTAAAATCATGTACGTGATAACAAATTGTGAACTTATCTGACATCAAAATATGCTTTATAACGTTTCAGATCATGGTACAACGTTTAACACACTTTTCGTGCTGTTTGCAAGTGAATTGTCCACACACTTCACATCTGAATGTTGTATTCTTCACCCGGCCACATTTCACTCATTTGCTGAGTTTCCTGTTTGATTCTGGCTCTGCTATGGTCTCTTAGTTGGCTATGGTTGCTATACCGACTAAGAAACATACGGATATCCATAAGAAGTGAAAGCTATTCTAACTACAAGTTTCAAACAACGAAAATACCAAATCGGCAAATATTACTGCGGTCTATTACGCAGACGTGTTTGTTGCCTTTCAAGAAAACGAGTGCATTCACACCTCAAATGTTAAGTAAATCTGAAGGAAAGAGACATGTCCTCCTTCTGGTAGTCCTTGATAAGGAATACCAAAATGTACATCTGATCCACTGTGTCCACTTCTCCTTGCGATAATGCATGATTATGCACGATTATGAGATGATAATGCATGATTATGCATGGCTTTCTTGTATCACAGTCTATACCAGGTTTGTCAAATTTTTGAAAAAAGCACTACCGCTATACTTTTCTTTGGTACATATGAAACTAGAATGATATTTTGGAATCCAAAAGCAGATGTTCTACTTCTCGTGTTATGTTAGGTAGAAACTCAAGAGAAATTTTCTTCAATCCCTCCTGTTGTCAAACCAATCCCAAATAGCAGTTTTCACAAAAAATAGGTGTTGTAATTGTCTTTTGTCAACTTTTCTGTCTTTCGTATAGTAAGTGAAACTAGTCTCACAAAAATATCATTTGGAGAATTTTACACCCAATAAGGGCTACCATCCTCGTGCTTTCCTCAGACGCCCCACGCTTAGGATTCGAGGTGGCACGGAGTGTACCGGAGGGTAATGGAGTGTAAAAGACATCGTAGGCTACGACAAAAGGCGCCAGGAAACTGCTAGCGTTATATTGACAGATCATTCCAACGCCATTCGATGACCGACACTGCTGTTGGAATACTTCATGTGGTCAGCTCCGAAATTTCAGTTAAAATACACGAGAAGCAAAAATGTATGCATGCTGCACTCCAGGAAACAACGCGCCCGCTCGAGGGTTACCCCTCCAACATTTAAGGTCAAACTCGCAAATTAAATAAATATCTTCGCTATCTGCAAAAACAATACTGTATGGGAATAATCAACATATCAATTTCTCTAATTATTGAAGTGTTTCAACTCTTGTATCCCACATGAGAAATTGCAGTTTTCTCAGATTCCAGACCTCCGATTAAGAATCAACATTCAACAATGCAGGGCGCCACATTCTCAAAAAGAAAATCTTGTACTTCCGTGCGGCTTGAATAACCGATGGCTTGGAGCCACGGCGCATGATGCACGATGCACGAAGAACAAAGAACGAGATCCGCTTCGCGCTGGGCACGGCGCCGGAGCCGTCCCCTGTCGCCTCTAGGAACACAGTCCGCTGCACAGTGCACGAGGCCACAGGCCGCACGATGCGCCTCGGGGCTTCTCCAGATCGTCAGCATAAACACTATAGCTTGATGTAGCTTTAGTTGTGCGATTCCAGACACCAACTTCCCCTTCATTCACATCTAATTCTGACCGTGACTGAAGACGTCACTGCGGACAGCCACAGAGCTCGTCTGGCCCCTAGGCAATGGCCAGGGCTCACGTATGGCGGCTGCAATCCGCGAGCCCCCTAAAGCAAGTGCCTCTCGCGACTGCTGCGTTAGTCGGGTCGCAGCGAGGACATGTGCGATGGCTTTCGCAATGCCAGCTATAAATCACAGCATCAAATACAAATTTGGCCTCAAAAACAAGCACTCCGCATTAGATATAATTAAAATCTGCATTTCTCAGTTCAGAGCACCCCAGGTAACAATGCCTACACTGTCGAATTTCGGCATTACTAAAGTAATTATAGTGAATGCACATTAAATTTAATGTACACGTATACATTAATATGCAAGAGTCACAGCTTTATGATCATATCCGGAATGAATGATCTTGATCGACTGTTGATTATGAATATGATAGAAATGATGAGACGCAGGGGAAACGGGTGAATCTCTACACTACAATCTACTCTGATTTTAATTTGTGCATTAAATTTAACGGACAAATATATTACGCTCTTTTCAATACATGTACCGTAAACCTGGGATACTGGACAAGATGGTAGATACGTCGGCACCACAGCCGTCGACGCGGTGTCACCTGAATAGCTAAGAGCATTCGCAAATTTAAATGATGGTCGTAATGTAAAGAAAGGCAGTAATATGCAGAAAGCGTAAAAGATTAAACAAAAGCAAGCACATCTGCCATGTTTACTTCAGCTTCTGGTTTCCTTGTCCCATTGTATGTGTGTACCTTGCTATTATACCATTTATTGTATTATCTATTATATTTATATTGTAGCAAAATTAATTTCCAAAGGTCAAAGTTTACATCACAAATGTTTAAAATTGGGCTCTATGTATTTAAAGCTATGGTCGAAGTGTCGGGTAACTTCGACCGCCCAGTTTTTGTCAATATATTTATCATGTTCAGTGGCAATATTGATTTACATCCCATTTTACTTGTTGAAGCCCCAAATAAGCAGCAGAAAAATTGTACTGCTATCAACAGTCGTGTGCAAGTTGTAATGAAATTAAAAAGTGGTCAAAGTATTCCCTGATTTATGGTTCATTCAGTTACATGTACATTAATTCAATAACCAATACATTAGATGACATTTCTGACAGTATATAAGCGTGTTCGTGCGGCGCGAGTGTGTAATGAGTCAATAGAAACAGTTTACGGAGGATTTTGGGGTACTGTAATATTCTAGTTATTGCCAACATATTAACGAACTCAACAAATGGAGTAAATGTAATGCCAGCAAAAACCAACGCATTGGCTATGGATCTAAGAGAAATTTCGTATTCCAGAAATTCGAAGTACATGTGATTTCACGTACATATACGAGTCTATATTCGGCGTGATCACTGCAAAGCATCCATTTCTTGGAGCTTTTCAATCATCTTAATATCCAACAAAAACAAACCCCATCATAAATGAAGAAAGACATCCATAGACTATTTTCCACACACGTTTTCACAGTGTTCTCCCATAAACACTGCTATTGAACTATTTTATTTGTCACGTACTCCACCTAAAGGTTTCGACTTCTAATTTGTGCTGATGTCTCCTCACTTCATGCTAATGAACCCTAGAATCCGCACAGCATGATATCCTCCAATTCACCACGCCGCCCTCCCATGCATGCCACCTCTACCGCTGTATCTCATTGCGTTTTAATTTGCAAAAAAAGCCCACTCGTCCTGAATTCATGTGAACACTTTGAACAGCTCACAACATACCTGTCATCCCAGGATTGCAACCAAGATACACAAGGATTGGTTAGAATGGGACCAAGAAGGAGAAAGAAAACTTCAAAAATGTATTTATGTTTTAGATTCGGTAAATTTAGATCATATACAATTTCATATATACACCCGCTAAACAATTCATTTCATCTCGTGTCTCGTGAATTCTGCCGAACGTTACCGTGTAGCTGACACGGTAAAGGATATTAAAAATAGGTACTTACAAAAATTGTTCCACATCTACAGATTTGACACGTCGATGTGGGTGAAAAGCAAGCATTACGAAGTGTCTCGCGGAGGGCCGTTTTCGGAAGTAGTGGGCTAATAAAAACGTTCATGGGTGGAGGCCGCGGTGCGCCGTCCGGCGACCGCTGCCTGTCGCATAGATCGCGCCCGCGACCTCGTGAACCGGACCTAGCAGCGCGCCTGCTCGCATTCGAGCTCGCCCGCGCCCGCGCCGCGCCGCTGTCGCCCACGCTCCACATCTCTAAATTTAGCAAGTCTTCAGCCAGAAGTCGTCCTGCCACTGCTGCGAACGCCGCCAGCGTCACCGCACGAAAATTAAAAAGCGTGATGCGTCCTTTTTGCTCGTGTTCGCGGCAGCGATGACCACAAGCAGCGTAAAACACGCAGCAGTCGCGCTCGGCAGAGCAAACGTGCGCGCTCTTATGTAAGCTTCGCCGGCCGATGCGTCGAGCGCCCTCCTTCGCTCCGGCATATGCTTATGCCCAATGGTTCACGGTTTCCAGGGAAGCAAACCACGGCGGATCCTCAGATCGACGTCATATATACCGACAGATTATCCGGAAAAGAAATAGCTAGTCGTCGTCACACATGATGGCGGCATGTAATTACACGAATATAACGAAAAGCCGGCAATTATTCAGTCATAAATATACATTGTTCTTAAAAAATTCAAAAGGTTAAATTAGCAGGTCTGCACCCGAGAAAATATTGAAATTGAGTACATAAAGTGTCAATATGTACTGAAATGTATAGTTCTAGTAAAGCAATATTGCCGATGGGGGAAAACGAGCAATTTTGGGACTATTTACCACAAAATGTTAGAAAACTTATAAAAAGATTACGATGAAAAGGTAGTACGTACTGCAAGGACAGAAAAATAACATTGGAAAGATCCTAGTGCTAACACAGAAGGAACTCTTTGGCGAAACTGTTTCAAAATCAATATTGATTCTCAATAGACAATGTAAAGCTTTTTAAAGGACGATTCGGTATTGTGGAGAGCTTTCGAGTAACGACTCCCGTCTGATCATCATAGACAGCTCTGTTCTCGCGCCTGACAGGCAGTGCTAGTCCATTTGCATCCCTGGAGCAAGCGGCACTTACACGAGCAGCCATGACGAAACGCGCCAAAACAAAGCTTCCTCGAGCGCCCACTACAGCAACGCCTTTCAATTGCGCTGGAGCATCAGCGAGCGCGTTGCATGGAAGGCAGGCCGCCGCAACCAAGTAGGGCTCACGCACCGCTGCTTACGTAAGGCGCCGCTGTCGGCGCAGGGGCGGGGGCGGAGGAGGTCGGCAGAGGAGCCGGCGGAGGCAGGGCAAGGCCGGCGTGGAAATCCAGCGCTGCCGCTGCAGCCGTCGCCGCGGTCTCGCCCGATCGCTGCGCCTGATCGGCGTGGCGCGGGCGCGGGCGCGGGCGCGCAGCGGGGACTTCCCGGCGCTCGACGTGCACAGCATGGGGCGACACCAGGCCCTGCGCCGAGCCACCTCGCATCATCGCCACGTGCCTGCTCGAGCACGCGGAGGCGTCGATTCAGCAGCGGACTGATAGAACTATCTTACCCAAGCGCGATGCCAGGATTCTAATTCAGGAAATAATATTGCTCTAGTGTACATTTGCATTCACGATATTTAATAATACCATGAGGTCTAATTTATATCGTTTCGTCCCTCATGGAGTCCAACATAACGTTTCCTAGGCATTAGAATACACGTTCCCAAGACTCACGTCGGTTCTCCACGCTAATGCACAACATACAGATGAACTTTGGTTAAAGATGAGATAATCAGTTTGCTAGGAGTACCGAAGATTCATATTACATGAATAGGCTTCACAATTCCCCGATTTTATTGTTATATTAGTTCTTGAGGAGAGGAATGCACACAGGTATGGCTTACAGTGCCCACCCACGCCGCAACCGCAGGGAGGAAGAGATGGAGCGAGCGCGCGAGGGCCGGATCGCCGGAATGGCCGGAGCGGCGCGACACGCATACCGCTCATTTACGGCCATACAATGCGCGCGCTGCAGATTAACTTCTGGGAATGTCGGTGTGTAAGTGAAAGTCGCAGGATATGAAACGCCATTTACGTCTGCTTTCTTTCCTTTCCTTCGCCCCAATAAGCTTCCTTCCCGAAATAAGAAGTGTTTACAAGAACTCCTTTAAGTATAGCGGTGATAATGCTTTGGCTTCAAGCACAACTTCAAATTACTAAAGTACAGTTTTTCTTTGCATTTCTTTACAATTCGAAACACAATACAAGATGCCAGAAAGCTGGTCGCTCCAGCAAATGTTCAAATGGATTCCATTTGGGATGGGAAGGAAAGAGCAAAATCAGCTTCTATTGTTCATTAATTATTTCCAAGTATTGTGTAGAGAAAGTTGCGGTTATAGTTTAGACACTAATCGGCAGGTAGAAAAGAAAATAAGAAAAAAAAATTCTGATGATCAGTAATTGAATTAGTAACCAATTGGATTTTTTCAATTGACAGAACTACGATATCATGCATACCATCCCAATATATTGCAGGTTCACTTATCTCAAAGCTTGTTGAGAACGTTCAAACTCCACATTAAAAAAAATAATCTGCATTTTAACTCGTCCAGAAAATCTGCTGGCAGAGTACATACTCAATTATAACCCGCATTATTTTTAAAATCAAGGAAAGGAATAATTTGGCAAACTCACGCCAGACCTATTAGATTTCCTTTCACTGTTTCCGACGATACTTAAACCATTAACGCAAATTGCCGGGGGCAGCATGATATTCTCGTCGAATCTCAACTCCCCGGGAGCGCTGAGCCAACCCCCGATGCCCCGACGAGGCGTGCGACGCAGGAGCGGGGACACGCGCGGGTGCGGGTAGAAAGCGCTGCGTCGCCGCTCAACGCGCCTCCGGGGGCCGAGTCGTCGGATGCGCGTGCACGCCGTCCCAGCGTCCGGGGGCGGGGACGGCTCGGCACACTTTTGCGGAGGCCACCGCCGCAAACGACGCCACAAAGCAAAACAGGACACGCGCCTGCACCGGACGCTTGACCGCAAGGCGCGTTCGTCTAGGCCTCCTGAGAAATGGCAGAATGTCTACCGGCATACTAACCGTTCCTGGCAGTTTCAGCAAGAAAAACCGCTATTGCCAAATATTGGTAGGCGCAGAGGACCTTCGACCAATTCCTACTCGCTCGGAACCAGATTCCCATTCAACGAATCACAAAATTATTCTAGACCGTAGACGGAATACGTCCTTATACTCAAAAGTGAAGACGCTACGAAATAGCTGATGTGCCGCTGCCTACAATTATTGAAGATTTTTGGAAGAATCTGATCTAAGGGCATGACGGCATTATTAAATTCAAGAATATTTTTCAGAAAACCTTGTACCAACGAAACTTCCCCATGTTACAAATAAATGCTACTCTCATTGGTAACACACAATCATGAGTTAAAACATTCAGTAAAACTTGTATCCCACTCCACGAATTTTCACTTAGTATGGAGCTAATGCAAAATGCGAGAATATGCCGCAAACAATTCCTTATCTTCTCCCCAACTCGCTTTTCGCATTCTCAGAAAAATATGCACGTTGGACACACGACTATAGACAGAACTATTGAAGCAATGAGAAGTGAAAGTACATAATCAAGGATGTGTCAGAGTTTCTAGATATGTTTGTAGTAGCGTATACAATTCAAAAGAGAAAGAGTCGCGTTCAAATTCGATTCATTTTACGTTCATGCTAATGATGCTTCCCATGGGCCAGATAACATGTGCCATCGCTTCCCCGGGACGGCGGGAAGGCTCCAGGGACGGCGGCGACAGCGAGAGCGACTGCCAAAGAAGCGAGCGAAACGCCTTTCCTCTTTGCTGCCAGTGCATGCATCATTTGCTTCCCATCTGCGCAATCGTTCGAACGGGTCTAAACGAGGACGTCCCGCATTGGAGCGCCGGAACTAGGCTGAGCAGCCACCGTTACGACCGCATGCAGCGAACACCGTTCACCGACCGACTGGCAAGGCACAGCAACAAGGCTGGAATAATAGGAAAAGGAACGAATTGGCGTACGTAAGTACGGAACGAATGATTGGGAAGTGCCTGAAGAGATGAAACATAACTTCAGCTTGCAATAACAAGAGGATAAAATATTATAAGAGGAAATATGGCAATATCATTTCTCACAGACTGCGACTGACGCAACTGCATAGACAGAGTGGCTGACAGGCAGCAAGTCACTAAAACGCTACTTTAAATACAAACCTCTGAATAACTCCAAGTGCAATCTACACTCACGAAAAAGAAACAAAATGCAAGTATCAATCGATACAACAGAAAAAAGTAATTTGAAATATTCTCTATATTGCTAATGTAATAAAGTGAGCAATGTGATAAACTGTCAACATTATGTATATAAAAAATCGATCTAAAATGAAATTCATCGGCACAATTATAAATGGAAATCGAGGTCTACAGGATGACGTGTAGGCCCGACACTTGCTTAGGCAAGGAAACTCGCCAGAGGCGCGGGCAGCCCCAGGTCGGCGAAACAGCGTGCGGGGCGGCGGCGGAGGACGATGTCACCCGTTGCGTGACGGCGCCGCTGGGAAGCCGCGGCCCCACGTTGCCTGCGCCTCCCACGTGGACAATCGGGCGGCGCCGCAGCGCGCCGTTTGTTGTGCGCGTATGGGCGAGCGCAGCGCGGCGCCCCGCAGCCTTCGAGCGCCTCCACCGCCGGCCTAATTGCGGGGCGCGCGCGCGCCGTGCGAGTTTCCTCCGCGCGGTGAGAAGCAGCAAATCGGCGGCGGGCGCCGCGCACGCGCACGGCGAAGGGAAATGGGGCGTGTTCCGCACGGCCTCCGATGCTCGCGTCGCCCGGTGACTCCGATGCGCGATCGAACGGCGAACCCCTCGCGGTCAACGCGATTGTGATACGTACAAGCACCACAATAAATACACTTTGTATACTCGTATTGTGAAGTAATCTACGATATATGAGGATGATTCAAATGAAAACAAATATCTGTAACACAGAATTGGAACAATTACACTACTTTTCAATGAAGTCCAGCCACTCATTCACCGCCTGTTACACCTTCCTGTCGGTCGCGAAAGTGTAGCCACCTAAGAAGTCCTTTAGTGGGCCAAAGATTTGGAAGTCCGAGGGTGCGATGTCGGGAGAGTAACAAGAAGGCCTTCCAGGCTAAAGTCCTTGATACACGCCAAGGTTGCACAAGACATAACAGGTCGCGCGTTGTCAGCCTGGATGAGAACGTCTCGAGAGGAGTCCGCGACGCTTGGTGCGTTTAAAACGTTTCAAAATGTCACACACCAATTCATTATACATGGCGCTGGTCACCGTCTTGCCGTTTGCCATGTAATCCACCCTTGTTCCAGAACAAGGTCATCACCTTGTGTGCGGCTGGCTGGCTGCGGAACGTTTCCAGCTTTTACAAAGTCGAGAGTCGCCATTCCATTCTGGAGCGCTTGGTCTGTTGGTAGTAATGAATCCAGAAGTCTTTTCCAGTCACAATCAGTTTCAAAAATGTGTCACCTTCCAGTTCGTAGCCGCGCAGCAGCTCCTTGCAGGCATCAACTCACTTCCTTTCATGTATCAGCCGATGAGAGACCCATCTTACGACCACTTTTCTGTATTTCAACTCATCATAGTCAATATTCTCAGCTGCGTCATGGGTGACATGTAAAGACGTTGCAATGTCATCGATGGCGACCCATCTATCCTGCAGAATCATCTCCGCCGCCGCTACAATCGCATCGGCAGCCAAAACACTATGTACCTGGCCTGGCGCATTCACCAAACTTGTGTAGCTACTGAATTTCTTACATCAATCGTGTACCCGAGTCTGCGATACACATGCAGCACCATACTGCACCAACATGCGTTGATAGATTTCTATTGGTTTCCTGCTTCGTGACTGTAGGAAATAGATCACTTCACTTCTGCTCTTCATGCGTATCGAGTGGCAGAGCAATTGCAACGATTTTTAATTTTTAATTGTGATATCCCGGTTTTCATTAGACTTACCTACGTATCTAACGAGATGAGTTAACTATGAAGCTACCCAAAGCCTGTCAGATATAATTCCAGCGTCACTGAGCTCAGATATAATTCCACCGTCACTGAGCTCAGGAAACAGAGGTCAAGAAACTGTTTCTGGAATAACTCCTGCATTGTCTCAATACATGTAAACAAGAAAGCAAATTATTTTCAATTTTTTCGGTGATTTTAATGTCAACGCTAATGAGACCAAAACAATATATACGTATCTGTTGATCAAATTAAAATTGAAACATACTTTTGATAGTCTGACAAAATCTTGGCCTCAAATTAATAGCATTTTACAATAAATACAAGAAAACAGTTTCCTAATAGGGGAAATGTTTCAGTTTTACTTCTAAATATATATGACTTCGAATACTAACATTATGAATATATTTAAGTATCTCCTTGGCCTTAGAGTCCGCGAAGTAATTTGGATCGTTTACTTCATTTTGGGCCATCGAACCAAAAAAAAATTACCTCAAAGGTCGTGCGTATGGTAGTAAGCAACCTTGAATATGGGAGTTCCGATATTGGTAAGTCTGTTTTACGACTGACCTCATTTTCCAACCTACGATAAGTTTTATGTTGCTTAAGAAATTAAAAATTCTACTTGAATTAATGGACATATGGAATGCACAAGAAAAATTCCAAATAATTTCTAGATAATGATTACACAGAGTGTTTAATTATTTTCTTAAACAATTGCATTTCGAGCCAAAAATGATTACGCAGTTTATTTTCCACAAAATGCACAAGAATACTTCTTCGTAGACGGCCGACCTCTACCCATTCACTTTCTTCTTTTTGCTGAGCAGAAAGTGTCTGCGTTCTGCGTTGTTGTGAGGACTCCGTGGGAACCGTCACCTTCACAAAAGAGTAAGGAAGAACAAATGAAAGTTAAATGGGAGACGGCTGCCCAAGAAACCGCTGTACCATCATGCGTCGCTCGCCGCCTTTTTCGCCGTTTAATCACTGATGAAGTTTGGTCTAGCTTTTTAAGCTTCTCTCTTTTACGTCCAAATGATCGGAAATGTTAGAACACAAACTTCACTTTCTAAAAAAACGTGTTTGCCACTACACACAACTCACCGAGAAATATATTTCAAAAAGTGTTTACCCTCATGTACAAAGTCCCCGTCATCCAAAAGAGCAAATGCAAAATAGGACAAAAGCGAAATAGTGAACCGTTTAAAAGAACGAAAATGTTAACTGTCGGTCTGCGTTCGTACGAGTCGCACACCTCGACATACTATATGGATACATAAATGAATAGGACAATAACTTGAAACATATTTGTGATGCAAAAACTTCAACACAGCCTTCAACTTTCGTTTTCATTAGCACAAAACGAGACATGATACACGAAATAAACCATGGAAGTCGCCGGTGCCGTCTCATCGTATCCAGCAGTCGGAACGCATAATCGGGTTGCAGAATTGAAAGGGAAAAGGGAGCAGGCGCGATCGCCGTTGCGAGATCCGCGCGCCGCGTGGCCCGAGGCACGAGGCCGGCCGCACAAAACGAAGAGCGCAACAGTGGTAAGGCGAGACGAGCCGCCCGCACCACTTACTCACGCCGCGTCGCACCACCCCGCACCGCATTTCTTCGCTTCGATGCGAGCGCCAAGCCGCCAGCTGACGTCAGGCGGAACCTTTCCGCTCGCGGCGGGCGCCGCCCTCGTCCACTCACCGCCAGCTTCCGCTTACTCATGTCCCTGTACCTTTGCCCGCTACGTATTTCCACTTCCGCTTCTTTAGAATTTTTGGGTTGCTTTCTGATACATTTGGTCCAAACGACAGCGGCGTTCTCTTACTTCCTCACACTGAATGTTGGCGGCTTGAATCTTCCCTGGCTATTTAATACGCTCTATGTTCTCTTCGTTTCCCTTCTCGTCTGTTTCCGATTCAAATTTCTGATATTTTACGGTGCAGAAGATTTATTCGCACATTTTCGTTTTCCTGTCGTCAACCACGTTACCCCATTTCCCTAATCGTCCAGAATTCATTCCTGTCCAATTTATCAACTTTTAATCCATTTCAGAGCGCTTTTGTTCGTCTTCTAAAGCGGTTCAAATATTCGCTCACTAACACTAGATATGAACTCAACAACTTGATATATTTTCAAGTCACCTAGCGTTGAATTTGCAATGTCAATTGCATCGGTTCGATAACGTTAAAGTCTTTCTCAAACTTCCTTACGACATACAACTCCCTTCTTGCCGCTTCTATTCAATCTTTTATACGAAACATAATACTACGCCAACAGGATTTTTGCTTACTCTCCTACAATCCCGAGCGTTTCGCCCCAGAAGTTAAGACCTCGCTTGCCTTCCCCTACTGCAGTTCATTCCTTGCCGCCATAGACCAGCGCCTTCGTTGCTCGGGCGTTGCCACCCGCCGCGAAATGCCGATCACCCCGTGAAGGGGTTGCCTTGACTCAGTCGCAAAGCTCGTTTCGCCATCCCCTAGTGCAGGCCGCAGCTTTCGTAGCAAAGATCTATGGCGCAGTGTTGACTGTGTGGACATCAGTTCAGAGTTATCCAGCGGAACTGACCCTGCCAGCACAGGACGACAGATTTCTCCGCTGCAACTCCTACGGACAGTATGCAACTACCAAGACAGTGCAGCACATGGCAGTATGCAATACATCGAAATGCAATAAATCAGAATAATGGGAACTGAAGTTGCTGTGCTGGGTACACCACGGACTTGGTTCGGTACAAATCAAAGGACATTTTCACGCATGACCAGAACATCCGCATTACCTTTCAGGTTGGCCTCACACTTCTTGGAACAAATTTCCTTGGCTTTTCCGTTTTTTCAGAATTTTGTTTTTCACTGATTAGATTGGTAGAGCATTTCACATTATTTCTTAAATATATTAAAGCAAGCCCGTTACTAAATTTTCTCACTCTGATTTCACAGAGAAAAAGTATTTTTTAATCTCAACAAATAAGAATTGAGTCACTATTTTTTGCGAGACTAATTTGAGAACTAATATCTTTTTGCGTAATCCTCTCAAAAATTTCCCCGAAATTTCTAGAGAAATAAAACTCTCTCATTTTTGCAGGTTTTTTTGTTTTCAAAAAGTAGCCACCTTACAGTTAAATGGAAGATGCATTATGAGACAGAAAACTGAGGGATTATCCATTTTTCATTTTCATGTAGGCAAAATCAAGGAATGTTCCACTACGCTGGTAATGTGCCTGAAACACGGAGAATTTGGGTGACTATGGCTCAGTTTTATCCTCATTATCTCTCAGTTTTATCACCACAGCACAAATATAGATTTGGCCTTTACTCCATATGTGCAGAAACTCATCGCTCTTTAAAGAACGTCTACCCTTTAACTTGAGTGGTCCTGCCTCGCCAACTTGCAGCTTACCAGGTTGGTACGGAGTCTTAGGCACTCACATGTGTCGGACCAAATCCCTTCTTAATTTCCCGACACCTCGAATTAAAAGCCTAACTGGAGGCTACCCAGGTTGGTCGGACCCTGATGTCTCTAATTTCCCAACCAGATTCCTTGCGGCGCCCATATTGGTACTAACGCTGTCAGTCTCTAAGAAACTGGGCACCTGAGTGCGAAGTTCTAATTCTCCTCTGGATCTTTTTACGCGGGATAGAGGGCCCACCTTGGCCAGAGGCAATACCAATACAAAGAATTGAACGCGTTTCCATGCGGGAAGGCCGGGAACCTCGTGGCAACGTGGCATCCACCATAGGCGGGGCCGCGTTGCGGTGCGGGCAACGACGGGGAAACCCGCACGATTTGCGCGCGGGCCTGGGCTGCGGACGCGGGATGGCGACAGCTGACGCGAGGCGAGTGACTCAAGGAACACACACACACACAAGGACGCCGTTGACTGACCAGTTCGCGACATTTCAAGAGCGATGATGTGTCGCGCGGCGCAGAGAACCCTTCGTGGCAGAAATGCCTACCACGGGCTCAACAGACGGCTTCTCCGAGCACTCGTCAGGACATTTCTCGAAACGCGCCTGGAGACGCGCACAGTGACTAATATTTTGTAGAACGTATTAAAATATCATGAAAAACAACAAGATTTTTTAAATGACTCATTTAAAAATTACGCACATGCAAAACTGGACATGATAAGTCTTCCAACAGGATCAATGCAGAATTATCAGAGGTGATGAACATTTTTTACTCAGGTTTAAAAATTATACATTCAAGAGACATCTAACGCATTTTCTCCTTATACCCCGGCTTCCTACATGTACTCGTGCGTGTGCACTCCTTGATGCGTAACTCCAACACAATTACACACAACTATGGGACAACTGATTGAAGAAATACACAATCAAAATATTGAGAAATTCTAATTCTTACCACGGCTACACTCAAACAATTACATACTTTGAAAACTACATTTCTAATGAATTCATCAACAAAAAGATTGGAGCATTGTTCAAAGCTTTTTTTTTTTTTTTGTCATAATATTGTAGTAACGCGTCTCACTACCCCACTATCTACTTCCTCAAATCGTTGAGATTTCTCTTAAGTTAAGAAGAACAATGGTTTGTTGCCATTACCACTAAGAAGTCCTGATTAACTAGGTTTATTCAATATAAGTTTAATTATTGATATCTCTATCCACAGGGGCGCTTTGAACGAATCGGCAGAGAAAGGCACAAGCAACAAATAGAAAATCTTCCACTGCCTTCTTGCAGCGAAGGTCAGGACACAACGCACAACAGATGTACTCAATTAGTTCCGTGAAATTTAACTGTCAACATCCTCAGAATTCCGAGGACAAACACTTGTTTAACGGGTTGTGCTCAGGCACTGCGCCCTTGCGAAAAAGATAAGTCATGCACACCCAGCCTAACCCGCTACTACAAAAAGCTATAGATAAGAAATTGAAATAATAATAATAATAATAATAATAATAATAATAATAATAATAATAATAATAAACCAGTCTAACCAAAATTGTAGAAAACCATTTGCAGCTATTTCGCATTAAACATGCTGCAGTATGGCGTGGATTTTCTGTTGAACTAAAATCCCCGTTTGAGTATATATGTGTGTGTTCGTAAGATTACCCTAAGAAATGGGATAATAATACAGATAATAAATATATAAAACAAGGAACTATTTCTACATTAAAGTCGTAGTTAACAGTACTGAAACATTTTCTTAAAAACTCTAACAGATCTACCCGGTACCCTGCATTTCATCCTTTATTGCCGTTTTGGAGGATTCCTCATTGGAAACACCGCCGCCCTTTCCCCTGGACAACGATCCCATGGCGTCCTGAATTACAACCCTGCCGCTGAATGCGGGCGTTGAAGGAAAACGGCGTTCTGTCAGAACGACACGGGTGGTGGCGGGAGGAGGGGAGGCGGGGGTGAGGAGCCGACCGAAATATGCCGTCGCCGCCACGGCAGAAAGGTCGCCAGCGGTACGGCATTGCCCAACGCGTCGGCGCGGCCGAGTCCGCTGCCACAGGTGCAAGCTATACTAGTTCAGAAATCCGGGCTTTCGTTTCACCTCATCACAGCTCGCCGACATGCAGCGACCCCTCCGCTTCACGCATTCTCTCTTGCAATCCTTCAATTTCTAATACAACTTTTTCTGCACACAAAAAGGAAAGGGGAATGAACAATTATCTGATCGTACCAGATGTCCATTGGGAAAGTGTTGTCGATTTGCTATTAATAAAAAAAAGGCGATTAAAGATAGATGTACATATACTACATATTTTACCCTTCCTTTATTTAAAAAAGTGAAGCACTTGGTCAAAATGTAAAGCACTGTTTCAGTAGGACTCAGTGTGAATACTAAACAATGGCTTCTTTCATTCCCAAGATAGTAAATATTTCAACGCTTTGCTATTCATAAAACAAGAATTGACCTGTTTTCTTTCACTGCAATTACGACCACACGCAACCGTTCGGCTAAACTACATTTCACTATGACTGATCACTGTACTTAAACTTCACACACAGATAGTGTATTATATATAGTATAAAGTAGATCCTTCACGACCATAATTGTACCATGCACGAGACCACAATGAACAACCATTTAAAATGTAATATTGCAGATACCACACATTAAATAGTTGCATTCGATTTATTAGTAATTTATGCCAACAATTAATCATAAAAAAGTGCATTCTACTTCAAGTTCAACCTTATACAGTTTTGATTTTCTATATTCTTTAAATCACTGCTTCCTCGAAGCTAAATTGGATCATTCATGTAGGATTATTTTTCAGATTTTTTTATTGGCAGTTCGTTTACCCAATGGAAGAGCTAGTACTACAAAAGTAGACAATAACACCGAATTTTAAGGTAAATATGCTTCTAAATTAGCGAATAAAACAATCACATTAGAGGCGAAAATTCAGTACCTTGACCTTTGAGGACCGTTTTGACACAACTGTTTATGACAAATTAATTACAATTTGTGGAATTCTTATAATAATCCCAAAACGTCCGTGTTGAATCTCATCTCAGTGCAATGGTACCTTTGGAAAACTACTGAAAACTGGAAAAAGAATATTTTCAACAGTACTTGAAACTTAACAGTATGTAGCAAAATCTATTATAAATATTGTAATATAGAATATTATCGCATAATTGATTTTTTTCTTGGTAGATGTTCTCTCCTGACTCTTGATTAGAACCCGTAAAGACTTGCTTGATTGTGATGTAAATTTCTGTATGAAAATCAGAGGCTAACGGGTCAGAATGTAGACTAGACGCTAAGACCGAAGTCACACGGACGCCATTTAACAAACGTTAAAAATGCGACTACTGTAGAGCTTAGAGAAACGATTGAAACATGAGCGCACTACGCGACGTCCGTTGTGCTGCGATTGTGCGCCCGGAGTACTGACGTCCATGGAAATATAAACGTTATAACGTCCGTTTCGGACGCTCGTGCACCCGCAGCCTTAAATGACTTACATGGCCTTTGTCCTAGTCCCACTGGGCTAGCTTGAAATATAAAATAATGAAAATTAGGTAACAATATTTTCGTAATCAATATTAGTCTCCAAATTTTGCAGCATAGCATTGTAGGACGATGGTCCATTATTGAATACGAAAGAGCACGAAATCCGGTGTAATAGAACACGTTTCTACTTCCGATACTCGCGATGTGTTTAGTACTTAAATGCGTAGGAAACGTCATAGAAAGAAAGAAATCATGGTCTGCTCATTGCATTGAAGAATGGAACGCGAAAGTGAAACATTTTTCAAAAGATGGGTATTCGTTTATTCTGTGACTAAGGAAAACTCGTTATATGAACCCGAAAACTCCAAAACCCCAAACTTTCGTCTACGAAAAATGCAGTGACACTGCAGTAATCTTCAAGTGGAAATTGACTATACGTAAGTGATGACTGCTCTGAGAAAGTATTTTTAAATTACAGACAAACTATTAAAATAGCATATTACTATCGTTGACTCGAAGATGACGATCGAGATGGCGTGACGAAAACATCAGACGTTAAGTGAGAAGTCACGACCGTACACATCCGTCATGATTAACACATGAACTATTTTCTTCCCACATAAACACACCATCAAAGGCGCTCGAGGAACTCCTTTACCGCGAAGAACGTACGCGTCAGCCTAGCGCAGGCGGCACGAGATGAGCGGCTGTGACGTCATCGCCTTCGGGCCGCGTGCGAGCGTGCGGGCGTGCGGGCGTGCGCGGGCCGCCGCGGCAAGAAGTGACGGGAGCACGCGAGCGGCGCGGCGCGCATACAGATGCTCCGCCGCACGCCATTGAGCGCGGGCCCTGGATCCGGGATCGCCGTACGCCTCTTCCGCGGCGTTCGCCCGCACCGCACGACACCCGTCCATTAAAGGACGCGCTACCCGCTCTTCGGCCTTACCGGCGATATGTTGGACGGCAGCAAAGGGTCGGTTCGAGGATGCGAAAAATGTGAATGGAATACATGGAAACGGGGCAAAACAATGTGATGTTGACGAACGGGGACGGTGAAAAATGTTGATAATTGTCAGTGACAACAAAACGGATATATCCAGAAAGAAACGTTGATCAACTTCTAGAAGGAGAACTAATAGAAATTCAAGTTGAAATGAAAGAAACGGGATGGTGAATGATGAAAGGAATGCGAAAAATGATGCGCCACGATCAGAGACAGAAGATGGAACTGTCGGAACGACAAGGATTTGCACTGGAGGCAATAGGGTTTGCGTCGGCCATAGATGTTTTTGGAAGCGTCGAAAACGAGCAGTACCTGAGCCCAGCCATTAAGCGCAGCATCTGGAAGAGGAAGATGGTGCGGGAACACGGAAACATCCAGTGCTCCCCCGCGTCATCGACGGCTCAAGGTCTCGGGCGGCACCCGTACGAGGAAAACGCAATGGAATTCACGCTTGGAAAACCAGCCCGACCTGCGGAAAAGGTCACCTCGCGAGCTCGTTCATCTTCGTCGCATTATATTATCACGACGATATACAATTATACATGACATTACAAAAAACAAATTGAAACATGTCACGTGTTTACACGAACAATTTATGTTACGTTCAGGCGGAATACAGAAACGAAGAAGAAGCGAAAGCAGCTACGGCAACAAAAACGGCACTAATGCTAGACTGTGCATCAACAAAAAATTAATCTGTAGCTCGAGGTCCATTCATTTACAGAAAAGGAACAGATACCCAAGAATATATAGTGTCAAATGAGGTAACTCCCATGAGCCACCACCCCAAGGCCCTCACGCTCCCTTTCTCCAGCCTATAACCTATAACTTAGTGACACACCTTTGATGAGAGAGTTGACTCAGGAAGTCACAAGGTCGCAATCTAGACCACGCAACAATCGCGCTGCTCAACCCGATGATGCTGTGAATCACATCCACCAGGTATTGCCAGCACACGCCATGGTCTGCCTCAAATGTGCAACGTTGCACCACGCCTAAAACATTCTCCGAGAAGATACGAATGATAACGAACAAAAACAATAAAATAACAACATTAAAATACGCATAAATTGGAAATGATCTACACTATTTCAATAAATTTGACCGCGCCAAGCAATTATTTTCTATTAAAAACTAGGCACCCAAAAATACATTTTCACAAATTTCAATGCCATATTCATTTTTACATACATAATTGTAATTTTTTCTCCCACTTTCACTTCCTCTTTACTATGTACTTAAGTAGTAAAGAGAAAGCAATAATACCGGAGGGGAATGTGGCGATTTCCTGCAGAAAATCTCGTCCTATGGGACCATCATATACGAAAAGTGAGGCCTTTTTGTGACCTTGAATTTTAAATTAAATTTTATTTATGAAGGGCCGCACTATTGTATTATTATCATATACACGCAATACATGTATACACATGTAATTTGGTGATAATACAATAGTGAGGCCCGACATAAAATTAAATTCATTTTTTAAGTTGAAATGTGAATATTACGAAAAATTAATTACCAAAAAATGAACGAGGTTTATGCATTTCTGGCGATCTCTCAGAGCCAATCATTAATTGCATTCGTTTATCCATTCTGCACTATCATCTGAGATAGTGGGAGAAAAAAAAACCTAATGCTGTGAAATCAACACACACTTGCCGGCATTACTTTAAAATTTGCGATTTTCGAAAATTCAGAGATTTCAACAAAAATGAGACCTGCGTCCTTCTGCTAACGTCCTCAACGCAGGTTACGCTAACAAAGGACGAAGTTTAATAAAAAAACATTGAGCGATTTTTGAGAAAATTCTGAATATGTCGTTTTACGTAAAGTATCCTCAAAAAACAAAATATTCGCTTGAATCTCCCAAATCCTCGAGTTTATTGAGACCGATTGAGGACTATCAATTTGGAGAAAAACGGAACAGTTTTGACGTTAGCATAGACCACAGACTGAGACAGGCGTATTACAGCCAATCGATTTTTCGATGTCTATGATTCTCAAACCATGCATTCTGACTACATTACGTTTTAGAGGAAGTAATGTATTATATATAGGAACAAAATTTATCCAGTAACCGGGCCGGCAAATTAAAGTGTTTCTGTCGCCGTTTACCGGCCCACCATTACAATACTTTCTCTTCCAACGAAGTAAGGGCGAGAAAGTAAGAAATTACCGGGCACATAACCCAAACTGCGGGTTGAAAAGATAGTCAGATTTTCTAATTTCTTGTGAAATGCAAAGTCTGTTTCGTAGGAGTAATATCAACGCCTGATTGGGACACGAACTATGTGTGGGGTATACACTCCAATGCAAATTATAACAATTTTTGTTCCATTAATTAGATGTTGACAATTAGCCAAACTGGAACCTTTAGGCTGTACCAGGTAAGAAATAAAAATTATTTCTATTTATCGAAAAAACAAGAACCAAGGTTTGAGAAAACAAAATAGCAAGCTACAAACAAATACGGGATGCAATGATTTAAAAACGAAAAACTTCCTGCAAATATTGATTTCTTGAAAACTCCCTAGAATTGAAGGTAATTGTTTTTTTATCACAATCGTGTCAAATCATTGCAATTAAGGACGAGTTGAGTTTGGAGAAGGGATTCCACAAATCAATTACGACAGCAGTAGCTGAGGTCTGTAACGTCCACACCACACATGACGAAGAGGATAAAACTGAAGATGAATGTAAAGCTCTACTCAAAGTCCTAAACGTTCCACCTGCCTCGTCACGCGGCGGCGGCGGCGGCGGCGGCTAAAGACAAATGCTGCAACCCGGCGCCGGACGTCGTGGGCGCCCACCAGGCCGCTCGGCAGCGGCGGTGACGGCGTTGGCGGAGGCTCCAGCAGCGGCAGCGCGGAGGAGGTGGGCCGGGGCGGTGCGGAGCGGGTAGCGTGGGGCCGCTTTCCTTCTCAGCGTGCGCGCCACGGCAGTGTGGCCGCGACCGCCGCGGCAGCCGCAGCAGCAGCGCCTTCCCGCGCCAGTGCCGGTGGGTGCCGAGTTCGACGCAACCAGACGAACACAGACGAGGCAGGGCGGGAGGGGCGAAGAGAGGCGAGCACGGCAGCGGCAAGTGGCGGAGGCCGGCCGCGGAGTGCCCGCTCGTACAGGGGCCTCCGCGTGTAACCAGTGTGTGCTTGTGCCCCGTTTACGCGTGCGCTGACGGTGCAGACGTCGACGCCGACGCCGCCAGCGGCAGCCCTCCGCGCCGGAGGCCGTCGCTTGGATACGCGCTGCGACGGCGTCACTGCGAACCCCTTCGTTACAGTGAGTATAGCGTCTCCTCGTCGCTGGGACCCGTTTCTCCTTTATGGCATTTTGGGCTTCCTCTTCCGATCTCGATTTCTTGACAATTCCACAGCATTTTCTCAACCTTTATTCTGCCACTTGGGAAGATTGAAGGTGGAGGACTTCACAGCAGACTAGCATGTACCGATCTTCCCCCTCCCCCTTCACAGACCCCCCGACTTACCTGCACAGTGTACGTTCAAAATCCAGAGCCAACAATGTGAATGATGATTATCCATACCAAGGAATATGGCATAAATTGTAAAAAGAACTATCAATATATGCCGGTTACTTTCCTCCGCCTTTTTGGGGTTAAACGCTTCCCGAATATTGTCCGTAAACAGTTCCATGAAAAGGGTTTCGCCAACGTGGTGTGTCGCATCCTTGAAGCTCTCCTCGACATATCTCCATCAATGAGAACTCTATACACTAGGAGGCATTTGAAGACGGCGAATTTGCACTAAGATACCACACACAAATTCGACTTCGCCGACCTTCGCACATTGTATTCCGAATCGTTCCGGCGGATGAAACAAAAGGCTTGCTATACATGCTGACCAGGTAACGTTGGTAACTTTTTCTTGTACACTAATTAGGGGCCATTACACTACTGATCAGTATAAATGTAAAAAATATTTCGAGTTTCACGAAATATAAATTTTACTATATGGAAGTTAACAGAGGTGTCCCTCAAAACAGCGACTCTTGTAGACGGAAGTATCTCTTAATTTTATTAAAATTTATAATAGATATACATGACGAAATAATTGATGAAAATATCTTAATGGTGCATGAAAATTAATGCACATGCTTCAGCTATACGCTTTATATCATCTAAGGGCGTTCTCAACCTCGGACGTTGTGACAAACGATATATACAAATCAGTCTTCTCTCGGCACCCGGGACGCTATCTTTCCTCGGCAGATGCGCTATTGAACAGCCACCCACCCACACGTTCCTGCTGTGTGTGGCCACGAGGAAGGAAAAAAAAGGCATTTCCTCATACGGACGTCCGGCGTTGCCCGATCTACCCCCCCCCCCCTACACCCCCTCTCGAGCGCGCGTCCCTGCACCAGCCGGACGAAAGGTCGGATGTCCGGAAATGCGTCCGAACCCAGCTTCCGGAGATGACCCACGCTATCCTCGTTCAGCAGGAAGTACGAGAAGTGAGACAATGAGGGAGGGAAGATGGGACCAAATTTACAAAAATGCTGGACACACGTAACCGACTCGTGACTGCTCGGATGTCGACACCCAATATTTTTTGTCGATTCTAATTACTTATAAATGTTTAGAAATTAAACGTCAGACGACTAACTTTGAGGTAAATACCATTTATTCTTTCGCCTCAGTTTCGGTGCAATTCGTTCAATTATTTGGGAATGGCTGATGATGGAAAACAAAAATGACATTTTGTCGTTAATTCACCTAGAATCCATACAGAAGGAACAATGTACGTTTCTGAAAGTCTTTACTTCCTTTGTAATTTCCCAAAGCAAATAATATAACAAATCAGATTTTAGCATTAACTTCCTTTGTATGATTTGTGGCATATAAAATGGCTACTTTATTCCATGAACACACACGTAATAGCCGTTCCCGCTCAGGGAGAAGTACGTGCGTGTATGTGGAGAGCAGCCGGTAACTGATTCCGAGTAAGGTCGTCGCGGTCGTTCTTGCGAGGCGGCAACGCGCGCCCTTGCTCCTCCCGGTTCAGGAATGTGAAGAGAACCGTCTCGGCCAACCGAGCGCGCGCCGCGTGGCTACAGACGCCCCCTTCGCCACCGGCTGCCCTGAACCTGACCCGACCTTGCTCATCGCCGCGGCCGCGACCGCCGTCGCCGCCTCCGCCCGGCACGCGCGGCCACGCTCTTCCTCCGAGTCTCACGATGGGTCCAAATCTGTCCAGTCCATCTCTATGTGACCACAGTTTCCCTGGACAAATATGACAATCAAAGCGATAATATTTGTCCACGAACGTCAGATTACTACGGTGTTTTTATTTTCAGTATATTCCCCGTCTATTATTCCAACACTTTTTTCGACAGTATCTATTCGGAATCGGCAATAGCAATGTATAACAAATCAGACTAAACTAGTATGTAAAAACTAGTATGTAAATGTACTGCGACAAATGTCAATTGCTATTCAAACTGCTCACAACTGCAATGCAACGCCGCCTCCACTCGTAATCATGACATTTCATTCTTCCGAAAGTCCATCACTATCCTTAAATCGCAGGCCCCAGCCTTCATCGCCGTAAGGAAACGCATAAAAAATGGAGAAACCCGTGAAACCTTCCGGCGGCGGCGGCGTCATTCCTTCCCACCAACGCGCAGCGAAAAACAAGAGCTCCGGGGGCGCTTCTCGCTACTCTGCGCTGGCCGGCGCCTTTTTAAGTTCACCTTGAGTTTCTAAACCCACGGCGAGGGTTTTTGAGCCCGCAGGCGACGCGCTGCGCCCCTCGCTCAACGGAGTAGAACGGGTGGGAGTGTGGGTCCGTTCGAGGCACGAGGCCGCAGTGATGTCACACGCCTTGACACCTTGTTGAGATAAACAAGCGCAGCCGAGCGCGCGGCGGACACTGTAATGCCGGCGATGGCGGCGACCGGACGCCGCGCCGGCAGAAAAATCGCCGCAGAGAAAGGGAGACCCGAGGTGGAGGAGGCAGTGGCACAGTCGCCGGACGTTACGACACGTCACGTCACGCCACGCCGTCGCCTCCGTCCGCGGGCAGGGACCCCTGTACAAAGCGCACGCGCTCCCAACCAGCTCCCAGCCGCCGCCGCCGCAGCCGTAGCCAAATGTCAAGACCACAGGTGCTGAAGGCGAGGCGGCGGTACACAGGGCGGCGGCGAGCGCAACGGTACAAGTTACCAGGCCGAATGGGCGTATACCTCCGCCATTTATTGGGAAGAATCCAGGCGGTACACGTTACACGCCTGCCGGTGTACCCCCGCCTGGCTTTATCATCACGTCGAACAAGGTACCGTAACGAGCTACATCATTTGTTTCAATGCACTCGGGTGGAGCGCAGAGAAACTGGCAGTTTGTTGATGTTGAATAATCTGAAAGCTTACCATCGCAACGGAAAGAATGTTTCACATCTTGTTGTGAAATCTGCACGCCTTACACCAAACACGGGCATTAAATGGCCATGTTTTAATTCGAACAACTTTTTCAAATACCTTTAATATAGGATTTCAGTATTCTCGTAAATCTGACAAAATCTCGCAATTCGAGATAAATTTCCTGTTTCCCGCCTTCAAGACAGTTTTAACAATTCCTTTTGATCAATGTGACATTAAATCGACAAAACTACACCTAAAAGATCAATGAATATGAAAACACTTCATTTAAATTTGTTCGCAAGCCTCCCCCCCCAGGACCCGATGAGTCACAAACTTTCTTTGATGCGCTTCACGCACTCGCTACCCACCGCTAAAAAGCCAACGCCCGTCCCTCAAGGGGACATCGCCGCAGGGGGAGGGGGCGAGGTCGCCTCCTGTCTGCCTGCCTGTGTCTGCCTACCGAGCGCCATCGCCACGCGAGTCCACACAAATGCACGCGCTGGCACTCGCACGCAGCCACGACCGCCGCGAAAGAACGCGGCACAAAACCGCGTCGGGCGTCGCGTGACCGCCCAAGGTCGCGGGGCGCGGGCCGCCTCTTTCGACAGCGCCTCCGCCTCTGCGGCGTTGGCGATCGATTCCGAATGCGCCACCGGCGCTGACGCCGCCGCCGCCTTCTGTTGCTGCTCGAGAATTCGCGGAGAAATCTTAATAAGGGCCGGCGGCAGAAACGCAAACGAGATCCCGGGACGGCTGTGGTGGGGCGGGGAGGGAAGGGGCGGGGCGCGCACGCGGTCCCGTGAATTGGACGGATATAGAAAGCGATTTAATCGAGGCGAGACCTTGTCGAAACTAAGCCCTGCGGTGAATGATTGAAGGTCTTTAAATACGTATTGCATTGCATAAATTAAGACGCGAAAAATCGTATTACCTACCAAGTGATAATTTACTAAATCAAACCCACTTTTGAAGTGAAGGGAGGATTGTCATTTCAACATGATACGATTGATAATACAAAAGCCCACGGTTTTCAATACATTTAAAAGCAAACGAATTGTCAACTTTAGAAGCGAATACGATGAAGTTGGCACTCATTTTATTAGAAATATCACATCTCAATTCAATTACATAGTTTCCGAGATCGTAGGGTACGTAAAAACACCCGATTACCCAGACAACAGATCATGACACGCGCCATACTGCTGTACCACACATCGCGGGGTCGGGGACGAAAATGTGGCATTCGGCCGTCTTCGAAGCGGCGGCGCCCGACGCTCCAGCCGCCCGCCGAGCAGCAGTGCTCCGCGAGCGGCCTACGCCGCAGGGGCTGCCGCGAGCGCACAGCCGACCTGGCGCGGTGACCCCCGCACGCGCCGGCCGACCTCTGCGCACGCGCCGCCGACGCCGCCTCGGGCAACGCAACCGCAACCGCACCCGCAACCGCCACGCCATGCCACCTCCGGGGAGCAGGAGAAGCGGACCGCTAGGGAGTTCAATGCCGTATTTCTCAACTACGACGACGGCGGAGTTTATTTTTTTGACACCAGTGTGACGCCTGGTAGAACTGGACGGATTGGGTCTATAACACTTCATAGCACATGAACTATCTTAGATTAAATACACTTTAGGGTATTTGAATTAATCAATGCTACTACCGCTCGGTGAATCGCATATATTTTCTCATCGTAGATAATTCCAAAATTATAAATAAAAAAGCAAAACGAAAAGATTGCAAGTATGCATTCTTCAATTCTATTTTCATTTTCATTACAATTCAACTGTTCTTTCACCAGCAATACAATTCTCAAAGTATATTTTATTTTTAAGCCAGATAAAACTACATTAACAGTTATCCATTATATTAGATATCCATTTTCCAATTTTGAACATCTGACGAAGGAGCCTCGACTAGCGAGGTTACCGAGACCCACAAGACAATTTTCAGATACAATCAAGTGATGGAAAACTGTACTAGGCAGACATCGCTCCGCCTGTCCGCCCCGAACTTACGCATCCGGGCCGGAAAGGCGAATTTGCGGGCGCCGTTGCCACGGCCTGAGAACGGCGCGGCGCGTGCTGCTTTGAGCGACCAAGTCGACGTGAGGGGACATTGCGCCACCGTTGCCGTTGCCGCGGCCGCTAGTGCTCCCACTGCCTCACTGTGGGCGCTTTGCGCCGCAGGGGACAGGAATAAGCCTCAAGGCGCGAGACGGCCGTCGCAGATAAGCGTTTTCCACTTCTGCACTATCATGGTCGCGCGACACAGTAATTCCCCTTTTGGCGTGCGTCAACACCTTTTAATGTTAGAATGCCATTGGCATGCCTTTAGAGCACAATGCAAATGAGAAATTAAGACATTCCTTCATGTATTTCCGTAATTATACCTTCAGAATGCTCATAAATATTCACAAATGGAGCAAGAATGCGACGGAAAATACAAAAAGTTGACATAAATGTAGACCAATTCCCACGCTTTATGGATACTATTTGGGGCAGTGGGGGCGACCACCACCTTGAGAGTTTACAAGTACATAATGGAATTGGTATACAAACTAAAACATGCAACATCATCCCTCTTCACAATAGACTTTGCAGGTTATCACTTACTATGGCCCCATATAAGAAATGTTTTAAGTGAATATCCATTAGAATCCAACTATAGCTCACGGGCAGCCGTTTCGCAAACTTCAAACTGCCGAATATAATGAAACGTCGAAAATTATACAGATGCAATAGCTCTACAACAATGGCTACACCGCACAAGAAAAGCTGTTCGTGTAATTTAATAAGCGTCGCACTCTTCCCGAAGTGTGGCACCACCAACCAACTCGTCCCGAAGGCGGGCTCCTTACAGTAGGAGGAACGGAGCGCAGTTGATCCGTTGGTCACGCGGGCCGCGCCGGCCGCCCCCGCACCTGCCGCGGTGCGGGTGGCGCAAGCGCGTAACGCGGAGCCCGCCTGCCACGCCGAGCACCGCGCGCTGCACTCCGCTTGCGCGTGTTGAGCAACAAATGGCTTTCGGCAGCGGCCTTATACGGCGCACTCACACGTCCAAGACGCAGGGACAAAAAACAAAACGAGTACGAAGTATGCGTGCTCTACACACAGTTTTCGCTCGCAATACCCTTCAATTCGATAAAGTGTTGACATTATTATTTAGAGCGTGATTTAACAACCTTTAACAACCTTACTTATTATGTTATGTTTATTATGTTCGAGTCCCTAGTTTTCAAACTGAATTCCCATTTCAAGTTTATAATTTTTTTTAAGTTCCACCGTCAAAATTGAAGTTATTACTAATGCCCTCAATTATTTGTAAATATGATTTACAAATAATCGAGGGCATTAGTTACAAATAATTGAGCTTGAAAGTTGGAAAATTGGAAACAATTGAAGTACCAATTATTTATAACTCCTTTCAATATTCAAGACAACAAAGCAAGTTAACCGGGAGTTTGCTGAACTAATTAGAGTGCCACGAATATTCCAAAATTACATAAAACAAAAGAAGCCTGAACCATTTACGTCAACGTAGTGAGACCAATTCGCTAAAAGATGTTGACTTCAATGCTGCCCAACGAATATGAAGCACAGCAAGCTGTCATAGCGTGCTATTAGCGATTTCTAACGTCTTGTACGCCCTTTTGCATGAGCCGGACTTACCAAATCAATTTCATACTTTCGTCACATTTTAAGAATGCCTCGCAACAACTTTGAGTGATACTGAGGATGTCAGCATTGCACGCCACAATGCTGTCATAAAGTGTACAAGTTTACATATATTTTAGCAAGAAAATAGAAACATTCCAAAACCTGTTTTTTCTGTTGTTTTTTTGTTTTATTCTTCTAAAATAATTAGTCTTATAAATGTGTTTGGTTCCCTGATTACTACAGTTTACATTCAGTAAGAGTATTTAGAAAATTAACCTTACAGCGGATTTCAATATTCGCGCAAAACTTCCTAAATAATTACGCAATTATAAAAGCATCACTGACTAATATAAGGATATGCCTTATCCTTAATTATCACTAGTGTTGACGTATTTGTTAATCTAAATCCTCCCCGTAAATGTTAATGCATTGTGCAGGTGAAATATTTTTTTTAAAAAAAAGAAACTGTTATAATGAATTACTTACAAGGGTAGGAATTAACTTCATTAAATACGAATTTGAGTAGTCAGTTTTACGAATCAAATCATAAACCACCTAGATTTAAAATGTTTTTAGTGTCTCAAATATTACATCAATGTAAAGCAGAAACCATGTCCCGTAATTCAACGAAAAGCAACCGCAACTACCATAATACGCTCTTCGCGTAACAAGAGCCGAGCGGAAGGCAGACGCGAGGCGACGCGGAAAAACAGAAGAAGCGGGGAAGCGAGGGGCGCGGCCCAGCGTGATCGGGTGCAACGACACGCAACACACGGACTCGTTCCGCCGCCCACGCGTTCTTGGCGACAGTGAGGGTCGTTGCCAACAGCGCGCGTACGCAAGGCGATCTGCACACGCTGCACACAGCCCCCGCCCCTCCTGCACTCCCATCCCCTGTTCAACGCCGAGCGACCCACGCTAGCAGCCTTGGCGCAACGGGCCGCGCCCAGCGCGCGTCGACCTTGCTCCAATACGGGACTCGACCGCGGCGCCGGGCGACACAGCTGGGCCGGGACCGCCCGCGGGTGGGCGCGCGGTGGGCGGCGGCTGGGCGGGTGGGCACGCGCGGTCGCCTTAACCCCGTGACCCCGCGCGCGCTTTCCTTTCCGGAGCCCCGCAGGGTGCTCTCGCCGCTTGACTGAGCTGGGCGCTCATAGGCTCCACATTTTTACAGAGAGCGGGGCGGCGAGCACGGAAACGCGGCGGGGGGGGGGGGGGAGGCGGTGAGGTGGCGGCGACGGTTGCACAACGCGGCACCCGCCGTCGGCGCCGAGGGGGCAGGCGGGTGGGCGGAGCCCCCATCCGTCAATCGCAAGTGACGCCCGGCCCTAATCGCTCATAAATTCCACGAGCTATGAAAGGTAATCCGTTGTGGACATGCGCTTTCTCGGGCACCGTTAGTGCATCTAGAGTGTATGACGGGCCGTGGCCACGCCGCCTATCACCAAACGCAAGTAGCAAGGCTCGCATTCTTGGCCATTTACCCAACGCCAACGCCGACGCCACACCACACCCGAAACTTTAATTTTGTCCCCTAACACCTGTCGCGAAAGTGTCGCATAACGGTGTGCTCACCAGTGAGCTTTCGTTCCGCGTGGCGAGCTGAATGTCGCCGTCAGCTGCGAAGTGGCCGTCACGCATAGCACAGCCTGCAAACAAAACTGCAGATATTTCGCCAAGAATATTGCAATCTTTAATACCTTTCTTACTGTTGATAACAAACGCAGCATTTGCGAATTTGCACTCAAGCAACATTTTTGCGTAAGGAAGTCCATAATATGTAAGACATATCTACGAAAGTCCTCTTCACTTGCAACGACTTTAACCAGACTAAATATTCAGTAGATTGTCCAGGAGAACGAATACAATGCCTTTATTTTTTACAGGCATAAAATTAGAAAATGTTAAACTGATTTTATATGCCACTGTCAAAACATGGGCAACTTTTAGATAACGCAATGCACACTAACGTAAAATATCACAAAAGCAACGGATCAAACTAAGTATCTTCGGCCAAAACAAGTAACTTCTTATGCTCACCATAAAAACCAATGCCTCAACTACAGAACGCTTTACATGCAAGTGCGAACTTACACCAATGGTTAACCATTTTCCAAAGCGTGACGTCTGGCGGAAGGGTGACAAGGCGCATGCTCCAAGTGAGAACTCGGTGTTTCAAAGGCGACAATTTACGCGAATGCACTGCCCCCACACCAGGCGCGGCACGCGGCGCTCGCGTGGCGAAAAGGGGCGTAGGCGACCGCGGGGCATTTGCGCCGGCCCACCCGCGAGGCGGTCGCGCCGCCGGAGAGCAGGCCCTAATCGCACTGCATTTCACGCCTGCCACGCCAGGACTCGCAAGTCTTTGTTCGAACGCGGTAGAAGGGTTGACCAGGTATTTGCAAACCCTTTCGGTTTCTACACATGGATTGTAACTGCACGAGTCATCGACCCTCAAGGCTGCGCGAACAATACGAAGTTGCGGTTTCGTCTCGTGTACTGAGACCTACGTGGGGCATTCTACGCAAGTTTCGAATACGTACACATACGATTTTAAATCTTCCCGTATGAGGGTGTCAATTGCAAAGTGAAGTTCAGACGACCGTGACAATAATTACAAGGAAATATATATATGTTAGTGTCGCATTTATCACATCCATCCAAGAAACTCTAATTTTACATTTAATTTTCTTACACTGAACAATACACATAACATTCATTAAACATGTAGACTAATTCCGATTTATTTTATCATCGGCATCTTTTTAGCACGAATGTTTTACAGTTCTAAAACATAGACCGAATTCCTTCTCCGAAACAATCACATGAGAATCATCCTCCACATTCGATAGAACGTACATGGGCAGTGCAGAAATGAGCAAGGAGTGAGAACTGGCCCAGACGGTAGCAGGGAAAGGGCGCCCTGCAGACATGCTCAGCGCCCAGCTCGCCGTATTGTGTGCAAAGCGATACACAGTAGTGCCACGCCTTTCCTTTGGCCGAGACCGCGAATGAGACGACCCGTATCATCGAGGTAACAGAAGTCGCCCGTGATCATTCTAAATTCCTTTTACAGTCTTGATTTCACTATAACCACACACAACTGAATAACAAATTCAATTAATACTCATGTGTAATACAAAATTTATACAATCCATCACTTGTAATAGAACTAAATTCAAAATTGGCTAGTAAAGTGAAAAATTAACTAAAATGATTGCAAAAGATATCTGTGAAACATTTCGTTTACAACAGGGGTCACACCAACCACAAAAACCGTCCCCTTACTATAGGCCTATCTCGAAGGTGGCGGGCGAAAACAGGGAAGCAAAGGACCAAATTTTCATTATATTGATTTTCGAAAACAATAACGTGTTCTCATGTCTGTTCGATTCGCGATGTCTCCGTCCACCAACACTGCTCCGCTGCTCAATTACAATTCGCAATTGCAATTACAATTAAATCCAGCCTCTGCTTTGAACTCTCCCGGCGAGAAAGTACACCGTTCCAGAGCACTCGGGCTGCAACCTCGTTCCAAGCGAGTAGTAACAAGTGGTAATGCCGCATGTGTCACAGGGAAGGGGGGAGAGATTATTTCCCATTACGCGGCTCTTCTTCCGTTTCATGCCCTTTAACACCTCAATAACGCTTCAATTACAAGTGCCCGCCAATACAAAGCCACACTGTGGATAATGCGCGAACCATTAGCATGACAATGACGCCACGTATGTGCGGGGCACGCCTATTAACAAGCCCGCACTAAAAGCATTCATCCTCGAACACGATCTGTTACGAGTGTTAAAAGGTACTCCGTAGAAATTGGATATAAAGAGCACGTAACATGCGGCTTCAATAAGAAAGAAATAATCCATTAAATGTTTTCTTTCAAAAATCTTAATTCTCGAGAATACTACTTTTATGTGCACCAAATACGTCGGACGTGAACGAATGAACACCGATTATATCCCTACACACATTTGAGTAACTATGTGTGTCGTCGCGTCCGCTAGTCCGCTCATCCGGGTGTCCGTCCCTCACGATCAGACCACTTCCTGCACCAATCGAGACATACTTGTGTGATGTGTCATTAGACGCGCCTCGGTCTCCTGATAATTTGTTTTCGGATCCGGCTAGCAGATTCTAAATTTCCAAAAACGTGTTTTTGCCTACGCCACGTAAACACATCTAAGAAGGTATTGTTGATTAATTCCCAGTGCACTGAGGCGATTTTCCGCCACGACGCCAAAACTTTCTTCTACGAGGATGGCAACAGTGAAATTTGCAAAATCCTTCATAAAGTATTACCTTGGAGCTTATTAAATTTGAAGAACTTCCAGTGAATACAGAAAAAAGAAGAAATGTGAATAATGGTTGATAATGAAAGCACACCTCATTCGACTTTTCTCACATTGACGTTAGGCGTGCACATACCTTTTTCTAATGAATGTGACATAACTTATTTTCATTAAATTTAACTAATATCTTATTCACATTTACATAGAATACAGTCGACTTTTAATGTTTACGTAGATTTGCGTACAAAACTATTAATAGAGCAATAACAGAAGTATAAGTGAACACAAATCAGTATGTGGAGGCCCTTCCAACTTTTTGTTCCCTAATTTTGGAAGTGATAAGCAAATCCAGGGAAGAATCAAATATACTTTAAGATTTTCCGACAGAATTTTCAGACTTACTTAAATCGAAGTATACTGTTAATGTCTATTCACAGTAAAACTGATACAATTGTACGCATAACGAACCTTTTACAACCAAACAAACAAATGAACTTAGAATAACAATATAGTCTGATGTTAAAATAGTATGAAATTTCAGTTCTAAGACTATTTTCAAAAAAATATGAACGTGACTTCTTTCCCGATGATTGCTGTTTCTTCGCTACCAAGTCTCGCCAGATTTGCATCATTTTGAGGATTCTTGTAGCTTTGAAGATTTTTATTTATCACAAAGTTTAACATTATAATAGGATGCACGACTGGTGCTTTATGGATCATTGAAAAATTAGGCATTACTCCATTGCTTTGGGATGGGGGACAACAATGTCCACTTGCAACAATGCAACACTTTTTTTCTACTATTTTACAAAACGAATTATTCCAGTTCAATTTTGGCTTATAAAGCTTAAAATAAGTGAAACTGACGAAATGAATCACAATATTTATATTGTGAGTAGAGCATTATTTTGTGATCGTTAACTCAAAATCATTCGTTAAAAAGGACTCCAGCAACACAATAAGCATCATCCTCAGCAGCACCCAGTTAATACGATTAAGTCATTCTGCAAGAGGTCGCAATACGAGTGCATTACGGATTTCCGGCACACGAGAAGGGATGAACGTCCGACGTGAACCGACCCCCTTCCTCTCCCCCGCCCAACAAAGCTCCCCCTACGTCGTGTGCGCGAAAGCGTCGCACGCGCGCTTCCCAAGAGCAATGCAGAGCGCGTGCCGCAGCGTGGGTGTGCAGAGGGACGGAGTGGTGTATGGTGGGGCGCGGAGGGGGGAAAGGTTGTCTTACTTTCGCCAGTTTGCCGCCGGCAACAGGAAGTGCTTGCTTTGTGCGAATGCAAACAGAGTGCTGGAGCGACGGACAGTAGACGGAGACGTTTGCTCCGTGTCACTCGCCTCCAATTGCACTGTGTTGGCCGTTCCCTCATCTCTCGGCCAAATGTTTCTTCAGTGTAAGAGTACGTTTTCGGTAACGCGATTCAAAAATTGCAAAACAATTTTTCTGTGTCCCGTAGTCTGTTTCACACAAATAGTGTAGCCACATAACATCGTACAAACATCACCTTCAAAATCTGGTGATGTGTTTGTGAATCGAACGTTTTTTAAAATTATTCCTTTTACGATGCACTTGTGAATGTTTTGTGACATTCTCAGGATAATTGACGAAGTTCTTGTACAAATCGCCCTTAATGAAACTCAACATTTTCCACTTTCGGAGCCGATTGTTAACATTACTGTCATCGTCTCTTGCTCGGCCGTTGCGGCGGAGCACTTCAAACAAGCCTTTTTGTGAGAAGGGGACCGTGAAAAGACAATGGCACCGCCTCAGAAATGAAACAAAATACAACAGACAGCTTAATCATGTATGAATTAAACATATTTATCAAAAGGCACAGATCAAGATTTCGTTAGTTTCGCGATAACTACTCAGCTGGTGTTTCAAACAAGTGCAGTGTAATGAATGGATGTTTGTGTAAAGCGTGAGCGGATTCCCTTGAAGTAACAGGTAAAACAGCCACACAGACTAAAGTGAATGTCGCTTATGCTAAATAGCACACATGCATGGGTCGTGTCTTGAAACCTGTCCTCCAGCAAGCAGTTCCGTCAAAGCACATTGCGCCCGCCTGCCTCCGCAGGAACCAGTCAATCAAGCGAATGCAACGCCGCCCACATGGCGCCAGCCGGCAACTCACTCGCCCGGCCGGACAGCCCCGAATCCTGTCGCCGGTTGACTCACGTTCTACGAGCGAGTCGTCCAAGTGCGACCCTGGCATATTTGCTAGTTGGGCGACAGTGTGGGCGAAGGGAGGGTTAACATACGATTTTTAAGAAAAATGGAAGAATACATTGGGGGAATCAGAATGTCTAGAACCCGAGGGACCTACCAGGGAAGATGGAATGGCAGTGCATGTGGTAGTAGAATTGAGAAAGGTACAACGCGAAAAAAATGTTTCACAAACAATAGTCATCAATCTATGAAAACAAAAAATTCGAAAAGAGGCGCGAATAATTGATCACATTATCAATAGGAATCCAGGTTAGAAATTTTCCATGTGATAGAAAAGCAAGCCATGCATCGATCTACGACCCGCAGCGGGGAGGCGGGGCGCGGGGCGGGCGGGGCCAAGGCGCACCTCGGGGAGCGGACGTCTCGGCGCCTGGCACAGCGCCCTCAGCCAAGCCACCCCTCGCAGTACTGGCCGCTGACCCCGAATAACCCCGCGACGCACGTGCGGCGGCACAGGGCACGCCTCCCAACAACGGGAGGTGGCGAAAGGCGCACGGCGGCGGCCACAGGCGACTATGCCCAAGATACGAACTCCGCGACAGCGAAGTCAGTTTGCAAACCGGGAACAATGGAGCACCAACTGCATCTTGGGTGTTGCCTTGACGGGGGAGATACGTAATTCGTTTGTTCCACTTTTCTAGCACCGGTCGACTCGACAATCGAACGGGTGGGAACCTCGCCCGGCTATGGAAAGAGATTCTTGTCAATGATTAAGCAGGTCACAAAAACTCGTATGATGGATTCAGAAGTTACACAAAGTGCTGAGTTCTGGACTGATGGTGTACAGATTTATACCGATAATTTTCATTAATGTTATCACAGAGAAAAACTACTATTTCATCTTTACGTTCTCCTTTAACACTTGAATGTAGGTTATTCTTCGATTATACGTTTCCAATATGAGTGACGTACTACAATATTTGCGAACTATGTTTTTAAGCTCACCGAGAGATAAATGCAGTAATCAGGTTTTTTGTTTTTTGTTTTTTTGTTGTTGTTTTTTGTTGTTTTTAATATTAACAATTAAAAACAAAACCACTGACATTTCATTACAAAGTTCCGCTACTCTCATTTGTTCCGCAAGTCTGTGCCTAGAGTAAGTTCCTATTGTCCATAGAAGTGCAGACACAGCTCTCAAACTAGAACGATCTCCCCAAAGTTACGACGTTCGAATGGTTTAGATCCGAGTTTTTCGCCTGTGCGGAATCCGCGCCGTTACTCCTGCGTTAACGACCACTTGGAAAAAGCAACAAAAGCGGAACGGGCGCTTGCCCGCTCAACGACCTATTCTCCGGCCCAGAAGATGCAATTCCTCGACGCGATCGTCCCAACGGGCGCAAGGCCGTCGAAGGTGTCAACACGCGGACGGAACAACGAAGGTACGAGGTGGGAGGTGGGAGCGGGCACGGATGAGAAGTTGCGGGGAGGACAACAGTCCAGTCGAAATAGCTCCATGTTATCGCAGAGGGCGGCATCGGCAGAGTTGGTGACGGTAGCGCCCAAGGAGCCAACGGCCTCCGCGCGTGGGCGAGGTCGGGGAAAGCGGAGGTGCCCCTCCTTCCTCGCGATAAGGTACCGCACCGGCCCCACATTTCACAACACGACGCCGGGCGGACCAGAGTCGACAACTATGGTAACCACAAATACGGCACAGAAAACCTATAGAATAGTTGGACGTTAAGTTGATCACGTCATCCAGAATGAGCACCAAAGAAATGCATTAAAATGCAGATGCGCTGCAGTTAACATTTTTAAGTAACTTCAAGAAAGAAAATTTTACGAATTGAATGTTTTCTCTAACCAAAAGGAGATAAAAATTACGTTTAATAGAAGAACTGCATGACAGCAAAATCAGAAGGTATACAATACACATGAAAGCGACAGATTACACTAACAAACTGATTTGGTGGTCGAAAGTAAGATCATTGTTTCCAAGCAACCATCTGCACGAGCATTTTAAAGTAAAAAAAAGACCAAATGCCATTAAATATCAAAACACACGAGATCGAATACGGTCTGCATCGAGACATTATGCAATACCACGCAGAAAACGCGTTCGTGCTTCCCAACTGAACGCAAGTCGATCGTGTCTCCGACGCCAGACCACTTGCCTTTCGCCGTCTCTCCGATTGATACCGGTCGCGGGCGGGCGGGCGGGCAGTCGCGGCCCCGCTGCGCGCTGGCTCCGGTTACGTAAAAGTAAGGCAGTGGGCGGACAGCAGGCGCGAACCCGCCGCCGGCACCGCCGCGCGACCACCTCAGCTGACCGCCCGCCCGCGCGCTTACCGCGACACCGTAGCCCCAGTTAGCTCAAGCGACCGGCGCGCGCAGCAGCCTTGCGCAATGGGCATGGACTCGCGAACGACCAGCCGCGCCGGCCACTCCAGCTGACGCTTGGTGTCGATCCAGCGAGCTCTTTCGGAACAGACAAATGTGCTTTGCTATAAAAGCTGTTGGTTCAGCCGTTTTTCAAGTAAAGGCCATTGGGGAAGCACCACTAGCACCGGGTATTGCAAAAACGTCGTGAAATTAACATATTCCCCTTGTTCACTACGTATCTTGAGAATAGAAGGACAGTACTGAAATAGAAGTACGGTATCCCAACCGCAAAATGTAAAGACAGTATATAAAGTAATAAACTCTTAGCAAAAGAAGGAATTGCACTCGGTCGGCCAATGAACAACACTCACTGAGACCTTCACCGTGTGTTTCACTTCAGAGCCGTAAAGCGACACCAATTGTTCAGCCATCACAAATTGCAGTTTGCTCCTAGCGTGTCCAAGAAAAAGTAAACGTCCTCTCGCGAAGGCTTATTTGAAACTGAACCACTTTGTCGTCGCCCTCCACACACACCTGCCCGCTCCGGTGTACGTCCGGAGAAATCGCGTGCCGCGGTGCGAGGCGGCGCGGCAGATCGACGGGCGTGGACAGCGACGAGGGGGAACAGCGGCCGCGCCGTCGAAACCGTCGCCCCAGGGGTTTCCCTGCGAAGGTCGACGAGCGAAAGTGTGGAGAATCGACTCCGGGGCGATGCAAGCATTCAACCAGCAGCTAGCTAGACAACAGGCAAACCGATGGCTGGGGGGGGGTGTACTGGTTGCAGGCGGAATGACCGCGGTGGGCGTGGTAGTTAGGGGGATCTGCGGAAATGGACAAATGACTTTGGAAAATACAGAAGAAGGAAAAAAAGACAAAAATGTATGCCCTACCTATCTACGTGAGCTCTTCAGCTATCTTACAGTTATTTCCATAAATTTTACATTATCTCATTCCGAAGATCCTAGCTATTATGGTCGAAAATTAGGGCAGGATTATACGATCGAAAAGTTCAAGTAGCTCTTGAAATAGGACTAGAAGACTTGGCATAGCGAATGAGATCACAATATCACACACCACTTTATGAGAAAGAGTGAGAACGGCCCTCTATGACAACGTAATAAAATGACCTTTTAAGTGTTTTTTTTTAGAATAATTTATAGTAAATTGGTGGATATGCCACAAGTCACATAACGCACCAAGTGAACACATGACCAACCATGTGGCGTATGGAGGGCGGGGAGAGAAGGGTGGGGGCGTTCAAGACTCATTGAACAATTCAATTCAGTGGAAAAATTTACCTAATTTTTAAGTTAGTTAAACGCAGCATAAAATAAACAGCCTTTACACAATAACTAAACAATGACAAATGTGTTTTCTAATGTAATAAGTTGTTAACAGAAATTGCTTTAGTGATCTCCGAAACCTCGCGCGTATGCTGAGAGGGAGAGGGCTCCTCACACACGCCAGAGCAGCGGCGCCGCCGCGCCTCTGCAAAGAACCGGCCTGGGGCGCACGAAGGCCGACGGACGATCGGGTCGGCGGCTCCGGCCGCGCCGCGCTGTGGGCGAAAGTGTGGAGGATCGACAATGCAAGTGGCACCGTCGCTGCACTGCACTGCGCTGCGCTGCGCGCGGTTGGCGAGGGACGAGGGAGTCGCAAACGACAGAACAGAGAGGTTAATTCATTCAGCCAAGACATATGTTTCGTTTGCGGGGGAATAACAATCACCATCTCAATGTTCTCGACGAATTTTATCTGGAGAATGGTAATTGGCATTACCACGACGCAAACATCGCAACTACATCAAGTAATTGGATTAGAACTTTCACGCATGGCGGATATTTCCGCTACCATCAAGACAAGAACGGATAAAACAAATCTTAGATACCGGGAAAAGTACAACTGGAGGACGCGCACGAGAAGTACTCAATGCGCACATTTCTCTCGATCTCCTTGACCCGTCAAGAGTTTCCGAGTATGGAGGCCGTTTTGCTCCAGCCAGCTGCAATTTGGGCAGGGAGTGCGTTTAAAATCGCGAGGACAGACGTGGCGTCATTAAAGAGGGCACTTCCAGCGTCCGCCAGGGGACACGGGCACCTGCGCGGCACGCTTTTTCCCCGCTTTACGACCTAATAACGCGGCGACCGCGGTCCCCGCACGCGCCCACATATATTCCCCACGGATTCTCGCGCGCACGAGCGCTCTAAATTCTCCCCGAAAAAATCGCCCCACTTCAACAGATACCAAACGTTGGGCACGGAAAGTGGTGGGTAGCATCACTGCACACTCAACAATTTTAACAAATATTCAATACTAGAAAATAACACTCGTCTTCTACTGACGAGTGTTATTTTCAAACAAATGAAAATATTATTTATTTAAAAAAGATTGTTCTAATAAAAACTAAGAAATCTGGGACAAATTTAATCTGTGTTGTTCTATGTCAATTACCAAATCAAATACCCACTGCCCCGATCGCTCGTATTTCCTGTGGATATTTAGAAGTCTTGCTGTTACACACATCTGTGAGTATATCACAACCAACGGATGCTAAAGCATAACCAAAATATGAATATGCCCTTACGTTCAACGATGACCCAGTTATAAGCCACTGGGTTGCGTCACTTTCCCTGGCTGGGACAGCGACTTTGGGGTGTTCTCCAGTTTTCCCGTCGCTATGGGCCAAGGACGACGCGGTCAAATAAACTCATTTGTTTACAATGTCGTTTGTGTACACGACCACTTACGAGCTTCCGTGAAAAGAATGTGAATTGCCTTCAAAACCACTACACATACATTAAAAATTAGATTTGATGTGCCTTGAAAATGCGGTCGAGATACCTTCCTTTGGAATGCAGTTAATGTCACGTTTTATGGTGGAGACGTACTATGCTTTTGTAGGCGTTCCACTCCTCTGAAAAATAAAATCGCATTTCAATTATTTCTCGTATTCACACTCGTACAAAACTAACGCGTAAGATAGATATAAAGAGTTTGAGAAAACAAGCAGACGTTCATGGAAGAAATCTCGCAAATTCTGCACACTTCCATAAGCTTCATACCTAGAGCAAGCACATCAGGTTTCAGTTTCGTCCCTCACACAATTTCACAACTGATTGAAACGAGTAAAAATATATTTGACCACGCAATATAAAGGAAAAGCAATCAACGCGTTGGCACGGGCGGGCATGTGCAGGAGCCGTGCGGTGGACCGTTGCGCGAGCAGCGAGTGCATGCGGCGAGCTAGCGGCAAATGCGAGGTGGCGGGGGCGGAGGCGGGAGCCGCTAGAAAGCATTGCGGGGCGTCCGCTGCACCCAAGCCGCCTCGCCGGGCGAGTGAGCGGTGCACCCACAGGCGGCGTGACCACGCGAGGCGGCCGGCGCAGCGCCGAGGCGGTATTTCGAGCCGAGGGGACCGAGGGGACCGAGGGGACCGTGGCGGCGACGGCGGTGGCAAGCGGTTGCGACAGGTCCAACCGGCTGGCTGAGACCCGGTCTCGCCGGCACCGCCTTCTGACTCACACACATACGCGCCAGCGACCCTGCGGAGCGCGTCGCACGTGGATTGCCAGTAAGGATCATGGGGGCGCGTCAATCACAGAACGGAATCGTTCGATCACAAACGTTGGGACCGCACTGGAGCTAGTATCGATCTGGAATAAAACACGTTCTCCAGGATAAAGCTTGTCTCTTCAAACAGTGACTCGCGGTATTCACTCAGTATTTGATGCGTCGCCACAAATCAGGCAGTTCCTAGCCATTTCAGTGATTCCAAAATATGTAAGGGCCCTTGCCGTCAGACTTTTGCTGCGAGTGTACGTGCAAACAAAATGAATTGTTTGATTAGATAAATGAAACATTTTAACGCCATATTTCTAATTGCATTGCTAGTAAGACCGGATGAATTCGCATCCGGAAACATTACTAACACACTTCAATAAACACGCTTTTGATTTCCAAGTTTGTTGAAATTTAACTTCCGTTGCTTAAAACACTTTCAACTGAAAACCACAACTATTTTTTAATCCTGATTATTCGAAATGATTAAAAATGTTGATAGCACTAGGCATTTCATCTTCAGTGCTTCACAAATAATGCAAAAATATATTATTAAGAACATATCCACAAAAAAGCAGAAAGAAAATAATCTTTCAAGGCACCTTTAAGACGTTAGAGAAGTACTTCACAAAGCAATTAAAATGCACATTCAATACATTTTGAGAATACAGACCTTACAATGAGTGACATCACTTAGATTTCAAATTTTCTAATAACAGCTTTTACATTCACACGTTTTGACTTTTCAAGATAAAAAATGCCACTAAGCCAAGCTTTATCAGAACTGTTAATGGTTTTTGTACAACAGCGATTACGGTAAGTTTGTGAAGTCAAGGATTCAACGTTAAGAAATGTACGGTTTTCACGACCCAATATTTTAATTGTGAAAACATTACATTACGAGAATTCGACATTTTGGAGTCAAAGATCTGTACAATAGATACTTCTCGAGGGCTAAAACAGTGCCTAAGTATTTTAGAAAGTTGAAAACTAGGAAACAGGATTCGTACTTCATTGAGTACCTGTAAGCGCGAATCGAAAACGCATTTTCCCATTGCTCCCTGGACGAACGGGAACTGGACAGCACGCCCAACCATCGTCCGATCAAGTTACTGCCTACTAGCCATCGGATACTATTACAAAAATACTACTCCGTGGTAGACTTTTCATGAATCGTTTAAAATATCAACTGACTTGATCGGACTCATAGTACCGACCAAGCCTATTAAACGCGTGTCCCTTCAAGCCGACAAGAAGAGAACGACGCATCTTTATGAGCATCTTCCCGCTGCCTGACCTTTCACTTTCCGAAGCACGTGGACCGCTTTAATTGCAGGCGGGCGGGCGGGCGGGCGGGGCCACGCCTCGTAATGTTTGCCGGCAGGCGGGAGGGCTGTTCGTTTTCGGAGAACGTGTGGATCTAGCTTGGGAGGCTGCGATGTGCGGCCACGATAGCATTAACATGCGGAGCGCTTCAAGGTTCTAACGGAGACTGGAAATTATAGGGAGGCAAGTTGCACGGGCGGAACCCGAGGCCCGACGGCGCCGAGCGTCGCGACGACTGCGCGCGAGCTGCAGAGCTGACACGCAAACGAATGCGCGTCTGCACCGCGCAGTCAATTTTTGTGAGAGCTTTTTTGGAAGGCATGCTAGTGAAAACGACGGGCGTCGGCCGCTATCGTTGTGTGTTTCCGTTGTTACATAACGGGAGCGCAGAAACAAGGAGAGAATTAACGTTCGAGAGTTTTTGTGATACATTCGCGAAAATGAAACTGTTACTAGACGTGGGCGTTATGCAAGAGGTACCTGCAACGCCCAACGAGTTTTCTGTAACTTTTTAACGAGAATATTAGTTTATTAAACTAGGAAACAACAGCCGAAGCAGAACTTAACAAGATTTCCCTGTGATACTCCTGAATTTCTATTTTCACAGTCGCCAGATTTCACTATACCTCGCGGTTAATAACACTTTACTTTGAACTTTTCTAATGACGACTTCCACGATTTCCGATGGGAAACATTTCCGGACATCCACCACAACTATGTACTTTTCCAATATTCCCCCCAAACGTAAGCTTCACAGTAAGGTAGGATAAACCTTGTAATTAAAAATGGATACAAAGGAAGTATTTCTGCCACATTTATATCTCATTTGGTAACGTTAAAATCCACTTCTTTTGTTTGTTCGGAGAAACGTAGCCACTTAACGTTTACTACACAACAGCGAACATTTCTTCAAAACTTTTATTATTACAAAACAGAAACGAGATCTTGTCAAATTCCATTGTCTTTTCTTGTCAAATCAAGAACTGTCATTTTCGCGCCTTAACAGCTTCTCTGTCTCGCTCGAAACTCGACCGTAAACTGCTCGACCTGAGCGGCCGGGCACACCAGCTCACTCGCACGCAACGTAAGAGCCGCTTCCCCGGCGCTGCCCTGACCGCCCCCGCGCGGGCAGCGCGCATGCGACCATTTCGCACAGGTGAAAACACTTTCGCTCGGAACGACGGCTCGCAACGGTCCCTTTCAACGGGCAATGTCTCCAGTGCGCCCACCGTGTCTCACAGGCGGCTGCGGCGGGCGCGTGGGAACGACGCGTTCGTGGACATTGCTTTGCTTTGCTTTGCTTTGCTGATGCAGAGAGGCAGCCGTCCAGTCAGTGCCACGCTTGCTAACCTGCAGCTTCAATTGACAAGAAATTAATCATATAATCAGGTTTAAAATCATTTTTTTCACGTTATCTAAATGTCCCACCATAGGACACTTGGTAACGTTGAGTTTTCCGTACGCATTGTTGGCCAGCTAATCAACCAATTAGCGAATGATTACCCGTAATGTTTAAGGAAATTGAAACAAGTTTCTTTATGGAGTACAATGACCGGAAATTCCGATCTTCTGTACTTCCAAACCACGTCCAGCGGAATCCAACTTCATTACGAAAAGTGAAAGCGAGCTGTTCCGCACGACAGTACTGTCATCCAGTCTGCCCTCGCTCAGTTATCCCACCCTTTTCGCGTCAATTAACATGAAAACAATCCACGCACTTAAAAAGCAGCCATCATTACCTCCAAGCAAACTGGATTCTTTCGTTTTCACATGGCTCTGCATGACACGCAAAGAGCCTCTATGCTTAACTCGCCAGCGCGAGGAGAATGCAAGCAGTGGGAAATCGCAGGTCACCTGGCGCGCGGTCACGACACGATCCCGCGGCCCCCACGCCGCACACTGCAATGCAAATATATCTTTAAAATATATAAAACAAACAAACAAGAATGTCGCATAATATTGATCAACATTTTGTAGAGAAATTGGTAAAGGGCGTTTTAAGTCAGACATGTTTAGCGCATTTTATTGAATAATGCAATATTCAGCTGCAATATATGCAACTCCTGCCACGATTACATGACTCATACAACACTAAAGATCATAGTAAAACTTCCAAAGTATTCATTATGTAATGAAAACGCAATTCGTCAAGCAACATCGGGACATTGTCACATAGAAAGTAAATAGAAAGTGCATAATGAACGTAAACAGAAACCTTGAAAAAATATATAAAAAAATCTCCATTCTGTTTATTTTTATTTAATTACCCTACACATTATCCATTCTTTGTCGGGTGACTGCCGTTGCTTGTCGCCGCAGCCTCGGGCGTAACCGCCGCGCTCGGCAGTCGGCTGTCGCTAGCGCCGGTGGCGCGGCGCCAACTTTTTGAGGCGCTCGCGCGCGTTCTGCGCGGGTGCTCGCGACCCGCTCGCCGCCCACAGCTTTCGTTTGCATTCCGCCCACTCGTATAGAGATACACGTGCAAGCCATCGATGTCGACGGAGGAAAAAAAGACGGCGGGCGCGCGGAACGAGTCACGAGCGGCGCTCGAGAAAAACGGACGGAAGCCCCCGAAAAAGGGCCTCTTGTTCCAACGGCGTCGGAGAAAGTACAACGCCCAACACACCACGGCCGTGGCGAAGGAGGGGAAGAGAAGGCAGGGGAGCCATGTTATGAAGGAAGGCGTTGCGGTGCTTAACGCACAGACAGCGCCACGCCCTCTTAGACAGTAAATAATTTTCCGATCGCATCATCGGTGAATAATAGGAATGATCAGAAAAATATCAACGAAACCTACAATTTCGGAGGCGATGCGCTCTCGCAAGAGATTAAGAAACAACCAGGGAGGATGCAGGAAGTGCTACGGATGGAGGGGTACAAAAGACATTAATTCTATTAATGCTCCAGAGCTGTATTATTACCCAATTGAAGAGTCAGCTACGAGACGCCAGACCAGAAAGAATGGAGAGCGACGTAACGGTACAATTATGACTAGGTAAAAGCAGAAAGAGTACGTAGTTAACATAAACTAGTGGTGCTACAGATTGGCACGGACTTTCTCGTACTGGATAGTTTTATAATTTCGTCGATCTGGGCTAGCTTTTCGGCATTGTCCCATCTTCTTGCCAGCTGTTATCACCCTATAAACTACTATTTCTTTTTTTAATTTTCACGATTTTTCGGTTTCCTAATGATAGAACCGAAATATTACTTTAAGAATATTATAAAAGAGTAAAACCTCGTCCTGTACAGAAATGTTCAGGAAAACATTTGGATCCTTTTTTAAGAAAATGTGAGCTTTAATGCGAAATTTCATTCTTTTTCACAGAAAACCTTTGAGTTTTCAAAAAACTACGAAGGAAGTCATTTGAAATACTTCCACTCAGCTAAACACCCAGCACAGTAAGACAAGGCAAATTAGGAAACTAGAAAACGGCGATCGGGACAATCAACCGAAGAAGTCCTTTTATGGGAAATGGTCCAGTCATTCACAATCAGGCAGAGTGTAGTGTGGATCGACCAAGAATGAAGACGCCACGCGGGTGGGCATTGGGAGCAGGCGGCGCGCGCGGCGAGAGTGAGAGGATCGCGGCGGAAGCAGCTTCCCGCCACCCCCCACCTGTGCCACCCGTTTATTACGGGCGAGAACTGTCGGCACGCACGATCTCCCTAACGAGATCAAAGCCACGTAACGGCCGGCGGGCGCCGAGATGCCCCTCCGCCAGGAGGGGGAACGCGGGGCAGAACTGGCGATGCCTCCTGTAACAGCCGCCCGCACCCGCCGACCCTTCCACTGAGCGACGGCGGCCGCCTTCCCTTTCATCCGCTCTTCTATTTTCAACCCTGCTGCCAGTACGTTCAGCCGCCTCACTCACTACTCTCTTCATTATATTTGACCATCAAATTCGAACCATTTCTCAACACTTTACAATATTGTTCAAAACGTGAACCGGAATAATCAAGAATCGAGCGATACTTCGAAAGTAAATGAATTCAAATCAACTACCAATACGGCATATGCGAGAATGAGCGGGCTTTAAGTGTTTATCTTCAGCCAAAGTACCCGTGCGACCCGCGAACCTCCGCCGTCAACGCCAACCCCAATTGCGTCTTCTGCCACCGCCTCCCGTGCAATCTCCGCCGCCACGCAGACCGCGGACGCTGCCGCCGCCGCCGCCTCTTCCTGCGCCGCCAGTCGGGCTGCCCGCAGGCCGGATGAGGGCCGAAGCCGTCGCTGCAGTAAAACTACTGCTGCTCCGAGTTGCTTCCGCAAGAAAAACTGCGCGGTCCAGCTGGTCGCTTCTCTCAGACTCCCCCTCCATCTCAGGCGGATGTGCATGCGTAACAGGTGTGCGTGCAATCAAGCACACACTAATGTTCGCACTATCAGACATCCAGAAAACATAGCGAGTCCCGGTATAACGTTTTCAGAGATCTATTGACGTTCAATCACGTTTCCGGATTCAACATTTTGCATCGCAAACATTCCTAAGATCCTCGACAGAACTATATGAAATCAGCGCAATAAAGACTAAAGTATATTCATAATCGACATTAAGGGAGAATCATTGAATCAGTGAGACCCAATGAAGTCAACAAAACTAAAAATCGGGTACAAATGTCGCATTTAGTATTATTCATGTACCAAAGATTTTTTCAATTTTTCATCTTTCTTACTAGTGACGAAAACAAAAAGCATCTCCACAACAGATGACTAGTTCATGAAATCAACTTTTTAATCTTAGGCATCCAAAGGCTATCTCATAAAATTAATCAAATACTATTACATCAGCAACAGGCACCAAGCACAGTTCATTATTTCAACTAATGACTAATAGCTAACTTCGTTATACATCTAAAAACCAACACAAATCAATCACTGGCAATTGCAGTCTACAACTGCTCGGGCATCTACTACATTGCATTCAGAAAAGAAACGCTGGAAAAACCCGTGAATCATCACTCCGGAGGCGATAAACGTCAGTCAGAAACCTTTAGCACAGTATCTGAACATTGGTCTCGTCCGAAAATAAGTTAACTATTTGGCTGCCGAATATCAAGTGCATATGAAGTGGAGCTGGCAAATAGATGCGGAGGCGTAAACAAAATTTTAACAATCCACCTAACAATCGCTACTGTACGTAAAACTCCGCGGGCATCGAGCCAACCGTGACATCACGCACCGTCGCCAGAGGCGAGACCAACCGCGGGCAATCCCAGCGAGGCGCCACACGCGTCGCGACGACACAGACCTTGTGCAGCGCGCGGCCGCGAAAGGGAAAGTCCCGAGGCGACGGCGGATGTCACCCGCGAATAGCAAATTGCCGCCGGCGCTATGGTCCCTGAGACTGCGACCGCGGGCTGCCGCTACTCCTGCTGTTACCGCTTTCCTTTGGCAACGGCCCGACTACGCGCGCGCTTTGGCGAGAGTCATCATAAAGCTGTTAACAAAAGCGGCGGAGGCCGGTAAGGCCGGCGGCCTCCGGGCACGTGAAAGCGCGCGCGATCCAAAGCAGAGCAGAGCAGAGCAGAGCAGAGCACAACGGTGGCGGACGTGGTGGTGGCAGTGGCGGTGGTGGTGGTGGTGGTGGTGGCGGCGGTGGCGGTGGCGGTGGCGGTGGTGGTGGTGGTGGCGGCGGCGGCAATGCGCGCAGAACCGCGGGGCGATAGCGGGCGACGGTGATGGAGGGCGAGGGTGAGGGTGACGGCGGTGCAACGCCCAAGAGAAAGGGCTCGGCGGCGAGGCGAGGCGAGGCACCGACACATCTGGAGCAGGCGGCGCCCGCCAGCAAGCAAGGTCGACCAGGGAAAGCGCCAACGGCGCCTCCGCCGCGCGATACGGACTACGCTCGGCGACGGGCCGCAAAATTCGCAAGTTGCGCATGAAAATCATTTCTGGTGCTATTAGCGGGTTAAGAGGGTCATGTAATTTTTTTAAGTACTGAAGGAAACCCGGCTTACTCCAGATTACCAAAATGGAATTACATGCCTCAAAAAATGACTGCATTTGGGTCACTAATCAAAAGACTGATTAATAAATTTACACATCCTTAAAAAAACTTTTTTTTCTCTCCAAAACGACAAAGCTGACAAACGACCGGCAGTGGGGCTGATCGGACACAGACCGCGAAGAGCACACAGGAAATGCTATCCGAGGCTCGAACCAGCCTGCCCAAGAGCAACTCAGGCCTACGCACGACCCTCTACAATGGAAACTGTACTCTGCGAATGCGAGATGTCGGGACCGGGCGTTCTTGAAGAACCGCGACAACCGTTACGCCGCGGCCAGAGCGAAAGGCTGGATCACTTACGTAACGCAACATACCTCCAGGTCGTGAACCCCGCGAAGGACACTATAAATAACGAGCAGGATTTCGTCTAACTGCTGCCCGCGGACATGATTTGCATGTCCACTGAATGCCCGAAGTCATGAACTCTATCGCTAGCGTTTTAATAGCCCTGTGTTAGTTAAGGACAATTTTTAAGGAGTTCCTGAAGTAAATACTATCTTAAATTGTAAAATAATTGACGAGCATACAAGATACGACATTCGTGAATACTAGACATGCATGTCTCCAAAGTAAATAACACGAGAAGCTATGAGGATTACGGAGAAGTAAATCAAACAACGATATAAACTCTTCAGAAAGTAATTCGATGTATGATTATTGCTAACTAGATTAATTAGTTAATCATTTGCCACAAAGACATTTTTGGCGATTCCGAGAATACAACATTTATAAAATAGTTAAGGAGACTAATGTCGCTCGCAATAAGCATTGCCCAAACTGACAAGAAGTTCAAGACGCCACCAAACATCGATCGATCCCCGCGGCTCGGGGCGCACGTGCGCGGGACGCCCGCAGCCTTCCGCGCCAGCCGGCTCGGCGAGGCGACGTGGGGCCCGCGGCGGAGGCGGGGAAGGTCGGCCGTTCTCGTGACCCGCGCCGCCCCTCACCCTCACCCCCTCCTATCCGGCCACGCCTACCGATTGGAACGGCGCGTCTAAACGACCAAGGCTGTCCGCGCAGCGCGAGCGAAGCGGAGGGGAGGGGAGGGAGAGGGCCTTTTTGTTTGCATCGCGGCAATTTTCGCTTCACCTCCCACCGCCGAATTTATAGCGGCGTGTCATGAGCACCGGGGGGCCCTGCCCCTTCGCTGCGCCGCAGGGACACATTCCTGAGCAGACTAATTGCGGGTGGTCGTATTACACGCGCTTGCAAAACGGGCAGATGGCGTGCGGTTAAAAAAAAGCGGGCTGATTGGCCTGGCGAATGAAAGGGGACTTAACGGCCCGCCTGCGGTCTCCATGGTGGACTGGACAAGAGCCTGGCTTTTGAGGCGGTGAGTTTGGAGCGAGGTCGCAAATAATACTTGCTAGTCGCCCTCAAAAAGAACGAAAAGTGTTTTATACTAATCATTAAATGTCGGGATCGGTAAACTGTAACTAATAAGCGCTTGTGGGATCTCGGTGACGACGTATTTTCAGAGGTACTGAGACTGGATTAAGTATTTACCTTCTACTCACGAACAAAAATACTAGCAGATCACAGCGTGTGAACGTGTGTGTGTGTGTGTGTGTATGTATATATATATATATATATATATATATATATATATATATATATATATATATATAGTGTGTGTGTGTGTGTTATTCCAGAAAGCTGACAACTTACAATTCAACAATTAAAGATTGTGTAAATTATCCCCAAAGATTCAGCCTCAAATTAAGCCCATTTAAGCACGGCGAGTACTACTGCCATTCCGACAATCCACAGGGTGTATCCATCACATATATAATTCCCAGGCGCATTGCTGGTGCAGCGCTTGCAACCGGCGACAACCCGCGTGCATTTCGTCCCCGCCCGCGGCTCCTGCGGAACCTGCTGCCCGGGGCCCGGCACTGCACGGGGAAAGGGGCATGTGCCCCCGCGCCCCGAGACCCAGGGTTCAGGGCAGTTGCGCATGCGGAGCGGGATACTATCCGGCCAAGCCTTCCTCTCCGCCCCGCCCCGCCCCGCCGCCATCCCCTCACAGGCGCTGGAAAAGCTGCTCGCCCCGGAGCCCACGACGTGGCCAACTCTGCATTTGAGGGGAAAGGCGTCAAGTCACGGACGCTTGCGTGCGGCGAAATAGGAGGCAACCGTTTCAAATGAGTAAATAATTTCCGTTATTTCGCTCAAATATGCGGGCTCACAAGCACAGAATTCTTTACCTAAGCGCTCTGCGAATTTTGTGAAGCAATGACATCATATACACTGGCATGAATTATAGGTATTCTGCTGAACAAGGTGATTCAATAAAAAAAAATAGTCTTCTCGATACGAGAAGACATTTTATTCACTTCGCGGTCCTGCTTACTTCAGTAAATTATTTTTCAGGATTAGGTTGTCGTCATTCCAAAGACATCACAGCAATCACCTCCTTGAAGATCGTAATTATTATTATTACAGATATAGGCCAACTATATCAGTAAATCTGAGAACTCAATCAGGGCTATCGCTCAGAAAAATTAGTCCAACTTCTCAATTTCGCTACTCATCCATTGGCACAAATCGTATGTTTGAGGAATGTTCCCCTCTCCGGAGCGGGCGTCCTACAAACTAGAAAGTAAGGAGATGTCACGTCCGCACGAGCCGAAACTAACGCTTTTCACATATTGGACTACCCTGCATCATTCCACGTACAAAATGTTCTCGAAATGTACATTTATTCATGCACAGTATTGTTTCGTGACGACGGTGGAGAAGATAGTATGCACAATAAAGCGAAGTATTGAAATTTTCAACGCTGCCCATCAAACACAGGCGACAGGAAGTACGAGTAATCTAGTAACTGGTATGGTTGTGCCATATTGGATTCGAAATCCTCATTTACCCGAACACTAATCAAATTATAATATATTTTCCATTAGTATATTTTCTAGAATTTTAACTGAATATTATTCTACAGTTAAGTGCCAGTACACTAAATCGTAGTCACTATTTGTATCATTTATTGGAGTAACGGATTATCTCAGTGGACATTGGGGATTCATGCAGGCAGGCTCCGGACAATCTTACTTGCGGCGCGGCGGATTTGCGGCGAGTTCCTTTCCTGCCGAGCGAAGCACGCGTCGCCCGCGGACAGGAAACGCACAGACGCTCGCTCGCGCGCTAACGAACAAACGCAGCCCATACGCGCTTAGTCAAGTGTGGCGGTGGCGGCAGCTGCGGCAACCGCAGTCTCCGTCGCGCCACGCGGCCACCGCCCGCAGAGCGAGGCGATCCACAGATCGAGCCGAAAGGTTGGCGCTTTTTGCCTTTTTTCGACTGTCGGTGCACATCGCGGAACGCCGGCGGACGTCGGCGGGAGCACGCGCGGTGTGGACCGTGTGGAAGGAAACCACTAAGGCCTCGAGGGACTGATTGCGGAGGCGGTGTGGGTCAATGAGTGGCGGACGAGGAAAGCGCTCCTGGAGGCTGAGAGAGTCGCTCTCACGTCCGGCCGCCGGCACGATCTGCTCCTCCACCCCGGCCACTAACGCCACATACATCACTACTAGACCGCCACGTGAGAGGACATCTGCAAAGGATGACTTGCCGAAGTAGCGGAGACCGCTAATAACTCAATGACTGCCGCGCACACCTGAAGGTCCAAAATCACAAAAAGTCAATGATGGATTTGAACATTGGGGACATGAATGGGAAAGACATGGTTTTGAAGAATGCGTAAAGTAATATTACATTCAAAATACACTCAATTCCCTTCACAAACATTTGGTATTTCAATAGCACGCACACTACGTCTCTTGTAAAAGGAAAAAACTATGACTGTCTAACCGAGGTTTTTTTGGAAATTGTAGCATTTCCTTAAGAATTACCCCTTTCAAATTCGGTAAATTTACACTCTCCCAAACGAAAACTTTCTTCTTATACAAATTAAGCTAATTCTGATGCTTGTCCAATTTCTCAGCATGCGCCTGGATGGACAGTTATGCTTCCTGCATGACAAATTCCATCTGTCATAGTCCCGGTCTGTATGCAGATGCGTTGGCGGTGGAGGAGATCAGAGGCGGCGGCGGCTGCGTTTGCGCTGCTGCTGCTGGCGCAGGGGGCGGCTGGGGCCGCGACGGGCGCCCTGCAAGGGCATGAGGTGGGCGCTGCATCGCGCACGCGCACGCTCTCCGTGGGCGGCCACTTGCGCCTCGCGGCGCGTGCCCCGCCACCACACGACGCCGACGCCGCGCAGCAGCTCGACACCATGCTGCTGATGGGCGCCGGCGACGGCAAAGGCGACTCCGATACCCCTAAGGGCGCCAAGGTAACGCTGCCACCACTTACACCGTGCAATTACTACCCTCGCAACCTCCACAACAAGGCTCTATAAATTAAATTAAATCTCAACTATTAAAAGTAGTGCATTAATGCGCCTCCGGTCTACACTTGGATTCAACTTATCAATTATCAGGAAGCGTTCACTATGATGATACGAAACAAAGTAGAAATATGAGGAAACACTCCACCTTGTTTCAGTTACCCATGTTCTTGGCAATGCAAAATCGTAAGTTAATTTTAAATTCTAGAATATGTAATTGCCACTAGCAGATTTAGCAATTAGTAAACCGAAGGTTCGTTATTCAGTAATCGATAAATCCGTTCTCTGAAATCAACACAATTCCTTCCCTACTAAATATTCTAAAATCTACAATTCTGCCCGAAGGACACCAAGGACACGAAGGAGCCGAAGGATAAGCCAACCAAAACGCCGGCTGTCACAGAGGCGAGCTCCGACGATGACGAAGACCGCAAGACGCTGTCCCAACAGATCGCTGACGGGAAATACGGCCTGCTGCAGAAGGAGCTGCACGCCAAGCCACCGTCGCGCCCGGGCATCCTGAGCTACGGCGCCAACCCTGAAGTGCCACGTGACACTGCGCAAACCTTGGGTGGCTTGGAGCCCGATGACATCTGGCTGGCCGAGGACCACGTGCTGGTGCTGCGCGGGGGAGCCTTCCCAGAGGGCACGGCTGGTGGAGGCAAGGGCAGCGGTGGCGGAGGTGCAGGGCCCTGGCCGCCCATCGACGACTATATGGCGCCCCCACGCCAGGTGAAGATTCCGGCCCGACCGCGAATCCCGCCGCCCTTTCCCGTCCGCCTCGCCGACGGCGGCCCCACGCAGCTCCTCGGCGCCAACGGCACCGCCCCCATCGTCCTCCCCAACGACGCTCCGCCCTTCTTCGGACCGCCCCCGTTTCCCTTCGGGCCGCCTCCGCCCCCCGGCGCCCTTCCGCCGTTCGGAAACATTGCGCCGCAAGGTGGACCGCCTGGCGCTGGGCCGGGACAGGGACCGGGGTCGTACGTCTACGGCAGCGGCGGTGGCGGCGCCTCGCCCGGATCGCTGCCGCCAGCTGGCACGCCGCTTCCACCTCCCAGAAACGGGTCGTTGCACGGCCGACCTCCGCCCGCTCTACAGCCCGGCTCCCCGCCCACGCCCGGGTCGGGAAACTCCCCGCCGGGGAACGGAGCCCCTCCCTTCTTTCCGTTCCCCTTCCCTCCGCCCCCTTTCCCACAGAGAAATGGAACGGGTCATTTCCCGACGCTACCGCCGGGCCTCTTTCCACCCTCCTTCCCACCGGGGGGTCCCAACGGCACCAGGGGTCCACCGTTTCTCCCACCTCCCCCGGGCTATTTTCCCCCGGGAGCAGCCTTTCTACCGCCGCCCGGAAGCTTGAACGATACTTTCGACGAGGACGACCCTTCAATCTACTATCCGCCGCCGTACGACTTTTTCTACCCAAAGGTAAGCAGAAACACATCAAATAAAACTTCAAATCTAGCTGACAATATACACTAAAGAACGAAAAGCCTGCCAAAGCCATTAAACTCATAAATTATTAAAAAGTTATTATATCCCCGGTAGTTGGACACTTCCGGCAAATAGTAGCAAATATAGCCTTTTTACGAACTTCCTCTTCCATATGCACAACATTCGAACAAACAGTACGCCAGTTATGTTATCAACACAAAACACCAGAATAACTGACGAAATTGACAACTGCAAGTCACAAAAATGAACAACAATAGACACACGGGTTTATTTAACTGCGTGTCGGGAAAGCTCAAAATAAAAACAATATCGATTCCGTTACATGAGTCAACAAAAAAGATACCTACGTCAATACTCCTGATATTCGTCTAACAGATCCCGTACTTGTGCACGGACAGACGTGAACGATACTGCCACTGTCAACAGGATAACTCCACCGAAGTGCCACCTGGCCCGCTGGTGCCCGGAATCATCCTGCCGCCGCCGCCTGACTTTTTCGCGCCTCTGACGCCCACAACTTCCACAACAACCTCAAGTACGACCACTACAACCACCGTACCACCACCGCCAACTACCACCACCCCAGCGACGACACCACGACCGCCAACGGCGCGCCGGAAGAAGCCACGACCGACTACCACTACAGTTCCACCTCCTGATTCTGTTGCCTTCAACCAGGTAAATGTCTGGCGCATTCCAGATTTGCGCAGTTCATCCGTCAATTTTACAACAGCGATTACTTTTTACCAGTTACTTTTGGTAGAAGTTCATTTCAACTTTTCACTCTATTCTGACAATCAAATAACAGGGAGGAAATGTTTCTACAAGACGATTACCTTGAAACTATTTGAAATTACACGTACAAAACAAGTTAAGAACACTTTTGAAAATAACTCCTGGGAAAGCTCTACAAACTATACTGTAATTTGTTCATACAAACATACTCAGGAACTATTTCCGTATACACGTATTCATCACTCTTTGGAGCGTACCAATAACTTACCTTCAAGTACCATTAAGATTCTATGAGGGCGAACTGGGAGTCCTGCAATCACTTGCAAAACCGCTCGTAACGGGACCTGGAGAGTAGCACACTTGGCGCGCTTCCAAAAAGATTGGTATTTACATAATATATGTAAAATAGAAATCACAAATAAAAATGGCTCAAAGGGTTTTAAAAGAAAGGAATGCATTGGATGTACGAACGTTATTCAGCACTATTCATAGACGGAATTACGACGAATGTTCTGAGCATTTTCAACTTCTATAACCTAATTAAATAACTAAGGAGAGTTCACACCGATTACTCGCGAATATTTTCTAAAATCTTTATCAAATCGCACCATCATATCACATTCTGACATGGCTGCTTCACCCGCAGGTCACGACGGAGGTCCCTCTCGAGGTGTATGGCAAGTTGGTGCCTGCAGCTCCGGCCAACGTGGTGGTGGCAACGCCCACGCCCATTTCTTACGTCGTGGTGCCCGTTACCGACATCGCCGTCCGCACCAAGCCCCGGCGGCCGGTGGCAGCGCCCCTGGACAGCAACGCATTGCCGGCGCCCACGCCCGCGCCTGCGGTGCCCGAGCGCGCGCCCAAGGCGTCCTACTACTTCTACGAGGAGCCGCAGGTGGAACAGGGCCACCTCAGCGACGTTGGCGTCATCAAGAGCCAGCGCGGCTACTACAAGGATGGCTACTACTACGAGCGGCCTGCTCCGGCTCCTGCCGCGGACGTCGCCGCCCCGGTGGCACCCGCCAAGAGCGCGCCGCGACGGCCTGCGGCACCCGCAGCACCGGCCGCCTACCTTCCGACGCCTACGCCCGCACCACCCGCCCACGCCAAAGCGCCGGCCCCTTCACCCGCACCAGCCCCTGGTCCTGGTCCGCTCTACCTCGACATTTCCGTCGACAAGTTGTCCCCCAGTCCGATCCCTCCCGCATACTATGACGTCTCCACGCCCGCGCCCCCTCAGTATTACTATTACGAAGCTCCCGACGCTAAATTTGCGTCCACTCCGGCGCCGCCGCTCTTCTATAGCGTGTCCAAGCCGACAACGCGAGCGCCGCCGACCTACTACAAAGTCTCAAGTCCCGCACCTCAACTGTTCAACGTTCCTAGCACAACGCCTTCTCCTCAATATTATAATATACCTAGAAAAGTGACGACCCCTGCGCCGCAATATTACAGCGTACCTAGCAAACTTACCTCCCCGGCACCACAGTACTACACAGTGACAGCGCCGAAAGCATCGACGCCCGCGCCCCCCTACTACAAGCAATCTGTGCAGCCCACCTACTATGACGTCACGGCCGCGCCGCCCTCCTACTACAGCGCATCCGCACCCACGCGCGCGCCGCCCGCCGCGCCGGTCTACTACTACGTCACTGGGCGACCATCCATCGCGCAGTACACCACCCCACGCACCCAGCAACTCCTGCAGGCGCTCCAAGCTCTGCAGGCGCTTCGCTCCAACCTGCAGTTCTACAACTCAGCAGCCGCAGCGCCCCCGGCCGCCCCATTGCCGGCGGCGTCGCCCACTGCGCGTCCGATCTACCAGTTCAGCTACGAAGCTAACGGCGTCGTTGCAGCCATCGCTCCTGCGGCTCCGGCGGCCCCGGCTGCTGCGCAAACCGCCCGACCGTCGCGACCTCGCCCCACGACCGCACCGCCCCCACCCCCATCACCACCCTCCACGCCGCGCACCGTCTACGAATTCAGTTTCGAAAATCAGCAACGGCCTAGCGAAGCAGCATCCGCTTACGTGACAACACCCCTCCCTCCCGTCGCTCTCGTCACTGCGACGCCGGCTCCCATAGCCGCCTTCACCTCTCCGCGGCCACAACACGCCTACTACACTCCCCAGGACGAGCGTCTCTTCGATGACATCACCAAGAACTTCTTCACCGTCTTCGGACAGAAGCTGGGCGGCGAGCCAACGACGCCCATGCCGCCCGCGACTGGCGCAGCCGCCGAGCCCACGACGGCCCCGCCTCCCGCGCCAAAACCCATCTCGCTCGAGAGCGACATCGCCGTCAACTACAACCAGCCGCTGCCCAGCATCGAGCCGGAAAGCGAGTTCATCTCTTACCCGCTACCAGGCAACGGCGCGCACTTCTACTTCCTTACGCCGCAGGCCGTGTACGGTGGCAACGCAGCCGGAGGCGGCAGCGGGGTGGCGGGCGGCCGGTCACGGCCTCGCTACCGCCGCCGGAAGGCGCCCAGGTGAACTTCGCCAGGCGCCCCGCACGGGCGCCGCCTAGTGCCATCTGCAGCAGCCCGCGTCCGCCGCCGCCCTGTTCGCGAGGACGACGGCGAACGCCGGACGCACGGCGCCGTCGTCCACCTCACGGCCGCTGCTGTGTGTTTTTGATCCTTCGCCCTCCTAGCCGAGAGACGAACCATGCTCGAGTGTGGTGCTACGCCTTCCAACGGAAGGCGCAAGTGAAATAATTTATTAAGACGTTTCTAGAAGGTCGTCCCAGCATCAGTGTTTTAAAAACATTTTGAACAAATATTTCTGTACCAATGGGTCCATTTACCGCCTGAATGTATTAAAGTGGCCACGCTTTCCCCGCAGTCATTCCACCTTGCTAACACCTACTTCAGTCGATACTTATGCCGCCTTGCGACAGCTCGGAAAACGAAGCGGGGTGCCTGGCGCGTTGTAGACTCGCTGCCGCGTACGAAGCAGAACCACTGCAGCAGTGTCGTCCACAACGCGTATGCGTGTCCTGCACGCCAATATGCGTGTCATTCACGGATGATTACCACACAATCAAAATTATAACAGAAGCTTCGCCATATCATGTTAGTCTGTGATGTAATTGTTGCAATATTAAATATTGTGTATTAAAAGAATGAAAAATGCAATATTTTCATTGTGAGCCAGGTTACAAATTACTCTTCAGCATAATTAACCTCTTTGGCAGATGCAGAACACGCAGGCCTTCAGGTATTACGGAATTGGCCGGGAAAATGCCCCGGCGGATGTCATAACGATATTCGCCTCACATGCTGTGCTCACGAACCGGACATTTTAGCTATCTGTTTTTTTAAAATGCCAGGTCCAAAGCCAGAGTAACCCACCAAGCCATTTCATGACCTGCATTTCGACTATCACATCTTCATTGTTTGTGCGTAGGAAGTTAAATGCAAAATGATTCTGCCACTCATTGCCAGTTATTAGAGCCCAAAAACGGCAGAAAAGGAAGCTAACAAGACAAGAGATTCATGGTGGATTTATTTTCAAAAAATTAATCGCGTATTATTAACACCTTTACCTACATATTAAACAAAACATCAAGTTCCATACTAATTACCACCCTGTGCTCTTAAACGAGTGCCCCTCATTTAGAGGCGGGAGAGGGAAGGAAATTTCTCAGACAGACCCTGGCGCGGCCGGCGCGTTTCGCAAAGGAAAAGCCCGAAATTTGCGCAGGCATTGGCGCGTGCGCGCTGGCGACCGGACGACGGGGCGGCAGCCGAACTAATTGGGCGGTTTCTCAAGCGGGACTGTGCGGGGCGGGGCGCTGTGGATCGGGGGCGCCGTGAATAGTTGCGTCACACGGTCGTGTTCCATTATGTTACATTCCTCCGCCGCGCCGATCGCCTGCAGCCGATATCGATCGCAGCACGTGCTAACGAAACGCGAGCGAGCAAGCTGTTGGCGCACCGCACCGCGCCGGCCTGTCACCGTGTCTGATGCCAGACAGTCTCCGAAAGAGAAATGAGAATCGGTGAGCCAAAATGCTCTAGAAGCGCACGCTGCGAAAACGATAGCTGACATTTATTTTCTACCTTAACTTTGGCTTTTCAATTCCAGATTGCTGGAATGTTGGGTTTGAATTGATGTCACCGATAGACCCTCTTCTAAGAATTACAGTGTTAATGTTCGACTTTTTGGCGCTATGGCACATTGCGGCACAGTGTTTCGTGTTTTTTGCACTTTTATGTATTTTCACCTTTTCTTCGAAAATAATTAATTGTATGTATACCTTCGCGTAAAAGAAAGGACAAAATCATTTCACAAAGACAAAACGTTAGAAAAGAAACTATCACAACCTTCTGTGTTTTTACTCCGCGATCATTGGCTCATTAGTTTCCCTCTTCGTAATCTTACGTCGTCGAAATCAAATACTCGTAAGACCCAATAATTCGACCAACTACGGAGTTCTCAGAGATATACTTTATTCGTTGAGTAAGACACTACAATCACCACAGAAAAGAGGGCAAATTATGATCAATGACTGAATTCGAGTAATTCGTATTTGAAGTTCAGTAAGCCTGATTAGAGTATTATTTCAATTGTAAGCCAAAGTGATCTCGATGGTACCAATTGTTAACAATCCTCACTCTCGATTTCATGCCTCATTTAATCTTTGATTTGTTTGTAAATTTCCACTTGTATCTTCTAATTAAGTGCGTTTCTATTTATCCTAAATTAAATATTCTGAGATCTTGAATTAAATAATCTGAGATCTCGTGGTACATTATATAAGTTTCAAATATATTACTTAAAAGGGAAGAAATAAAAGTTAGACATACAATTCATTCAATCAGTGGCGTAGGCTCAATGGATGCGAGTGATATGTCGCATCCCCATGTTATTCAGCTCTTTTAAAACTTTTGTTAAAAGTATATTCTCCATGTCTCTCTGTTCCGTCTGTACCTGCATGTGCTTTCCGGTAGGCTCCTGTGATCGTGGATGTGACAGGCCCAGAAACATTCGACGGCTGCGCTGCGTTATCGAGGTCATTGAACTCTCACCATGTGCTGTGTGCAAGATGCGAGGATGCGGTCGATGGTGATGTGACGCTGACTGTCGCATCTCTGACTTCTTATTGGCTGCTTCTGTATCCCCCCTCCCAAAGCTTCGCCATCGGCTTATTTTAAAACCTCTTCTTTCAGTGCACGGTCTGGGAATCCCAGTGGTCACGTGGTGAAGACTGGGCTCCAGAGTGGATTGGGGGGAGGGGGGGAGAGTCTTGACTACACACACACACGTTTGCCAACAATCCTTGTCCAGATTTACGAGACGTATGTTCTCAGCACTGACAAGGAAGTCTTGCGCGATATGTGTTCTTTGAAGGCAGTTTTTTCACTAGTATTTTATGTACTGTGTTTAATTTTTCTTGACACTGCGTTATAGAATACATGTACTTCCACTATGAAAAATCAGTTTCGAAACTGTAACGCGATAATTAGAACCCAACTATTTTCGTGGGAAAGATTCTACATGGAGAGCACATGGTTTGCAGAAGTGGATGAGTCACATGAGGCAGTAAACGGTGAGTGAAACCTCTGAATGTCCTATGAAAGGTTTTAAAAACTATTTAGTTCTCAAGTACGCTAGACAATAACGGGAAACTGACTTCCAATTACATAATTAGGTATATTGTCCATGTTGCAACGTACTTATGTGTATTATTTTATTAATGTCAGAGCAAGCAATGAAAAATTAGCAATTCTGATCGAATGTTCAGTAGGTACAGTTTGTACATCGTAATATGAAATTCGTGGACACACAGGACGATGTCGATTAGATACTCTAATTGGTCGACCTTGTTACGGATAATCCGTAAAACTGATCGCATCCTCCTGCTCACTGAACAGGAGACGCCATTGCACTAAAATCTCTTCTTAAAACATGAAAAGTTGTATCTTCATTGTCAATGAATTGAAGAAAATATTTATAATGTATAGAAACTAAATACGCACACAAATATATTAAAAAGCACGCAAATTCGAAAAAACACTAAAAATGAAATCTTGTGTAATACTCGAAAATTCTTGTATACCCTTAAAGTACTCAAACTAGAAGTTTTATTGCTTAAAACTATGTAACTTACATTGTAAACATACTGTTAACAAACTTTATGAGGTCAAAATATGTTTGATTATCGACAAACTGCTAATTCGTTGATGTCGTAAGCGCCTCCGTTTACTCCAACCTTCAGTTAGCAGCAATAAGAAAACGTTTGCGAAGGTCATGTCCTTACTGAACCAAGACATCTCACGGACGTGGTCGGCGGACTCGTGTAGTACCATTTGAGAAACTACAAAATAATTCAAAACTTAATCGCAGCACCTAGCGCACTTCGTAAACCAAAAGGGTAGCCATTAATTTCCTGAAACAAATGTCCCTGACTTTTCCGGGTTTTCCACATTTTTTTAAAATTCACTGATAATATTTGGAAATTACTTTACACTATTTAAAGAAAATCTTAAAGCGAGCATGGATCTAATTACTAAGCTCCCTGATTTCGCCGTGATAAAGCAGAAATTAAAAGAAACTGTACAATAAGAAATTGAGCAAAACATAATGGATTATTTTGTTAGGAATATATAATTTTATAACATCTCAAAATTTTCCCTTACTTCTAACCACTCTTTCAAAAATTTCCTAACGTTTCCACAGCAAAGATATTTCCTGTTTTTCCCGGTTTTCCAGGTTTCTCAGAAAGTCGCCATCCTGAAGAAACACGGGAGAAAGGCAACCCGATCTCCTCGGACGAAAGAGAAAACCCTCAATGATATCCCTCCAATGTTTTAAAAGTATTGAACATTAATTGGCATGGGCGTGACGTGTGCTGAAAGTTTTCATTAACGGGAGGATGTAGAGGCGGAATAACTTGGAAATTGCTGTTTTATGTTCATTTCTGCGTGACTCAACTTCTGCATATCAGGGTGATAGGAAAACGAAACATTAGATTTTCCTTTAAAAACTCATTCAACAAATTGCAGTGCATTTTTTTACTATTCATCCCATAAAATAAATTGTAACTAGAAGCATTACAGAATACGCAATTAATAACTAACATAAAACAATAAGCACATTCAACAAACATCACTAAACTATATATGTCCACACACAAAAAGTAAAATCATATTTTTTAACAATTACACCTCTATTTCTGTACATGTCTAAGGCGTGAGGGAAGATAATCAAACAGAACGAATAGAAATGTCAAATAAGAGTAACATGCTAAAGATAAACAGTTCTATGAACGGAGCGTACTGTTTGCTTTCGAGTTCTAAGGAAAATATATTACAAAAATAATTTTCACTTTTAGAAATAAATTCTATAAATAATTTACATAAACGACAAGCTAATTGAATTAATGCCTTTATTTTACGTGGCGTGACTCAGGCCTGCTCTTCCGTCTGACCACGCAAATTTCGCTACGCTCCTATCGCCAACTCGCGGAGAGGTTCCATTTAGGTTTGAGGATAGCATGCTTGTAATAACGATACACAACCATTTTGCGAGTTTTACTGAGCGGGGAAAGAAATTTTGATAATCCGCAGTAAGGTGGCTATCGCAAATCCTTACGGCGAAGATTCATACTCATGTTGGCCTCAGTTCTTTATTCTTAAGTAAGATACTCGTATACAAATATTCTGGAACCACCACAAGAATATGCTTTTATATCAAGAGCAAATGCGTCATTTCGGTTCACCCGCCGCAACCGGGCGGGTACTTCAAAACCAACTCCACACCATATAACAATAGTCTCTCTGCTTTTTAGCTCAAATGAGCACTCAGGCCACTCCTACATTGTTCGTCCTCACAGTTCATTCGGACTCTTGCAACGAATAACATAATGGCTTGTATGTGTTCACCATGATCTACAATTTCCAAAAATCACGTGCTAATCGCATTCATTACCACCAGAGGTGTGTGCAGATGCTTCACGCGCGCACCCCCCCCCCCCCCCCCCCAAGGCGAGCAAACCGGCTCGCGGTCATGGCGGCGAACTCGCGATGTATCCGAGTCGGTGGCGCCAACAAGACACGGTCCTCTTCCGCTGCAGGTCAGCCCCGAACGCACGTTGCCTGGCCATGGCTGGTTTATACAAGCAAACCAAGTACGTGGTTATGGCCCTGAAAAGTTTCACACTCTCGCTACTGCGTACGTAGTATTTTAATGCTGCCGGAGGGGGTGGCGATTTTTCGACAGAAAAATTATAATTGCCGGGACACTAACAAAGAAATGGCTAAATCTGGTCCCGAGTTCCTCTAACACGTTGTATAGGCAGAATACATGTTTTGTGGGGCCTTAATTCTGAAAAATCGATTGACTCTAAAACATCCATCCGTGTGCCTGTGAACAAAGCTAGCGGATAAACCGTAAACAGGTGTTCGCCAAATTCGATATTTCCGATCGATCTGGCTGATGTCGCTGCCCCTTGAGTTAGAAACTCTATTTTAATTTTGGTGGGAACGTGAGAAGCCCCAGGGACATTCAAAAAAAAAATGGCACCGAATTGTTTTATTAAATTTTTGGTCGGGTATTGTAAAGAATGCTTAAGAGTTTCAAAAGTTAACATTCCTATCGTCGTGTACTTCGTCGCTATTGCTTATGTAGTACAGAGAAAGTAACGCTGCCGGAAAAACGCCGCTAATAGTGCCCTGGAAACTGCGAATTTTCGACAGAAAAACTTACAGCAGACTTGGTAACAAATAATGGTTATAATTATATAATAATAATAATATCGCTATGTATAGTAAATTATTTCCTCTAACACGTGTATTCTGAATCAATGAATTTCCTGTCCTTTATACCGAAAAATTGATTGACAACAAAACGTGTGTGTGAGGTCAACGCTAGGGCCTAAACCGTTCAGCCAATGGTTTTCAAAATTGATGTCAAAAACTGAATTTCCCAATCGATCTGGATGATGTCGCAGCCGCTTGAAAGTAAAAAGAAAATTCGTTTTGGTGTTTACAAGAAGAGCCTGATTTGGGAGGAAGATACCGAAAAAAAGTATTTTTAATGAAATCTGTTCTTTCAAAAAAGATTATGAAATACGATCATGCACAATTTTTCGAAAATTTGAGTTTTTACGTAATTTTGCGTGAAATATACGCATTGTGCTAGTCCCATTTCCGTATTTTTGAAAATAGCACAAAGTTAATAAATATTTCAAAGCCACAAAATTTAAAATAGAGATTGTCTTAAACGAAATCTGTTCAAAAAAATCTGCATTTTATAAAAGTTCATGTCCATTCTTTTTTTAAACAAGTTTTTGCATTATTTATGCAATTTAAAAAAATGTTTCCGCAAAAACCTCACCAAATTTTTTCTTCACATTTTTTACATATATAACAAAATCGATTAAAAGAAATGGCGTAAGTCTCATTTTGGTCGATATTATAGAAAATTGCGAAAACGACCTTTGAAAACTACACAAAGTAACATAGAGATGTATGGCTTATACAAATCCTATTTTAAAAACTCAGCTATTTAAAATTCATGTACAACTTTTTTTTGGGGGGGGGGAACTGACGGTTTTTACTTGAAATTACTGAAATACATACAAGTATCCTACATACTAGGTCACTAAGTGCCACGAGAAAAACTCTCGGAGAACAGGAATGAACAAAAAAAATTCGAAAAATTGTTTAATTTTAATTATTTTTACCATTGCAAATTCCAGTATTAATTCAAATTTTACACCATTTTACAATTTGAATTCTCAATGTAGTGATTTTTTTCTTTCAAACAATCCATAAACCTTAATACAAATAAGCTCAATTAGATTTTCCTCTTAAAATTCAATTTGAATGTAATACGTCAGAAAAATTGAAAAAAATACAGAACCATAATTTTGTGCCAACTTTTATTAGAAAAAATTGATATTACGTTGCCATTGCATTGCCATACATGCGGCAGAGGATACTTGAAGTTGTTCTGAGAATTTCATTACTGGCGACGTGGATCAGAGAAGGCGGCTTTATTTAATTAACGTTTACGTTACTTGGATGAGTTTTTAATATGACGGAATTTACTTACCATACTACAAGGAATTAAATATTTCAATACTACGCAATTGTTTTCATTGCGAGAAGGTAAGTGTTGGAGCACCTCTAGCTTAAACAAAACGAACGTTCGTAAACATTCTAACTATTGTAATATTAACTTTCGCTTTCTCATATACGTACCTATATACGGAGTAATATTCCTAGTAGAGAGAAAGTTATGTAAAGCGGCGGAAAATCCAGGACGAGATTTCAACGGAAATACAAGTTTTGAGGTCCCTAAAAAAACGGAATGAGGACACTAAAAAAACGGAATGTTGTTTTGAAAACATCCGTCCGTTCTTCTGTCCATCCATCTGAATAAAAATAGCGCCTAACCTAGGCGTAGAATTTTTTTCGAAAATGGATATTCCCCTGTCGATCTGGCTCGGGTAGACGCTCTACGATTTTGAATAACATTCTTTTAATTTTCGAGGTATTTCACATGAAGACCTTGGGACATTTCCAAAATTTTCTCAAAAAAAATGTTTTTCTTTAAATTTCTTTTAAGATTACAATGAAATACATTTATAAAGATGGCAAAGGTCCAATTTTCACTCAAAAAACCATTTTTTCAAAACTTGCAAAAGTTTGAAATTTTTCGGCGACCCTATTACCGGGAAATTGAAGGTATATATTTTACCCTTAAATGAAATTTGTTGTCCATAATTATTTCTTTCTTATGAAATTGGTCGTCCGTAATTTGTTCGTTCATTAAAGTCATGTACATATCTCAGAAAATTTCAGTAATTTGGGCGCAATATTGCATGCGATGTATTTTAGAAAAATTATTTTTTTTCAAAAATAGCTTCATACGGTTTCTTTTAACTGTCGGTAGAGCTTGTGCAAATGCATTCTATAAGATAACAAACGCCATATTGTTCTATTATTTTGTTTTTTTCAAAAATTACAAAAATATAATTTTTTTACGCGTGTCTAACGTCGTTAAAATTTACACTAGTGGCATTTTGTTCACATTATTATATTTATTCATTACTTTAAATTGTTATTATGTCGACATTATTACTTTTAAATCATGTCAAAAATTCTCGAAAACACCAATTTTTTGTGAAAAGAGGCTCAATTTTCCGCATTTACAGTAAATCTTAAACACCATTTTTTTGAAAACATCAAATTTTTTCGATGAAAATAGCCATTTTGTACGAGGTTTTACTCTTCTTTAATATTGTTAAAGTAATAATTCGTTTCTACTAATAAAAAATCGAAAAATTGTGATAATTTCAAAATTTACTTAGGTCATCGATAGAGGGCAGAGAGAGGCAAGAGGATGGGGCAAGTCAGAATATCTAGCCCAGACCACAGAAAATAGAAAACTAATTCGAGAAAGTCTGTGCCATTCTGTAGCACCACTAGTTTTAAATATATCTCAAAAGATAAAATTTACATTTTGGATGTATTTCATTACTTAATGTGTTTGGTAACACACAACCTTCAAAGTATCTTTAATGATGTTTTTTGAAAAGACTAAGTTGTTGAGTATGAGAGAAATAAAAAGGGTGAATTTTTCAAAATATTCAAATAAATTTGCTCATCAATTACCCCCTGATAATATCGAAAACAGGAGTTCAATTCCCTCTCTGATATTCCAAAAGCTTTTCTTGGATCACGGTATGTGGGCTTGAAAAACCAAAAACTGAAAATGTTTCTTAATCACACACAATAAAAAATTGAGAATAATAAAAATCCATTTTGTCAAATTTTTGTAAATAGTTTCGTAACAAATTTTTTGTATTCATTCATTTAAGAATTTGCAAGTGAATTACATTGAAATTGATTACCATGACGACAATGTTATTAAACAATGTGTATCGACAAGGTTAAATAAGGAAGCCATTTAAGATTCATCAGTAGAAAATGAAACAATAATAGTGTAGTGTAAGTGACATCAGAGTGTACTACTTTTGTAATTATTGTATTTTCAAGTGTATTGGTTCAAATCATTTTATTACTGAAATGGTTTGTGTGGTGTTTCTGGTTGTGAAACGTACACCCAATATTGCTTGTGTCATATTATCCGCGCTGTTTTTCTTTAGACATTTCACAAGGTGCGCGAGAAGGGGGGGGGGGGTTGGTCAACAGGAGTATTGTATCAAATCTGTAGCCCATTTTTTAAATGCAAAATACACAAACATTACACAGAAGCAACCATTTCTGGATATTAGACAACACTCCTTGCTACAATTTATTCTGAATGTTAGTTAAGTCAAGGGGAGGTCTTCCAGGTCTCAAGAACACACATTTGTATTATACCTACATCAGCATTCACACTGGCTAAAGGGTAAGTAGCAGAGAAATTTAAGTGAACACTCAAGTTTGAATGATGAAACTGTATTTTGGGTTGATTTTTTAATAGTTTGTAGTTAAAAGTTTGTGATTAGTGGACGTATTGCTTTACATGTTTTTCAAAAGGTCAATGAAGTGTGGGGAAAAAAAAAAAAAAAAAAAAAAAAAAAAAAAAAAAAAATTGTTGTTGTATAACATAAAAGATACTTAAGAGAAATTGTAAAAGACTCATTCGTTGAAATCTCTATTTTTTCAAACTGCAAAAGTTCGAAATTTATTGGGCATCTTTCTACAACTACAATTATGAAGTTTGTTTTATAATTATTGTTTTACCTTAATGAAAAGGGTTCATCAGAAAGATCTTCAAATAAGGTCATATTGAATTTTTAGAAAATTTGAGTTTTTTGTGTCATTTTGACCACACATACAATTTTAAAATTTTGAAAAATTTTGAAAAACCGAATAGGATGCAAATAATGGAACTGTTAAATATATTCACGTTTCTTTTGTCTGTAAAGTTAGAAATTACTAGTAACTGGCTTTCGAAACAAACACATATGCTAGACAGGTGCTTCGCTTGACTTGTGCTGTTGAAGCTGCTCTAGCTTTAATATGGGGACGGGTCCATATTTTGGTCATACTTATTACATTAATCCAGCGCTGTTCGCACCTTGGCCTGGCGAAGGCCATAAGACATTAATGTTTGCAGACCTCAAAGCTTTTCCCAAAGTGTAACGTTACTCGTCTTGTTGCAAAGAATGCTTTAGTAGTATAGATGGCAAGCAATTATGTTCTAAAACTTTAACACTTCTACAAGCCTGTTGTGGTAAAATGGCTGTCAGCAGGTTTTCTAAAAGCAGTCAAAATAAAAATAAAAAACTTTTCATCCTTAAAAACTTACAATAACACTATTCACAAAATTCTCTTGCAGCATTCCTGACGACAAGTACTCATAAGTTTGTTCAATTAAGATAAGCAGCAACCGTCATTCCCGAACCCATACAAAAAAGATGTATCAAATTTTTTGTCCCACAAATCATGAAGGGTGAATAATTCATACGAATTGACTTGTTTGGACACATTCCTATTTTGAATAATGCATTTTGGTAGTTTGAGCGGGATATTTCATTATGTCTGAAAACTGAAAATAACCACATATTCTAAATGACAAAATATATAAACATACAATCAATTTTGAAATATTGCGATATTCAGGTCACGGTACAGATCCACACGATTCAAAAACTACAAACGATGTGTACGACATTAAAACGAATATTAAACCTAATGAATAGACATTCATTTGTTGCAATTTCCAATAAGACACTACTAAAATGAAATAGTAACGTTACAATTAACGTTTTGTCATCGTACGTACGTATCGGGCGTCGTTCTTCCTTACCGTTCATGCAACGCCCGCGTTGACAAAATCAGCGAAACCGCGACTGTTCAATGTCTAAAGTAAACTACGTTTGATTGCTCCGTAGAACCATGACACGCCCTAGATGGGGTGCACGCCGCAGCATCGTTATTGTTGCTACCGATGTTCAGAGTTCGCAGAAAGAATTCTTACCCTTACTGCACTCAGAAATTGTTATTTTAGGAAAAAATCTTTTCAGTTATAAACAATTACATTTTCAAAATAAATTTTCCAACTTGATCTTTCAAAAATTACAATTCAAAAGTCTTAGGACTAACATGTACAAGTTTAAGAATGCGTATTTGTCCAAAAGCTAGATATATCAAAGCTTGTTTATGGGTTATACCATGACAACCATCTTAAATTTCGGTATTCGCATAATGTTTGTTTTGCCTATACAAATTATAAAAGAAATGGAAGTTTGTAAATTATTTTTTCACGAAATAGACGATACTACCTTTGTCCGCCAACATTGGTAGCGATGAAATGTTGCCGACCAGTGATGGCATTGTGACTCAGGGACCAGAAGCCAAACTCACATTTCAGTAGAGATTTCTCGAAAGCAACGTTCTTCATCCTAACAAGACGCTCGCTGATTCTTGGGAAAAATAATTAACTGCGCGAAACGTTAATAAACTGGGTATATTTCGTGAATACAATTCAAATCTCATGCAATGAAATTAAGTGCTTTCTTACATTACTATAATTTAATATATTAATAAGCAAAACATACAACTATTTCTCCTCAAAGAAGGATATCAAGCTTTTCCCATTATTTTGGGGATTCACGATGCTACTTGTAATACTTGGGGATATCCTGACAAAAAAAGTAGCCCCCGGTATCATGAAGTTGTAGGCCGCGCAACCGTGTTTACCCTGGATTGTCCAGGCGAAGACGGGGTGCCGAGAAGCAGCTTATGACCAGGAAACGGCCTCTTGAATTAAAGCAATTGGACCCAACCCGCGGTCCGCCGGTTTTTTATTATTCCCGGCCCACGGAAGTCACACGCAAAATAATGTAGGAAATAGGAAATAAAAATCGACTTTGATATTTCTTCAGAGAATGTCGCTACGTCGTGACAGAAACACTGACTAAAAGAATAAATCAAGATTGTGTGTACGAGGTTCTGCTGGCGCCTGGGCGTCTGCAATGTTTCAAAATTATGCTCGACCGTGGGGAACTATCAGCACTCTGATTCGATCACGTTTTTCAGTCTTGACCAGAAAACGGCTCTGGTGAAAGATGCTGGTGTGAAGAGCAAGTTTAGCAACGTTGGTGGGGAGTGAGTATTTAGTGGTTCGGAACGCGTCATTACTTTCGTCGACATTCCCGTGAGTGATCCCTTTAGTGCAAGTTATAGCCAGAAGATGATGTTCCTCCTTCGGAACGCGAGACCACGAACAATCCAACGTCGGCTTCCATTCCCTCCCCGTAGAGGGACACTGCCCCAGCCGGGACAAGCTCTACGCTGGTTCCCCCACATGCGTGGTCGTGTATTGTATTACAATACGTGCGCGTGTGTGTAATGGAAGAGTAGGGTGAAAGGATGAGGAAGGCAAGATCGCGTGCTATCCGTTCTTTGTTAGGGTACTGCACCAACATTCGCCTGGTATTGATAGGATAAATCTCGAAAAACAACCGAACCGAGCAGTCGACCGCTACAATTCTCCAACAGACAGTGGCTGAATTCGACATATCCAGCTATTGTGAAAAACCCGAACCCTAGGACCGCCCGCTCCCAGACGCTAAAGCGAAGTTGTGGTTTTGATAACCGTGGTACTTATTTGGCGTTCGTGCTAATATGTTCACTGTCAAGTGGTTGAATATTTAATCTAAGAAAATATGGAAGGTTACTGGCAATTTCCGCTCGTTTAAGGAGAAATGGTCGGAATAAAGGCCCTTACGAAAACCCCTTACGCTATTCACACCAACGAGATTACAAAGACAGAACTCAAATTGTGTAACAATTGTCGTTTGACAATTGTTAAACTTTTCACGCTGTTGTTATTATTATTATTATATTATTATTATATTATTATTATTATTATTATTGTTATGGCAATGTGACAAATCTATATCGTCGCTGCGACCCTTCATGATTTTTGAATTTTTTGGCCCTCGGGTTAAAGCCCTCCTTCCAATATGCACCAATTAGAGGTGCTTAAAACAGCCAACTTCCTTCTGGGCACTTCGAACAGCTTCTACACGGGGACGCCTACGATGGCGCTCCCCTGAAGTACAAATTTCCGCTTCAAATCAATTCACCCCACAGGACTCTCACGTACGCATGCTCGCACACCATTCACGAAGCTCGGCGGGCATCAAAGGTGGCGCGGGCACCTTGGCAGCAATCTGTATATCCTGGCTGCTGGCGAACACTTTCTACCGCTTCCTGTTGCTCTGTCAACCGCCTTGTGCACAGTCAGAGGTGAAAGCCACAATGGCAGTTCGCCGACGGGACAGGTTGAGCCAAATAACAATGCGGTTATCGTTCAATCGGCGACTAGAGATTGGGACGCGACGTGGTTAATGCAATCCTTTCACCCACCTCCAAAAAACGAAGGCAGCGCGTCACCAGAGGGAAGAAATCCGTGATTACCCCACTAGTGGCAGGAACTCGACAAGCGTCAATAAACTAAATAAACACAATGCATTGCATTGATTTGAATCTCACAAGGACCACCGAAGTGAAAGTTGAGTTACTGCCTAATAAAGGATACCAGATTTAAATTACCTAGAATGAATCTTTCTTTCTGATCCAGTTTCCACCCCAAGGACAATTGATGGAATTCGGTTGGTAACAAAGAAGGGAACCGATATAATTAAAAGATACAACTAACCTTAAGTAACAAGCGTTTTTGAGATAAAGAAAGTACAAAATACTTCATTACGCATGTACTTGCTTACTTCTTGAATCTATTTCTTGGTGAATTGTGAATCCAAAAGTTAATCAATTACAGATGTTTCTCCAACATATTTTTTGGAATTCATTAATTTTTAGAAAACTTAACAATTCTTTTCATTTCACATCATTATCAATGGAAACTAAATTGCACAAACTAAAGATCTGTTTGCCTCCTCTGCCATCAAAATTTCATTACCAAATACAAATACCCCAAAAAAGCATTAAATATTATTTTTTCTTGATATGAAATGTCCATCTACTTTATGTCAAATTATTGACAATCTCAAAAGTACAAAGTAACAGCAATTCATAGTACTAACTTGAAGGAGAGTTCTCACAAATCTATCTGGCAATCTGCCACACAAATATACAGTAACTCATTTTTCACTCAGTCATGCAGCTGCTTTGTAGAACTTACAGAAAGGATGAAATGTGAACTTCACTTGACTATTCCCAAGTAGAAAGTAGAGGTTCAAATGAAATTATTTAAAATATGCAGTCAGCTAGTTAAAACTGTATACAATGCACAGCAACACTAGCTTCAAAAAAGATACTATTTTCACCCTAAACTACTCACCAAACAGTTCTATTTCAGGGTACAATTTCCTGTACAATGCCAACAAAAGAAATTAGCATTTCCATTTGGTGACCTGAAGTAATCCCATGATACTAAGAAATATCTCATTCCATCGACTATTCATACAAAATTTGATAATGCTAAATAATGATATCAAATTATAGCAAGAATGTGGAATGAAGTTTGAGTCACAGAATCAGTAAATGGAAAAACACAGAATTTAGCTCTGTTGCATTTAGTTTAAAAGCCTTCAGAATACATCACGAACTTAAAAAATCCCTCTCAGGTAAACAAGTGCCTTTCTAAACAGTTCAATAAAGATTTGTCTGCATGTGCGGCAGCAACAATCTTAGAGGTTTGCAACTCCAGGAAATCAGAATTAGGCAAATGAGGATGGACACTTTACTTCCTAGAAGATATTCCCGAAATTGTTTTTTTCCTTCCAATTCATTTTGCAGAGAGCTCTTAGATTGGTTACTCTTATGTTTTAGGTGTAGGAGATATTACAAACTGTCTTTTATATGTGTCAGATTTTAAAAAAAGTGTTTTTACATTTATATACATTGACGAAGGTCTCATCATACATCACGAGCTGCAGGCAGCTCTTACAAAATTTTGAGGCTAAACTGAAAAATTTCTTAAATCTGTGCTTACAGCCTGGTATTTTCATTCTACACAAGGATCAGGTATTTCTCAATGAAATTTATCACTTGTTGATACAAATCAAAGTATGGAGAGTTTTAACCATCACGCTCTTAACTAAACTTGTGTCAACTTCCTGAACCACTTGCCAGATATGACATTATTAGCGGTCAGAAGAGTTGAAAAATGTCATGTAAACAAAACTTTATAATTTAAATTGTTCGTAATGTTTAACTACTAATAGTGAGTGAACCCTTCAGTTACTGTATAATTACAATTTTTGTCAGTGAGCTATTTGCCTGTTATAAACACTTCTGAATTATCTATTAGTTTGACACTGACTTTAAAATTCGTGCATAACTTTTGAAAAATAAATGCAGCTCTATCGTAACTCATTCCCTCACGACTGGCTCTCAACATACTGGTTATTTGCCACCCATGATACACATCAACCTAATCATTTTTGCCCAAAATCTCTTTTTAAAGCGACGACACTACGAAACTTCCAATTACAAATTTGAATGTACATTGCACAAGAATTCCTATAATTGACCTCAACTTCATGAGTCTGTTTCAACAGAAACTTTCATTATAGTTAACACATGTGTGTGGTAAATGAGAATGTTAAATTAATTTCTTATTATCGACATTATCTGGTGTGTCTTTTTGATTTCTATAATTGCCATTCATATGTATGACATGCACTATTATCACTTCAAATTGTATCCCCAGATCAGCCTCACATATTTCTGAGCAAAAGTGAATGTCAATTGCAAATGCATTTTCCACAACAAACCACAGTTCAGGAAAGCATAAATACCTTAAGTCATGCAGACCTACCTGTGTTAAGCTCCTGCTGCGCAGTTTCATCCTGCACAGGCTTATCATGAAGTCGCAGATAAACCTCAATAGCACACTTGGCTGCCTTGAAATAGAACGGGTGTGCACGCAGAACATCCTCTAGCCGAAGAAGACCCACATACGAGCGCAGCGTCATCTTCCGCATGCAGTAAGTGTGAAAGTCAAACTGGTCTTCGATGATTTCTGAGAAGTGCTGTGCATGAAAATGTGCATAATAAATGGTATGCTTGGAGGTATTTGTCAAAAGTACTTACCACAAATATAAGAGAAAAGGTCTTAATTTCACTTCGTGTATTCTAGGTTTCTGTTCAAATAAATACTAAGAAGACATTAAACCTAACCACAAGAACTTATGTAAAATTGCATTCTCAAATCACACAAGACATTACTTAACCCAAAATAATTTTCCAAATTAGAAAATAATTTACATAATATTTAAATGTTCCTGAATAATACTAACCGATGGTTATATTCACCTTCTTTGGTTCACAGATTCACTTCCAGTATTTGAATTCCACAGAGTTAAATTAAATTTTCTAATGAAAATATTTATGGTGATTTTTTTTTCTTTGCAATACATGTAAGATACAGATTAAGATAAATAGTGCAATTACTATCAAATGTTAAATTCCTGCTATGTTTGTTTGAAAATGAAACTTCCATTAAAAAACTAATATGAAATGTCCCATTAGTAAGTAACACATTACATATTTCTTAGTGGTACCTGGACTTCAAAATGTCCTGTCACCCTACAAAATTCAATACTTTTCCTTACCCTGTCCACTTCATGGCATTTCTTTAAAGCATCTCCCCACTTCTCAAGCCTTTGGTAAGCCAAGGCACATTCTGTTTGGAACCACATGCACTGCATTTCATTTAAGTTCTCCATGGCAGAAACTCCCTCCTGTAAGAATTTTTTTCCAATTTGTTATAGTGCACTTTATGTTGTTCTAATTATACCCAACAAGGTTAAATTATGAACAATAATAAAAGATTAAAAATTAGTAATGGATTTTTCAATAATCTACACCTTTCTGACTATAAACACTACTAAGTTATTATTTTACATGCAATTTTCACACGTTTATTTAGAACAAACTGTATGTAACAGTTCATGAACTAGGAGCTAGAATATTAAAAATACATTAATCGTTTAACAACTGGAATTTTCCCTAAAAACAATTAAATTACATGCAAAAAAATATTACTTTACTTACTCTCGTAAATTTTGAGCAGGTCTCCTCAGCTTCTTTGACAAGATTTGCACGTAACATATACTTAGCACATTTGGAATTAATGTACCTGTCAGCTGTATCAAGTCCCTGAGCCTCATCTAGCCACTTATAGGCTTCTATGACATCACCAGCATGCTACAACAAATGTATGATTGACATTGTTTTCAGATAAGACACAAACTGTATTAGAACAAAAAATTCACACAATCAACAGGTTTAATACAACTTTTTTAACAGAAAAAAGATCTGCCATAAATTTAAGAGGCAAAAACAATCTTATGTTAATATTTCTTCTTGAGCATACACAAACTCTCAAGTTGATTTGTGTAAAATACATTAACATAAAATAGATTTAAATGAATTGAGAAGTTGGTATATTTAGATCTGTTGTTTTACCCAATAAGAACAAAATTATTTTAATTAATGTCGGTTTTTATTTCATGTTGCATAAATACACTAAAACGTTACCTTGTATATTCTGCCTTTAGCCACAAATAACTCTATTAATGTGGGTGTGTGATCAATAGCAGCCTCTATATATGATAAAGCTTGTTTAGTCTGACCCAGAAAATCATAATGTTGAGCCAGAAAATAATATGCCCACAGAAGTGCTGATGCAGGTTCTTTAGGACTTGACTTGGGATCTGCAAAGATAAACATTGCACTTAATCTGAATACATACAATACCTAAATCCAAATAAATGTCTTATTACAATAAAACTGAACAATATACATACTTAATACATCGTCGATTCATAGCTCACCTTCTTCACTGAATTTTCCAATCTTCTTCAATGCATCTACATATTGGAGCAGCAATCTTTGAATAATTTCAATCTTTTCAGGATCCTTATACAAAGATCTTAAATCCACAAACAATGGTGGAACACCTTTATGTAGCCCTTGTCTCAGGTACTTATCAACAATTAATCTAAACTCATCACCTATAAAATCAATGTAGTTTCAGTAATTTTATTACATATTTTTGAAAATCACAAGGACTTCATAAATCAACATTGTTCTCTTAACTGCAATGAATATTCTCGGACATTTAATAATTGTGTATTTAGATACAGATTTGCCAGTGCAGTTCAATAACTGATGTATTTTTCAAACTGAAGTGTTTTGGTATTGTTCACGGTCTTTCTTTTCAAGACATAACCTCTATTGGTGATAATCATCATATGTAATTATTAAATTGTGACTAAAATCAATACAGTGATGTCATTCACTCAGAAGTGCAGTCATAAATCTTATTTCTTAAATAATACATACAATTACGCAATTCTAAAAGCTAAAACTGCAATCTTTATGGAAGATCATTATAAATGACTATTTCTGTTTCCATTATTGAAGTTATTACAATCAAAAAACAATTTATTTTACAAAATAAATACCTTTAGTCTTACAAAAAAAAATCAAAAAATCTTTACTTTCATTTCCTAATCTTTTGAAAACCTCACAGACATACAGTAGTGTATGTCAAATATATCCTTTAATGCGAGTCCAAGATGCAATTTCCAATCTCTTTTCACTTGCCAAGCAAATAACGAAACACAGTACTCACCTTTAGCATAATTAAGAGGTAACCGGCGAGGAGCCAAAGCACGTGGGTACAGAGCTTGATATTCATCAAACATACGCAAACGATCCATGGAAGTTTCCAACTGTAGGGCTTCTTGTAACTTAATATAGTATCCTGTGTTTTCAGGATTTCTGTGCAAAAGCTGTTTGTATATTCGTTCCGCATCTTTATGGCGACCAAGTTCCAAATACAGCTTTCCTAAATGACAAGCAACAAATCAATTTAAAAAGAACAAACACATTCTTCACAATATGAATAAAGTGAGATAAAGTGTGAATGAATGAAGTGTGATAATATGAATAAGAGGCTAACAAAATTAATTAACACCTCAGATTCTTTAATATTAGACTGGGAAACATGTAAAAACATTACGCTCACACACTAGACACTTCATGCAATTTATGAAAATATTAATAGCGTTCAACACTTTAACATCTAACGGATAACTCACCCCAAGTTTCCATTACTGACAATTTATCACAAATTTGGTCAGTGTAACGATCAAGATGTGCCAAAGCATCCTCTAAAGCTCCTGATTCTTGAATTACCATATTTTGATACAACAACAATTCACTGTGTTCGTAGTCGTATGAACTCTTCTGTTACAAATCAAAAGAATGCAATAAACAAACAGAAATTGTAATAGAATTTCCATAAATTACCACCTACTGTTTACTTACTGATTGAGTGTTGCGAAATGCTTCAAGAATCTTCAATGCCATTTCATAATCCTGTAATAAATGATACGCCATACCAAATCCAATCCATGAGGCTCTTTGAGTAGGTCGCAACATAAACAATTGATATCTTGTGTCCTAAAAGTAAAAAAAAAAAGATGTTTAAATAGTACATGAATTTTGTCAATATTTATGAATTTAATATGCACGAACATCTGTCCATTCAATTCTTCTTGGTAATCTTACCCTATATCCTTCCAAGTCCCGCATCTGAATTTGTAGAAGTGAAAGATCTCTAAGAATTTGCATATTATCTTTCTCCCATTTTAATGCATTTCGATAACACTTAATAGCTTCATCATACTTTTTATCTGAACGAATCAGTAGGCCATAGACATGCCAACATACATGAGATCTAAGATCATTACGAAGTCCTCGTCTAACATATTCATATGCTTCTTCTTTCCTCCCTAAACAATTTAATGTTAAACCTTTCATTGCCAACGTTTCTGAAAACGGGTGGAAATAAGATTATTAAAAGTTACAAAGAGAAGAATCGCATATCAATAAAAAAAAGATAAATTCAAAATGTATGTTTTAACAAACCTCCATGTTCTGCATATTTAGGGTTTGCAAGAATTTGCTTTGCAAACTTCAACCCATTTTTGTATTGTTTCTGTTCATAACATTTCTGCAAAAAAAATGTGAAGTTCTCAAAAAAAAGTAATAAAAGTATTACTACATTACACAGGGATATAATTAAAAAAAAAAATCACTGAACAATTAACATCATTCGAAAAGGCTCGCTCATCTCACACAGCATTCTACACGATTTCAGTCATACACAATAGAAAAAATTCCAAAATAATGCTACTTTTGATGGGTGTTCCAAGATGATTCATCAGAATAGAGAAACTTATGCTTACTCAAACAAAAATCACCGCTTCGTGAATCTATTACAATTTCGTTTCAAATGCAACATCATGAAAGGGCAATAATAGTAAATATAATTCATAACTACATTAAAGACGGTCACTGATCAGACGTGTGGCCTGCCTAGGTTAGGTGAGATTATCAGCTACGGCACTAAAAAAAACTCAGCATTTTGCCTCAAATAAAACCAAAACGATATGGTGCCTCATTATTTCATTTTCATCTTCATACCTACATTCAACTGAGAAAACACATCTGTCAGAGTTATAAAACGAAATTTATGAAATGAGCGAGGCAAGCCCAACTAGAGCTTTATCAGTATTCTTTGAACAGAATCATAATATTTTAAAGTCATGCTCTTGGCAGATAGGTCAACTTACCAATATCCGCTTAAATAACGCGTTTTCCTTGGGCGGTAGGGGATTACTTGAGGGCATCCTCTAATTCCTACAAATCCCGGTAAATATATTTTTCCTCCACAAACCTCGTGGCTTGAATCCAAGATGGCGTTCAAGATCACGTGACAAAGAAGTTTTGCCGATAGGAACGTAATACACCACTAGCAGCCAAGCATAGGCACATCGTTCAGGAGGGCTTTTCGAGTGCATTAGTAAAAATTAAGATTTAAACAAAACATATTCTTTCAAATTATACCTCATTTCCTTTTAAAAATTGTAAGCTAAAAATGAAAGTGTCCTTAGTGTTCTCAATAAACTCAAACCATTATTTGTCACTAAGACTTCTTTAAGTATATCTAAATCCGACTAACAAGTTATTCCTACATATAACATCATTCCTCCCACTTTATGCTTTCATACCTCTAATCTTAATTTATATGAGAAATACAATTTAAAAATCAATGAATTTCAATCTACATTCATTACCAGTCATCAGTTTACTTTCATTGCCATTCTTTAAAATTTAAAGTACTTAATTTAGAGTACTTAATTTAAATTACTTCCTTTTGTTGATAAGGAAATTCATAATAGCAAGATACCGATTCTGGAGTTCAAGAAAACCTGAGATAAAACTTCTCCCCAGTTACCATATACAGTTTTTACTATTTTTTACGAGAAATAATCGAGGCTGCAAATATTTTTCAAGTCTTCCATGTTCTTATTGTCATTCTGGTATTTCCTGACCATAGTTAATTAATATTAATTATATTATATTCGACAATTCACGTGAAGCAATGTAAGCTTTGACAGATGTGAATATTGTCTTCCGAACTGGCACACCAATGTCCTGAGAAAATTGTACTTCCTAACGTTTCGTTTACAGCTGCACTGGACCTCTTCAATGGCAATGGAAAGAAGCAATGCACTTTCCTCGGGCTCCCTCCTGACTCAGAAAATAAATTTGAAAGTTTGTTATTTCCGAAATTTCGGGAGTTTTAATGAAAATTGGACCCATACCATATTATTAATTTTGATTTTCCCCTATTCGAGCAACAATTTAAAAAAACATTGAGTAGTTTTTGAGACAATCTTCACCAATGTAATTTTCTCGCTACTTCTTACGAAGTATAAAGAAAGATATATAATACTGCGGGATTTTTTCACAAAAACTCTAATTGACGCACTTCGGTAACGAAAAAGTGGATAAATCTTGTCCCTGTATTTATTAAATTACTGCCTCTAATACTTGGTGTAGCCAGAATCCATGTTTTGTGGGTCCTTGAGATAGAAAAGTCGATTAACGGCGAAATATACGTCTGTCTGTCCATCTGCTCGTCTGTCTGCCTGTGAACGACAGCGGGTAAATCGTTCAGTCGATTTTCTCCAAAATTGATATTTTCCTATCGATTGGGTGATGTCGCAACCCTATGAGTTTGAAATATGGAATTTTGGGAGGTGCTTTACATTAAGAGCCTGAGACATTTTCAAATTTTTCACAAAAAAGTGACACTATTTTTTTTAATAGAATTTTGTTGTCGGGTAGCGTTAGACAGAATGGCGCAGGCTTGATTTTCGTTAAAATCCCTGATTTTACGAAAATTTCAGAAGTTCAAAACTTTTGCAGCGTCTTCTTAGAAAAAAATTATTTAAGATTTTTAGACAGATAGGTAATTTTCTTTAAATACTTTTTTCTCTAAATCAGCAGCCACTTGTTTATTAATTTTTGACTACGAATAGCGAACAGGTCACTTAAAACTCAACGAAAAATAATTTTATGTATTCCAAATAGAGGCAATTGTGTCCCATTGAGAACGTCTTATAAGAACTGTCATAAAATTACAACAATGAAAACTGAAAAAAAGTTCCATTATGGAAAACAGGGTTGCCAGATTGGGGAATTTTGTCCCCAGAATGAGGATTTATCTTCGTTGTGAGGAAAGAATGGGGAACATAAATGGCCGGGAAATGTTTTGGAGACTTTTTGAGGAAATTAATTTTACATCGAGTCGCGATTGGAATATTATTATCTCAATTATTATGAATGAGAAAATAAAACTCGTTATTTTCTTTATTTTTTTGTATCAAAAAGAGAACTAGTGGTGCCATAGAATGGCACAGACTTTCCCGTATAGTTTTCTATTTCTTTTGGTCTCGGATAGCTAAACGAACTTGCCACATATTCTTGCCAGCTATCACCTATCACCGCCCAAAGTACATTTTTTTAAAAGAAGTCTTAATTTTTCGGTTTCCGAATAGTAGAACAGAAATATTATTTTATAGCTATTAACATACATAGAAATATGATGAGTGTTGTTACTGCAGAGACTACAAGATATAAATCGAGGCGGAGCGTAGCGGATCCGAGATTTTTAATTTGGATGAAGCAGTAACAACACTGTAACATTTCGTGGTATGTTCAACATTTTACTGGTCACCATGAAATCTCACGATTTATACAAAAATGTACATTACTTCGGTATATAAAAAAAATAGAATCTGTTGCTGCGACAAGTTACTACGATATGGTGGGATGATGCTTGTTTGTTTGTTTGTTTGTGCGTGCTTGCTTATTTACACAATATTCGTATACCGTGATTTGTGAAAAGATGGATGCAAATTATTCTCCTGAACCTAAAGATACTTAAATAAACGACGTTCAATGAGAAAGTTGGCGCGTCGACTTCCAGTAGCTAGCCGACACCTTCAGATCGACAGTAAATATGATAATCGGTGAAGAGTTTCATTTGAAGCAATGGTAGGAAAATGAGGTTTATTTCATCTAATATACATTTTTAATATCACTTTTAATATTACAATTAACAATCATATCAACAGAACTAATACGAGGTGTTCTGAATTGTTTCAATCTGATTTGTACAAAACATCGCCAGTTTTTTTCATAATAAACATTTGACTTGTGATGAATAGATTGTTGTTTATTTACGTTGCTAAGTATGTTAAAATCCGTTGCTAGGCATGTTAAATTTCTTAACGTACAGGTAGGTACAAGTGCACTTAACAAACCTATAGGGTTGCCTTTAACAGTGATTAAAGAAACAGGTGAGCGATAGAGAATAATAAATAACAGTAAAACCTCGTCCTAAATAGCAATTTCCTTTGAAAAATTTGGAGCCGTTTTTAAGAAAATGGTGCATAATCTCTACAGTAACTTCGAAATTTGAAGCTCTTTTTCACACAAAATTTTTGAGTTTTCGCAAAACTTCATTGGAAGTAATTTGAATCACATTAACCCACAAATATAGTAATGCTTACAAATTGTTGAAAATGTACATATTAACGGGTTGAGAGATTTCAAAAACTAGTGGTGCAACAGAATGAAATAGACATCTAGTTTTCTATTTTCTTTGGTCTCAGCTAGCTACTCGGTTTTGCCACATACTCTTGCCAGCTGCCATCTATCGCCGCCCAAATTACATTTCTTAAAACAGTTTTCTTAGTTTATTGGTGTCGTAATAGTAGAACGGAAATATTATTTTAAGAATATTAAAGACCAGTAAAATCTTGTTCTAAATGGCCATTTTCTTTGAAAAATTTGAAGACGTTTTTAAGAAAATGGCATTTGAATCACATTAACTCATAAATACAGTAGTGTTTACAAATTTCCGGAAATGTGCATGTTAATGGTGTGAGAAATCTTTCAAAAAAAGTACATTTGTGTAATTTTTGAAAAAAAAAACAATAAGTTCTCCAAAATGAACTTAACGCCATATTAAATAGTGCAATTAGCTCTATCTATTCGAAATGTTTGAAGAAAAAATATGGAGCCAATAATGAGAAAATGGCGTTTGAGGGTTTCTGAAAACGAGAAATTTGGAGCCAGTTTTTACAGTAACACAAAACTGTTAAGTATTCGAGAAACTGTATTTGACACTCATAAATATAAGTGTGAACAAATCGTCACTAGTATAAATATTAACGACGTGAGAGACACGACAAAAAAATTAATTTTTTGCAATTCTTGAAAATAAACAAAAAATTATAGCAATGTGACTTTTATGTCGTCTCATTGCGCATTATACCTACCAAAAGTTCAAAGAAAAATTTGGAGACGTTTTTGATAAAATCATCCTTTTGAAATTGTTTATATTTGCTCATATTGCATGCAATATTGCGCGAAAACTACTAAAGGTTTCAAAACAATGTACATGATATTAATGAAATAAGTAATTATGGACAACAAATTTAATTTGAACGAAAAATTTTTATCTTCAATTTTGTAGTTGTAGGACGACGCAAAGAAATTCATACTTTCGACATTTTCGAAAAGTCAGAGGTAACCGTGAAAATTCGTCCTATACCACCTTTATAAGTGTGTGTTACTCTATTTTTACAAGAAATTTAAAGAAAAAATTTGGAGTCGTTTGAAAAATTTTTGAAAATGTCCGGAGAATTTCATGTAAAGTACCCCCAAATTTTGAGGAATGTTTTCCACATCTCAAATATTCAACTCGAGCCAGATGGACAAGGGTTTCTTGAATTGGGAAAAATTCCTACGCTTGGTTAAGGCGCTAGTGATGTTCACAGACTGAGAGGGACGTTTTGCCGTCATTTGATTTTTCGGTATCAAGGACCAACAAAATAGGGATTCTGGCTACACCTCGTGTTAGAGTATTTTATTTCTTAATTTAGCAAGTGGATTTATCCAATTTTTGTTTTTCGGGACACTGGACACATTTTCTGCCGAAAATCCGATGTTTTTTTCGCGCATTATTACATTTTTTCCCATACGACGTATATTACCCCGTATATATGTAGCATACGGGAAAATAAAAATAAGCGACAGGCATAGAGAAAGGAAAACATGAGTAAAACGAAGATAGTTTAGGACTTCAAGCAGACAATTGGTTAAATTGAATTATTTGAATTTAGACGGAGAGCCAACGGAATCGTCGGGGACAGCTCAAGTCGTTGGTCCATTATTGGAAGAATATTTTTCGTTTCAAAGTTGGAGAAATTTGTTTCATTAGAGATGTTATTTAGGGAAATTTTGCAGTAGAGATGGAGAAAGAGCTCGCAAACCTGGCAAACCTGATGAAAAATAGATCAATAATAGTTATCAATAAACACAGCAAACCAATGCATGAAGTTATATCTTACAGACCTTTTAGTCTACTGCCAACATTATCCAAAGTTTTTGAAAAACTGCTCCTGTCACGTTCAAATTCACTTCTACAAGAAAAGGAAATAATACGTCATTATTAGTTTGGGTTCAGGCAACGGCATTCGACTATAGAACAAATTCATCGAATAGTAAACGAAATTAGTGAATCACTAGAAAACAAAGAATATTGCTCTGCTGTATTTATCGACGTAAGCCAGGCTTTCGATAAGGTCTGGCACCCAGGTCTATTGTATAAAGTTAAGAAAAATCTACTGAATCCTTATTACCACTTATTAAATTCGTGTCTCATAGAGAGATATTTTCAAATAAAGTTTAACGGTGAAACTTCAGAACTTATCTCAATAAATTCAGGAGTGTCTCAACGAAGTGTGCTTGAACCTTTCCTCTACTCACTATATACTCCCGACATCCCAACATATGTAAACGCTTTGACAGCAACATACGCGGACGACCCACCCATCTTATCTCGACACGAAGATCTAGCAGAAGCGTCTCGTCACTTGGAAGATAATCTGCAATCCATTCACAAGTGGCAGAAACGCTAGCGCCTCAAGATCAATGACAAGAAGTCTGTCCAAGTCACCTTCAGTCTGAAGTCAGGGTGTTATAAAAATATGAAATTGAAACAAATGATTTCTGATACAATGATCACGATGCACAAATTCTTATGTACATTATTTTATAACACCTTGCCAGATGACATTAAACGATTAAATTCGATACAAAAGTTTAAGTCCCAAGTAAAATTTTTTCTGCTGCACAACTGTTTCTATACAATTAGAGTCTATACCGAGCAGCCAAAAGGAAAGTAATATTAATTTTAACAATGACATTTAATGTATTTTATCCATTTGTATTGTATAATTGTAAAGAACCTGTAACAAGTATTGTAGTTCAGCTTCTGGGCCAATGACCCCCATCTCGATCAGGTTTTCGTCCAGTTTCCCTGATCCTCGAGCAAATGCTGAGATGGCCCCTTGTTTTGCTTCTGGTCATAAATATAATTTCAAATTAACTTCTCCCCACAGCACGTCACACACAGTTTTTAACTTACGTAAATAAATAAATAAATAAATAAATAAATAAATAAATAAATAAATAAATAAATAAATAAATAAATAAATAAATAAATAAATAAATAAATAAATAAATAAATAAATAAATAAATAAATAAATAAATAAATAAATAAATAAATAAATAAATAAATAAATAAATAAATAAATAAATAAATAAATAAATAAATAAATAAATAAATAAATAAATAAATAAATAAATAAATAAATAAATAAATAAATAAATAAATAAATAAATAAATAAATAAATAAATAAATAAATAAATAAATAAATAAATAAATAAATAAATAAATAAATAAATAAATAAATAAATAAATAAATAAATAAATAAATAAATAAATAAATAAATAAATAAATAAATAAATAAATAAATAAATAAATAAATAAATAAATAAATAAATAAATAAATAAATAAGCAAATAAAGCACGACGCATGCTCACATATAAAAATACTATTGTCACCTATTCCTCAAAACGACTTAGCAAAATATCTTGGACTTACTCTGGATAGAAGACTGACGTGAAAAAAGCATATTAAGAATAAAACAAAAGAATTAGACTTAAAACTTATAAAGTTAATTTGGCTACTGGGAAGAAAATCATCTTTAAGCATCGCAAACAAAGTAATTGTGTTCAAAGCAATATTAAAATCAGTTTGGACATATGGCATACAACATTGAAATATTACAATACTTCCAATCAATAAACTTGATAAAATTTGTAAATGCTTCGTGGTATGTAACGAACACAACAATACACAAAGGCGTATGCCAACAATAACAGAAGAAATCAATAAGACCAGGGCAAAATACCTACAACGACTTCATAAACATCCCACAATTCTAGCCACCAACTTACTAGACAATAGTGACACCACCAGACGACTTCAACATCATACTTTAGACCTTTCATATCGTCTGTAAATTGTTCATTTCAGAAATTTTGTGTTCCATGTATTTAGTATCGTATATTTAAGAAATATGTTTAGTGCAGCGCAGTTGTTAACTGCGAATAATGTAATATTAGTAGAGTACAATCAATAGACTTTATTCCTCTTAAGCACTTGTACGCTCTTTTCTTCAATTTGTTGCGTCTTCAATTGATGCAACGCGTCTCCAAGCCCCTGGGGGGGGGGGGGGGGGGCGTTAAGCTCTTTGCGCTTTTGAAGTAATCCTCCATTAACATGATCTATTATTATATCTGTCACGTCTCGTCGCACGCAGCTGTCAAGAGAACCGCCAGGTAGCATCTCCGCATACGCGCTCCCGCGTCACTACTCAGAATTGGGAAGGAATTAGGGTTAGAGTTTAGGACACAAAGGTTGGACTAGCTATGGGGAAGCAGCCAATCTGGCTTATTTGGAACAAATTTCACATGAGATTGTCAAACGGGATTCGACAGAAATCGAACCCGGGCCTCCGTGGTGGAAAGCAAGCGACCTCGATTCGAGCCACCAGATGATCTAAATGAGACTGACAGAGATGTGTTGATATAGACAGAAATTGTGATATAACAATGTTATGTAGCCGCAACTAAGGGCGAGAAAGTATGTACCGTTTTAACACAATTAGTTTACGTTTTCCCTACAGCTTCCACAGACTAGACAAAGTATTGTAATGTTTCGGGAAAACGGCAATTTTCGGAAGAAAACTTACTGCCGGGCCTTGGTAACGAAAAGTTAGACAGAGACGAATTTTGGTGGGGTGTGATTTGTATGTATGTATATACAAACTTACTTAAGCACAATGATAATATAAATTATAAAGAAGGTAAATTATTTATCATAAAATGCTTTCAACAAAATTAAAATATTAAGTTTAATATTTAATTAATACTTTACAGTTTTAAATTAAAAATTGTCATAATTTGTTATTAAAATCGTAGAATTCAAAGCTGCAAAACGGCGAAGGATTAAAGTAATACAATATATTTTTCATTCTATGATACAAATATCAACAGATGGAGTTAAAATTAAAAAAAGCATCATATCGATTTACAAATGAAACATTTGCTTACATACAAACATTACTGTCCAGGTGTGAAGAAAGTCGACAGGATTTCACAAAATATGTTTCAAGCCTCTTCTACTTTTTCTTTTTATTAGATTTCTTTCTCTTTTCTGCTTATTATTTTTAGATATTTTCTTTCTCTTCATAAGTGCGCAATTAACTGCACCGTCTCCAGGCTCATGTAAGCTATCAGCGCCCTCTTCTTTTGTTTCGGGCACCACGGTAATTGCGCGATATGTCACAGCGGCCCACGATCAGTCGCTTGGCACCTATTGAGAGACCTTACCGTCAGAGACCGTCAACATTGTTTCCGGTTGCGTCGGTCACACTCCAATACGTGGAAGTCTCCGTAGCTCCGCTTGTCAAGCCTAAGGTTATGCGGAGTAAGAAAGAGATATGAGCTGTCACATGCCTCGGAGAACAGTCGAGGACACTTTCCATACGCACCACTGGGCTAAAATACAGCGAAAATCAGGTTTCCCATTCGTAACTAAAAGGCTAAGGAGAGAACGGGCAGTTATCTTTTCGATTCAATTTAAGACGTTTCTACAATTTTTCTTCTGTATCTCATTTTTATATTTCCTGCACTTCTTTCATTTTCATTTTTCTCTCTAGGCCTTTGAGATCATAGAGGAGAGATACAACTAGAGTGCGCGGGAACCTATTGCGCAGGTTTCAACATGCGGTGGCCGCAAGTTACGTGACTTTGGGACACACTTAGCTTGTTTTGAGTTTTATTGTGTGTACCTTTGCGTGCTGTCTGTTATTTCTGGTGCTACAGCATAATTATTTGGGGGCATACAAGTTTAGCCAGGATCATCTGGAAATGTTTTTTCAGCTGCATATGGAGCAAAGGCGGATTCAACAATAATCCTACCGCTAAGCAATTTGCTGGGGCTTACAAGCGATTACTGGTGACATTGTAACGTATATTGGAGGATTTGTAGTAAAAAAATGGAAATGTCACTTGCTAGTGTTGACTGTAAGATAGTTCTTTGCTGGACTGATAGTGATGAAGGATCATATTCCTTCATTCAGAGGAAGGATGATCATGGTCTGAAATACCCTTCTGCAGATGTGAAAATCTGGAAAAGAGCAGAAGTAGAAGTAAGAATACTTCAAGGGAGAGGTGACAGTTTTAAAAGGGCAGCTTACACTACAATTGTATATAGATGTTTGAGAGAATTTGAAAATAATTCCGTTTTTTTTGTAATTTCACTTATCATATTATTGATCAAGAGGCCATGCTGAAACATTGGATGTATTTGATTAAAGCAATATTATTTAAATATTTTGAAATTAGGTTAAAACGTATAGGAAGATAAAATACTGAAATTTACTAGAAAAATAGAATTAAAATCGGTTAATAATAAAATTATTTTATTTAGAGGGCATTAATGTCTGTGTATTTATTGGTGTTAATATTATATGGTGTTAGTATTATATATTATGTATTTACTTGTGTAAGTTATGTCTATAGTGTTAGTAGTATATTAGTGTTTATAGTTTGTATGGTTGTAAGTATTTGATTTTTATTAGTAAATCCTTTGAAAATTATGTATTTCAGCTTCCGGGGCAAAGACCCCCATTTCGATCAGGTTTTTGTCCAATTTCCCTGATCTATTGAGCAAATGCTGAGATGGCCCCTTGTTTTGCCTCTGGACGTAAATGTAGCTTCACTATGCGCACGTTTTGTTGAGCACTCCTTTTGCTTGTAGTGGTAGGAGTAAAGCCAATGTTATGATACTGTTTTGTCAGTAATACCAACAAAAAAATAATAAAAAACAACTGCAATTTGTTTATCGATGCAAATAAGTTTTGTATATCTTTGGAAGAAAAATGTCTAATGTCTATAGTTGAATGTTGGGAAGAGATTTTTGAGCTCAAGAAAATGTGTGCAGATGGTACTTCTCCTCCGTATGTCACATACAGTATTTACTGTTTTTGACTAAATAAATCAAAATATATATCAAAATAAAAGTTTGTTTTCCCCCTCTATAAATCCTTGAAATATTTTGATAACGTGCTATTATATGTCTGATGTGGATTATCAATAGCAGAATGTCTAGCATTGAGTAGTAACAGAAACTTGGATTAATGCCTCCCATGGAGTTAATTTATTTTACAATCTTTTTATTTATTATCCTATGTAATAGTTCTTGTAAAACAGGTGTAGTGGGGTACGCGGTTGAGACTGACAAGTTGGACAAAAATCGGAATTTTCATGCACTTAATTAAATAGAGCAGAATAACTTAAAATAATTTTCTGCTGTAAGCAACATTCTTAGGGCTGTGTAATAAATGAGAAAATAACGCTAGAGTGAAGCATGTTAGATACTTATTAAAAGAAGTCATTTAGTACGAGACGGGTGTATTACAGATGCCTCCCAGCTATCCCAAAGTCACGTGACTCGGGCGCGAGAGATGTTTATACCCAGACAGGCATAGGATTTTGTAAAGGACGTTTAAGAGAATGGTGCAGGACTCATGTTCGTTGAAAACCCAGATTTTTGGAAAATTGCACAAATTCAAAATTTTATGGGGTTTTCCTGCAATTAAAATATTAAAGATAGAGATTTTTCCCTTAATGGAATCTTTTTCTTAAAGGTAGATTTTAAAATAAGGTCAATTATAATTTTTCGAAAATTTGAGTATTTTCCAAGTAATTTAATTGATATGTAGAAAATTTTAAATTTGTTTAAACATTTTTTCTCAAAAACGGATCCATAGTTTTTTATGAAAATTTGTTGGAGGATTGTCTGAAGGATGTTTAAGATAACGATGTTGGTCTCACGTTGGTTGAATACCTTGATTTTTAGAAAATTGAAAAACATTCAAAATATTTTCTGAGTCCTCCTTTTCCAAAATATGAAAATTTTTATAAATTTGAAAAATGTTCGAAAATTTTAGTACTTTTCGCGTAATTTTGCGTTAAAATACGCGAGAGAAAGTACGTGGTGTTAAAGCACCATTAGTTAAATGCAAGTTTCGTGAGAAGTTAAAATTAATAGTTTTATTTATTTAATTAAGCGTTTTCCTTGCAATGTCCAAGTATCTGTTGCTGTGTGACGATGATAGGGCTCACTTCTCAAGTGAGAACAGAATATGGCGTAGGGCTGTCTAACCACACGTACCTTAACCCATGGCCTCAAGGCTGGATCGCTTGTGGGAGGGGCTGTTGTGCCAATACAAACATACAGACTTTACATGAAGCCTCTGGAACATTTTCAAAATTTTCAACAGATCGCAGAAGATTTTATTAAATTACATATTTAACGTAGAACTAACAAATGCATTTATTTTACTTTAACAAGTTACTTAGCTGATTATGGAATTCAGAAGTTGTTAGCTCACTTCAATGTAATTAAGACAAAATCAGGAAAGCAAAATCTAGGGGTCCTAATGGACGACTCGGGCCCTGGTGGGGTATAGTGAGGCTCATAGGTATACACCATTAAATACCAGGAAAAGACCTCCTGTAATGGGGAGTCTTTGTAGTAAGGCTGAGTCATCAAGTCCCTTCCCAAACCTCCTCGTGGTGGCCCTGGATGCTCTGCGTGGTGAGAACCTACAGAGTAACGAAAAGGGTGGGACGAAAGGCGAGTTTCCGGCGCCTTAAAACGGGAACCATGAGCTAAGGGAAGGAAACCCTGTCAGAAAACCAAGGGGGGAGGGGGGCCTCCGTAGGTGTAGTGAAACCAACCTTCCTAAGGGATGACAACCCTGAAAAAAAAATCTACCTCCAGGATTAAACATGGGGGTTGGACGCAGGGCTAACATCCCGGCTCCATAAAAAAAACTTCAGTTCAAAGCGATTTAAATATACTTCGGACCGGACTAAAATTAAATTTACGACAAAGGCTACGAAAACAGACAATGAAAATTGGAACATGGAATATACAAGGCCTACGAACAAAGCAGAGAGAGGTCATCTCAGACATTGAAAAAATGAACCTGGACATAATTATACTTACGGAAACGAAGAAAAAAGGGACAGGGGAAGAAATTTTGAATGAATATCTTCATATTTGGAGTGGTGTACCCAAAGATTTTAGAGCTAGAAGTGGAGTCTCTTTCCTTATTAAACGTAAATGGACAAAATTCATTAAACAGATAGAGAATATTAATGAAAGGATACTAAGAATAGACATGAACGTTTTTCGTCAGAAGATAACAATTTTAGGGGTATATGCCGAAAATGATAATGCACTTGTAGATGAAAAGAATAAGTTCTTTCAAGACCTCAGCGAAACTATAGCGAGTATTCCGTATCAAAATGAAATAATATTAATTGGGGATTTTAATAGCAGAGTAGGTAATAGAGAACGTGAAGTAGTAGGTCAATACGGAGAGGAGAGTATTAATGACAATGGAAAAAGATTAATCAACCTATGTAAGGAACATACACTATGTGCAGGGAATACGTTGTTCAGACATAAAAACATCCACAAATATACACGAATAGATCCAGTAAGAAATATACAATCTGTAATTGATTTAGTTGTGGTGAAGAATGAGAAGAGTTAAACTGAATGATGTGAGAGTATACCGTCAACCAGAATGTGGAACTGATCATCATATGGTAGTGAGCAAACATGTTTTTCCTTTTAGAAATAAACGAAGATGTACCGAAAATGATACTGACTTTTTAATTGAAGAAAACTATGTAAATTTTAAAACAGACCTTTTAAAACAATACAGTGTTGAGATGCTCTACCAAAACAGAATTAAGAATAAGCTAGAAAACTCAGAAGATAAAAGTCCCGAAGAAATGTACAATCATTTAAAAGAGGCTGTTTTTGAAGCAGCTAAGGAAGTTTTAGGAGTGGAGCAAGAAAAAAGCAAGTTTGTAGAGAAATTTGAAAGCATGATTAAGGAAAAGAAAAAAATTATATTTGGCATGGATTTCAAATAGGAATGACGACACACGAAAGGAATATGTAGAAAAGAGAAAAGAAGTTAAAGAATTAGTAAAAATCGAAAAAAATGAACACTGGGAGAGATTATGTAGGGATATAGATAGTACATTGGGATATAACAGATCAACTGAAGCATGGAAAACAATTAAAAATATGAGAAAAAACTGTGACAGAAGCAAAATACAAATAACTCCTACAAAATGGATTGACTACTACGAAACATTATTGCAAGAAAATAGAGTGGAATACCAACAAGATTTGGAATGCACACATTGGCAAGAATGGGAACCTGAAATTAGTCGGCTTGATGTTAAGAGGGCTTTGGCGAGAGCCAAAAACAATAAAGCTCCAGGACCAGGAAACCTTAGAATGGAACTTTTAAAATACGGAGGCTCTAGTATAATTGAATACCTCCAAAATCTTTTTAACAGAATTGAAGTTAGCGGTGTTATCCCGCAGGAATGGAATATGTCATACATCAGTTCCATACACAAGAAAGGTGACAAAACTAGTTGTGAAAATTACAGAGGAATTAGTGTCATCCCATCAATAGCTAGGCTATTCGCTAGTATTCTAAAGGAAAAAATACAAAAAGGAATAACTTTCAGCGAAGAACAAAGTGGTTTTAGGAGTGGGAGGTCATGTTTGGATAACATCCATTGCTTACGCCAGATAATAGAAAAAAATGGAATGCACAATATAGATACATATATGACATTTATTGACCTGGAAAAGGCCTACGACAGTGTTCCAAGACGTAAAATTTGGCCAGCAATGAAAAGACTGAAAGTGCAAGAAAAATGGATTAATTTAGTTACAAAAATGTACCAGAATACTGAAGCGTGCATTAAAATGGGGAGGAAAATTACCCGAAGCATTAGAACTAACAAAGGGTTAAAGCAAGGATGTAGTTTATCGCCACTTCTCTTTAATATATATATGGAACAAGCTTTGGAAACCTGGTACAAGAAATGTTCTCAAATGGGAGTTCCCATAAATGACAAGTGCTTACATTCTTTGCTTTTTGCAGATGATCAGGTAATTATGGCAGCAGATCGGGAAGATATGGAGTATATGCTTCGCAAATTAAAAGAATACGAAAAATGGGGACTTAAAATCAACCTTAAAAAGACAGAATATTTATGCATAGGAGGAGATGCCTCTAATATTAATATCGCTGATGACGAGATAGCTAACGTTTCGAAATTTAAATATCTTGGGACTGTAATTACTGACGATGGGAAAATTGATGAATATATAACTACTAGACTTGCAATGGGGAGGAATGCAATTAAAGCTCTGCATGTCCTTATATGGAATAGTGTTTTAAGGCAAGACACAAAACGACACATATTCCACAGTATCGTGGAAAGTATTATATTATATGGAGCAGAAATGTGGCCGTTAACAAAACGCCGTAGAGACAGTGTTGGAAATATACATTTATATTGTAAGGTTGAAGTTTGTGAACATGTCGACAGTGTCGCCATCTGCGTCTAGTATATTATTGGAAATGTACTCTATATTGAGAGATTGAGGTTTGTGAACGCGCCGACACTGTCGTCATCTGTTTTTGGTATGTAAACGAATGATCATATTCATTCGTCCTTTTGTCTTACTGTGCAGCAATGTAGTGTTTGTAAAAGACCGTCAAAGACGTTCAATAAGAGTTTATGTATATGTATTTTGTTATAAATAAAAGTGAAATGCAGTGTAGTTCTCAAGAGTTAATTTAACATGGTAGCAGAGCGTGGTTTCCGGATGCAGATGAATTGCTGAAGAGGTTATATTGGAGTTCAGCCCAGTGTCCGTCGATTCGAAGAAGTTTGCGACATGGACGACCTGAACATTCCAGCTTTTGATGGAGAGGACTACGCAAACTGGAAAACGAGGTTAACTATCTATTTGAAATTAAAAAAATGCCATGAGGTGACCACGAGGTCGAAGCGAGAAGAAGACAAGGACGTAGAATGGGAAGAACAGAACCTGAAGGCGATGCATTGCATTTTTAGTGCAATTACTAACAAGCAGCTAGAGTTCGTGAATGATAAAGTAAGTGCTTTCGAGGTTATGAAGAAGTTTGACGAGCTATACTCCAAAGAGTCAACAGCGTTGCAGATTGTCTGCAGGAACAAACTAGATGGACTCAGATTAAAGAATTACAGCGACATAAATGAATTCTTCACTGTGTTTGAGAAATACATAAACGAACTGAAGTCAGCCGGGGCCAAGGTAAGCGAAGAAGAGAAACTAAATTACATGCTCAAAACGCTGCCCGAGTCACTAAGTTATATCGGAGATCTAGTGGATATTTTGAAGAAGGAAGACCGGACTGCGGAGTACGTGAAGGCAAAAATAAGGATGAAGAGCATCAAGGAGAACCAGGACAGTGAGGGCGTAAAATCAAATGCATTCACCTCGGAGAAGAGACCTAGTGCGAGCGGCCAAAAAGTGTGCTACGGATGTGGTAAACCAGGACACTTCAAGAGGGAATGTCGACAAACTGAGAATCATCGAGGTTCCCGGGGACGTGGCGGAAGAGCACGAGGTAACTATGGAGGTTATGTCAACCAAAGTTATGAAAATGGACATCGCGGAGGCAGAGGAGGACCACGTGGGTCCAGAGGCGGTCGCTATGGTCACGACCGATCTTACCGACAGAACGAGCAAGGAGACCGACATTACCGACAGGACGACCATGGTGGTAGGAACCGTGGAGAACAACAGTTTTATCAGAATGTAAGTGGCGCAAGCAGTTTCGTGACAGAGGTCTTCGCCAAGGAAGTAAACAGTGTAACACAGGATTCAGGTCAGATTGAAATTAATTGGTTGTTAGATAGCGGTTGTACAGATCATATAATTAATAACGAGGAATACTTTTCTAAATGCGTAACGTTAAAAGAACCGATTAATGTAAAAATCGCGAACGGAAAGATTTTAACGGCAACTAAAGTTGGTAATGTAATTAGCGATTTTTTAGTGTTTGACAGATTAGAACGAGTTGAAATGAAAAATGTATTTTACATTAAAGATCTAGATAGGAATTTAATTAGTTTTTCAAGAGTCACAGAGAAACATGATATTATTGCAAAAGGCATCAGCGCAAAAGTTTTTAGTAAAGATAGGGGTTTAATTGCAGTTGCATGGAAACAAGATAGGTTATATAAAGTGACAAGTGTGATCAACAAAGGGGAATTTAACGTAAACTTCTGCAATAAAGAAAATATGACAATAAAGGAAAAGTGGCATAGGATACTGGGGCACGTAAATTTCAATTATTTAGATAAAATTTGCAAACATCAATTAGTAGATGGGATCCCTCAAAACGTCGAGTCTGAACCTATGAAATGTAAAGTGTGCATAGAAAATAAAATGCATAATGTTCCTTTTAAAAACAACAGAAATAAGGCTAAAGAAATCCTAGAAATTGTTCACACAGATCTAAATGGGCCACATTCAACAGTAGGTATGCATGGTGAAAGATACTTTGTTTCTTTTATTGATGATTATAGTAAACTTGCACGCGTTTACACAATTAAAACTAAAGACCAATTATATGATTGTTTAGTTGGGTATGTAAATGAGGTTGAAAATCTTACTGGGAAAAGGATTAAGAAATTGCGGTGTGATAATGGAAAAGAATACATGAATAATAATATATATCAATACATCAAGGAAAAGGGGATTGTTTTAAATGCGTGCCCGCCATATGTGCATGAGTTGAATGGAACTGCTGAGAGGTTCAATAGGTCAATCATGGACATGTCAAGATGTTTATTAGCCGAAGCAAAAGTTAACAATAGGTTTTGGCCAGAAGTAGTTTGTGCTGCCGCGTATCTGAAAAATAGATGTCTTGCTAATACCGCAGAATTGAAAACTCCTTATGAAATATTTTTTGGAGAAAAGCCTAATGTCACACATTTAAAATTGTATGGAAGTAGAGTCTTTGTAAGGGTGCCAGAACAATTGAGAAAGTCAAAATGGGATAGAAAGGCAGATTTGGGAGTTCTGTTAGGTTACAGTGACGTTGGATATAGGGTACTCATAAATAATAAAATTGTTGTGGCCAGGCATGTAGAGGTTGTTGAAGAAAATATTAGATGTGTAGGTTTAAAGGATAATGGTTCCGTGAGTAAAAGATTAGATGAATCTGGGTGTGAAAATTGGGAAACTGGGTCTGAAGATAACAGCGAGGACGAAGAAAGGTTAGTCGAAATCGAATCTCCAAAAGCAGCGCTAAAGGAAAAAACAACAAGGTCGGGTAGAGTGGTTAAAACTCCACAACGCTATAGGGATGATAATACAAGTAACTTTATTTATATTAACGTATGTAGTGCAGATAGCCCGGTTAGTTTTGAGGAGGCGATTAATAGCAATGAATCGAAAAGCTGGAGTCAAGCTATGGATAGGGAAATTGAATGTTTGAAGAAAAATGACACATGGGAGTTAGTTAGTAAGCCAGAGGGCAAAGATCTTATAGATGTTAAATGGGTTTTTACTAAAAAGTTTGATAATAGGTACAAAGCAAGATTAGTTGTTAGGGGATTTCAACAAAAGGAATGTGTTGATGATATATATGCACCAGTAGCTAAAATGCAAACTTTGAAGATTTTGCTGTCATACTGTTGTCATTTTGGTTTAATTATTGAACAAATGGATGTAGAAACAGCCTTTTTAAATGGCGAAATCATGTCAGAAGTTTATGTTAAACAACCTGAAGGCTACGAAGACGGCACAAATCGAGTGTGCAAATTGATGAAAGCACTGTACGGTTTACGAGAAAGTCCGAGAGCTTGGTATGAGTGTTTAGATACTTTCTTGAAAAGTTTAGGATTCCAAAGAAGTGAATATGATTATTGCCTTTATGTTTTGCGAAAAAGTAATGTCCTGATTTACTTGATAATTTTTGTTGACGACTTGCTCATTTGTTGTGTAAAGAAAAGTCGAATTAAAGAAATCAAAAATTTGTTGTCAAATAGATTTAGTATGAAAGATTTAGGTGAGGTTAAAAGTTATTTAGGAATTGATATAAATTACGAATACAAGAAAAACAAAATGAGCTTGAGTCAGGAAAATTATATTAATTCATTAGCCGAAAAATACAAGATTAAAGACTCAAAATTATATGCTACACCGATGGAAGTTAACTTGAAATTAGAACCAACTCAGGAATTGCGTAATGATATAAAGTATAGAAATTTGATTGGTGCGTTGTTATATATTAGTTCAGGAACAAGGCCAGATATCAGTTATTCTGTTAATTATTTGAGCAGGTTTCAGAATTGTTATGACGGCACACACTATAAGTATTGTCTGAGAATCTTAAAATATCTGTATTTGACAAGAAACCTGAAATTGAATTATTGTAGAAACGAAAATGCAAAAGTTCTTGATTGTTATGTAGATTCAGATTGGGCAGGTGACAATATAGATCGTAAATCTACGACAGGTTATGTGATCCGTATGTTTGACAATGTTGTATTTTGGAAGTCTCGCAAACAATCAAGTGTAACAAAAGCTTCGACGTATGCAGAGTATGTTGCGCTATCAGATGCTGTGAGTGAAGTGAAATTTCTAAAAGATGTAATGAAAATTTTTGATTTGAATTTTGATGAACCGATTGTAATGTACGAAGACAACTCAGGAGCATTGAGTATCGCTAAATATGGTAACTTTACAAAAAACTCAAAACATAAGAAGAGATTTATCATTTTGTCAACGAGTTGTATATGATTTATCATTATCATTTTGTCAACGAGTTGTATATGAATGGTTTAATTGATATAGTCAAAGTAAATACTGATGATAACATGGCAGATATTTTCACGAAAGCTTTGTGTAAAGACAAGTTTGTGTATTTTAGGAATATGATGAATATTAACTGAATTTAAGATAGTATGTATATAAATGTAAGGAGGCGTGTTGGAAATATACATTTATATTGTAAGGTTGAAGTTTGTGAACATGTCGACAGTGTCGCCATCTGCGTCTAGTATATTATTGGAAATGTACTCTATATTGAGAGATTGAGGTTTGTGAACGCGCCGACACTGTCGTCATCTGTTTTTGGTATGTAAACGAATGATCATATTCATTCGTCCTTTTGTCTTACTGTGCAGCAATGTAGTGTTTGTAAAAGACCGTCAAAGACGTTCAATAAGAGTTTATGTATATGTATTTTGTTATAAATAAAAGTGAAATGCAGTGTAGTTCTCAAGAGTTAATTTAACAGACAGAATACGGTCGGTAGAGCTCGACTTTATGAGAAGATCTTTGCAGATAACAAGACTGGATAAAATAAGAAACGAAGTGGTGTGTGAAAGAGCTGGGGTTCAAACAACCATAACCAGAAGACTAGAAAATAAAGCTCTTCAATGGTATGGACATGTCCAGAGGATGCGAAATGAGAGATGGCCAAAACAAATTGTAAATTGGATACCTAAAAGAAGATGTAGAAGAGGTAGACCTGGTTTAACCTGGAAGACATATATACATGAAGTAATGGAGGAGAAAGGATTGGAAGAGGGTCAATGGGAGGACCGAGAATTATGGAAATCGAAAACGGCAAACTCTAAGGGGTAGAAACCGTCGAAGAAGAAGAAGAAGAAGAAGAAGAAGAAGAAGAAGAAGAAGAATTAGAAGAAGAAGAAGAAGAAGAAGAAGAATTAGAAGAAGAAGAAGAAGAAGAAGAAGAAGAAGAAGAAGAAGAAGAAGAAGCACAATCTACTACTGTAAAGCAATTTTTGTTCAAAACTTTTCGAGTTTTCACAAAACTTCATTGGAAAACATTTGAAGCAATTCCAAACAGGAATACAACTGGCTGGAAATGTGCATGCTAAAGGCGCGAAAGATATTTCAAAACAATTACATGCATATTTTTTGAAAAAAACAAAAGAATACAGCAACATGGAAATTATGTCATATTAAACAGTGCAATTAACACCATCCCTTTAAAAAGTTCGAAGAAAAAATTTGGAACAATTTTTGAGAAAATGACATTTAAGCGCTTCATACTATTTACTTAAATTTCAAACCTGTGGTGCTTCAAAATGACACAGACTTACCCGTATTCGTTTTCTAATTCCTTCAGTCTCAGCTTGCTAATCGGGCTTTACACATACTGTTGCCAGCTGTTATATAAAATATTATTTTAAGAATATTAAAGAACAATAAATCTCCGTTCTAAATGGGAATGTTCTTTGAAACATTTGGTGCCGTTTTTAAGAAAATGGCGTTTAAGCGCTACTGTAAATCCGAAATTTGAAGCTCTTTTTCAAAGAAAAACTTTGAGTTTGCGAAAAGCTTCATTAGAAGTCATTTGAAACTCTTTAACTCATAAATGCAATAGTATTTGCAAATTGCCGGAAATGTACATATTAACGGCGTGAGAGATTTTTCAAAATAATTACATTAGTGCAATTTTTGAAAAAACAAAAAGTCCCACAAAATCTTTACGCCGTATTAAAGAGTTCACTTAGCACTATCCGTTCGAAACATTTGAAGAAAAAAATTGGAGCCGTTTTTGTGAGAAAAAGGCGTTTAGTCGTTTCAGAAAATGAGGAATTTTGAGCTTGTTTTTACAGACAATAGTTGTGTTTTCGAGAACTTAATATGACATTATTTAAAGCAAATGTACTCATAAATATAATAACGTGAACAAATCACCGCTAATGTAAATATTAACAACGTGAGAGACACGTCAAAAATATTTTTGTAATTTTGAAATAATAAAAAATAGACCAATGTGGCGTTTGTGTCATCTCGAGGAGTACATTGAGCACTATCACTACCAAAAATTTAAAGAAAATCTTTGGACCCGCTTTTTGAGAAAATCTTGTTTTTGTATTTTTAAACTTGCAAATATTACAGGCAATACTGTGTGAAAACTACTAAAAGTTTTTTAAAAAATGTTCATGACCTTAATGAAAGTAGTTATGGACAACAAATTTTATATGAAGGAAAAATCTCTTATCTTCAATTTTGTAGCTGTAGGAAGGCGCTGAAACAATTTAAACTTTCCCAATATTAGAAAATTTAGAGTTAACCATGAAAATCGGACATATGCCATCTTTATAAGTGTATTTTACTCTTACAAAAAATTTAAAGAAAGAATTTGGAGCTTTTTTTGACAGAATTTTGAAAATGTCCAATCATGTAAAGTACCTCCAAATTTAGAAGAAAGTTTTTCAAAATTGCGGCGCCTCGAGTGGAGCCACATCGACTAAGGAATATCCACTTTAGAAAGAATCGTACGTATGGTTTTGGTGCTAGTGGTGTCCACAGACAAACGTTTTCCCATCAAGTGGTTTTTCGGTATCAAGGCCAACAAGACAGGGATTCTGGCTACAATGCGTGTTAGAGGATTCTTTCCCCTTAATTTAGCAACTGGATCCACTTTTTCGTAATCAAGGTCCGACGCCGATTTTTCGCGCAGCATTACGTAACTTTCTCTATGATACGTACATTACAGGGTATCTACTTATGAACGCGGGAAAGTAAAAATGTATATTACCTTCAGAGTTAACATAGAAAATAGGACCTATGGCACCTTTTAATATTAATATTAATCCACTCTACGCTTGCAAGGAATACAGAGTAGGGATGGCTATGTGCTAACCAGACGTACACCGTATCTCTTGGACTTAACCCAGGGCGCTGCTAGTAGGCCTAAAGAGCATTTGTGGCAAAGTGCTTACAAGGAATTTAAATGAAAACAAGTGGTGATACAGAATGGCACTGACTTGCCCATATTAGTTTTCTATTTCCTTTGGTCTCGGCTAGCTATTCGGACTTGCCACGTACTCTTGCCAGCTGCCATCTATCGCCGCCCAAAGTACATTTTATAATTTTTCGGTTTCCTAATGGGAAGAAGGGAATATTATTTTAAGAATATTAAATAACACTAAATACCCGTTCTAAATGGCAATTTTCTTTCAACAATTTGCAGCAATTTTTATGAAAATGACGTTTAAGCGCTATTGTAAATTCTAAATTTGAAGCAATTTTTCACAGAAAATATTTGAGTTTGCGAAAAACTTCATTAGAAGTCATTTGAAACACTTTAATTCACAAATACAATAGTGTTTAGACAAGGCTGGAAATGTGCATATTAACGGCGTGAGAGATCTTTCAAAAAAAGTACATCTGTGTAATTGTTGAAAAAAAAAACAACCCAAAATTAACATTGAGTCATATTAAACAGTATAAATGCACCATCTGTTCGAAAACTTTGAAAAAAAATTGGTGCCGTTTTTGACAAAATGTTTGAACGTTTCTGAAAATGCGGAATTTTGAGCCAGTTTAAAAAATAACACTTTTTTGGTATCAGGGGTCCTCAAAACGTGTATTTCCGTTGAAATCTCGAAATCGGTTTTCCGCAGCATTACATAACTTTTCCTACACTACCTATATTTCTCCGTACCGGCCAAGAACACGTCCGCGCTCGTCTCCCTTGCTGAGGCTGGCCCCAGGGATGGAAGCCCTGACCGCCAGGCACCCGCGATTCGCGTCGGCGATGATTGATTGGAATTTTTCTAATTCCCGAATCGAGCGATCGCGGACGGCCCACTACCGTAGCGCGGGCTAAGCCGGCCTAAGGCACGTAACTGAGTGCAGGTGTGCACCGGTGACGCATTGACGTGCGAGTGCAGCTCACGGCCAAAAAAATAATTGCCAAGTGCCAGAAACTATGGGTCGTATTTGTGAACATCTGCCAGGAACCTGCTTGGCCTTGCTGGCTGCCAGTGATCGGTTTTACGAGTTATGAACGATCCCCAACGCCACCTAGCCCTCAGCATGCTGCCTGCAGCGGCCCTTTACTAGCAGTGGCATGTTGGTGCTGCCAGCCCCTCTCCAGCCTGCCCCCAGCGTCGCGCACTCGTGTTTTTACTTCCTCCGTGTGTGGTTGTGTTGTACTACATTATTATTTTACCGACTTTGTTTTATTTTTGGACTCTGATTGATTTACGGCAACCTAGCATACGTTATGGACTTCTCAGTGGAATATATATAGCGAATTTTAGCTTTTTCTTTTGGACCATTCCTTATAAACGGCAACATAAACTTCATATTGATGTGAAATCTGATTACGACCCTGCTAACATTGTTTATACCAAGGTATTTCATTACAAAGCAAGGTTTCATATGTATCTTGTGGATTTAGTTTTGGCTTTTCTTTGCGGACATGGTTTTGTTTCAGGATATGGATGACTTTTATGAATTTTACGAATTCGTGCAGGATGTTGTGGAGAGAAGGAGGCGACTGCCTCGGCGATATACCCGCGATTTGGCAAATCCATTAGAACATTTGTAGGGTGTTAAAATTAGAAGTACTTTTTTCCATGCCGAAATCTTGGCATTTGTTGTTGCATCACGTTTTTTAATCCCCACCACGTCCTTCATTTTCTGAACCTCCTCCCACTTGAATTGCCTTCCCCGTTTCGGTGAAGGGCGGACTCTTCTTGGGATTATCCAGGACTGTTTTCTCGGACATTTTATAAATTCTTAAATCAAAACACACTCGCAAAATTTCCCACCACTCCACTACGCCAGCTGAGGAACTGATATTTCCGTGCAATGTGCGACCAAGCCGAAAATCGTGGGACACGAAACAAAAGGAAACAATAGAATTTTTGTACCAACTCTCACCAGGTAAAACTATTCATATATCAAAGTCATTTCGCCGACCCTTCTTCAGTGAGTCCTGATTGATCGAAATCAAATTTTAGCGGAGCGTGGCGTGGCGGTGCTTCGACCAATTACTCGACGACCCACGCAACAGACGAAAATTTTCCGTTGTTTAGCGCTGCGGACGTAGTCTTCGCGGTCGGCGAGAATGTTGTTGTGACCTAGATCGTCGGGATTGCACGTGCGCGCCAAAATTCTGTAAGTCGTAAACCTTTCCTTCAAGTGGGTGTGATTGCAGGTGACTCTCTTGACGTGCGGTCGCGGGGAGGGGAGACCGCCCGCCCTAAGTGCTCGGCGAGGACGCGCGGTGCCGACAAAGCGACGGCGGCGGCAGGCCATAAACGACCCAACTCTCTCTATAACGGAGATGAGGGGTGCGGGATCAGGTACCGCCTTTTCAACGGCCGCTGGCCGTGCTAATGACCGCGAATTCATCCGTAATCACTCGATGTTAAATTCACGGCAGGTCGTACCGTTACAGTACATACACATACAAGAACGTAAAAATATTAAAAATTTTGAGACATTGCTAAGAAAATAATTCTTTTAAATTAAAAAATTGGTAAGTTGGGTGCCAATTTTCGAAAAACAAAACGTATATTTCCGTTGAAATTTCGAAAAAAAATTTCCGCCGCATTACATAACTTTCCCTACTCTACATATATTACTAGGTATATGGAAAAGTAAAAAAAAACAGACATTGAATTCACAAAAATGAATGACTGACTTTCGATAAAGATATCAGGCAGGTATTTATTGGGCAATTGCTTTTAATGCCAACATGTGCCTTGCATATTGAACATTTTGCCACTTGACATTCGAGCCACTAGCAGAAGTATTTTGGGGGAGGAGGACAGTATGAATTTGCTGCGTGAAAATTTTCGATTACCGTTTGCACTGTTACCTTGCAGTAAAAATTGTATGAATATATTCATTTTGACAATAGTTTTGGATGTGATGAGATTTATGTGGTAATTGCTATGAATAATTTTAGGATGCTTGCAATTGATTGAATTGAAAAAATTGAGAATGAATGCCAAAATCGCTTGACTATGGGGGCGCGTGGGGGGCATGCCCTCCATCCTCAGCCAACCCTAAGGGAGCCAGTGAGAAAATGGTTGAAACATTGGCATCACCCAGACAATCAAGAGCACTTTCACGATTCCAACTAATATTTATCAAATTGTTATTCCTATTCTTCTTTGTGCACAATAGCGTTGAAGAATTTTAAACATACTTCACTAAAAAAGTTTTCACATGCACAAAGTGAAGTTATTGTCATGACATTATACTGGAAGTTTAATCAGGCACATTCGATCTTTGGAGTAATGTTTTGTTGGTTCCCATGTTGTTCTCCACTTTCCTTCCTTAATAGCATAGCATCCGGAGTCAATTTGTGAAAGTGTACTGGTTAAGAAATGAGACCCAAACTTTCATTGTCTGCTTTGATTTGTGCAAAATTTGTAATTGAAATTTGGTATGTTTTGATCTCTTCCTGATTAACTAATTATTTCTCTATTTACAAATATTTATCCACCTCTCAACCATTGACTTTCAACAGACAATCTCATATAGTTTTCCAGCTTTTATTATTTCTGTTGCAAAAATTACAACTCAAAACTGAAACGTTTTTGTTCAATAAGAACATGTGTCAAATTTGTTCCAAATCATGATGAAACATTGGTTTTAAAACACCTTATTCAGAAAAACAGTAGAATATCTATTACAGGAAATTTTCTCTTTCAATTACACAAGTATATTTTATTTACAGTTACTATACATTAAATACAATTGCAAAAGGAACATATTGTCATCCACTCGTAATTCCGCTTCTCCTAAACGAGCAATCATAATCCTGACTCTTTCAAGTGCTTCATTCTCTAATGGAGTGAGCAGTTCCTCCAACTGAAACAAAATGTAATATGAAAGGCTACAAAAACAGAAAGAATAAAGAGAAAAAATAAATAAAATCATCAAGTCAAAAATGTAGTACTAATGAGGCCAGACTAGGTTACACTAAAATGTGTTTTTCAAACATTATTGAATACATTCAATTTTAATGAAAAAGCTCTAATGTGAATTTAAAAAGATCTAACCATCTCACTACTATGCAGAACTTTCACTTAGTAATTGTTTCCAACAATACAACCATATTGTTAAATTTTAAGTTGTGAAGTGAAAATAAAATTACAAAAATACTTCTAATATACACAAATTTTGGTCAATATAACAGTGAGACTCACAAAGTCCATTTTTAATGTTTTTGAGTTATTTATATTTTTATGTCACACTATAAATTCTTTTATTTAGAGAATTTGCTGATGTTCAAAAATTAGGATGTACTAAATTATTATGCATTAATTCGTTTTTAACTACGTCACAAAACAGTATAATACACATATTTGACATTTTTTCTTTCTTTCTTGTTTTTAAAAGGAATATAATTAGAAAAGTGTGCATAAATGTTTAACTCTATCTAACAAAAGATATCGAGTTAACAAATTAGCTCGTGTATTGTCAATGTCAAGATTAGATTGACTCACCTCGTCAATCTGATCAGCTGGTGCTCCTTGCTCTCTCAGATTGGCAGTAAGTGACTCAATTCTCTGCTGTTTCTCTATTAGCCTTTTATGCTCGTCTCTTTCATGTTGTCGGCGAACCATTGAATTGGTTAAAGCTTTATAACATATTTCAAGGCATTTTTTAACAACCTAGAAAAACATGTATATGTTGCAATTTAACAATTTGTAAATAGTGTTCTGCAAAAAATTTTGATTATCTTCTAAAATGATAATCTTTATAATTTCCAAAAGACTAATTTTGACATACCTGGTCAATGTCAATGTGAAATAAAAAAAATGTTTTGTTTGGTCCAGCAGAACTCATGGATTTCCGAAGTTCTTGTATTTGGATGAAACATTCCTCCAGCAAACGGTAAGTAATTAATTTGGCTTCCTTGGCAGGAATTAAAGCATATTGCTGAATTTGTTCCTGTTCAATAAAATGCTTGGATTTTATCAACCTAAAAATAAAGCAATCACTTACAAGATTGTTAATTATTGTAAAGACTTTCATGAAACAAACATTCTACATCTATTCCTTACATTTAAAATACAATTACCAGCAATCCTTCAACTCTAACAATTGAAGGGAAACAGATACATTAATTTAAAGATTGATTTCGTGAATACCAAACATCATAAGTTTACAATGCTGATAAAACAGAAAGTTTTCCTTCAGGAAACAAAACCAGATTCACTTCCACTAACACTAACATTTTGAGATAATTGAGATTTTATTACCATTTCATTCACATCCAAATCTATTTCCACATTAATTTCATCACAATGAAAACAAAGAACAGACATTAATTCAGGAAGATTAAGCAGAAGTCTGTAATCTGAAAGTAAATTTGGCTGCCATACGCTGAATACTTTCCAAATTTTTACACTGCATAATTTTGTGTGGATCCCAAAAAATTGTTCCATATTTCATTATCAGATGAACAAGCAAAGTGATGAGATCTCCAGACTTTCCCTACAACAAAAATCTATGTGTCTTTTCCAGCTTAATTTACTATCAAAATTGATTCCTAGGTACTTGCATGAGGGAACTCTCGCAATAAGGTCATTATTTAAATGGTAATTTGTTTCTCTGTAATTAAGACCCCTGATGAGTGATAGATTTGCTTTTAGAGCTATCTATACACATTCCATTATTTTCCGCCCAGTAATATAACGTCTTGAGATCCCGTTGCAGCATTTCTTCATCTACTTTCGACTTCATATTATGCAATATAATATAATGCAATTATCTGCAAATAGCTGAACATTTGAGATTAAGTGCGCTGTCAAATCATTGACGAACACTAGCAATAGAAGAGGTCCAATGACACTCCGCTGCGGTATTTCTTAAGGTAACATTTGCCCTGAAATATCCAAAATGGATATTCCCCGATTAATCTGGCCCCACTCTAGGTGCTGCGATTTTGAAAACCTTTCATCAAATTTGCGAGTACTGTACATTGGGCTCCCTGAACATTTTCAAAATTTTCTCAAAAATGGCTCCAAATTTTTTCATTAAATTTTAAAAATTGTAAAAATATATTAAAATACACTTGTAAAGGTGGTACATGTCCAATTTTCAAGGTTAACTCTGAATCTTCGAAAATTGTAGAAGTGTGATTTTTTTTGGCGTCTTGCTACAACTGTAAAACTGAAGAAAAGGGTTTTTCCTTCAAGTAAAATTTGTTGTCCATAATTAGTTCTTTAAAGTATGATACATTTTTTTTTTACTTTTAGTAGTTTTCGTGAGATAACTACGAGTAATATTTGCCATTTTAAATTACAAAAACAAGATTTACTCAAAAATGGGTCCCAAATTGTTCTTTGAATTTTTGGTAGGGATAGTGCTAAATTTATTCTATGAAATGACATAAAAGCCACATTGCTCTATTTATTTTTTCAAAATTACAAAAATGTAATTATTATTATTATTATTATTATTATTATTATTATTATTATTATTATTATTATTATTATTATTATTATTATTATTATTATTATTATTTTTTGCATGTATAAATCTTTTTTTAACTCAATTGCTTTCTGTGAAAAGTAGCTCAAAATTTCTCTTTTTCAGAAACGCTCCAAGGCCATTTTCTCAAATATGGCTCCAAATTTTTTCTTCAAACTTTTCAAACGGATAGTTCTAAATACACACTATGATGTAAAGTTAATTTCTGTGTATTATTTGTTTTTTTCAAAAATTACACAAATGTAAATTTTTTGAAAGATTTCTCACGCCACTGATATGCACATTTCCAGCAGTTTTAAACACTATTGTATTTGTGAGTTGTACTTAAAATGTTTTGAAATTAAGTTTTTCAAAAATTCACAAATTTTCTGTAAAAAAAGAGCATGAAATTTCGAATTTACAATTGCGCTTAAACACCAGTTTTTAAAAACAGCTTCAAATTTTTCTTAAAATATTTCCACTCTTCAATTAGGAAACCGAACAATCAAGAAAATGTCCAAATTTGTACTTTGGGCGGCAATAGTTGGCAGCAGGCAAGAATATGCGGCAAGTTCGAATAGCTAACAGAGACCAAAGGAAACAGAAAACTTATACAGGAAAGTTTGTGACATTTTGTAGCACACTAGTTTATATAATATATTAAGGAGAGCCTCGTCTTGGAGATTGGGCTATGGGCCTTTGCCATTCCTGTAAAAATCATAAACATTCATTAATCAAGAAAAAATTCCTCAAGAAAGGAAAAAATCACAAATTTATCGGAATTAAGATAGGGGTGCTGTATGTCCCCAACTCTTTTTAACATGTTCATTGCCGAAGCTCTGAGAGAATGGAGGAGTAAACGCAGGGTAATGGGAATGCAAGTTGGAGAATCAACCCTGGATGTACTACTTTTCGCGGATGATCTAGTCATCATTGCTGAGGATGATCAGGACATTAACAAAACGTTTAAAAAAGTTGAATACGAATTTTAACAATGGGGAACGCAAATAGATGTTTCCAAAACAAAGTATACGGTAACAGAAGAATATGGAAAGATCTGTACATTGGAAATGATAAAATGCGAAGATTTGAAATATTTGGGCTTCACAGTTTCAAAAGAGGGCGCATGTAAATTATTAATAAGATAAATCAAGGGAAAGGAGTCATAAATCCAATTCTGTGGAAATCCCAGTTATCAAAGAAGCCAAAGAAAAATATATACAGTACCATAATAGAAAGAATTGTCACATACGGCTCAGAACTAACCTCAAAAAAAGATTAAAGATTATTGACGATTCAAATGAACTTTTTGAGACGAAGTTGCTCGTTTCCACCACACGCAAAATGAATAAATAAAAGAGAAAATGGAAATTCAAAAGGTTATAATAGATACTGTAGAACAAAAACAGCTTCAGTGGTACGGACATCTGCTTAGTATGCCAGAAGGGGGTGCAGGGAGGAGGCTTCTGCCTGCGTTACAAGGGCGTACCAATTGTTGACATGAACGTATCGCGCCACATGGCAAAATGAATACGATTATTTTGAAGGTACGAAAACCAGGATATTCCTTGATCCTGAATTACCTCGTGGGTGACATTGCAGAGTTACCAGCGGAGACAGTGAACGACCATGCGGGTAATGGCGGGGCGACCCACGTGCCCCAAATCTAACGGTTATCGCGGTCGCAACATGACTAGTGAGATTGTTTTAACTCTGTTCCAATCCTGGTAATTGTGCTTGAATGAGAGGGAACACCCTTTCCCTCGTATGCTCCTGCTGAGCGAGTAGCGTCGGATATGATAAATATGTGCCCTCGTAATGAATGCGGGTCAGGGGCCCCGCCATTCCTGGAAGGATCTTAGAACCTTGGTGTAAACCCCGCGCCGGGTCCTTCAGTTAAGAATAACTCATCCCACCCGCCATGAAAACCGACGATGGTTCGCGGTAATAGAGATGACAGAACTCCTGAACTGGTCGGACACTGCGGAGAGCGCCACAAGGTTCCCTGAGATATACCGTCAGTGGATATGCGGTTTTCAGAGGGTGCCCCGTGTCGGTGGCGCGCCGTTCGACATAACGGGTCTACGCGAGACCCTACCACGTGCCTATAAGCGCCATCTAAGGCAGAAAACACGTATACTTACTGGCAAGGTTGGCGCCGGATTGAACGCACAGAGATCGGGTATAAGAGCCTTTTTTGGGAAACTGTATGGGGAAGGGTCCCACTGCATGGGGAAGCTCCGGAGGCCGAGTTCGGGGTCCCGTTCCCCCAATACCAGGACCGCGATCCGGTCAACGGAGATTTGCGACAGGTGAGGCCTTTCGAAGCTCGGAAAATGCAGCAACACAGCACTGTGGAGAAGTCGCCCACTTGCATACCATCGGTCCCGATGGCCGTCTTTAATCTAATACTGAATTGCGCTCTCTGTCTGCGGTGCGCCCAGGAGTGGAGACGGTCGCGCACGGCGCTCTTCCGTAAGAATGGCGACGACGCTTTGAGCAACTTTCCTCCGATAGAACCGCCTAGGCTTTATAAGCTGGATGTGGGATTGTTGTCGGATCGCCTGTGCACTTGGACAGAGCGATATGGTGCCCTACCACCAGCGATTATGGTGTCTGATGTGATGGCCTCGTCGGCCCTTCTGGAAGGGCAGAAAATGGATGATTTTTAGCCATCTCTTCCAGCCGGACTGTTTTCTCTACGTATGGGCAGTTACGAGAAGCAGATGCTTTCAGTACGACAAGGTGATGAGAGGAGTGAACGCGAGTTCCTCCCTCCCCATCGGTGGCACGAATGCATTCATCTACGTCTCAAAGGACGAAGGGGGTCACCAACTGCGATTGAAATGAGGTATCTGGAAAATGGATTCCACCTACTAGATCCTACAGTCGAGAAGCCCAACTGCACGTGCGCAACTTGACCAGGAGGCTGCGTACGCTCAGAAGGTTGCACTGGCGGAGGCGCGCGTGTGGGAGTATCTCGCAGGCGGGTCGAAGGAGCGGAGAATCAAGCGCTCCTTATGGTCCCTCGCACGAATCTCCTCGCATTGCCTCAAGATCGAGTGGCTTCCCCCAGACTCGCACGACGGACTCCCACGCCTAGGGCCGCCGGGAAGCACTTTAAGGTGGCGGTCCCGGCCTTCTCCACGACAGCGGTAGGACGGAGGACAGCTGGACGGAGACGGCGACAATGAGTTCTGCGTGAACGGCTTCTCGGGGCCGCGTGGCTGGATGTAGTAGGGCGCAACGAGGCACCTTTCTCTCTTCCGGTGCCGCCCCCGCCCCAACCTTCGCGCCAGTGCCCCCGAGGGCCGTGTGAGTGAGAGAAGAGGCACCCCCCCGCTCCATGCTCGCGAAAGCGGGGTTTCCGATACCGGGCCCGGGGGACGCGGTTACCAATGCCTCTACTTCCACTTCACAGCAACATCCCACTAATAACACGCTTGTTTCAAAGGTTGCAAGAGGAAGAAACACCGCAAGAAGGGGCTAGCCGAATTGCCTGGCGGCGTACGGACAAATATGGCACAGGTCGTGCCGGCAGGCTTTTGCCTTCTTTACTTCGGTCCTAGTACAGTGGAAGAAATCCTCTTACTTTCGGCTTTATGTACCGGCGGCCAACATGCGCCAGCCAGTGTATACATTCGTAAACGCGGCCCGGCAGAATTACTCCAAAAAGTTTAACCATTATTCACTAAGTGGATGCAAATTCTACCGTCGGAACTGCGTGCGCGAGGATAAAAATGCCATTCACGAGTCGCCCAGGTTGTCTCACCCTGGTGGTGTCTCACCCCTCAGGAGTCGCCCTCAATTTCACCCTGTGGTGGAGGGAGCCTTCGGCGAGTGGTGTGGTGACACTGACGACACCCTCAAGAAATTCGTCTCTGGCGACAAGCTTAAAAATTACGTGAACGCATTGTCGCCGAGGCCATTTCGGGAAGCCCACATCGACGCACAGACCTGGTGACTGACCACCGGGCACGCGCCTCTATACGACCCAGTGTTCGACGGTCGGGCCCTGACCCTCCATCCTCCGGCGCCGTAAACAAGGCCCCCGCCCTGAGGTGTACCACCGACCACTGACGTCATTCATATTGCCTATGAAGAAACAGTACGTGAGCTCCACCAGGCAGTACAACAGTGGTAGGTAGTAAAGTGAGACGTAGGGTGACAGAAATCCATGCGAACTTCTGGTGCCGCGATTGCATGCCGCACCTCACAAGAGCATGTGGCAAGTCGAGCTGGCAGACTATAAAGACCATACGAGTGAGAGTGATGCATAACGTTCAAAATGTACATAGCATGTTAGAATTAAGCGTAGATACAGGAATAGTGTAAATATAAGATTAATTAGATATTAAGCACTCCCACTATATCTGTACCCAAGATAGTGTAATAAATTTTAGAAATGCGTACGTATACGAGAAAGTTAAATAACATTTTCTGTATCAAGCCCCACAATACGATTTTTTCTGCCGAAAAATCGCATTTTTTTCCAGCAGCATTATATCTTTCTCTATACTACGTACATTCCTCCGTATATACGTACGTATAGGAGAAAGAAAGTAGGTACAGAATGGCAGACCCTCTCGTTATAGTTTTCTATTTTCTTTGGCCTCCGCTAAATATTCAGACTTGACACCATCTCTTGCCAGCTGCCATCTATCGCCGCCCAAATTTATTATTATTATTATTATTATTATTATTATTATTATTATTATTATTATTATTATTATTATTATTATTATTATTTTAAATTTACTCACTTTATCGGTTTCCTTATTGTCGTAACGAAATCTTACTTCAAAAATATAAAAGAAGATTAAAACCTAGTAGTAAATAGCAATTTTCATTGTAACATTTGGAGCCATTCTTAAGAAAATTGCGTTTAAGCGTTACTGAATATTCAAAATCTGAAGCAAATTCCAGGGGCCGCGACATAAACCGGAACGATTGGGTAATATCAATTTTGGAGAAAATTAGCTGAACATTTTATGCGCTAGCATTGTACACGGACGGATAGAGACAGATGGACAGAGAGACAGACGGACAGAGCGACAGACAGACGGACGGACAATAGTTACCTCAGACCAAAGAAATCTGTCTGACAAAGTCTGCTAGAAGGGAAGAGAAGAGAAGAGCTGAGAAAGTCATTCTACAGCATCACTACGGTTTTTTGTTAATTCTTTTTTTCAATTGTTGTGCAGGGTTTGTTAATCTCTATAAACGCAGTGTAGTAGTCTTAGGGCTTTTCATTCAAACCAGTCCCTTTCAAAAATTTCTACTTTAGAAATCAAATTACTGAAGGTGATAACACAGCTGTTAATACATTTAGGGCAACCATGTAGGTATGCAAATGAACACTTGAATTCTAAACTTTGCAATATCCACTCCCTGATGTAGGGACACCTTTTGGCGATACATGTATCGTGTTCCAAGTGACTTCAAAATCTTCACTGAACATACCATTTCGTTCCATTGTTTGTACATTTGAACTTCGGTTTAGTAGTAACATTTTTGATTTTGTATATTACAGTAAAATGTATTGAACATTATTTTCATTGTTAACATTTTCCATTATTACAGTTGAAAGTATCATCACATTTTCTACAGATTTAAAATAACGTTTTAATCATTCAACACTTTATCAAGTCACAAATGTCTAAACAGAAGATAAAAATAAAATAATCTTCAAAAAGTCCCAATTCTGAGACCAAAAATGCCAACGTTATCACTAGACTATGCTAGAATGCCAAACAAAATAATAATAATAATAATAATAATAATAATAATAATAATGAGTAGAGCCTGAAAGTTCAGGCATGTATTTTACTTAAAATAGGCAGGCAAAAAGGCATTCATTTTTACTTACAGAGGCATGCAAAAAAGGCATTTATTCTGGCTAAAGTAGGGGGTAAAACACAAGAAACATTGCAAGACAATATACAACCATGCCTTCACATTGTCCAGGCTTGTAGGTAAGATTCCAGCTTCATAGAAGTCAGAGCTAGGTGGGAGAAAATAATGACAACTAGCGGTGCTACAAATAGCAAATCCCATATTAATTTTCTATTTCCTTTGGTCTTGCACTTGGCACATACTCACTGCACTTCAGCTAGCTCTTCACCTGAATACTTCAGACAAATAGGGGTAGTTTCTTCAACTTTCCAGAATTTTATGCTAGACTGTGACAGCTCACAATCAGATGTTAAAAAGTACAATTTGGATTATTAAGTGCAGGACACAGAGGAGTGTGACCTGTTATAACCCAAACTAAATGGGTTTCCTGAAAAGTGGGGAGTCTCTCATCAGATCTTCTCTTATTAATTGGAAGTAAAGTATCAAAAAAGATGTCTACACTGAGCAGAGCATGAATGGCTTTAGGTTCATTAAACACGGGGTCTGCCAAGAATACCTAGAATACCATCTCGAACGTCTCTTTAAGAGATGAAGGAAGATCTGGAACAACAAAAAACTCAATAGTTTTGGACTAAGGATTGCTGTCTTGGCAAGACCGAACCTTTAGTTGGACAACATGATTAGCTGGCAAGGGATCACAGCCTTCTATGACAATATTAATGTTACATTCCCTTGTGGGCAATTTCAGCATTTTAACCGTTTCCCATGTAATTAAATTGATTGCACTCCAGGCTGTTGAGAAATGCATTTAAATGGTACGGTTCTCCTTCAGGGGTGTAAGGCATCAACTTTGTAGTAGACCTCCCTGAACTAGTCAGTACCCAATTACATTAAAATTTTGATACAAGCAAATTTTAGTAATAGCTATTAACATACCTAGAAATGTTAGGAGTGTTAATATTGCAGATGTCAAAAGTTAATTATTGGTGCTACAGAATGGCACAGACTCTCCCAAATTCGCCTTCTATTACCTTTAATCTCCGGAGCTAGCTATTCGGACTTGCCACATACTCTTGTGAGCTGCCATCTATCGCTGCACAAAGTACACATTTTTGAAATTTCCTAATTTTTCGGTTTCCTAATAGTAGAATGTAATTATTATTTTAAGAATATTTTAGAAGAACAGTTTAATCTCACCCAAAAGGTTTATTTATTTGTTAAATTTGGAGCTGTTTTAACAAAATGGTGTTTCAGTGCTAATCAGAATTTGAAATTTGAAGCTCTTTTCACAGAAAACATACGAGTTTTGGAAAACCTTCATCAGAAGTTATTTGAAGCACTATAACTCGCAAAAAACAATAGTGTTTGTAACTTTGCTGGAAATGTGCTCAGAATTGTGGAAAATTGCTGGAAACGCCATGAGAAATCTTTCAAAGAAATTACATATGTGTAATTTTTGAAAACACAAAAGAATACACCAATATGAACTTTACGTCATAGAGAGCGCTATTAGCACTATCCGTTTGAAAAAAATTGAAATTGTTTTATAATAAATTGCGTTTGAGCATTTCTGAAAAAGCGAAAACTTTATACAATATTATTTAAAGCACATGTACTCACAAATATAATAATGTGAACAAATCGCCGCTATTATAAATATTAACGACACAAGAGACACACGAGAAATATAAATTTTTGTAATTTTTGAAAAAACAACATTTTTTTAATAGAGCAATATGGTGTTTATAGCAATCATTTCATAGAGTACATTTACCACTATCCCTATGAAAAGTTTAAAGATAAACCTTGGACTCGTTTTTCACAAAATATTGTTATTGAAAATATTACACGTAATATTGTGCAAAAACTACTAAAAGTTTCAAAGGACTGTTTATGACCTTAAGAAAGAACTAATTATGGACAACAAATTTTATTTGATGGAAAAACCGTTATCTTTAATTTTGTAGTTATAGGAAAACGCCCAAAAATTTTTGAAATTTGTGAGTTAAATCTGATATCAAGATGAGTCATAGCTTGTCGGTAAGTTTGAATTTTTGAGATTTAATTAATCTGCGATATAGATGGTGCCATGTGCATAGGAATCTCTGGCAACAGCGCATTGAACAGTCTACTTTTGTGTCGCTTACACCCTGCCAATACAGAGTATGTCTATGCACTCAACTGACACTTTCAGGAATTAACATCTGGCACTCCAGGCATACTGTCCTAAATGGACCTTATTGCACTCATTAGGAGTTATTCTTTGATTGAATATAGGAAAAATATTTTTACTCTGCAGCATTGAAACACAAAACTAAGATAATAGGTCAAAATCAACACATCACATCAGACAGTAGCAAAGAGATTCATACCTAAATACTCTGGCAGCTTTTGATCCAAATCTCTCTTCCACAATATTTTCTACTGCTGCCCAGCTAAGCTGTATAAAAGCTTCTCTTATGTTAACAACATACTGCCCCCCTCCGCTGTCAGCCACTTTTGTGATAAAATTACTTGAATCTTCATCTATTATTAAAAAAAGGCACTTATTAAATAGTCACTTTTCACACATCATTTTCCAACATTATAATTTTTTAGAAGATACATACCAAGTACTTTTAAGTATTGATCTAGATGCTGAGCAAGGCGAGGGTTGGTTTTAACCTTATGAACTGCATTTCGTATTTCTACAACTGGAATAGGATTGGATATAGGTTCCCAAGCTTCTGTTCTAATATACATTTGCTGAAGAATAACACGCATTAGCTCACCAGCATTATCATCAATGCGGCGCTTAATAGCTGAAATCATAATGTTATCCCTAAAAAATAGACAAAATCAGATAAAGCATCACTAATCTAATCATTGAAAAAAAGAAAAGGAAAACAATTTAAAAAATACCTAAACTCTTGATGAAATCTGTCAAAATTTACTCTCAATGTGACATCATTTGCTGGCACCTCTGGATGACCCTCCTCCATTTGTGTTAATTCTTTAAGGCTGAGTGAGGGAGACATAAACAAATCTTCTTGTTTAATTATAAGCTGAGGAATTTCTTTGCAACCTGGTAAAGGTTCTGGGCATCTCATTACAAACTGTTTATTCATTAACAGAATTAATTTATCACGCACTATATTTAAAGATACATTCTTCTCCTCTAAAAAAAAACAACAACAAACTTTTCCTTTAATATTGAATTTGTATATTTCCAGACAAGTAAAAGTGTATTTTACATGTGTGTAAATATTCTGTCTTGATAGAAATAAGTTTAAAGGGAAAAATCATCTACAAAACATAATCATTGTTCAATTAAGACCATATATTTGAAAAATAAACCTAACACTAAATAACTCACCCTTTTTTATTTCTTTCAGTCTGGTAGTAGCTCTTACAATAATGGACGAAGCTTTTTCAGAACCTGAACGAAGAAGTTCTTCTATGAGTAGTTCAGCTTCATCACCATATAATGTTTTAACAAGAAGCATGTATCTGAAATATACCAGTACAAGTATAACACAAATACTTTGCACACTAAACAAACTGAAATAATATTATCTACAAAATTTGAACACATTGCAGAAAGCTACCTCACATAACGGGGAAACAATAAAACTTTCTCATATGAAAGAGAATACTCAGGAATTTTGGGATTTTGCAGTGACACTTTGTATGTCACCAGTCCATAACGCACAAGAATTCTCAGGCATTCAATAACCTTTAAAAAACAACAACAGAGATCACAACAACAAAACTTTTGTGTCATCACCATCACATCATTTCATCCTTATTACAAGCTCCAAGATGTTACCTGAGAACGTTGCAACTTTGTGGTAGCAACTATGTTGCTTAAAGTCTTAGAACTGACTTTAAATAAATCGTGTGCAACTGTCTTTACGACACCACCAAAATGTTCTAATATTATTTTCGAGCACAATATTCCACAGTCAACAGACATTATAATATTCGAACTCTTAACAATATTTTCTATAATCTTAAATTGCCTTTAATGTCATTACTTAAAAGTCTGATCAAGTGACTGCACGAGCCTCTCCTAACCTAGAATACTGCTTTCATATCTTCAACATTTAATGCAATAAACACATTTGACGCATCATAATCCACTGACCACGTGCGCCTTTCATGGTCACAGAACACCCAAGGAAGGAGTTTGTGTATGTTCATAACTATAGTACGATTTATTTATTCGTGCACTTGTCGAGAATCAGCTGTACAGATGAATCCAATCGAAAGCTTAATGTCGCTACAGTGGCGTTACTATGGGGATGTAGAAGCTCCCGATTGGATTGAACGGAGAACAGCTGATTTTCGTCATGTGCAGGATTAAATAAATCTGCCATAGAGACGTTCCGATTCTACCGATTCGATTCCGACATTGATTCTTCTTTTTTTAGCGTATAGGGAGCATAGAATCGAGATATCTCTCTTCTATGGTATCGTATCTCTCCTCTATGGTAGGGAGTTTGTGTCACATCGAACCTTAAAGCACTATCGATCTTCTGCGCATGCGCAGTTCAAGTTAGTTATCAAATAGTACTTTAAATTTTATAAATGTTCATGATTATGTTTCTTTGGAAAAAGTTACTTAGTATGTTTTCTGCTCTGTGACTTTTGAATCTGTTTGAAATATTAGAATCTGGTTAATCTTCACTTGTCTTTTCTTATCCATTCATACGTGTTCTATTTGACCCTTTAGTTTTTTTAACAGACCTTTATTTTACTATGGTAGTGTTTACATAACACTATGTAACATTCTGTAATAGGTTTTATTGCGACAGTTTCAAGGAACTATTTGTCCTCATCATCAGGCTATTAAAAAATAATGTTTACATTAACAATAGATAATCTCAGGTTAAGTACATAAATATAATACAAAATAGACAACTTAATACATTACATATTAAACTAATAATTACTCAATATAAATATATGAAAAAAGGAGACAAATCTGATGTGAATAACTACAGAGGAATCTCCCTCCTTTCCGTTCCTTACAAAAACCTCTCCGCTTGCCTCTTACAACGCGCACAAGAACCCTAATTGATGAATTCCAAGCTGGTTTCAGACCACACAGATCAGCCACCGAACAAATTTCGAACTACACGTAATCTCCCAACCATCTACACATTTGTCGACTTCAGGAAAGCTTACGACTCCATCGACCGACAATCCCTGTTTAATATTCTCGAAGAAAACAATCTGGATCCGAAAACACAACGGCCCATCCAACAAACCCTAACAAACATAACTGCCAAAGTCAAATGCAACGGAGACATTTTACAACCTTTCTCTATCAAGACTGGTGTCCGGCAAGGCGATGTCCTTTCCCCATTACTCTTTAACATCGTTTTAGACAAAGTCACGTCAACAGAAAAATCAGAACATATGGAGACCCATAAGGCAGGGAAAACATCAGGATAACATCAACGTCACATTCCTAGCCTTCGCTGATGATCTCGCCGAAGGACCTTTTCCAGAGCCGAACAAACAGCAATCCCTCAGATTGAAGTCCTCAAAGAATGTGCCGAGAAAGTTGGACTACAAATTTCCTTTTCGAAAACAGAATTTATGGCCACAAATCACATGAAAACAGAAAATTTAATTACAAAATATGGCACTATAAACAAGGTTGGTTACTTCAAATACTTATGCTAAATTATTGAGCCTACAGGCACAGAAAGATTAGAACCAAAAGTACGGGAACTCAAAATGCGGAAAGCCTATGGGAAAGTTGCGAGCATCTACAACAAAAGATTCGTACATATCAACACAAATGTTCGACACTACATTACTCTTATCAAACCTGAAACACTCTACACCAGCGAGGCCCTAAATCCTAATTACAAAGGAGTCCTCGAGAATATCAAGAAGGCTGAATGAAAAATAATCCGGAAGATCCTTGGTCCAAAATTCACAGACGAAGGATACCGTCTACAATCACATACTGTGAAAAATACTCCAACATCGAAACCGTTTTCCGCAAACGACGACTGAATTTCTATGACTCCTACACCTCTCCTGCCCACTCCACTTCTTCCAACCACCTCCTCACCTTTCTTCTCCTCTTCAGCCCCTTCACATACTTCCACGCAGGAAAGCACACAATACACAAAAATAAAAACTATTTTCACATTCTTCACCAAAATGTACAGTTACTGAAAAATAAACTCGCTGATCTAGCAATATTACTTGAGGAGAATCTCAACCACATTTCAGTATTGTGCTTCACAGAACACTGGCTAACTAATGTAACCACTGACACCCCGATTACCTGATTCCTTCGGCGATCAGCTTTGCCCGGCTACTTCGTCGGCAGACTCCCTAGAGGGAGGCATGCATGCTTGCCTAACTACGTGAGAGAAAGACTCCAGCATTTTCATAAACTACTTTAATCACTTAATCACTAGAGGGAGGCATGCATGCTTGCCTAACTACGTGAGAGAAAGACTCCAGCATTTTCATAAACTACTTTAATCACTTAGTATGGTGTGTGGGTGAAGCCCAGTGACACGAATAAACTTAAAACTAACTTAAATCTAATCTTAACTTATTAACGGCCGGTATGGCCAGAGTTCATTTCAGCTCCGGTGTCTTTGCCCTCCCGGGCGGTTGTGATCCAGCTCACAGGTGCAGCGTTCGGGCATCCCTGCGCTCAGCGGGTCTGGCGGCGGCGGCTACGGCGTTGCTTGCACCAGGCCCCTTTGTGGCGGTCCCTTGCAGTCACGGCGGCGGCCCCGGACTAGGCCAGCGGCGGGCGTCGGCCGGCGGCTCCTCAGCGTGCTCGGCGCGGGCGGCGGTGGGAACGCGCCCGGGCGATGACGGGTCGTTTCGCGGTATAGTTTTTCGCGTCCCCGGCTCGCAGTCACATGGCCCTCTCGGTCAGGCACTCGTTTGTAGTGTCCCGTCCCATCGGCCGGCTGTCGTCCCACGAGTCGGGCTGCGATGTGGCGAGGCGGCGTGGCATTCGGAGCGGTCAGGCACCAGTTAAGTGGCCTCGCTCCTGCCTCTGATACACGTCTCCTCCTCGCTACCTCTGATACAAGTCTCCTCCTCGCTACCTCTGATACAAGTCGCCTCCTCGCTGCCTCAGATACAAGTGATTGAGCTGTACCTCTGCGGTCCCACAGGAAGGCTCGCGTACCACGTGATTCCTCCCCCGCATTGTCTATTTCTATTGGATGTCGCGCCACCTGTAACCTTTCCGCCTATCACGGCGCCAGCGGTGAAGCCGCCCCCAGCAACCTCCCCCGAAGTAACCTACGTCACCTAAATTCCCGGAAAGAGGCGCGGGTAATTCCGTTGCTCGGTGAAAGGGGTGTGGGTGGAGTACTTCCCCACACGTAATAAGGGGTGCGCCCGGCGCGGGTCTGTGCTAAACAAAAGAGGCGCCTACTTCCTCGTTTCCCCCGGCGCGCTAATCGGCTCTTCAGGTTAAGCAGGAAGTGGCGTTTCCGGCTGCTCTTAACGGCGGCGCGGTTCTTAATTAAATAAAATAAATCTACGGCTCGTGTCGTCATCCGCGATGTGCGACCGTCCCATTACACTAAAGAACAATTAGATAACACATATATGCCAGGTTTCTCTCTAGCCAGCCGCTCATGTCGAAATATTAACAACGCACATCATGCATATGGAGGGAAATGCATTTTTATTAAAGATACAATTTGTTTTGTACCCTACACCAATCACACTCGTCTTGTAAAAGAGAAAGACTTTGAAATATCCAATCACTGACTTAACAACAATAAAAACATGGGTCTTATGCACATATCACAGCTCTGCTGGGAATTTGATAATCTTTTTAAAAAATCTGGAAGTTATTCTAACAAACCTTCAAAAATACAGACAGTATAAAATTATTCTTTGCGGTGACGTCAATATAAATTCCCTCACACAATCCAGTAATGAAAATCTATTTAAAGACCTACTAAAATCATACAATTTACCATAAATATACCAACACGAATATCCAAAAATACTAGCACTGCTATAGATCAAGTAATAATAGATGCAAATAACCATTGTTTTTCTGTTGCTACATTTAATACAGGTTTCAGTGACCACACTACCCAGATTCTAACACTTCAAACAGAAACAAATCCTCTGGAACAGACAACTTACAAAGAAATCCGTAACTATTCCCAAGGAAACATAATACAATTTCAAAACTTAATCAGATCCGAAAACTGGAATGAAGTACATAAGGCAACTGATACAAACGATGCGTTTAATTCATTCATAAATTTATACTTCAGACATTTCAATGCCTTTTTTCCTCAAAAACTCAAAAAGATCTAAAATAAGAAAACTAAATCGTGGATTACCACATACATCAAAGTGTCATGTGAAAGAAAACGCAATATTAATAAAATACTAATAAATAAGAAATGTAACTCAAACTTCATTTCATATTACAAAACATATAATTCGATCCTAAAAAAAGTAATCAAACAAGCAAAATTTATGACAAATGATAAGTACATTGCAAATGCACGTAATAAAACAAAAGCTATGTGGGACATTAGTAACCATCTTTTAACCCTAAACAGCGCTTCGTTCACTCTCAATTCGAGGAGTTCAATGTCAACGCTGTGGCTTATTATTAGCGTATCGTCAGCATAGCCTATGAGCTGCGTATCTTTCGGCATGTCAATGCTTAGAATGTCATCATACAGGACATTCCATAAAAATGGCCCAAGTCTGGACCCTTGAGGAACACCGCACGTCACATTCTCTTCTATCCTGATACTGTCCACATAAGTTATCGTCCTTTCATGGAGGTAGTCTTCAATAAGCCTTATGAGATATTCCGGAAACATCTTGTTAACTAACACTTTTATAATATAATTCCACCTAGCGGAGTTGAAGGCGTTTCTAATGCCAATTGCCACGAGCGCGCAGAATTCCTTCTTCTTGCCGACTCTTCTTCTGGCTGCGTCTGCTTTATCGATTACTTCCAGGATGGCATCCGTCGTCGAGCGGCCTCTCCGGAATCCATATTGCCTGTGAGAGAAGCATATGGATCCCTCAAGCCTAGACAGCATTAAAACCTTGCCCATGGTGTTAAGGAAGCACAGTGATGGCGTCTACATTAGATTCAACTTAAGAGTTTATGCAATTGTTGGACTTTATGAACGATTCTAATACAGTTCTTGGATATTGTTTTTCTTCCATTTCTAATATGTCTACATTATTAAAATCCACGGTATGGCCTATTTCTAAACGGTGTATGGATATTGAGTTTTGTCGCTGTGTGACTTCATTAATGTTTCTACAGTGTTCAGAAATTCTTAATTTTAGTTTCCTCTTGGTTTGTCCAATGAATATTTTGGGGCATTGTAGACACCTTATACTATATATCTGTTGTATCTATATACTATATACTATATATATCTCCTTATACTATATTCTGTTGTATCCTTGATTGTTATTGGGTTGCTAAAAGTATAGAAAAACACTGCACCATCCGATTCGTTTCAAGGTTTTATTTGAACTAAAATTAAACTGTCAGGTAGCAAACAAACTAGCATCACCGTTATTATAAAGTGGTGAGTCAAGGCTCAGCTCCGAGATGGCGCCACTGTGCACCAATGAATATGAAGAGATGATGCCAATGGAGGTCCACATGTTTTTTGTCATGACAGTTCTCCCATGCTTAATTGAAAACGTGTTAACATTGAATTTTAAGTATGAAGTCGTTGAGTCTAAGTAGCTATGGCGTTTAGTTGCCGGGGTCTTGGAGACGACGTAGAGTCTGGTCCGGGCGATGGCGTCACTCGATCTCTGGTTCTTCTTCTTCAATTATTTCTGGTGTGTCTATGTCAACTGGGACTTGTGGTTGATCTACGTGCAGTTCTTCAAAACGCTGGTTCAATGGAATGTGTACCAAATCTCCCAAGTCAATTTGATGTTTTTGATTATCAAGATTCGGCGCAAACCTTACCTTCTTTGGCGTTTCTGCTAAAGTCGGTTCTGGAGTTTTGGTTAATCGCAGTTGGTCTATATGCCGTTTGAAGATGTAACCGTCATCTAATTTCTCCAGATAGTGCAATTGTCCAAATTTTTTGATAATTACTGCTAACTTCCATTGGTTTTTATTGGCAGTGTAGTAGCGCGCTTGTACGCGTTCTGCCACACTTAATTGACGTGTCTTCTTCATTGATGTTTCAGTGTTCTGAAATTTTATGTGTTTCAGTGCATCTAGTTCAATGCGAATGTTGCGGTTCAGATACTGTTCAGCAGGGGTTCTCTGGTTGTTTAAAGGAGTCGCTTTGTACCTAAAAAGAATTTCCCGAACTTTCTTTCGCATTGGAAGTGGTTCGTTGATCATTGTTCAATATTATTATTATATTGAATTATTGTATTATATGTTCAATATTATTATTAGATTATATGAGGGCTACAGTGATTAAAGCACTATTTAGATAGGAATGTTTGTCTAAAGGTAGAAACCGATCATAATCTTCTGGTTTGGTTGCAACAATGTTCCGGGAATAATTCCAGATTGATGCGATGGTCATTGGCAATTCAGCATCTGAATATTAAAATTAAACATTGTAGGGGAAGTCAGAATGTGAACGCTGACATTCTTAGCCATATGTACGAAAATCAGCTCCAGGTAGTGTCGGGGTTTGCAGAGAGACGTACGTCCCTCGGCAACGCGTGTGATGTGAGTGCGCGTGAAGAAAGTGCCGACACAGTTCATAAGTGTGTTGTTGTGCAACAAAGTGAAAGGAAAGAGTGAAGCAAGACGGACTTGCAGGAAAACATACATTTATGAACCTTTGCATAATTATATTCAGGCAGAAGATGAAGAGAAATTGTATATTAATAAAAGTTGAATGTGTAAAGAAATTACTAAGTTTATGTATATGTTTTGGATATAGATTCACGGAAGAATGGAAAACTGTATATAGTTAGTGATGTGAATGATTGTAAAATTGGTGAACGGGTTATAGTGTATATTTGTTTATGTCATATTTTGAAAAGTTTTTATGGTGGATTTGGTTTTGTAGTATTTTGGAAGGGCATAGAAAAAGTTCTTGGCTACCACATCATAGCGTTAGGAAATAGGGGTAATAGATGATGTAATTATTAAACGGATATAAGAAATAGATAAGGGTAGGCTAGTAAGGTTGAAAAAAAAGTAGTGTATTTGATGTAATTAGTTAGGTTAGGCGTAGTTGTTTAAAATGTGAGCCAACT